>CM076847.1:169841956-171079387 GCA_039519185.1 Astragalus membranaceus | reverse complement strand
CTTTGTGTCGGGGCCTGTGAAGCATTCAAGCCAATCCTGCAAGACTTGTTAGACCGACACATAATACAAATAGGTCTTCAAAAGAAAGAGGAAGACGTGTCAACGCTCCAGTCAAGCATTGACCAAAGCAAGAATATCAGGAAACCACTGGAAATCCATTACAAGAAGAACACACAGCCAGCTCCCACTGTGCCTAGACCAATCACCATTCAAGTGCCAGTTCCGTTTCCCTTTAAAAGCACCAATGCAGTCCCGTGGAGTTACGATATGAAGGTTCAGACCAACCCAGATGTCATTAACATCTCAGGGACCGGTGGTATGACTCGAAGTGGGCGCTTCTATGCCCCTGGAGGGCCTAGTGAGGACCGAACAAAAGAAGGGGAGGAAAGAGCCCGTAAGGGCAAAAGCACAGAGCAGGAACCTGTCGATAAGAATGCAGGAAAGAAGACGTTATCCGAGCAAGAAGCCAGTGAATTTCTGAAGCTTATGAGACAAAGCGAGTATAAGGTGGTTGATCAACTGAACCAAACTCCCGCAAAGATATCTCTGTTGTCATTATTGCTCAGTTCTGATGCCCATCGTGCAGCATTGACAAAAGTATTGAATGAGGCCCATGTCGCTCAAGACATCTCAGTCGGTCAGTTTGACGGGATCGTCGGAAATATCGTTGCAAACAATTACCTCACCTTCACAGATGACGAGATCCCCGTCGAGGGAAGAGGGCACAACAAGGCTTTGCATATCTCCGTGAAATGTGGAGAATACTCTCTAGCTCGAGTACTCATCGATAACGGATCGTCCCTGAATGTACTACCCAAATCAACCATGAACAAACTAGACGTAGACTGTTCATACATGAAACCCAGTTCTACACTGGTCAGGGCATTCGATGGGTCTAAAAGAGAGGTTATCGGAGAGATGGAGTTACCTGTACAGGTAGGTCCAGAGGTCTTCATAGTGAGTTTCCAAGTGATGGACATCAATCCTACAGTTGTCTTCTGGGAAGACCATGGATCCATTCGGCAGGGGCTGTGCCCTCTTCTCTACACCAGAAACTCAAGTTCATAGTCAACAATAAGCTGGTGGTTATTTTCGGTGAGGAAGAAATGCTGATAAATAAGTCCGCTCCCACTCGCTACATTGAGGCTGCTGAAGAGTCTCTCGAGACTGCCTTCCAAGCATTGGAAATCGCCAATACATCTGCTATGTTAGAACCCAAGCTATCCAAAACTGCCGTGATGGTTGCTAAGTTCATGTTAGGAAAAGGCTACCAAGCTGGAGGAGGCTTGGGAAAAACCGGACAGGGGATCCTGACGCCAATACAGCCAGAGGAGAACAAAGATAGACATGGGATAGGATATCGGCCCAATCGCTGACAAAGAAGGATTGGAGGAAAAGAAGAGCGAGGTTAGCCAGGCTTGAGGATAGGGTGCCAAATACGAAGAGAATCACCATCTGCGACATCAAGGAAAGCTTTCGGAGTGCGGGAATGTTGAACCCCAATCAGATCGCCGCAGTTGAGGACGATCTAAGCACTGAAGAAGGCATCGTCAGTCTTGTACGCCCTTGTCCTGCAAACAAAAGACTCAAGAATTGGGAGATCATTGATTTTCCTGTGGTTTTTAGTTCAAAGTAATGTTTCTATAATGTAATCCTCTGGCTCTGCCCAAGGCCTTAGGATATTTCATTCGGGCACGCATGTTTCCCTTTCAGTATTAATATCAATGCAACGTTATTTCAGTTCCCAATAAACTCTCGTTTTTTTTTTTTTCATTCGCTTCTTATTTTCTTTCTTTCGTTTTTATTCCGTTAATTTACGCTAATGCAGATCCGAAAAAAATGTCTTTGAAAATAACAACGCCAATAATCCATATTGTAACTTTGATCACCCTATCAATCAAACTGAGGAAGATGTTGAGGATAATTGGGAAACCCCTCCAGAGTTAATGAGAATGATGGAACAAGAGGAAAAAATAATCGAACCCCACGAGGAATCAACTGAAACAATCAACTTAGGCACGGAGGAAGACAAAAAAGAAGTTAACATTGGCACCACATTGAAAGACAGCGAGCGAGAGAAATTGGTTAAGTTGTTGTTTGACTATGTTGACGTCTTCGCATGGACATACCAAGACATGCCTGGACTGGACCCCAACATAGTCGAGCATAAGTTACCGGTAAAACCAGAATGCCCGCCGGTAAAACAAAAGTTAAGAAGGATGAAACCAGAGATGTCATTGAAAATCCGAGATGAGGTTAAGAAGCAGTTCGATGCTGGGTTTTTAGCAGTAGCAAAATACCCTCAATGGGTAGCCAATATTGTACCGGTCCCAAAGAAAGACGGTAAGGTTCGGATGTGCGTCGATTATCGAGATTTGAACAGAGCCAGCCCAAAGATGACTTCCCTTTGCCTCACATTGATGTCCTGGTAGATAGCACAGCACAACACTCTCTGTTCTCCTTCATGGATGGATATTCCGGATACAACCAAATTAAGATGGCCCCCGAAGACATGGAGAAAACCACCTTCATCACTCTCTGGGGAACCTTCTGTTACAAAGTAATGCCATTCGGACTGAAGAATGCTGGTGCAACGTACCAAAGGGCAATGGTCGCATTGTTCCATGATATGATGCATAAGGAAATAGAGGTTTACGTGGATGACATGATTGCAAAATCCAAGACTGAAGAAGAGCATATCGTCAATCTGCAAAAACTCTTCGAACGTCTCAGGAAGTTCAAACTCAGATTAAACCCTGCCAAATGCACTTTCGGTGTAAGATCGGAAAGCTGTTGGGTTTCATAGTCAGTCAGAGGGGAATAGAAGTAGATCCAGCAAAGTACGAGCAATACTAGAAATGCCGGCACCGAGCTGAAAAAGAAGTTCGTGGTTTCCTGGGAAGATTGAACTACATCTCTAGGTTCATATCGCAGCTAACATCCATGCGAGCCTATCTTCAAGCTTTTGTGCAAAAACCAAGAAACAAAGTGGAATGATAATTGCCAAGAAGCCTTTGAAAAGATCAAGAGGTACCTCCAAAATCCACCGATTCTGATGCCGCCTGTGCAGGGTAGACCTCTCATTATCTAACAGTGCTAGACAAATCAATGGGTTGTGTACTGGGGCAACATGATGAATCCGGAAAGAAGGAACATGCCATCTACTATCTAAGCAAGAAATTCACCGAGTGCGAGACAAGATACTCATTGTTGGAAAGAACGTGTTGTGCTCTGGCCTGGGCTGCACGTCGTTTGAGGCAGTATATGCTGAGCCACACGACTTGGTTGGTATCTAAAATGGACCCAGTCAAGTATATTTTTGAAAAACCCGCTCTCACAGGGAGGATCGCTCGCTGGCAAATGCTGCTATCTGAATACGACCTTTTATATGTCACCCAAAAAGCAATCAAGGGTAGTGCATTGGCGAGTACTTGGCACACCAGCCCATCGAAGATTACCAATCAATGCAGTGCATTTCCCAGACGAAGATATAATGGCTCTATTCGTAGAAGGGAATCCTCCGGACAACGAAAGGTGGAGAATGTTATTCGATGGCGCTTCTAATTTATACGGGCACGGGGTCGGAGCTGTACTGATCTCTCCTGATAACCGCTTCATACCGTTTACCGCTAGACTGAGTTTCTACTGCACCAACAACATTGCAGAATATGAAGCGTGCGTCCTAGGCATCAAAGCAGCCCTTGAATGGAAAGTCAAAAGACTCGATGTATATGGGGACTCAGCTTTAGTCATCCACAGACAAAAGGTGACTGGGAAACCAGGGATTCCAAATTAATTCCTTATCATGATCACATCCAAAAGATGGTTGAACAATTTGAAGAGATCACTTTCCATCATCTCCCTCGCGAAGAAAATCAGTTGGCCGATGCTTTGGCGACTTTGTCATCAATGTTCAACATCAATAACGACAGAGTCTGACATTCATCCGAATCCAACATCGAGACCTACCGGCACATCATTGTGTGGCAATCGAAGAAGAGCCTGACAGTAAACCTGGTATTACGATATCAAGCACTATATCACAAACAGAATATCCTCCTGGTGCCACCGAGAATGATAAGAGGACACTTAGGAGGTCAATGGGTTTCTTCTTAAATGGGGAAGTGCTTTACAAGAGAAATCACGATATGGTACTCCTCAGATGTGTAGCAGAAGAAGAAGCAGAAAGAATTATGAAGATGTCCATGAAGGCTCGTTCGGCACCCATTCTAATGGGCACACCATGGCAAGGAAAATCTAAGGGCTGGCTACTACTGGTTGTCAATGGAGACTGACTGCTTCAACTACGTCAGAAAATGCCACAAATGTCAAATCTATGCCGACAATATCCATGTACCGCCTGCTCTGAATGTCCTAACAGCACCATGGCCATTCTCAATGTGGGGAATGGATGTCATCGGTCCCATCGAACCCAAGGCATCAAACGGACATCGTTTCATTCTTGTCGCTATTGATTATTTCACCAAATGGGTCGAAGCCGCTTCTTACGCCAGTGTAACAAAGTCAGTGGTTGTCAGGTTCATAAAGAGAGATTTGATTTGCCGCTACGGTCTTCCAAATAAGATCATCACGGACAATGGGACAAACCTGAACAATAAGATGATGAAAGAGTTGTGTGACGACTTCAAAATCCAGCATCATAATTCCTCCCCATACCGTCCAAAGATGAATGGGGCAGTTGAGGCAGCAAATAAGAACATAAAGAAGATCGTGCAAAAGATGGTAGTGACCTTCAAGGACTGGCATGAAATGTTGCCCTTCGCTTTGCACGGGTATCGGACCTCTATCCGCACGTCAACAGGGGCAACACCATTCTCACTAGTATATGGGATGGAAGCAGTTCTTCCCATCGAGGTGAAATACCCTCTGCGAGTGCTAATGGAAACAAAATTGGAGGAAGCAGAATGGGTTCAAGCTCGTCTGGATCAGTTGAACCTCATAGAAGAAAAGAGGGTAGTTGCTTTGTGTCATGGGCAGTTGTACCAACAAAGAATGAAAAGGGCTTATGATAAAAAAGTGCGCCCCCCAGTTTCAAGAAGGAGACCTCGTGCTCAAGAAGATGTTGCCTATCCAAAAGGATTCCCGTGGAAAATGGACCCCTAACTATGAAGGACCTTATGTGGTAAAGAAGGCATTCTCTGGAGGAGCATTGATTCTCACAAAAATGGACGGTGAAGACCTCCCACTCCCAGTGAACTCGGACGCAGTCAAGAAGTACTATGCCTAAAGAAATATATGGAAAAAAGAGAAAGATGAGCCAAGCAAAAATAAGCTCGCTAGGTCGAAAACCCGAAAGGGCGCCTAGGCAAAAATTAGAGCGACCCGGTGGACTGAAAACTCTAAAGAGCGTCCAGGCAAAAATTAGGGTCAGAAGTTGGACTTTAAGCTACAAAGGCAATCAACAACTCCAAAAGTTGGACGATGAAGGCTCAAAGTTGTGTTAATGGGCGATTGGCGTTATTACTTCAAAGACACAAACAATCAAAAGATCTGCTTTCCTTGTATCTTTTTCTTCTCTTTCTTTTTGTAGTTTAAACTCCCATTGTAATTTTCAGACAGTGCGATTTTCTGCGCATTTGTTTTCATTTGAATATTAAACACTTCCTTTATTCTCTCATTTCCCTATTATCGCAAAAATAACGTTCATGGTAAACAATACTGAATTGTGAAACATGTGCATGATCACAAGCATTATATTCATTGCGAAATTTCTAAAAATCACAAAAAAAGAGATGATCTCTCATAAATTGCAAAAAGGACAAACGCATAATCACTTCAGCAAATCTTAAATAACCCGCACTTTGGCACCACTGCTTGAGGCAACCCTCGTATCCCACGTCAAGAGTCATGCGAGTTTGATGATGCCAGCAAAGTCAATAAAGAGCTAAAGAGCAAAAAGAGCAAAAGAGCAAGAAAAGAAAAATAAAAAAAGCCAAGAGCAAAAGCCAAAAACAAAATCATTCCACATTTCATCCATCATGTCATCAATTACTTAACTACATGCACGCATGCATCATTCATTGCAAGTGTCTGTTAAGATAATTTTATTTTGTGTCGTTAGCACCAATTCTTCAGACCCCCAGCGGTCCTTCAGAGCCCAGGCGCTCCTTCAGACCAACAATGGTCCTTCAATCCAGATCGCACGTCGCGTTAATCGAGCAACCGACGGATCATCCGGCCCCAGGCCCTTCAGACTAGCTGTGTCCGCCTAAAAAACACAGTGCACGTCCTTCGTGGTTATATCAGTTCCGGACCTGATTAACCCTAATGGCCGCTCGAAAAAGGCCACCCCCAGACCGTATCTCTAGTACCATAGCTAGAAGCGCTCCTTCAGACCCATTGGTCCTTCAGGCTTAGGCATGCCCCTCAGACCCCGACGGTCCCTCAGTCGAACTCAGGTCGATGCGCCAAGCATTGATTTTGAGCTAGACCTTCAGATCCCCGGCGTCCCTTCAGAGCCCCAGTGCTCCTTCAGATCCCCAGCGATCCCCCAGAGCCCCGGTGCTCCCTATTTACTTTCTGTCTAAATCACCCAGTTTTCATAATTTTTCAAAAAAAAAAAAAAACCAAAGTACCTCAGTCTGGCCAAAATTAGCGTCTTTCTATCTTTATTTCTATTTTTCTCGAGAAATTCGGAATCCCTCCGATTTCCTAGCAAAATATAAATAAAGAGGGGCAGCTGTAATACCCTAATTTTGTCCTAACCAAAATGAGAAAATTTTATTTACTTTTGATAAAAATAATTATTTTATTTTATTTTTTATGTCATTATTTTATTTGTCACAAGTTTTTTTAACACAAGAAAATATTTTTTTAGAAGTAAAGAAACAAAAAATAAGCCAAGGAGGAAATAAGGGGGTTTGTAAAAAAAAAGAATGGAGGTGCAATTGGATTGGGCCATCTAAAACCCAACCCAATTCCTAAACCCTAGCCCAATTCACCCTCACACTCCTCCACCCAACCCATGACCCATATCCAACCCATAACTCAACCCAATTCCCACCAAAACCCTAATTTTTTCCCCCCAAAACCCTCAAAATTCGGCCACCTTTTTTTTTTAAAAAAATATATAAAATTTTTTTTCCTTTTTTTAACAATTCCCCCCTAACCCTAAAACAAGCCAAGTTCATTCCCCTTTTCCCCAAACCCTATTCGACCTACCCCTCTCTCTCCCTTTCTTGGAACTCTCAAATCCACTTCCCCACACTTCCCAGTTCCCATTTTTCCTTCCCAACACACTCAACCTCCCCTCTCCTCTCCCCACTCCACGGCTCACTCACTCTCTCTCCCTTCTCCCATGTTCACTTCCTCACTCTTTCTCCCACTCACACTCAACCATCCCTTCTCTCTTTCCTCTCTCACACTCAACCTTCACTTCATCCTCTCTTTCTCTCCCTCACCTACGACTTCTTCCCCTCCTCTCACACACTCATTTTCTTCACTCTTCACACACTCATCCATTCTTCTCCCTATCACACACTTCACACTTGGCACTCCTCCCTCACACACAACACTCAACCTCCCTTCTCCATGCCCATACCTTCGACCATCACCTCCCCCACATCTCACATGTTCTCATCTTTTTTCCCCTTCAACAACTCCCCCCAAACCTCCATCATATCAAAAAGTCATCATCACTATCCAAGAGTGGATGAAGAAGAAAAACGAAGGAAGCAAGTTTTTTGTATAAATAGGGGTCCTTACTTTAGAAGGAGCTACGATTTTACTCTTAGAAAAAAGGGGAAAAAATTTTCTAAAAAAACTAGGGTTTCAAAGAAAGAAAGAAAATTTTTTAGAGTTTCTTTTAGAAAAATTTTCTTCCCCTTCTTTTCTTCCTTCTTAGATTTTTTTAGTTTAAACTGTTGTTGTATTGAGAAATTCGAAGAAGAAAGCTTGGATTGGTTCAAGGTACAAAATGTAATAATTCATAGTATTGTTGCTTTTTTTTTGTATTTTTTAGTTATTGTAATTTTGTTCATATTATCATTGCCTTTTTTATTTTTTAATTATTATTGCTGTTTTTTTTAAGTTTAGTTGCTGTTTTTATAGATATATATATGTTGTTATTATTGATGTTTTTGATATTGCAATTTTCGGATTAAAAGAAAGTGAAAAAAAATGTTGTGCTTTTTTTAAATAAATTATTCTAATTTTCGGATTAAAAAAGTGAATAAAAAATGTGTTGTTTTTTTTTAAACAATTACTATTTTTTCGGATTAAAAAAGTGATAAAAAAAAATATTTTCCTAAAAGAATGGTTACTAATGTCACTACTCCTTTTTTTTAAAGAAAAAACAACAAATGACCATTCTTCCAAATAAAAAAACAAACAAGGTACCCTTTTATTAAATAGTAACTAGGACAACCAAAAAAAAAACAAAAGAATTTTCCTTCATACCACTTGTTTAGTCTAGGTTTTTTTAGGAAAAAGCGTTTCAAGAATCACGTGCTCTAGGGTAGAATAGTAAAAAAGTAAACCAATCAATCGTTTTTTTTTAGCGTCAAAACGCTATTTGCACCCCCGGCATCCATTTTCTTTTATCGTCAAAACGTTATTGCACCCCCTTTTATCACCTACTCCGCTTTTATTCACAACGCGATGCTTCCGAACCGTTCTTTTTTTCTTTCTTTCGAAAAATCGAATTCGCGCAAAAAAATAGGTTGTCTATAGCGGTCACTCTGGGCCTTGCTTGTTGAACGCTATAAATACCTTCTTTTCCGAATAAGCCATTAATGACGACCACTCTGGATTTATCTGTTTGGTCACCATGAACGGCCTCTAGTTTTCCCAAACTTTTTTCAAAAAATAAAAAATACCAACACACAAATATTTTCTACCCAAGAACTACGTAGCTTTGATTTCTCCATCGCACCCGGAGATACGTAGGAGCGGGGGCCCACTCCCGTCGAGCGCTAAAAAACTAAAATTTTTTATTAAGTCTTCTTTCTCCGTTTTTTTTTTGCAAATAACAAAAAAAAGGGTAAATTAAAATGTTTTCTTTAAACTAATTTTTCTACACATTAAATTAAAAGGTAACCTTTTTAGGATGTTGCGGGGTGCTTGTACCTTCCCCGCACTTAATCGACCCCCGAACCCAAAAACAAAGGTTTTTTTCAATGTTTTCCTAAAAATAAATATGATGGCGGCTCCATTGTTCAAAAACAACGAGGAATCCCTCCTCCGGATTCTTCGGTCGCTACAAACCGCAATACCATTACCAGAAATCACGTGCCCAAGGAAACTCACCTCTTTCAGCCAGAACTCACACTTCGATAACTTAGCATACAACTTTTTCTCTTTTAAAACTTCCAACACTGACTTCAGGTGCTCAGCATGCTCTTCCTCTGACTTAGAATAAACTAGAAATCATCTATGAAGATCACCACAAACCGATCTAGGTAATTATGGAAAATACGGTTCATATATTCCATAAATACACCAGGAGCATTGGTCACACCGAACGGCATCACTGAATATTCATAATGCCCGTACCTTGTCCTGAACGCTGTTTTCTAACATGAACATCCTCATCCTTTACTTTAATCTGATGATATCGGACCTCAAATCAATTTTGCTGAAAACACGGGCACCCACTAACTGATCCATCAGATCGTCGATCCTCGGAAGCGGATACTTATTCTTGATAGTTACCTTATTCAACTGACGATAGTCCACACATAACCTCATGCTCCCATCTTTCTTCTTCACTAACAATACCGGAGCTCCCCACGGTGACACACTCGGTCTCACAAACTTCTTCTCAAGCAATTCTTCAAGTTGCGTCTTTAACTCAGACAATTCCGATGCCGACATTCTGTACGGTGCCATAGACACAGGCCTCGTACCAGGTACAAGATCAATCGAAAACTCAACTTCTCTTTCCAGTGGCACACCCGGAATTTCATCTGGAAAGACTTCAGGAAACTCGCGTACTACTTTCAGTTCTTCAATAACAGCCTGACTCTCAGCAGACAACAAAGCCATCAACGCAAACAACTGAACTCCTTCTTTCTTCAACTTCTTCAGCTGACCAGCAGATATCAAAATGGAGCTTTCCTCACCGAAACTAACCGACTTACTACGACAGTTGATATGAACGTGATTATTCTCTAACCAGTCCATGCCTAAGATTACATCCAAACCTCTCAACGGCAAGCAAACAAAATTCACAATAAAGTCCCTGCCGAAGATCGACACGGGACACTGAGAACACACCTGGGACGTAATCACCGACCCCTTCGCAGGAGTATCGACAACCATATCCCCACACATAGCAGATAAACAAGACCCAATCTTTTACAGCAATCAACAGATATAAAACAATGGGTAGCACCAGTATCAATAAGAGATTTCAGAGAAGTACCATTAATAAAACACGTACCTCTAATCAGACCATCATCATCATCAGGCTCCTCTCCTGCCAATGCAAATACCTTCCAGTAGACTTTCCTTTTTCGGCTTTGTACACTTGTACTGATATGCCCAGACTCACCACAGTTGAAACACACCACATCCTTAACCTTACACTCGGCTGCCATATGACCCTTTTTACCACAACGGTAGCAATTCCTTTCATCAGACCTGCATGTAGTACTCTTGTGGCCAGGTTTGCCACACTTATAACAGACAATGCTAGCAGGGGCATCTCCCCCACTAGAACCCTTACCTCCACAGCCCTCTGATAACCCTTACCCGCAGGAACCTCATACGGCTTGCTTCGACTCTGAAACTTACCCTTTTTCTCAAGAAGTAGCTTTGTAATGAGCATTACTGTCCTCCTCGAAAATTCTGCAACTGTCAACCAGATCTGCGAACACACGAATCTTCTGATAACCAATGGCCTTTTTAATATCAGGCCTCAACCCATTCTCAAATTTGATGCATTTCGAAAATTCAGCTGTAGCCTCACTGTAGTGTGGATAAAATTTTGCTAATTCCACAAATTTCGCCGCATAGGCAGTCACAGACATACCACCCTGCTTCAGCTCCAAAACTCTATCTCTTTCTTCCCTCTGACGTCTTCAGGAAAATATTTTCTCAAAAATTCCCTGCTGAATACCTCCCAAGTAATCTCTTCCTGCACAGCCTCCAACCTCTGCCTAGTAGCCAACCACCAGTCGTCGGCCTCCTCGGCTAACATGTGGGTACCAAAACGGACCTTCCAGCAGTGCAGTCCATCACCCGGAAAATCCTCTCGATCTCCTTCAACCAAGCCATAGCACCATCTGGATCATATTTGCCCTTAAAGGTGGGCGGATTCTCTCTCTGGAAGGTAGTCAGACTCCGAAAAACCAGCATTATCTCCAGCATTCTGCTGTCCCTGCACAGCCTGAGCCATAGCCTGCAATGCAGCAGCAAGAGCAGCGTCGTTCCTCCCAGCCATTATGAACTATCACTGCAGCACAAACCAAAGATTCAGAACTAATCTATTGTCATAAGACACTATGACAGGACAACATTGGCCGGACAGACCGAACTGCTCTGATACCACTAATGTAACACCCCTTTCTACCCGTCACTTTGTTTATAAAAATCAGAGTTTAAAAATTTCGTTCATAAGGGATGTTACACATACTTCAATAAAACGTCGCTTATCAATTTTAAAAATAGTTCAACTCAGTAATCATGCGTTTCACGTAGCACGTCAAAAATAAAGAATCTCAAGCCTCAATTTAACGTCGCTTAAAAAACTCAACATAACAAAAACCAATACGCAGCGGAAAATAAATAAAACATAACAGAAGGTCCACATGGACATAACAACCAGAAAATCATTAATAAAATATCGAGTTCGTTTCCCCCCTGAGTGCTACGTATCAGAGCATGACGACTCGACTCAAGAAGTGAAGCTAAGGCATTCACTGGGAATCACCTGCACGTTACCAACACGTGGGTAACATTCAAACAGGAAAGGGTGAGCATCATTTCAATCCATATAATAGAAAATATGATAAGTACTAATCATAGGCTACGCACTAGAACCATCAGCATCCAAAACACTAAATATCCACATCACAGTCATCATTCACATCACTTACAATAACTCATCTCATGTCATGTAGGCTATGAAATGCAACCCACTCGCTTGCAATGCATGAGGTACCTTTTCATAAACGTCGCTTAGCCCTTAAGGCCTCATCGTCACTTAGCCACTCAGGCCCCAAAACGTCACTGGGTTTATGCATATGGGCATGAGACACTATGACATGCACCACTCACAACACACAAACACACAATTACTCAAATCATAGTCAACTATGTGACCCGTCACTTACCGTTTGCTCGCAAAGAGCACAGCACCTGTCAAATTCATAATCAGCACAAACGTCACTTGGCCATTTAGACCTTAACATCACTTAGCCCTTCGGGCCCGAACGTCACTGGGTTCTCATCATCACTTACACATAATTATCAATCAACTCAACAATAGCCACTAGGGGCAAAACAAAAACAACCAAACACTCTACAAAACCAAAACTACCACGGGCAAAACAGTCATTTGACTAGCCACCAAGGGCATCCTCGTCAAAATCATCATTTTGACACTACCACGTTAAAACTGTTGTTTATACACCAAAAAGGAATTTTAAAGAGCTTCATATAATTTTTCAATGTCACTGGGACGATCACCGGGGATGGCCACTTGGGCGCACACAAACAATCAGAAAATAAAAATTTTTCATTTTAAAAATTGGACCCATAGATAGACAACATAAAAAGCTTCACGGCACTTTTCGAATCGTTCAAAACGGACGTCTGAGTCAAAAGTTATGCTAAAAATAAGTTTGGGGAAAAAAATCAAGCAACATTCTGAAAATAGGCGCCTTAGGCGCCCAGGCAACCAGGCAACACGCCACAGGCGCCCAGCGCCCAGGCGCGCACAACACAACACGCACACAGCACAACACATACGGGCGCTCAGCGCCCAGCGCCTTGGCGCAGCACACACACACACGCATGGGCGCTCAGCGCCCAGCGCTGGCACCCAGCGCCTAGCCACACAGGAATCTGGCAACACACAGCAACACACACAAGCCACAGGCGCCCAGCACAGGCACTTGGCGCCCAGAAAACAGCAGCAACAATTCCAGAATTTTTCCAACAACCTTTCAACACTAAAAATTGATTCTCAACAATTTTAGAGTGTAAAAATCCATATTTTTCCAGCAACCAAAAATGCACTTATTTTAATCAATTTCTCAAAATTCAATTGGGCATTATCTTCACTATCACCTTGGCGCCCTAGGCGCCTATGCACACACTCACCCAATTTGCTAACAACACAAGTAATCCAACATACCAAATTTCAGTTTCATGAATACTCAAATGCCACAAGTCATCAAACAAACGCATAGGTCGCAATTACCTCAATGATTATAATTCCAACAATTCAATTCGCATACATATATATATATATATATATATATATATATATATATATATATAAAACTCAACAATTCAATTCGCATACATATATATATATAAAACTCAACAATTCAATTCGCATACATTCATATATAAAACTCAACAATTCAATTCGCATACATACATATATAAAACCATCATCAATAAGGTATCAAGAACACATCAAGAATTTATGCATGCATCAATTCGCATATATATATATATATATATATATATATATATATATATATATATATATATATATATATATATATATATATATATAAAAACCAACATCAACAATGTATCAAGAAATCTAGTCTAACCCTAGATCTAGGACCCATCATATGATTTATTAGATAGAATGATAGAGCTCCCCTAACCTTTTCAAGAAGAAGAATTCGATGCCCTAGGAGAAGTCACCTACAGAGCCACAGCAACAACGGAGATCCCTTCCTCTTGATCTTCGAATTCTCTTCTCCTTCTCCTCTTGGCCGCCTCCTTGCTCTCTCTCTCTCTCTCTCACGCTCTTCTCTTTCTCTCTTGCTCTCTCTTGCAATTCGCAATTTGGCCACCAAAACCCTAGCCCCCAACAACCTAACCACTTCGCATACATTGTGGATCATGGGCTTGGGCTTTTCACTTAAGCCCAAGTCATGCAAGTGGCGCCTCCACTCCTTCCTAATACCACCAAAATTAATTAAAACACTTCTAACAAATAATTAAAACTCAATTAAATAAAAGAAATACCTAAATACTTAATTAAATGAATTAATTAAATATTTAGGGTGTTACACAAAGAGGTTAGCATACTAGGCGGGGAAGGTCATGAGCCCTTAACCTAGACCCTGTTTTTACCATTAGGGAAAGTATTAGGGAAGGGGGTTCACCAGAATTACCATGTCTGGGGCTAGTGTTATGTTAAAGTTATGTAGTACGAATCATCGGGATTACCATGTCTGGGGTCGGTGTCGTGCTAAATTAAAAAGGCACGTGGTTTATAAATTATACCACGAGACAAAAAGGAATTCATAATTGAACCGAGAGTGTAGTAAGGGGTCTCGGTAGAACTCACCGAGATTGTATCTCATTGTTTATATGTTGCTGTAATGAAAATGGGATGAATATATATTTCATCAAAGACTATTGAGGTTATGATATATAAATTATATCGAGTATGGGTGACGACCCAAAGAGGTTAGCATACTAGGCGGGGAAGGTCACGAGCCCTTAACCTAGGCCCTGTTTTTACCATTAGGGAAAGTACTAATGGGAAGGGGGTTCACCAGGATTACCATGTCTGGGGCTGGTGTTATGTTAAAGTTATGTAGTACGATTCACCCGGATTACCATGTCTGGGGTCGGTGTCGTGCTAAGTTAATGAGGCACGTAGTTATGGTTAAACTACGAGAAAGTTTAAAGGCACGTGGTTTATAGATTAAACTACGAAATAAAAAGAATCCATAATTGAACCGAAAGTGTAGTGAGGGGTCTCGGTAGAACTCACTGAGATTGTATCTCACTATTTATATGTTGTTGTTTTTACAAAGAAACAGGGAAAAAGGAAAGTACAGAGGCATGAGTAGGCGATGTACTCGAGGAGTTGTTGAAGGATGAGCGTTTACGCTTATGTTTATGTTTCCTGGTTGTCTTTGTTTCTCGACTTTATGACTTGAACTTATGTATAAGTTGTAAAATCGTTTCCGCTAGTTCTATGCTTTTGGATATTGAACATTAGGTGAAGTGATGTGTAAGGAGACAGAAAGTTATAAGTACTTGAATTAATGTTTTAATTTGAGGTACTTAATTTATGTGAGACTTCTTGATGTTATTTATCAAGAGTTTTAGTATTGTTCAACATCTGAAACAGGAAATTTATCTCTGATGTATACTAAATTGTGCATTTTAGTATTTCTACTAGTTAGAGATATTAGGGTGTTACAATTTTGGTATCAGAGCAGTTTGACCTTGTCGTGCTTAGAAATAGATTGAGTCTGTCAGGGACTTTGACAATCAACTGTCGAAACTTTTCAGTGTATTGAATGGAACCTCGAGTTTGATCAACTTGAAGTATCATTCAAAGTACTGAGAATAACGACAAGTGATGGCCACAGCCCCGAAAATGTCTGAAACCCTGAACCATAGGATTCCTGCCTTTCTCGTTTTATCAGAGCACGCAGCAGAATCCGAGGGCTACCGACGATATTCCGGAGTAAATGATGGGCATCCGGGCTGGTTCGAGGAATGCTTGGGCAACTGTTCAGTCATTGAAACTGATTCGACCGTAGTGTCATCAGGTAAGTCGTAAAGGGTCGCCCAAAGAGTTAGAAGCTATGAAATCTTCCTGTAGAAGAAAAGTTAGTGTCCTAGATTTGTTTAGGACCAGTGAGCACCGAAAGACACAGATTCTTGTTCGACCAATATCTCAATTACTAAGATGATGTTGGTAACCAACACTACTGTGTAGTATAGAATGACTCTAACTTATGTTTCAGCCAAGTAAGGTCCTTATGGATAGTCATGGTTCTAAGAATGGTTTCCTTTCCTAAGAAACTTCTTTTTCCAATGTTACGAAACCAAACTAGTAAACTGTCATTGTGCTTGCCATTTTGACAAGTAGTGCCAACCAGTGTTTATTAGACTAACTACCTTCTCAAAACTCTAAGTTGGGTTCCTAGCAACAAGGGACTAGTAGTTCATATAAGGAGAGTTACCGTAACACGATTCTCCGGTGGGAGCAGGCTAGTTTCCTTCTATGAGAAATTTTCGCTAGTCTTCCAACTTGTTTTATCCATAACGTTTGATCCGGAACTCCGATTTAGGTATTCTGAGATGCGTTGGAAAACTAACGAAATTGTCTACACATACCAATGGATTTTGGACTATGTTTTATCCTAGTTCCAAAAAGTATTCCTACTCTACCCAAGCCTTAGTTTCTAAGTGCTAGTAGAATGGGAACCCTAGTTGGGCATAAGAAGCATGTAGCGAATCCCCAACGAGTAAGATTAAGAAGGTAAGACCCAGATTAGGAAAGATTCCTTTGGCGTCATGAGGAGGTTGTTTCTCGGAAATGGCCATTAGTAGTTATACCTTCCCTTAAGAAAATTTTAAGACGTAATGGAAGTCCTAAATCATTAAGCACATAGCTGAATGTTGAAAAAAGGAAGAGTTTGGTTTATCTAAGTATCAAGTGATGTTCATAATCTATATCAAGGACCTAAGGAATGTTCAAAGTAGTTAGAATTCGTTTTCCGAATCAACACAGGATGCACTACTCGTGCGCCCGTTTGATTCCATAAAGGAATTCTTCTATTTTCTCATTTCTTTGATGCTACAACTATCCCAATACCGTACGTTATCCAAATGTAAATGATCACACCTAGATTAGTCAACAATCCATCATGATAAGATTAAGTTATAGGCTTTTAGTGAACCCTAGTTTTTAGGGAAGCCGTTTTGTCTCATCAGAGAGATCTTTATTGTATAGAGATTCTCGTACCCTATAGTATGGGTAGTTGAAGCCCTAAAGGGCTAGTAGCCCGAAAGGATGAGTGATGGATTCTCAGACAAGTTCTATCAAGGAGGATAGTCAGTCTTATAGAATTTTATCAGGATAGAAGTTTTCCCCAAAGGTCTTTGTACTAGTGTTATGATTTCGGATTTTATAGTCATTGAGTTTAAAGCTCAATTCACGAGTTATGGAGATTCACTCCCACTAGTAAATTTGGGTTAGTTGGTAGAGGGACTCAGATAGGTCATGGAAAAGTATTTTATAATATCCAATCAATATGTGAGTCATTGAGGACATTATAATCGACTCCGATAGTGTTAGCCTGCATTTTCGACAGGCTCAATTAAATGCAGTCAATGAAGTTTGACTTGTCATTTTAAAGAGGAAATGTTGGACTTCGACACTGAGAAGGTATTCCAAGGGAGATCTTCGACCACTCCTAGAACTTAACGAAATTGAGAGCTTGAAGGTGACATTTCGACAAGAAAGAAAGTGAGAGATTGGTAGCAAATCAGAGCCAAAGAAGTGTCGTCGAAGAGCATAGCAGTTACACCGTCGGAGGATACGACAGTTGTTGTTGAAAGGTCCAGCAGTTACGCCGTCGGAGGATACAGTAGTTGCTGTCGAAGGCGTAGGCAGTTACATGGTCGAATTGTATATAGCAGTTATAGTTTTCGAACTCTTAGCAGTTTTAGGCAGTTTATGTTTTTCTTCTAGTATATATAGTAGTTTTCAATAAGGAAAACGGGTCGCAATTCATTTACATAAATTCTTAAACACTCATACTTCCGCATACAGAGAAAACGAGTCAACGGAAACAATGTATGAATCTGCGTTCCACTCTTTATAAATTAATGCAATTTTACTTTTGTTTCTTTAAGATTTCTGCACATTTATTGCTTCTTTTCTCTTCGCATTCCTCTCTTCTTTACTTCGATCTCCTGTTGCTGCAACGGTTATCTTCTTACTATTTCATTAAACCACAAGAACACAAAACAACTTCTGGAAAACTTTAAACACAAATGTTCTGGGATTTTTCTAGTTGGTCCCGCGAGCAACACGTATGTGTAACTAGCGGTGTTTACCAAAAACCACGGTAAACAAATTGGCACGCCCGGTGGGACATTTGTGCTAATTTTTAAAGTTGTTTTCTGAAAATTTCTGGGTTTGTTATCAAACTCGAAAAACGTATAATTCATACTGTGTATGCGTTTAAGGAGTGGTAGACGTCTTCCAGAGATGCCTCGCTCTAATGCAACCAACCCTCCCGCATCTAGTGCACCAATTTCACACGATCAAGCGTCGGTTAGTGACACTACCGCTGCAAACGTCATGGGAATAACCGTTCCTATGCCTTCTTCGACAACTATAGGAGTAACTGTTGTAATCGCTCCTGTACTAACCCCTGTGTCTATGATGGCTGCCCCAGCGTTGACACAGAATATGGCTAATCCAACAATTGGAAGCCTTCCATTTAATCTGCCTACGAATAGTCGAAACTACCCATATGGCATGCCAACTGCCTTAATGGCAGGCCTTCAAACAAGTACGGTTGCTCAAGTAGATAACGTAGGCTCAGGGTTTTCGCCTTTGCACAGTTCGCCAGAGAGCTTTTATAGTCTAAATCCCCACCCTTCATTGACCACATCGTCTTTGTTGGCATTAAGACAACAAATGGACGATAGTAACCATGATATGGTCAATATGTTGACACAACAGATTGGTACTGTGTTTAATCCTTTAATACCAAATACAAATCATAGTTACCAAATGTTGGCAACACAAATGGGAAGAATTGTTTATTTCTTTGGCACTGCGCCAATGTATAACCAGCAAATCCCTCAAATTCAAAATGCTAGGCATGTCGAAACCCTTATAGAAAGGCCCAACCCTGCAAATCCCATCAATCAGGGGCATCAACTTGTTGTCGAAGAGCCTATTCCTGATGTTGTGCTAGTCCACAGGAACCAGGATGCTGATGAAGTGGTAAGACAAGTCCACCAAAACAATTTTGGGATCCAAAATAACTTGGCCAATATCGTCGAAACTATCCTGGCACAGAATGGTCTTAATTTAGGCCTACACGGGCCAAATTATGTGTCACCTTTGTCGGAATATGTTCTACAAACAGAATTGCCTAGGGGATGGAAGATCCCTAAATTCACAAAATTCGCTGGAGAAACCAGCGAATCTACTGTCGAACATATTGCCCGTTATTTAACTGAGGTTGATAGCACAAAATGAGAACTTAAGAATGAAATACTTCCCAAGTTCACTAACCAAAAATGCTTTTACATGGTTCACCACTTTACCCCCACATTCTATGTTTAATTGGAACCAATTAGAAAAGGCATTCCACGAACAATTCTATATGGGACAGTCGAAGATTAGTCTTAAAGAATTGGCTAGTGTTCGATGTAAAATGCCAGAGTCAACTGACGACTATCCCAATAGATTCAGAACCCGATTTCGACGTGATATGCGTTGTCTTAATTCTCCCAATTGAGTACGATATTATGTCGGAGGTAAATGAAGTCGAAGAGGACTTCAATGAAGATATGGCTATGCACAAGCCAAGATGTTACTATGTTTTAAATAATGGCTGCATTGAAGAACAAAGTGCCATGTTTGAGAGGCCTGATGGTGGGATGAAGTACCACCTCAAACCCTTATTTATTCAGGCAAAAGCCAATAATGTTGGGGTAAATAAAGTCCTGGTCGACGGAGGGGCGGCAGTGAATCTGATGCCACAACACATGCTATCAAAGATTGGCAAATCAGACACTGATTTGAGGCCACACAACATAGTGCTGACAAACTACGAAGGCAAAACTGGCCATTCCGTAGGGGCCATTGAGGTCGAGCTGGTGGTAGGCAGCGTCAAAAGACTAACCCTGTTCATGGTGATCCCAACTAAAGCAAACTTCAACTTGCTGCTGGGAAGGGAGTGGATCCATGGAGTCGGCGTTGTTCCTTCGACTCTACATCAAAGGCTCTCCATTTGGAGGGAAGATAGGTTGGTCGAGAACGTCGAAGGTGATCAAAGCTATTTCCTGGCAGAGGTGGATCACATAACAAAGAAGACGTTCAACAAGCACCTGGCAAACATAACACCATGTATGCCATCAACAAGTGGTTACACACCACAAAATAATGTGTTTTCTTCTTTAGACCTTCACCCAAACCATGGATTTATTTGGGAGAGGGAGATAATTGACGAAGAGAACCACCCCAGAGGTTTCTACAAACCTACTGGGTGGGATGGTCCCTAAGCAGTGTTGATGTCTGAAACCAGCGCTTGGGATCGAATAACGGCTTATGTGGCCGAAAACAAAGAAAAAGCGGCTTTGGAAGCTGAATTAAATCAACAAATGGTTGCAGAAACCAGTGTAATCAGTGATAAAGATTTGGTCGAAGACCAAAGGCTTGATTGTGTATATGATGATGAGCCTTTAGGTTTTGAAAAGGACCCAATGGGTTCGACCAAAAGAATACAAGCACAAGATCCCTTGGAAGAAATTGACTTGGGAGATGGCTCTGTGAAGAGTTCCAATGAAAACGTGGACCACTAAATCTGAGATAATGGTGCCATAAAGTACCCTTTTTTGCTGAAACTGTATTTTCAATTCTGAAACGTGGACAACTGTTTGGGAATGTTCTCAAAAAACGCCATTTTCTATCTTCGTTTATGCCTCAATCGAAAATGACATTTTTGGGAGGCAATTTGTTAGCCTGCATTTTCGACAGGCTTAATTAAATGCAGTCAATGAAGTTTGACTTGTCATTTTAATGAGGAAATGTTGGACTTCGACACTGAGAAGGTATTCCAAGGGAGATCTTCGACCACTCCTAGAACTTAACGAAATTGAGAGCTTGAAGGTGACATTTCGAAAAGAAAGAAAGTGAGAGATTGGTAGCAGATCAGAGCCAAAGAAGTGTCGTCGAAGAGCATAGCAGTTACGCCGTCGGAGGATACAACAGTTGTTGTCGAAAGGTGCAGCAGTTACTGATAAGTCTATTTTTAGAGTCTTTTTAATAGTTATTTTCATTAAGTTTTTTTAGGTATTTTAATTATATTTTATATCTTTGAACTATTTTACTACATATGTTTGCTTTTTATTTTCAGGTTTTATTTTGGAGCAAAAGAGAAAATATGAGCTAAAATGAAGAAAAAAGGAAATATTTGAGGAGGAGCAATTTTTAAAGCACTAGACACCCTCATGGGCGCCAAGGGCCCCAAAAACCGAAAACTGGCCAAGGGCGCCAAGCAGCAAAACTGGCGCAGCACAGGGCGCCAAGGGCGCCAAGCAGCAAAAACTGGCGCAGAGCCTGCGCACGACCCTGGCAAATGTTGCACCACGCACGACCCGTGCGTGTTTTCAACTGAAAATGGCCCATTTTGGCAGAACAAGGCGCACGACCCAGGCACATGGGCGCACGACCCTGGCACCAGACAAGTCAATTTTGGCTGCACCCACTTGCTGATGGCTTTCCCTTGCCACTTGATTTGCCACTTTTTTATGACCATTTTGCCCCTCCTCTCAAGTGCCTTAGACCTAATATTTTCCTATAAATAGAGGCTTGATCCTCACTTGTAACCAAGCTTGAATTTTGTTAGAAAATCAATGACAAAGGCTCTCTAAAGATTCATGACTTCAATTTACTCTTCATGTTTTTATGATTCTTGCTTATTTACTTTATTGCCCCTTTAATTTCTCGCTCTTTACTTTCTCGCTCTTTACTTTTCGCTCTTTACTTTTTCGCTCTTTTATTTTCCCTGCTATTTACTTTCTTCCCCTTTTACTTTCCAAGTCATTTACTTTCATTGCTATTTAAATTCTCGCTCTTTACTTTCTCGCTCTTTACTTTTCGCTCTTTACTTTTTCGCTCTTTTATTTTCCCTGCTATTTACTTTCTTGCCCTTTTATTTTCCAAGTCATTTACTTTCATTGCTATTTAATTTCTCGCTCTTTACTTTTCGCTCTTTACTTTTCCGCTCTTTTATTTTCCTTGTTATTTACTTTTTTGCCCTTTAAATTTCCAAGTCAAGTAAATTACTGGCAAGTCAAGTAAATTACTGGCAATTTTCTTTTCAAGCAATTTACTTTCTTGTCATTTACAATTCCGCTATTTATAATTTTGCACTTTACCGCTTTCTTTTATTCTTCGCTATTTAACTTTATGTTTTCTTCTTTTATTTCCTTTTCTCTTCTTTTGTCTACAATGATCATGAGTGAGTAGACTTTACTAAAACATTCCTTCTTTCTAAAAACACTTTCTTTTCAGTTAATCAACTTTGAAAAATTAAATTGGTATTCACTTAGGCTCTCCCTGTGGACCGATACTCTTTTACTACGCGATACGACCCGTGCACTTGCGGGGCTATCAGTTACACCGTCGGAGGATACAGCAGTTGCTGTCGAAGGCGTAGGCAGTTACATGGTCGAATTGTATATAGCAGTTATAGTTTTCGAACTCTTAGCAGTTTTAGGCAGTTTATGTTTTTCTTCTAGTATATATAGTAGTTTTCCATAAGGAAAACATGTCGCAATTCATTTACATAAATTCTTAAACACTCATACTTCCGCATACAGAGAAAACGAGCCAACAGAAACAATGTATGAATCTGCGTTCCACTCTTTATAAATTAATGCAATTTTACTTTTGTTTCTTTAAGATTTCTGCACATTTGTTGTGTTGGTGTGGTGTGTGTTATGAGTGAGAGTTTTTGTTACGAGTGAGTGTTTGGTGTTGGTGTGGTGTGTGTTATGTCCCTTTTGCCCTTACTCTATACCCACCCCTCTATAATTACTCCTACACTCCCCCATGCAATCTAATTCAACAATATGCACATAATTAATACAATTAGGCAATTATCATTAAAAATCATGCTTTCAAACATACTCAATCAACCAAATTAGAAATTAATAGAACAAAATCAACTAAAACCAATCATACAAGTAATTCATTTAAGCAATTTTGACTATCAACCACTGACTTCAAACAACAATCAACTAAAGTAGTGGAAACAAGGAACTTGGGGATGTTATAGTATCACTACTTTTAAATATACTTGTTATGTTTTATAAATATGTATATTTTATAACGAACGTTGATAAATGGACAATTATAATTTTACATGTTATTTGGATTTTAAATATAAAAGAATGTAAAACTGAAGTGTTATTTTTTAGTTGCTAATAACAAATGTAAAAAGTTAATTAGAAGTAAGCGAATCTATTCTTAATTTATAAACTTCAAATAAATTAATTTGTTATTACAAATATAATAAACAAAAATTGGTACTAAAATTTTTAAATGTTTGGCCTTTCACATATAAAATATTGGACGATTTTGACTAAAAGCTTTATATTAGCTTTTAACTAAAAACAACACTATATTAGCTTTTTTAATGAGTAGAGATGCTTTAATATATTATATCACTATTTTTAATCTATTAATTATTTTAGAAACATAAATAAAAATTTGAAAGAAATTGCATTATATTCGTTTTTTAATAAGTAGACCTATTTTAATATACACTATATCACTAATTTTTAGCATATTCATTATTTTAAAATTATAATTATAATTAGTAATATAACAAATAAATATTATATTTGGAGGTTATCATTTTTTAAAAATATCATTTTGAACTAAGACCACTATTTTAGTTCTACTTTAAATTAGTACTACCATATTAAGATGCACTTTTAATTATACATGTCACATAGAACTCTCTGAGCAACATGATGTTAAAGCCAATGAATATCTAGGGGGGATTAAAATAAAGAAAAATAAAACTCTCACGTGTCTATGAATAAATTCACCTCGAAAGCTATGTCACTACTGATGCATTGCATGATAATCAACATATTCTTCTTTCAGCTCAAATCTTTGTGAGAAGCTCCATCAATTTTTTTTATCAAATGTAAGTAAAACTATAGAAGTATTAGTGGAAGGAACAATCCCTAAACTTTTCTTGAATTTGAAAATATGTAGAAGGATAAGGGACCGATCGAATTAAATTAAATTATACATTTATAAATAATTGAATCTTTAGCATTTGGAGATGTATTGTACCTTGGTGGAATGTCCATGTAGACTTCTTCTTCAAGGTCTCCATGAAGGAAGGCATTTTTCACATCAAACTGATGTAAATGCGAATCTAAATTTGCTGCCAATGATAACAGAACTCAAACAATATTTAGTTTTGCCACTGGTGAGAAAGTTTCTTGATAATCTATGCCATATGTTTGTGTGTATCCTTTTCCCACAAGCCTCGCCTGGTATCGTTCAATGGATCCATCTGCTTTATGTTTAATAGAAAATAGAAAATAGAAAATACCCATTTCCACCCTATTGTCTTCTTCCCATTTGGCAATGGAACTAGAGTCCATGTTTTATTCTTCTGTAAGGCATCCATTTCCTCTTTAATAGCTTGTATCCACTTTGCATCTGTTAAGGCTTCTTGTATTCCACTTGGAATAGGACAAGAGGACAAAGTATTCACAAATGCTTTAAGAGGTTCTGATAATCTTTGAGTAGACACATAATTGGCAATTGGATACCTTGACCCTTTTTTATCATAATCTGGAGAGTATCGTTGTGGTGGTTTACCACGATTATGCCTAAAAGGTAAGTTATAAACACGAGAATTATCAAAACCATCAAAGGGGGGAAGTGCAGTAGGATTACTTACCTCGGGAATATATATTCTCAGGAGATGAGTCTTCGGGTACTAAGGAGCAAGGGGTTTGATGATTTAGCTCGTCTTCAAGTTCTGTTTCAGCTATCTGTACATTGTTAGAAATATTTCCCTTAATTTTCTCTTCATTAGGTGGTAACACTGTACTCATGTCTTCATTAGGTCCAACTTCAAATGGTGGTAGATTTAGGCAATTATGCTCTTCTACATCTTGTGTCTCCCCCTGAAGAGGAGAATTGGATACTGGCACGGAAAAATAAAATTCAGATTCCACAAAGGTAACATCCAAAGTGATGTAGGTGCGTTTTGATGTAGGATTGTAACAACGATATCCCTTCTTGTGGGGAACATATCCCAAGAACACACATCTAACAGCACACGGATCAAGCTTAGTTCGTTGATTTTTGTGGAAGTGAACGAACGCAAAAGATCCAAATACTTTTGGAAGGATAATCAAAATAGTAGGTAATGGAACATGTTCAGAAAGAACTTGAATCGGAGTCTTAAAATTTAGCGGTTTGGAAGGCATACGGTTGATCAAATGTACGACTGTAACTGTTGCATCAGCCCAATAACTACGAGGCATGTGGGCACCAATCAAGAGAGCATGAGCTGTTTCTAGAATATGTCTATGCTTTCGTTCCGCAACTCCATTTTGTTGCAGTGTTTGAGCACAAGAAGTTTCCTGTATAAGCCCATGAAGTTGAAAGTATGCTTGAAACTCCTTGTTGACATATTCTCCACGATTGTCTGAACGAAGAATCTGAACTTTAGCTGAAAATTGTGTCTGAATCATTGAATGAAATGATTTAAAAACATTAAGTACATCATCTTTATGTTGCAACAAATACAACCAAGTCATTCGAGTGCAGTCATCTACAAAAATCACAAACCAACAAACACCAGTAGAAGTGGTTATAGAGGAAGGTCCCCAAACGTCAGAGTGAATGAGTGCAAAAGGAATATTACTTTTATTCAAGCTCGTTGGATAAATACACGATGACTTTTGGATAAGATATGTTCGGTTCCTTATCACTGACTAAGTGTCCGATCTTGGATACGAAGTCCGGTCCGAGATAGTCGGAATTGATGTTCTTGGTCAGTCCGAGTTATTGCTCCGATCCGAGGTGGGGTGGTACCTGCAATGACACTCCGACGCGAGTCAATTACAAGTAAGAGTTTTGGAAAGTGAGTCCCATTAATGCTTAGCATTGAAGTCTTATTTATAGGTGATTGGAGTGAAGGAGGACCATTGGATCCAGGTCTGAAATCTCCACCCTTGGCTGAGTTGGGCCCCTTATTATTGGGCCTTTAGGTGGATGGGCCATGGAGGCCCAATCCGTAACAAGATACAAGTATCACATTTCAAGTCTATATCATGTAAATGATCGAGAAAACAAATGAGGGAATAAATGTTTCTTGTAACTAAATTAAGGATGCCCCAAATGGTTATGCCATAGCCGGATTTTCCTTTCCTGAATACTATCTGTTTGGTGCATAGTATTAGCTCTGCCGGGACTGAAATCATCCATGTAATACAACCCCTTCCTCTTAGTACAACGCCCAACTATCTCCTTGGTGGGAATATCAATATCCTGAAGAAGGCAAAAACTAGGATAAACTAGTGCAACACAATTTAACTCTTCAGTGACTTGGCTAACAGATAACAATTTATTTGAGAGTGATGGAACAAGTAAAGTATTATTTAAGGTAAGTGAGGGAGACAAAGAAAAAGTTCCAGCCCCTGTAACCGGATACGTAACCCCATTAGCATTAGCAATACTAGTCCGCCTTGGCTGAGTGATTTGATAAATTCACTTGGATCAAAAGTCATGTGGTCCGTTGCTCCGGATTAATCCAACCATTATCATTTTTCTCATAAGAATTAAGTAATGCATAACCATAGTTACCTTGTTCATTATGTTTAATTTCAAGGTTTGACCGTTCAACTTGTGGAATGAATGATAACTGAGGTTCTGCATTCACTAGAGCGGCACGACCTGATTCTCCCTTAGCAGTAGCTTTACGTTGTTTCCTTGCTTTTATCAAGTCGATCATCCAATCCATCGAGAAAGACATACACTCTATCCTCCTGGATGATTGAATTATATTATTGTATTTCAACTGGGCACTCCATTGGATTAGGACGGCGGAAATCAATTTCTCTCCACAAGCCTTGAAGGTCGTTGTAATATTTTTCAATGGACCCTCCAGCCTGTTTTATTTTAGTCACTCGTCTCTTCAAATCATATACTTGAGAAGTGTCAGTGCCGCCAAAATAAGTTATAGCAATAGAATCCTATACCATTTTTGCAGTTGGAAAGCCAATGAAATTGCTAATGAGAGATGTGTCCATGGAGTTGATCATCCATCCCTTGACATTTGCATTTTCAGTTCTCCATTTTCGAAAACCCGGATCTGTTGATGGGGCTTGTGGAAGGTCTCAATTGATATATCCCAACTTATCTTTGCCAGAGATATACATCTCAATAATTTGAGACCATAGTGCATAGTTGGTGCCATCCAACTTTATGCCGATCTGTGCTGCAAATGAGTCAACATTTGGATTGTGGATTTGGGTCTAATTTTGAGTCAAGACTTGTGTCATCCTCGTTGTCAAGTCTTGTAGGATGGATTGGATGTCTGATTCACCATTGTTTCTACTAGACTGCACTTCGTTATCTGACTCAGACATTTTTTTCTGATAGCCAAGACAGGAATCGGCAGAAGCAGAGCAGAAAACCTAAACCCTAGGATCTCTGCTTTGATACCATGTTTGAAAGGGTAATTCTTTTCTATATCTTTGCTCATACATACAAAGCATATATATATATATATATAAGGAGTAAATTAAGGAGACTATACTAGGAAATACACATTCTATGGAAAGGAGGGATCTCAGTAAGAAAGCATATCAGATTTTTCTTTATTGACAGCTCATGCCTATTATTCAGTTCCTTCCTTCCTTGATTGACAGCTCATACCAACATACTACACATCACTGCAGAGGAAGAAACCACTGGGAATAAGAAACAAATTACTATTACTATAAAGAACGAAACTGTAACATGGTCAAATGAAGAAACTGAGAGACTGAATCAGGAAGCTGAGTTTTACAAGACTGAAGATAACAATTTGAAGAATAAAGTTAAAGAAATGAATGCTTTGGAAAATTATCTTCACCACATGAGGAAAGTAATGAAGAGAAATAGTGTTGATTTCACTTTAATCCTAGTAGCAACAAAAATGAAGATCGAATTTGTGATTATAAAGGGAAAAAAGTTGCTTGATTTCCAGCATCACCAATTAAAAGTTTGTGTTTCTGACTTTTTGAGGGAGCTTATAAGCATCTTTTGAACCCACTTTGAACAAGATCAACAAAAGTTACTTACTCTAATGAGCAAAGTGACCAACAAAGGTAAATTTAAAATACAAATGTTGGAGCTGTTTGTTGTGCTTCTTAATTTGACAACGTATTTTTAAAATATATTGTATTGGGACATGTTTCTTTAGTCCTAAGTTAAACATCTCGCGAACTAGTAGCTATGAATCACCAACACAGACACAGATACAATACAGACAAGCACATATATAATTTTAAAATTAAAAGTAATTGAAGTGTCATTATGGATGTCAGTATCCGACACAATACATGTCAGACACTTGAATACGTCTTCAACTTGAAGTATCAGTGCTATATAGACTAGTAGTATAACATAGACTTGAGAGATATCAAAATTGAGTACATTGCCAATGTCAAACATTTATACATTACTATTCTTCTGGTTCACCTCTCGGGCTAAAGAATTCCTCTACTCTAGTGTCTGCGGGTTATTGGAGACATGATCGAATTACCACTTAGTGTCAATGGGAGACTCAATCACATAATCTCCATTTATGAACCCTACAGCAAACATAATCTCCATTTATGAACCCTACAAAACACAATCATGAACCAGAGTTGTTCACGGAGAAGCAAGGCTCGACACCCTCTCCAGTTGGGCTGAAAACAAAGATTGGCCACATTCGGCCTGCCCAACCCAATATTGGCCCACAAATGAAGCATCGTAATCGTAAATAGATAAACGACAGACAATCGAGTTGAACGAGAACGAAAAAGTAAAGCGAAAAGTGAACGAAGCGCTATTCTGCTGCATTCTTCATTCTCATCATCTCCCCACCGGTACAGTACCTCTGTCTTTGTTTGATTTTCTTCTCTTGAGCGTTTTCTTCTTTTTCTTTTGCGGATTACCTGTTCCATGTTGCTATTTGTTTCATCGTCAAATGTAATTATTTCAATTTCAATTCATTCGACAACTGCTTCTATTGTTTGAAACCCTAGCGTAACTTCCTGCTTTACAGATTTTGTTAGGTTAGGATTAGGAACTTATCTAATTATTAATTAATTAATCAATACGATTTTGTTATTTGTTTTGCAGATTTCTAAATAGCGAGCGAGCGATAATAATGGAAACCAATTTGATCAAAGATGAAGGAGGCTTGGATCTTCATCCCAAAAGTAAGTAATGAATTAGACAAGAAATTTTGTAGAAATTGACTTTCCATTCTGTAACATTATCTGTGGAGGAGTTTGGATTTCATTCTCTTCTGTGATTTTTCATAAATTGGTTTTGTTCTGTATTCTTATGTCCTTCTTGTTTGCTTCTAATGTATAGAGACTGTAATCTGTCCAAATAAAAAGTATAGAGACTCTCTATTGAATGTCAACTCAAAGAATTTCAAGACAAAAGATGGAAAGAAGAATCGGACTATACGTCAAAAAGCACCAAACAAGTTAACAAGCAAAACACAACTTGAAGCTGAAGAAGATCTTGATACAGAATCTTCCGATGATCATAATGAGCTGGGATACTATGGTGATGATGAAGAACGGCTACCAGAATCTGGTAAGCTGACCTGACTTTTTCTTCAGTATTTGATCTAAGTAACTAATGTATGCTGTCAAATGAATTGAATCAATGTCTTAGCTTTATACTTGTAGGCAAGTGTAGTCTTGAATTTTTCGATCAACTTGTGTGTATATTGGCCTTCAATTGTGCAATTCTTTTACTGGCAAAGGTGATGGAAGTTTTTCACTTTGATTTATATCTAGAGCTGTCAAAACAGTTCAAGCCCTCAAGCCCAGCCTTCTTGCCCCCCTATTAAACCCCACAAATTTTAAGTCCCCTATTGAGTGGCTTTATTTTAGCTCCAGCCCACAATTTAAGTTTTGTAGTGGGTTAGGGCCATGGTGAAACTTTGCATTCTTTGAATCTGATTTGGAATAGGGACCAGGCCAATTTGCAGAGCAAATAGCATCAGTTTTGTGTAGGATTGACATACATAAACAAAGCAAATGATGCCTCAACTTTAAAAGACCTGTAAATTAAAAAACATTGCCAACCCCAACAATTGACACTGTTTTTTTAAGTTTTTTATGCAACTTCAAAGCAGATAGATTAAAAACAATGTTTTCAGATTCAAAGAATGCAAAGTTTCAACATGTGTATTAATACAAAAGGGTTTTTGTAATCCTGGGATATCGAAAGCGTAGCTTATACTTTAAATTTTGAGTGTAGCATATTCATATACATAGATTTGCCTTTCTGTAGCTTACTAAAACAAAGGGTTAGCATTTTGTCCTGCATATAACTTTTTGATCAATTTTCTGGGCATAGCCTATATTAAACCCTATTTACTCCTCCCTTGTTAGATTCAGTAAGATAAAATTATAAATAGAGTGATTAACCCTATTTACCTGAAGTAGATCTTGATACAGAATCTTCGGATGATCATAATGAGCTGGGATACTACGGTGATGATGAAGAAAGGCTACCAAAATCTGGTAAGCTGGCCTGACTTTTTCTTCAGTATTTGATCTAACTAATTGGATGCTGTCAAATGAATTGAATCAATGTTTTAGCTTTATAATTTGTAAGCAAATGTTTTTCTTCAGTATTCGATTTTTTTGCCTCCTTCAATCTTACAACTAATTTGTAGTTTGCAGTTATTTGATAGTTAATCTTACCATTTCTTGGTTTTTGTCTATTTAGAGGGAGGATTCTGAGTTCGTGGGTTGTAATTGCATTACCAATCAATGACAGATTAGTGGTATATTGCATGTTTGTGCTGCAAAGAGATTACTGAGTCACACATTTACAGATTTATGAGGTGTATTTGAGTAAAAAGTTTACTGGTATCAATGTATCTGTTTCCAATATGTTTGTCGAGTTTACAAGCTGGGTGGGAGCTGTTTTGAGTTGTTCAATTTGTACTTGAGTTGGATATCCAATCTGATGTTGTCTTCTGATATAGTTTCTTGTACCAATTTGGATTTGGCTATCCATAAGCAAAAAACAAATAACATACTTTTTCTGATTTGGAATAGGGACCTGTCCAATTTGCAAAGCAAATAGCATCAGTTTTGTGCAGGATTGACATACATAAACAAAGCAAATGATGCCTCAACGTTGATAGACCTGTAAATCAAAAAACATTGCCAGCCACAACAATTGGACCTGTTTTTTTAAGTTTTTTATGCAACTTCAAAGTAGATGGTGAAAAAACATTGTTTTCAGATTCAAAGAATGCAAAGTTTCACCATGTGTATTAATACAAGAGGGTTTCTGTATTCCTGGGATATAGAAAGGGTACCTTATACTTTGGATTTTGAGTGTAGCATATTCATATACCTAGATTTACCTTTCTGTAGCATACTAGAGCAAAGGGTTAGCATCTTGTCCTGCATATAGCTTTTTGATCACTTTTCTGGCCATAACATATGTTAAACCCTTTTTATTCTTCCCTTGTTAGATTAAGTAAGCAATAAATAGTGATTAACATGGTTCTTGAAGATTCTATCAATTGTTTTCTGCCAAGTGCCATAATACTTTCCATATAAGTTATTGGTTTTATATCCTTATGTCCTTTTTGTTCTGTATTCTTATTCTTATGTCCTTTTTGTTTGCTTCTTATATATAGAGACTGTATTGAATGTCAAGTCAAATAATTTCCAGACAGAAGATGGAAAGAATGGGACTATATGTCAAAAAACACTAAACAAGTTAACAAACAAAACACCCCTTGTGGAACCTGAAGCGCCATCTACGATAAAGACTATTTTACCTGAAGAAGATCTTGATACAGAATCTTTGGATGATCATAATGAGTGTATTGGGGATCAGCTGGGTTACGACACTGATCCAGAACGACTACTAGAATCCGGTAAGCCGACCTGATTTTTTCTTCAGTATTTGATCTAACAAATGTATGCTGTCAAATGAATTGAATCAATGTCTTAGCTTTATAATTGTAAGCAAATGTAGTCTTGAATTTTACGATCAACTTGTGTGTATATTGCCATTCAAGTACTTCTTTGGGGGAAATAAATTATTTGTAGCATTCTTTTATTGGCACAGGTAACGGAAGTTTGTAAGTTGAAACGTATATGAATATTCCTACTCTTTCTCTCTCTCTCTTGGTGATTTATATTTTGATATCTCTTTCTCACTTTTCTTATTCCTATACTATGTTGATAAAACTCCTTTTATCTTTTCAGATTCTGAAGAATTCGATAAGGAAGAAGAGGTAGAGGAGGAGGAGGAGGTATTGCATTCTGCAAATGCCCTTTTAACTTTTAGTCACGCACAACCATTATTATTATTATTATATATAATACACTATTTAATTTTGTCAACATGATGTAAACTCTTAACTTTCCACTAGAATCAACATGGTGTAACCTAGTTATGTTATTAGATATGCTTTTTACTGCTCGTTCCATTTGTCTAACATATGCTCTATCTTCTGTTTTCTTTTTTCTTGGTTTAGCCGGTAAGCAGAGAATGCAGAATACAATATCTATTAGCCCTTTTCCAAGGTGATTTTGGAGACGATGAAATGGTTTTGGACGATGAAATCGATGCCCAAGTGAAGTCTACCCTTTGAAAGTACCCAACCTGAATTGCTATCATTCAGTTATGCTTTTGATTAAGCTGTTTTGAACAAGCTTATCAAAGTAGTAAGTAGTTGACTATAATAAAATAGTTTCTAATATAGAGCCTTCCATTTCAACATTTTCCTAGTTTAGTTTTTCTAATTTTGATATAACTCTTATGCTATTTTGGCCTTTTGGAGTTTTGAATGTTTTCTACTCTTGGATTTCAAACATGTTTCTTACTTTCTAATATAGAGCCTTCCATTTCAACATCCTATTCCATGATCTCTATGAAGTTTTGTTTCGTGATATGCGCCTCTATTGGTTATTGAGAATGTGTGTGATGACCCTTTCAATTCCTATTGAGTGTCTATCATGTAAAGTCAGCTTGTTGGTAGCTTTGACAACCATATTATAGTAAGTTGGGAATTGAGTTTTTATCCTTCACTAATTTATGTTTGACTCCCCTCTCCTAATTGCGAACACTGTGTTCTATGTATACATATACACTGGAAACTGAAGAGTTCCAACATCTCACAATCTGGTCTTCATTTCCTCCTATTATTATAAGGTTAAGATGGAGTGTGCAACATTGTTTTGCTGGACATCATATATGAGCTAGACCTGAAAAGTAGAGAAATATCTAACAAAAGAAATTTCATATTTAGAGGTATTAAACATTGATCTTTCAAAATTAAAACGGTACTTGGTCTTTTAATCTTAATTTGTGAACTATTTTCAGATTTGGTTGTGGTGCAGATGATATATTTGTGGCTTTGGTCTCTATTTAACTTGGCTAAGATGCTTCTGCTTCTGACTAGCCTTGCAATCTTCAAGTTCTCCTCTGGATTCTGTTGTCACTCTATAGAATGGTGTGTTGGTGTTTGTAAAATATAGGGTACTTCTTTGGATTCTTTTTTGTATTCATGCAATTGCTACTTTAGTATATGTATGGTACAGTTAGTGTTTACCGTTGATTTTTGGCATAAATATAGTGTTTACCGTTGATATTTGTATTTCTTGAGCGAGATCTATACATTTGGATATGAATATTCTATATTTTGCAATCTTGTTAGTTCTTATCCGTTGGTTACAGTGAGGATATATGAAACAAACGATCAATATTTTTCTCTTAAAAAACTTAAATTGACATGGGTTCCATATTAAAAGTAGATATTTAACATCAGATAAGTAAAGCAACATCAGTTGTGATCGGAACCGATCAATATTTTTGATATCGGTTCAAAATCCAATCTAAAAAGTCCCTATTTTTAACATCCTCTGAATCAAGTGGAACCGTTGTTAAAAATCATTTTTAACTAATGTAAAAAGATTAAATTGCAGTAGTGAACAATAATCAAATAAAATAAAATACTAACGAAGATGTTCTCACCAGAATTAGAGCTAGAAATCACTAAGAAATCATACATGTAGAAATCAAAAGAAACCCAATTTGATCTTACCAGAATTAGAGCTAGAAAAATAGGCAGGTTTGTCGGATACGGTTTGATTAGGCCATCCAAGAAAAACCGAACAATAGAAAAACACACCCACCTCCAACCATTGCTGTAAAAACTTTTTAAGGTAGGTGAGATAAAGTCAAACATTTTTTATGATGTGTTTTTTGTGATTGACTGACGTTGTAAAAATATTTCTACACTATAATATATATTAATTGTGAAATTAAATCATTTGACCACCCTGTACCAGAGTCCTAGATATGCCATTGGGCACAGTATTTCGACCGGGTACGAGTATTATTGGGTTAATGTTTGCAAAACCATAATCGCCCGAGTACACCCTCTTGTATTCGTTTTCCTTGCTTTTTTCACCCGATGCCCAATCTGACACCCCCCCACCCCACAGCACTCATTAATGTCACAAATTTCTCGGTTTTCGGGCGAGTTCATTTATTTGTCCAGCCCTAACCAGAATAGATGAATCCCTAAGAACACCAAAACGGTGTGATGCCTTAAATCCTCTGAATCCTCCACGACAGTACTTCTAAACAAGAGGTGATAATGGGTTCACTCAATAGAACCTTAGGGTTTGCGTGATAGAACTCTATGTGCATGAAAGAGAAGAAACGAGTAGGGAAGGCAATTTCCACCATAGCGTGGGGATCCCCGCGGAGATTGCCCCGAACGGGGCCCCGCGGGTGGGGAATTTCCCCCCGCGGGGACGGGGATGGAGGAGAAAATCCCCCCGAGGCCATTTCGGGGACGGGGACGGAGACCTATCTCCCCGCCCCGCGGAGTCCCCGCCCCGAGCACTTTACCATTAATACCCTTAAATCTCAAAATAGAAACAGTGTAGCTATTAGCTAACACTGAGTAAGTAAACATTTTTTCCTTCGTAGAAACAGTAACACTTCACTTCACTTCCTTCGTTGAACCCTAGTTAGTAGTGCTGCCACCTCACCCTCACCCTCACTCTCAGTGCTCTGCACCTCTGCCGCCTCACGCTCTCACCTTCACGGCTGCCGTCGTCTTCCTCTTCTTCTCATTCAGGTAATTTTTGATCTCCACATTTCTCTATCCTCACGTTTCTCTGCGTTTCTCTGTGCGATTCTGTTTCGATTCTGTGCGATTTTGTCTTGCGATTTTGTTTCTGTTTCTGTTTCGATTCTGTGCGATTTTGTCTTGCGATTTTGTTTCGATTCTGTTTCTCTGTGCGATTTTGTCTTCTCAGAAAACACTTCACTTCACTTCCTTCTGTTTCTGTTTTTGTTTCGATTCTGTTTCTGTGCGAGTCTGTTTGCGATTCTGTTTCGATTCTGTGCGATTCTGTTTGCGATTCTATCTAAACAGGGATTGTGATTTTGTTTGCGATTTTGCTTCTTCTAGCAGCATGTTATTGATTGTCTAGCTTTTAAGAACTTCTTGAAGATTCATGCCAAAAACAATATAGAGGTGTGCTACTTCCAGGCCTGATGAAAATACTACAAAGATTGGTAGTAGGATGTTTTGAAGTTGTAATTGCCAATTTCATTTCAATGTTATCTTTAGTTTTGAATTTCTGGTGGATGGAACTGCTTCTTCTGTTCTGGTGGATGGAACTGCCAAACAATTGGTGCATTCTAATGTGCATTAGTATTTGCTGCCTCAGTTCATAGCAGAAAATGAAACTGCTTCTTCTGTTCTGATTGTGTTGAAATTTTTGTTCTGTTCTAATTCTGTTCTGTTTCTGATTCTGTTCTGTTTCTGATTCTGATTCTGTTCTCTTCTGTGATTCTGTTCTGTTTCTGATTCTGATTCTGTTCTCAATACATAATCTTTTATGATACTTTTGTGAGGAAATGTTGATTTAGTCATTATTTTGCAGGTAGAGACTTAAGCACTTGGAGACATAAGCACTTGGAGATGATTAACTTTATTATTATGATGATGATGATGATGATGATGATTAACTGGGGAATATTGAAATTTTGGAACTTTATTATGATGATGATTAACTGGGGAATATTGTAATTTTGGAACTTTATTATGATGATGATTAATAGGGAATTTTGTCTATTTTTTGTGTTAAGATGATGATTAATTTTATTATTGTAATTTTACACATTTTTGCCTATTTTTGAAGGTTTATGGGGTTCCCGTGGGGATCCGCGGGGACGGGGATGGGGGAGGAAAAGTCCCCGCGGCGGGGATCGGGGACGGGGACGGGGGAACTCCACAGTGGCGGGGACGGGGAGCGGGGGGTACCCTCCGCCCCCGCCCCGCCCCATTGCCATCCCAAGAAACGAGAGTATAGTTTGTTCTTACCTTTTAGAGTGTTTACCAAATTTATTAATCATGGAAATAATAACAAAAATTAGTTGTAAAAAAAAATATTGCCACATAAATTTTCAATGTATTCTCCAAATTTGAGTGAATGATTATATTTGTTAGTCAAAAAAATATTGCCACATGAGGAATTTAACATGACACACGAGTGACTTAACGTGCGGATGTCCGCGAGGAAACAACCTAGTCTCTATGGAGGTTGATTGAGAGACTAAATTGTCCCCTATTTAGTATTTGTCATGAACTATAATTAATATTAATTAGGCTTTTTTTTACCCCATCTCTTAAACCTTGTACCCCATAACCTATTTTATCCCCAAAATACCCCTCAATTTTTACCAAAATTTAAATAAAAATGGTTGTTTTTTAAAATTTTCGGAATTATCTATCAAAGGGTGTTTCCGGAAGTCATTTTTTTCAATCTTTTCAGAAACACCTATGATACATATTTTCGGAAGTCATTTTTGTGTTCCGGAATTATGTCAAAAGAGATGATTCCGAAAGCAATTTTGTTGAAGTTTTCCGGAAACACCTCAAAAGAGGTATTTCCTGAAGTCATTTTTGCTTTCGGAATCATCCTCTTTTGAGGTGTTTCCAGAAAACTTTAACAAAATTGCTTCCGGAAATACCTCAAAAAAAAGTATTTTCAGAAATTGAGGGTAAAATGGCAGTTTTGTCAAGAGGGGGTAAAAAAAAAACCTATTAATTATTCTAGGGACTAACTTGGGCATTGAAATTTTTGTTAAGAACTAAATTGTGCACCAAAATATTTGTGAGAGACTAAATTGTGTATTCACTATTCACTAAAAAAACATCTACAGTTGCCTTCTTATTTTTTTATGAGAAAAACGGGATTCCTACGGCTTCCTTCTCATTCTTGCTTCACACACCCTTTCATCTTCTTGCTTAGTACAGTGCTAATTCCTCTTTCATCTTCTGGCATTGTTTCTAATCTTAGTTCTGTGAGCTCTATTTCGTTTACAAGCTACAAAGGCGCTACATTAGCTACTTGTTTTGCATCAGTTGCTGGCTACTCAAGGTTTTCTTGTTTTGACATTTACATGTTCTTCTTTTCTTCCCTTTTCTCTTACATTCTTTCTTCACTCAAATAAACAGTGGCTGAGGATAGTGGGAGCCGTGAGATGCTATTGTACCGTCAGAAAAATAGAATCTTTTTAAAGTATACTCCCATTCCTTTCTTTACCTTCCTTGTTGTTTGGAAGTTGCGATGGGCAGCTAGGTGCATTTGATCTTGTTGTGTGATTCTGTGTGTTGGCTTCTCAAAAGCTCAGAGTTTGCTTTACAAATTGGGAATTTCTTTGATACCCATTTCAACAAGATTTTGCCTTTATTTATTGATTAAGCTTACACTGTCTACAAAATTTTAATTCGTGCAGATTTTTCCTTTTGGGGATTTTGTTCTGTGTTGTATTTTTGTATTGATAAAGTATGATTTAGAAAAATAGTTGCAGCACTTGGCTTTGTTTTTGGGTCGACCGTTTTCTGTGAGTAGTGTTTTTGCCGCGGGTTTGGCCTTTTAATGAGATAGAGTGGTCCAAAAAATTAACTATACTTTAAATTAAGGTATGTAAACATCAGTATAAATACACATTTGTCAACTCTTGCATGCAGGTTACAATAGATGGATATTGCAATAGAGTCTAAACTCAAGTCGAAGCTCGAGTCGTCAAACCCTAAGGGAGTCTTTGATGATTTGATGACATACCTTGGTCCTATAAATCAAGAGAAAATTGATAGAACTGTTGTGGTTAGCCCTTTTAAAAATTTTCTGAATGAATGCCTCCACATTCTTGAAAGAAGGCTTTTTCAAGATAGGTACCCGCATTCTGAGTTATTCCAAGCGTACCGTCTTTGTTTGAGACCTTATATGGAGGTAGCAGATTCTACAGAGGTATTATTATTTCCATGGCCTTAAGTGTTTCAAATTTTTACTCTATATATCCACTGCACATTCTGTATTCAATTTTTGACTGAAGTAATTTGTAGGTAACAACTCATATAAGTTTAATATTGAAGACCATTGCTAAGGAGTTGCACCGTAATAAGGAAAGACTTATGGAATCATCGTCGTTGTTAAGCATCATAGATATCTATCTTGAAGATCAATCAGGACAATCGATTTCAGATGTTTTTGAGTATTACGTGTCTAATATGATATCTGCCTTACATATTGTGTTTGGCGTGGTTTCTAAATTTGCCTTGAAGTGGGCACAAGAATTAGAAACCATTGAAGAAAAAACTAAAGTTGTCTGTATGGATATACTTCATGTTCTAAGTCAACTTATTCTCGTTAAGTTAAGGTATATCCGAATAAATTTAGTTAAGTAGAGTGTTTAATGTTTGATCTATTTATCTTTCAATTTGATTCCACGTTTGCCATTTATTTTTGTTTTACTATTTTCACCTATCTCATTATTTATGAAGAGAAGTTTCTAAGACAATTTTTACCCATATATATATATATATATATATATATATATACCTTCTATTCATTTAATTTTGCGCCATTTGTAATGATTAAATCCCAAAATTTCATTTTTTTTCTAGGATTAAACGGGAAAAGACGGGAACTGAAAATTCTTGGATGGTTGGAAGCGCCGTTACAGCTTTTTTCATTGCGACCAAAATCAATCTGAAAGTCAAGGTTTTCATGTCATAAGTGCTCATATCTTCTATACTCCTGAAAAAAAAAAAATTTAATTGAATATTATGTTTCAGAAAAACTAATGTTTGTTTCCCCTATATCAGGAGAGCAAAGAAGTTATTACGAATATCATTGTCAGTGAATGGTGTGAAGAAGAAATAGAAGACATATTCTATATGATGGATTATTATGCAAATATTTTGCTAAAAGCTGACAAAAGTATACAGGTATTACAATCCCATTTTTTATTATAATCTTATATGTAGCATGATATCTTGAGGAGTCTGGGCTCTGGGTCTGTTTTGTAGAGAGTTCTTCTCTCAATTATGAATTTCTTGATCTATACATTTGCATTTCCTTTTTATTTTCTGTTGTTGTAACCTTGATTCAAGAATTGAATCTGTTGAACTTGAAAATGCAGAAACAAACACATTACCTTTGCTATGAAATTATACAACAAAATCTAACAATTTCTTTAACAAGATTGAATGAAATCAAAATAAGGAATTTTAAAGGATCAAAAAGAAAGAAAGAACACCAAGACGGATAACCCAGTTCAGAGTTTACACTCCTATATCTGGGGGACAAAATCTGATTTGAATCTTCACTATATGATCAAGAGTTTACAGCTGTTGATTACATTCAAAGCTTGAAGACAAGCTATGCTCGAAACCAACCCTTACACAGTGTATTCTCACTCACCAATCACCCAATCTTCTCTTAAGTGTTTCTCTTATTTCAATAGCCCAAAAGTCCTTACCAAAAGTCCCACCTAATGGAGCTTTATTGACTAGTTCATAAACTACCCAAGCACAAAGTTGCTACAACAACAAAACAGAAGTAACTAACTCTTATGGCTAATCAAGAACCATAACAGAAATGCTAAAAGAGTAACAATAATAGCAATAGAGAGATGCCACATGAGATGCTATAGCACTAAAGCCAAACACAATGCGCGCCATAATCCAATATCCTCATTATATTTATGTGATCTATCATATCTTGTGGAAACCTCAAGTTTGTCCGATGAGTAGCATTTATAAGGAATGAGTTCATTTACATATGTAACCTAGTTAGATACCTTCATTGGAGATGCTCTAAGAATTCGTTTTTCCGCAAAACTAAATTGTTTTATTTGATAGAAATAATTGGATGTGACTCTTATCCTACACTAGCAAACATTTATAGGCATTACAAGGGACTATTATCATTAACAAAGACAATTGTCAGTTAACTCGCTCTTGACCTCTCTCCAAATTTTATCTTTCATGAGAGGCTTAATTCATTGAGGTTCATTGTACTTTCATTGAAGGGGAGATTTTATTATGCATCATGAAGACATCTCTGTGGCCCTAGTGGTCAATTTGCAAACATGCTAACTAAATCCTTACAAAGTCCTAGGATAACTTACTTATGTAACAAGTTGGATGCATCCAACATATATGATCCAGCTAGGGGGAGAAGATTAATTTTGTGTGTGTATATATATATTATATTTATTATTATGATATATTATTATTTAATGGATTTTAGAGATAGAATCCATAAATGAAATTATGTTAATACCGTATTTCTCATTGAACTCAAACAATTTCCGGAGATGGTATTTATGCATTGTGTAAGCTTTAGAGTTGGTCACTACCAATTGACAGAGGCAATGGTGCATTGCACCTTTACTAACTGACTAACACTTAAGTACAACACTAACTAGACTTAGTGAACACTTGGTAGTCTAGTGTTCTCTATTATTCCCCCCACAGGCTCATTGGTGGGAAGCACCATGAGCTTGTCACGTAGAGAACAAAACTGAAGATTTGCCAAGGGCTTCGTGAGGATGTCTGCAACTTGAGCTTGAGAAGGTACATTGTAACACCCTAATATCTCTAACAAGTAGAAATACTAAAATGCACAACTTAGCATACATCAGAGATATAATTCCTGTTTAGATATAGAACACGACTAAAATTTTTCGATGATTAACATCAAACAGTCTTAGCATTCCATAAACTCGAAAGAAAACCATATCGGTTCCATGTCTCTCAATATCCTCAAAACCTAGTGTTCAATATCACCACAAGAAAAGCGGAAACGATTTATACAACTTATCGTAAGTACAAGTTACAAAACCAAATACAGAATCAACAAGGAAAACATAAACATGGACAAAGACATAATGTCTCAGTCAACTCCGTAGGCACCTCTCCTACTCGTGCCGCTCTGTAAAACAACAAGTGAAAGGGTGAGATAATATCTCAGTGAGTTTTATCGTGACCCCTAATCACGCTCACAGTTCAATTATGAGAACCCTTTTTATTGGTAATTCGATTTATGAATTACAAGCATCTCATTATAATTCTATTTGAATTACGAAACAACATTTTAACCTTTAGCAAGTCACCAACTCCAAAAGCTTAAGTGAACCCCATAGCCAATCTTACTTTCCCTAAAGGCAAACCAACAATAATAATAATGGGGGCCTAGATTGAGAGCTCATGACTTCCCTCATCTAGCATGCGAATACATAGGGGTCGTCACCCGACTCGATATAATTTATATATCGTGAATCATAGACCGGTTTAGATGATAGGAACAATAACCATCCCGCGTTAATTATATAATAACAAGTAGAATGACCGGTTTAGATGAAAGTATATTCATCCCGCATCAATCGTAATTCAATAAGTAGAACCAAGGTAGTCAGAATCGCGATTAAAATAGTATAATCGTACGTTTTTACGATTACACAGCCCTCCAACGATTATGATACTTAGTAGAATCGTAAAATGGTGGAATCGCATCTGAAAATCGTAAAATCGTGTAATCGTTAGCGTTTTTGCGAGTCTACAAACGTTGTTGTTGCTGCTTGCGAGATGGCGGAGTGCTCTATTGCTGTTGCGGCACCTCTAGCTTCGAAACCCTAACCAGAAATGCGGGTAAGGAGACGGGTCGAGATGACCCAGTTCGTGATCCCATTCATTTCCCTTTAGTAAATTAGGGTTAAGTTGTTAGGTTAAAATAAAAAATAAAACTTTTTACCCTGAGTAAAAACTAAAACGTTCAGTTAATTGTTTTTTTTTAAATAAAAATAAAAAAATAGCAAGTTTCTCATTCACGTCTTTGTTACGTTTCGTTTCCCTCCCACAACGTCTTCTTTCTCACGCTCCTCTGACATGAACAGCAACGCGTCTCTCTCTCTTGTTCTCGCCTCCATAGTTGCGAGCGAGAGCAACCCAGGTTAAGGTTCTTGCTCATGAACAGAACCAGAACGTAGCCTTATCTCTTCTCAGCAACCTAGGTTTTCACCTATTTCTTCTTCCATTTCTGTCTCTCTCTTTCATTTCTGTATTTCTTCTAGAACAGAGCCTATTTTTTTATGTATCTCTCTTCTTTCATTTCTGTATTTCTGATTATGATTTCAAAACAGAGCCTAATCTTTTGAATGATTATGATTTTAATTTCGGTGACTTTTGATTTGGGTCTAGGTGTGAGTGTCTTGTTTTTTAATAGCTTAATTAGCTTAATATTAATCAAGTTTTTCAAAGTATTTATATATAATACACCTTCAATATATGTGTTTGATGAATTTTGTATAATCTTACGATTATACTTACGATTCCACGATTTACGATTTTACATCCCCTTTCCGATTATACGTATAATCTCGATTATGACTACCTTGAGTAGAACGTACCAGAGGCCAGTTTAGATGATTTAATAATCATCCCGCGCCATTCATAAATTTAATAAATAGAACGTTTTAGTTCATTTCATTCGACAACACTTGTTCTCAAACGTATACACTACTTCGGTTTTTCGAAATATTTATAGTTTTCGAAACCTTTCTTCAAAACCAAGTTAATTAGGTTTAAAACCATGTTTTTGTGAAGTATATATCAACACAATTGGTTGGGAAAAAGATTAAAAGTGAATTGGAACCGAAAGGAGCGACGAAACGAGATTTTTGTATCCAAAATGCGTGGGCAGCGCACGGTCCGTGCCATGTTTTTAAAATTTAACAGGCAACCTGTGAAAGGGACGCATGGTCCGTGCCACTGGGCGCATGGTCCGTGTGCCCTGTACAGAAACAGTTTTTCCACTTCGTTTCGCTTGTTTCGTTTCTCCGATTCTTTCCAATCCGAATTCCAATCGTATTCCAACCGAAAAACAGCAATTACCACAACAATAATCCAGTCTCAAATATATCAATCAATCAATCAAAATTCTAAAATCACAATCAAATTATAAATCTAATATCTATTTATACAAACAACCCTCTTATGAAATTACCAATTTAGATTTCTTATTAACAAGACACATGTCTATTTAAGGGTAAAAATGTCATTACCCTCTATTTCTTTCTTTTTCTTTTTACACTCTCTTTCTTCCTTTTTTTCTCTTTCTTCTTACACTCTCTTTCCTCCTTTTCACTTTTCTCATACACTATTTTTTTTCTTTTTACTTCACTTTTACTTTTCTCATATCTAATCTATCTAATATCTAATCTAATATCTATTTATCTATTTATACAAACAACTTTCTTATGAAATTACCAATTTAGACTTCTTATTAACAAGACGCATATCTATTTAAGGTTAAAAATGTCATTACCCTCTATTTCTTTCTTTTTCTTTTTACACTCTCTTTCTTCCTTTTTTCTCTTTCTTCTTACATTTTCTTTCCTCCTTTTCACTTTTCTCATACGCTATCTTTTTTCTTTTTACTTCACTTTTACTTTTCTCATAAACAATTTTTCTCTTTCTATTATCATTTCACTTTACTTTTTTTTAACTAAATATCTAAATTTATACACTCTTATTGATAATCTACTATCTATCTTTTACTATCTACTATAATCTACTAAAATTGTTCTTTCTAAAAAGTTAACACCTTAAAATTTTAATTTTTCTCTCCGAAATCTGTTTACACTCTTATTGAGAGCGGTCCATTTGAGTATATTCGAGGAGAACACGTATATACGTTGAGCATGTGAGAGAATCTATAAGGAGAGCTGCGTTATATGTAGAGGATAGATAATCCCCCTACTTATTCACATGATTAATATTTGTCGTTGATAATTAAAAAATTTCAAGACTACTATAAACCTACTATCTAAAAAACATGAAGATTTAATAATTATTTAAACTACTGAGTAATATTTAAAACAAATATTTCTCATTGATATCTACTATCTAATTTTTACTATCTACTAAAATCTACTAATCAACAAAAATAATCAATTGAAACTACGAAATAACTGATATATAAAAAAACACGGGATAATTGCACTGATATATACAAAACACGGGATTAATATTTGTAATTGATAATTAAAATTTTTGAAGACTACTATGAACTTATTATCTAAAAAACAAGAAGATTTAATGACTATTTAAACTACTGATTAATATTTAAAACAAATATTTCTTAAAGATTCTTAAAGACAAGAAGATTTAGTGCCTACAGGTATATATATATATATATATAAACACGGGGATACCTGCAATGATATCTAATATCTATTTATCTAATATCTATTTATACAAACAACCCTCTTATGAAATTACCAATTTAGATTTCTTATTAACAAGACACATGTCTATTTAAGGGTAAAAATGTCATTACCCTCTATTTCTTTCTTTTTCTTTTTACACTCTCTTTCTTCCTTTTTTTCTCTTTCTTCTTACACTCTCTTTCCTCCTTTTCACTTTTCTCATACACTATTTTTTTTCTTTTTACTTCACTTTTACTTTTCTCATATCTAATCTATCTAATATCTAATCTAATATCTATTTATCTATTTATACAAACAACTTTCTTATGAAATTACCAATTTAGACTTCTTATTAACAAGACGCATATCTATTTAAGGTTAAAAATGTCATTACCCTCTATTTCTTTCTTTTTCTTTTTACACTCTCTTTCTTCCTTTTTTCTCTTTCTTCTTACATTTTCTTTCCTCCTTTTCACTTTTCTCATACGCTATCTTTTTTCTTTTTACTTCACTTTTACTTTTGCTCATAAACAATTTTTCTCTTTCTATTATCATTTCACTTTACTTTTTTTTAACTAAATATCTAAATTTATACACTCTTATTGATAATCTACTATCTATCTTTTACTATCTACTATAATCTACTAAAATTGTTCTTTCTAAAAAGTTAACACCTTAAAATTTTAATTTTTCTCTCCAAAATCTGTTTACACTCTTATTGAGAGCGGTCCATTTGAGTATATTCGAGGAGAACACGTATATACGTTGAGCATGTGAGAGAATCTATAAGGAGAGCTGCGTTATATGTAGAGGATAGATAATCCCCCTACTTATTCACATGATTAATATTTGTCGTTGATAATTAAAAAATTTCAAGACTACTATAAACCTACTATCTAAAAAACATGAAGATTTAATAATTATTTAGACTACTGAGTAATATTTAAAACAAATATTTCTCATTGATATCTACTATCTAATTTTTACTATCTACTAAAATCTACTAATCAACAAAAATAATCAATTGAAACTACGAGATAACTGATATATAAAAAAACACGGGATAATTGCACTAATATATACAAAACACAGGATTAATATTTGTAATTGATAATTAAAATTTTTGAAGACTACTATGAACTTATTATCTAAAAAACAAGAAGATTTAATGGCTATTTAAACTACTGATTAATATTTAAAACAAATATTTCTTAAAGACAAGAAGATTTAGTGCCTACTGGTATATATATATATATATATATATATATATATATATATATATATATATAAACACGGGGATACCTGCAATGATATATATAAAAACACAGGATAGCTGCACTGATATATAAAAAAACACGGGATAACAACACTGATATACAAAAAAACACTGCACCAATATATAAAAAACACAGGATAAATGCAAAGATTGTTTTTAAATGATATTTTTACATTTTTAGCTTTTAATATTTATCTATTTTTTATTTGAAACTCATTTTTATCTAATTTAAATTTGTCTTTATTTTCACGGGGTAATGTTCAGACTATTTAAATACTGTTTAAGTTGATTCATAAAAAGAACACGACACCATCCGTGCGTATGCACGGGTATCCTACTAGTTGGGAAATAAACCGTAAAACGATATTTTCCAAAATCAGTTTTTGACTCAAATCGTTTCAAAACCGAAACACCAAATCATTCCAGAATTTGAACACAATCAAACCAAAGTGTAAAAACCCTAAACGTGAGTAACCGAATTCCCGTATTCGTCCCACCGCTTCAAAACCGACACCAACAGCTCCTATTTCGAAACCTAAGCTCCTTTGCTACTGAGATTACTTCCAATATGATCCTAACCACAATGTAGCTTCAGAATCACACTCACTCTAGTTCCAACTGAACATGCAAGCCTTTGAATTGCTCAAAACTCCACTGTTGCTCTATTTGAGCTTGGAAGCTTGAAAATGGAGGTTGGGGAGAGAGGATGATTCAGATGTTAATATTAGTATCAATAGAAAGAGTTTGAAAAAAGGAGAATGGACCAAAAGTTACCTACATGCAATGGAAGAAATAGAGGTTCTTCAAGCTTCTCTTCCTTCTCCCTCTCTCCCTCTTCTTGTTTTCAGTTTTTTTTTTGAATATGGGAAGTGTGTGTTTAATGTGTTGTGTTTATGAGGTTTTAAGTGATGGGCAGCTGAAGGTTAAAAGAATGAGGGAAAAGACCATAATACCCTTTTTACTTAAACTCTCACTTAACCCAATTCCTACCCAAACAATCATACACAATCACATAATTCCAACATTAAAGCAAATAAATCCTATAATTTAGCAATTATCTATTGCTTTCGCGACAACCTCATATCCTCGACTAGATTTATTATTTAATCAAATAATAAATCACTAGTTAATTTCGTAACCCGAAATTAACGGAACTAGTGATGTTACAATACTAGATCAATTGGTAGTGGGAATGCATTGGGATTGTACTTGAGCCCCAGGGTACAATGTTCGATTCCCACGGAAGGCAAAAACTCTACAGGTGGGGTAGAGAAGGTCATGATGTACAGTTCTGGGGTAGCCTACTAGTAAGAAAAGGGCCCAGGCTATTACAAAAAAAGGCTGGGCCCTTTTCTTTCTAGTAGGCTACCCTAGAACTGTACATCACGACCTTCTCTACCCCCCTGTAGAGTTTTTGCCTTCCGTGGGAATCGAACATTGTACCCTGGGGCTACCCTAGAACTGTACATCATGACCTTATTTGTGAGTTGTTCATCCTAGGCCCTTGGTGCCTGTTTGAGCCCATAAACAGTCGTTTTGTAATTTGCATACCAACTTCTTATCAGATGATTCAATCCCAAGAGGTTGAGTCACATACACATCTTTGAGAACTCCATTCGAGAATGCATTGTTAACATTTATTTGCTTGATAGACCACTGATGAGTAAGAGCTGGTGTTAGCACAATGTGCATAGTGATAGGTCTAACCATAGGGGAAAATGTCTCAGTATAATCAGTGCCAAATTTTTGATGTTACCTTTTCGCAACAAGTCTGGCTTTCTACTTATTCACACTGCCATTAGGGTTTTCCTTAATTATTCCACAAAAAAAGGGGGGTTTCCTTAATGCAAAACACCCATTTGCATCCAACAGTGGATTTGCCAGGAGGTAGAGGTACAAGGGGACCAAGTTTGGTTGTTTTGGAGAGCCTCATATTGTGCTTTCATGGCTTGATGCCAGGGAGGACAGGGAAGGGCTTGGTGAGTTGAGGTTGGTTCAGTTGTGGTAAGGACAAGGGTGGGAAATGATCTGGGTTTTTAGTTGCCAAATTTGGATCAAGTAAGCATGGGGTGAGCATTTGTACTAGTGGATGGAAGAGTGGTTGTGGAGGTAAGTGATGGTGAGGAGTTAGGGTTAATGGTACTTGATGTTGTAGAGGGGAGGGAGGAGGTGGAAGAGATGTCTTGCTAAGATGGTGATGGTGAGGATGGAGAGGCAGGTTGCTAAGGTGAGGATAAGTGGGGTGAGGGTGGAGAGTTAGGTGTACTGGGAGGAGGTGTAGGTGAATGTGACATAGGAGGATTGTCAGGGGTGGTTTGTAGTCTTGGAGACACCACATCAAGAGATACTGAGGATGACTTCTGTGAGGAAGGCAACACTGGAATGGGAATCTTTGTTCATGGAAGAGGACATCCTTAGATATGAACAAACGACTAGAAGAGACATCTAGACACTTATAACCCTTGTGAGAGGAAGAGTGACCTAGAAAGACACTTAGAAGTTAGAAGATTTGAACTGTAGTTTGTGATTATGGTATGGCCTAAGAAGAGGGTAGCAAGCATAGACAAATACCTTGAGAAAGGAGTAGTCATGAAGTCTTTGAAAGAGTGTTTGTAGGGGAATGGTTGGATTATGGGTAGAGTCTGTTGATAAGGTAGTCTACTGTGTGAAATGCATGGTCCCAATACAACCTAGGTAAGGAGACTTGGAGAGTAAGGAGAGTCTCATATCAACAATGTGTCTAAGTTTCATTTTTAGTACCCCATTTGATGATGTGTGTGAGGGAAAGTGACCCTATGAATGATGCCTAGGTCTGCTAAGTAAGTTTTAAAGGGTCTAAACTCACCCCTAATCAGATTGAAGAGCTTTGAGTTTTCTGTTTAGTTGTAATTTTGCCATGGCTTTAAATTGTTTAAAGACGGTAAAGGTTTCACATTTGGCTTTAAGGAAATAAATCCAAGTGTATCTGCTCTAGGCATCGATAAAGGAAATGTAGTACTTATATCAATGGAGGAGGTCATAGGTGCAATCCCCCATGAATCACAAAATCCAAGTTCAAGAGGTTCTGTGTACAGTAACAGAGGGGTGAGAGGGCAATTTGTGAGATTTACCCATACGAAAACCAATAGAAAACTCTTGTTTATTTCTTGTGGAAAGATTGACGTTACACTATTTTAGTACATGTCGGAAGGTATTGAAACTTGGATGCCTTGACCTATTATGCCAAAGAAAGTCAGTATTAGTGGTGTGTGTAGTTTTAGTGTCATTACCAGAGGGGTGAGGGATACATGAAGCAGAAAACAAGACTCGGGAAGGATTACTATCCTTGTTATTAGTAGATATTAGTAGATGAAAGACGAAACAAGTTGGTGAAGGTATAAAGACCATCACGACCACAGAGACCTTGGAGAAGCACCTTATGATTGACCTGAGATTTAACAACACAATGAGTGGGATGGAATTGGAAGTAAGCATTATTATTTGCTGCAAATTGACCAATAATGAGTAGTTTTTTAGTGAGGGAAGGGACATATAAAATATCTTTTAGATGCAATATGAAGTTGGGTTGTAATGGAGAAGAAAGGGAAATAGAGTAGATAGATTTAATGGGCAAACCTTGACCATTGCCTAGAAATACTTGTTCTAGACCTGATGTGGATGGAGCAGATGTAGCAGGTGGAGGTTGTGGACCAGCCTGAAGGGAAGCAATAGCAGTGACATATAAAACATTTTTGAGATGCAGTATGATGTCAGGTTGCAATGGAGAAGAAAAGGAAATAGAGTAAATGGATTTAATGGGCAAACTTTGACCGTCTAGAAATACTTGTTCTAAACCTAATGTGGATGGAACAGATGTAGCAGGTGGAGGTTGTGGACCAACATGAAGGGAAGCATCAGTGTGTACAAACCAGTTTGGTTGAGGTGTGGTATTTGTAAGGAAGAGTTGAGGGATAGCCATTAGTAAGGAAGGCTTTAGATTGAGATATGGCTGGTGGTGTTGGTACAGTGTAGTAGGCTTGAGGTGCAGTGGCAGGTGGAGGTGTAGGCCACATGTAAAGTGTAGTTGAAAGGTAGGTACATGTGGATCACTAAATATTTTCATTATTTTAATTATTAAGATATTACGTGGCATGTACATGTGCATCAGCTGTCATGTCTTTTAATGAGGGCCACATTAGTTTTTTTTTTAAACATGCCTCCAAATCAGCAAAAAAAAAATGAATCCCTTTGGAGTAGATGTTTGAATTTTTTAAAATAGGGAGATTAAATGTTTGTTTTGAAAATAGGGGGACCAAAACTATAGTTTAGCCACTATTATTTGATAGGATCCTAGTTGCCTTACATAGGCTAGACTGATTTTATTTGGTCTTGATATTATGAGATCATTTTCTCTACTTGTTTATATACTTGTAAATCCCTTATTTATTGTATAAGTCCCTTATTTATTGTATACTTGTATAAATCTTCTTATCATATTTACTTGGTCAATATGATAAATATTCAGATTTAAGTCTTCTTATTTATTGTATCACAATAGGCTATAGAAATTCTAAGCTTGCGTTCCGAGGCATTTTGGCTCTTTCTTAAAGTCCACCCGAGCTATCTATCAAAAAGTGAATTAGAAGAAGTTTCATTACTGGCTTATAAGGAAGGCGGTTTGTTGTTGAGACTTCTGCATAACGTTAGTCATTTCGAGATGAAAAATCAGTTAGTTGTTATTCTTGAAGCTTGGTCCTCAACGAAAGACTGTATACAAGATCTTCCAACTCCTGTACATATTGTGAAGACTTGGGTTGAGGTAGCATTACTAAGCATTTACTTTATTGAATTTAGTGTGTTACAACTTATTTCTTCTGAATGCTGTATGATATATTATGCATGCAATGTCAGATTATACAGGATGATTTTTTTGATTCTCCTATTTTATTCGATCTTCTGACTCCACCCATACAAAAATCAAAGAGAAATACTTGGATACTTTTGGAAGAGGTGAAAATTTCCTTTACACAAATTTCATTATATTTGGTTTTGTATTTAATGTATGTTGAACTTTGTTAATGTGTATCTTTGTTAAGGAATGGAAAGCATATACGGAGTTGTGTAGTCAATTCTCTTCAAGTGAAAAAATGAGAAAGAAGATTACAAGTGCTTTCGTGCAATTTATAAACACAACTCCCAAAAGTCATTGTCAAAAAGCACAAACTCGTATTGAAAAGGAAAAGACAATTATTGATCGTGAAACACCTGATGCAACTATCCAGTGTCTAGAAGAAGCAATAAGAATTATGGTTTTTTTCTATTTCTCTCAAATATACTTAACCTTTATTATAGATTTATATGCCTCTAATTTGAAGTACTTCCATTTCAGCTGGAGATTATTTCTAAGAACAAACATTGGTCTTCGAAAAATCTGATTAATCATCAATTATTTGTGGCATATTGTCTACGTGATCTGTCAGAAACAAAGGTGATGGAAACTCTAACTCATTCTCATTGCATACTTGAGATTATATACAATAGGTAGTTAAGAGCTAGTTTCCTCAAACAGAAAAACAACAACTTCTAACCGAAGTAACTAGCAAGTTAAAGGGCTTACAAACTGCCTTGTACAACAAATAATGTGTCCACATAATAGGCCCACTAACAAATTCCTCCCTTAAACCTGATTGCTAACAACATTACTAGTTTACAAAAACATTAAACTTTGTCAACTCCAAGCTCCTTGTGCAGCCTTTGAAATGCTTCTATCTTTAGGGGTTTTGTCATTGTATCCGCAATTTGTTCATGAGAACTGCAGTGACATAAAGCAATTACTCCTCTCTTGACCAAGTCTCTTAAGAAATGAAATCCGACATCTATGCGTTCGCTTCTTCCATGGAGCACACGATTTTTGAACAACTTAAGTATATTACCGATGCCTTGCTCTGTGGCAGCTTTAGATTCAACAAAGTCCTTCTCAACAACATTGTTTGGCAGGCACAACTTGCTGCTGCGATGAACTCAGCTTCAGTGGTGGATAAAGTTACCACAAGTTGTTTCTTAGATTTCCAACACACTGCTTTAGAGGCCAATATGAACACATAGCCTGAGGTTCTCTTCCTATCATCATTGTCACATGCATAATCACTGTTAGTGTATGCAGTAAAGTCTCCATTCTCACTTCTTTTGTACTGAATTCCTAGATCGGTAGTGCCCTTCACATATCTTAGGATTCTCTTGGCAGCTTGCATATGTTGCTATGTTGGTTTCTTCATGTACCTGCTAATGATAGATACTGCAAACGTAAGATCTGGCCTGATGACTGTTAGGCACATCAGTGAACCTACAATTTACTTGTAATAGGTTTCATCCACCCTTTCATAGTTTCCTTCTTTGCTCAACTTTGAACCTGGAACTATAGGACTCAAGATATGTTTGCTTTGGCCCATGCAAATTTCATAGTTTCCTTCTTTGCTCAACTTTGAACCTGGAACTATAGGACTCAAGACATGTTTGCTTTGGCCCATGCAAATCTGCTCAGGATTTCCTTTGCTTATTTGGCTTGACTCATTGAAACCCCATCTTTGCTTTGTTTTACTTCAACTCCCAGGAAGACTCATTCTGCTAATGTCAATCATTTCAAAATTTCTCTTTATGGATGTTTTAAATTCTTAAAACATTTGAGCACAGTTTCCATTAAAAATCAAATCATTCACGGATAAGCTAACAATAAGCAAACTGTCACTACAGTTCTTCTTCACATACAAAGTGTATTCTAAGGGAGATTTGATAAAGCCTTCCTTTGCAATGTAAGTGTCTATCTTACTATACCAAGTTCTTGGAGCTTGTTTCAATCCATATAGAGTGAGCCTTTATCAACTTATAAACTTTCTGCTCAGCTCCTTTTTTCACATATCCCAGTGGCTGATCACTGAAAACTGTCTCTTTCGACTCACTATGGAGGAAGGCAGTTTTGACGTCCAACTGATAAACACTCCATTCTTTAAGTGTTGCAACAACTATCACAGTTCTAATTGTATCCCACCGAGCCACAAGAGCAAAAACTTCACTATAGTCAATTCCATGATGCTGTGAGAAGCCTTTACCCACCAACCTTGCTTTATGCTTCTCAACTTCACCCTTCTCATTGTTTTAAATACCCATTTTACTCCAATTGTCTTCGCACCTTTAGGCAGATCTGTCAATTCCCAAGTTCCATTTCTTTCTATGGATTCTATTTCACAATCCATAGCTTGCTTCCATTTCTCATCTTTCCTAGCATCTTCAAAAGGGAGAGGATCGTCAACTTGAGCAAAGGACATTAGAGTTCCTTTTCCAATTCTGCTTCTTCAGTAAGAGAATCTTCCAAATAAGCTGGTTTTCTTCTTATCCTCCTTTCATTTGGAACACTTGTTTCTTCTTCAGAATTGCTTTCTTTATTCTCTCTGGAGTTTGTATCTGTATGGTCAATTGGTCATTGGTTGCACCTGCAAAATTTTCCTCATCATCTTTTTCTCCCTCATCAACAAGTTGCCTAATAGGCCGCAAGTGCACGGTTCTATCGCGTAGTAAAAATATCGATCCCACAAAGACTTATGTGATTACCAATTTCTTTTTCAGTGGTGATTAGCTAAAAGGAATGGTTTTAGGAGAAGGAGTGGTTGTTTGATTTAAAATTTAGAAATAAAAACAATCTCAGGTTATAGTTTCATCACAACAATGAGGAACCAAAATAATTCTTTAGACTATTCACCAAATTATAAGAGTAATGTATTTCAAAGACAAGGCAGCGAATATAACTAATGTCTCCTTTCAGAGTACAAGAGCGTGTTTTGAACTAACAATCAAGCCTATTCTCATGGTTGATTGTCACCAAAACCCATTCAGCATAACACCTTTATAATGTCTCAAGAGTTTCAAAACTATTCTCGTGTTTTGATTCCCTTGTCTAATTTCATAGTTCCAACATCAATACTTCACCTTTCGGTTCTTCGTTTGAGGTTTAAAATAAGATTTGAAGGACAATAAAATTAGATTGAAATATAAAACAATTTGGAGTGGAGAATAGTCTTGGGAATTATTAGGGACCTATCATTGGATTACTCCCAATAACCCAAGATTTTGTATCTACTCACTCATATTCATTATAGACAAAGACTTAGAAGAAGAAGAAGAAAAAGACATAAAGGATAAATGACAAGAATTGTAAATGACAGAATTGTAAATTGTAAATTGCGTAATGTAAATGACAGAAAGTAAAAGAAAGATATAAAGGACTCAAAGTAGAAGTGCAGCAATATAAAGTGCGAGAAAATAAAGTGCTGGAAAGTAAGAACAGAAATTAAAATTGCAAGAAAGTAAAGAACATGAAAATAAAGAACAAAAGCTTAAAAGAAATGCAAGAACTTAGATTAAACTTTTGGAGTGAGTTTACAATGAAGGCCTCCTCCCTTTTGCACTCAAATGAACTCTTTTTATAGCCTAAAATGATAGACAAGGCAATCAATTCGAGTTACAAGCCATAAATGAGGGAATTGGATCAATTTGTAAATGACAGAATTGTAAATTGCGTAATGTAAATGACAGAAAGTAAAAGAAAGATATAAATGACTGAAAGTAGAAGTGCAGCAATATAAAGTGCGAGAAAATAAAGTGCTGGAAAGTAAGAACAGAAATTAAAATTGCAAGAAAGTAAAGAACATGAAAATAAAGAACAAAAGCTTAAAAGAAATGCAAGAACTTAGATTAAACTTTTGGAGTGAGTTTACAATGAAGGCCTCCTCCCTTTTGCACTCAAATGAGGTTTTTTTATAGCCTAAAATGATAGACAAGGCAATCAATTCGAGTTACAAGCCATAAAGGAGGGAATTGGATCAGTTTGTAACAGTTTCGCTCATAGAACCACGTGGATCGCTAGCGTACCCACACGGGTCTATAGTCATTCCTTTTAACAGTTTAAATAGCCCTTTTTTGCTGCATTATTCCATTTCTTAAATCGCTCCAAACTTCACTTCTAGCTTTGAGATTTCATCATTATGCATTATAAACTCAAATTCACTTGCTTTGCTCAATACTTGTCCTGAAAATAAAAATAAAACAAAAGGTAGTACTACTTTCACGTTCGGTTCAGAGAGCACTTTTTTTTCGTCGAGAATTCTTCGTTCCCTTGTAAAATAGCTCTAGAATAAAACTAAAATACCAAATAACTTACTTAAAATAAATACTAAAAAGACAACTAAAATAGACTTATCATTGCCCCATTAACACTTTCCTTCCATTCCCACCTTTGTTCTTCAACAACTTTCATATCTCTACTGGTTTGCACTTTCTTTGCAACAATATCATAAAGCTTATATGTTTTTGACTCTTCACTAACTCCCAAGTGAATACATTTGACACTTTTATCATCAAGCTTCTTTGTTGTTGGGGCACATGAACATAACCGTGAAATGAGAAAACTGAGAGACATATATTGAATACCGTAAATTGTATACAAGTGTTAAATGATATATATATAGACTATTCTAAGACTAACCCTAATGGGCCTTATAAATGGGCCGGATAATTACAATTATAATTACAACATATATATAACTTAATCAACACTCCCCCTCAAGCTGGAGCATATAAGTCATATGCACTGAGCTTGTTACATATGTAGTTGGTTCGAGGCCCTCTTAGAGATTTAGTGAAGACATCGGCCAATTGATCATTTGACTTGACAAAACTTATGGAGATGTCTCCCGATTCAATCTTCTCTCGAACGAAGTGACAATCTACTTCAATGTGCTTAGTCCTCTCATGAAAAACCGGATTAGAGGCAATATGCAATGCCGCTTGATTATCACATATGAGAGTCATTTTCTCATCACCTTGAAAGTGAAGCTCTTTGAGTAATTGTTTTAACCAAATAAGCTCTTGTGTTACTAAGGCCATGGCTCTATATTCGGCTTCAGCACTAGATCTTGCAACAACATTTTGCTTTTTACTTTTCCAGGATATTAGATTTCCTCCAACTAGTACACAATACCCAGAAGTGGATCGCCTATCGATGGGTGAGCCTGCCCAATCAGCGTCTGAATAATCAACTATCTGAGTGTGCCCTCTATCTTCATAAATGAGACCTTTTCCTGGAGCGCTTTTAACATACTTTAGGATTCGAATGACGGCATCCCAATGATCTTGACAAGGTGAATTTAAGAATTGACTAACCACACTGACTGCAAAGGAAATATCTGGGCGTGTGACAGTAAGATAATTTAACTTCCCAACCAATCTTCTGTATCTCCCAGGGTCTGAAAGAGGCTCCCCCTGATTGGGTAGAAGTTTGACATTTGGATCCATGGGAGTGTCAACTGGTTTGGCATTCAATAGACCTGTCTCTTCAAGAATATCTATAGCATATTTCCTCTGTGAAATTACAAGACCATCCTTAGATTGAGCTACCTCAATACCCAAGAAGTAACGAAGTCGGCCAAGGTCTTTAGTCTGAAACTGGTTAGAGAGATGTTGCTTCAATTGAAGTATGCCCTGCTGATCACTACCAGTTATAACAATATCATCCACATAAACAATTAGATAGATGCATCCCTGGGCAGAATGTCAGTAGAATACAGAATGGTCAGCTTCACTACGAGTCATGCCAAACTGTTGTACCACAGTGCTAAATCTGCCAAACCAGGCTCGTGGAGATTGTTTAAGACCATAAAGTGACCTGTGAAGTCGACAAACCATGCTCGAGGACTCCCCTTGAGCAACAAACCCTGGAGGTTGCTCCATATAAACTTCCTCTTCAAGATCACCATGCAAGAAGGCATTTTTTATGTCAAGTTGATAAAGAGGCCGGTGTCTGATAGCTGCAATAGAGAGGAAGAGTCTAACTGAGGCCATCTTGGCGACCGTGGAGAATGTGTCGCTATAATCCAACCCAAATATCTGAGTGTATCCTTTGGCCACCAACCGAGCCTTAAAACGATCAATCTTACCATCAGGCCCAACCTTGACAGTATACAACCAACGACAACCGACTGAAGACTTCCCAGAAGGTAGAGGTACCAATTCCCAAGTACCACTGCTTTGAAGAGCACACATCTCGTCAATCATTGCTTGCCTCCACTCAGGATGGGATAAAACTTCATCTACAGATTTAGGAATAATAACAGAAGACAAAGAAGCAAGACAAGTGTAATGCAAAGGTGAAAGACGGTGATAACTCAAAGCAATATAATGAGGGGATGGGTTACGAGTGGACCGTATACCTTTACGAATAGCAATGGGAAGGTTAGGCTCAGGTGGCAGAATCGGATCTGGAACAGGAGATGGCACTGGCGGTGAGTCTGGAATGGTCTCTGATGTAGACACTGGGGCAGGGATGTGTACCACAGGTGGTCGCTGGCGACGATGATATGTTTGTAGTGGAGGTGCAGCCGGAGGGTCGACAGAAGGGACCTCTGTGGTGACAGACTCAAGATAAATAGACACGGAAGGCAAGGGAAGAGCTGCGGAAAGAGGCTCCTGTGTTGAGTCGGACGACTCAAAGTAAGGGACAGACTCAAAGAAGGTAACATCGGCAGATATGAGGTAACGTTGAAGAGTAGGAGAGTAACAACGGTAGCCTTTTTGAGACCGATGATACCCAAGGAAGACACATTTTAGTGACCGAGTCGAGAGTTTGTCAATACCAGGAGAGAGATTGTGGACAAAACATGTGGACCCAAATACCCGTGGCTGAAGCGAGTGTAGTGGGGTATGAGGAAAAAGGACAGAGTGTGGTGTTTGGTCGTAACAGAGGAGGGCATGCGATTTATAAGGTAACAAACCGTTAGAACCGCATCCCCCCAAAATCGAGTGGGGAGGTTACCCTGAAGGAGAAGGGTCCGTGTAGTTTCAATGAGATGCCGATTTTTGCGTTCGGCAACCTCATTTTGCTGAGGTGTGTAAGCACAAAAGGTTTGGTGAAGAATGTCATTAGATGCCATAAAATTTTGGAATTGTTGTGATAAATATTCTTGGGCATTATCACTACGCAAAGTTTGAATGGACACACCAAATTGAGTTTTAATTTCTTTATAAAATTGCTCAAAGATAGAGAATAACTCGGACCGATTCTTCATTAAAAATAACCACGTACAACGGGAAAAGTCATCAATAAAAGTAACAAAATATCTGGACCCAAAAGTATTGGTAGTACGAGAAGGACCCCAAACATCAGAGTGAACTAAAGCAAAAGGGGACGAAGCCTGTTTATTGACTCTATTAGGGAAATGACTACGAGTGTGTTTCCCTAACTGACACGACTCACAATCCAAACTAGACAATTTAGTAAGACTTGGCACCAACTTTTGGAGTTTTTGAAGACCAGGATGACCCAACTGGGCATGTACTGTAAGAGGAGAATCTGTGGTTGCACAAGCCTTGGTTGAGGAGAGATAATAAAGGCCATTCGACTCACATCCGGCGCCAATCATCTGTTTCGTGATCCGATCCTGCAAGGTAACATCTTTCTTAGTAAAGGTAACAGCACAATCAATGGACTCAGTCAAACGTTTAACAGAAATTAAATTAAATGGACATTCAGGAACATAAAGAACGTTGTCAACAGATAAGGAGGGGAGGAGTTGGGCAGTGCCAATCCCTCGAGCTTGTGTTTGAGTTCCACTGGCTGAGGTGAGGGTAGGTAAGTAACCAGATGTAGAAAGAGAGGATAAAAGAGCTTTATTGCCAGTGATATGATCAGAAGCACCTGTATCAAGGGCCCAAGGGCCAAGGGAAGATGACTGAGAGGCGCAAGCAAATGATTTACCAGTCTGTGCACTTGAAGCAGTGGATCCAGAGTTTTGGCGATTCTCAAACCATTGGAGAAAATCTTCGTAGTCAGATGGAGTTGGTTTAGCCTTAGTTGAGGCCTCAGGTGTCTCTATTGGATGAGTCTGAGCTGCATTAACAGTACGAGGGGGGCGCCCGTGTAATTTCCAGCATCGATCAATCGTATGCCCCAGATTGTGGCAGTGATCACACTTAGGGCGATTCTTGGACTTGGATGGAGGACCACGAGAGCGTCCCTGATGGTTGTGTTGAGATGCAAGTGCAGCAGTGTCACTCGGCCCAGAGGCCGCCGAGTGCTCAGGAGTAGACTTAACCGGGACCCGGAGGAGGACAGAGGATGCAGTAGACATTGTGGGAATGGCAACAGACCCCAAAATCTGGTCACGGGTGGCAGCGTAATCCTGAGGCAAGCCATAAAGGGCGAGGAGCATAAAAAAGGTGCTGCGTTGCTCAAGTTCTTTCTTCTTTTCAGTAGCACCAGAGGCAGCAGGAGGCAGTAGCTCATTAAAGTCATGAAGGGCAGCATGAACACGACCGATATACGTAGACATAGGACCCTCAAATGATCGTGGTGCAATGAGTGTCATCAAATCATGACACACACCATAGAGGCGCTGAATATCATTAGTGTAGAGTTCCTTAGCCTGACTCCAAACCGATTCACACGTGAGATGAGGACGGAAAATCGGTTTGATGAGAGGGCCAATGGTGGACTTGATAATACTAAACAACTGAGCATCAACCTTTTCAAATTTCACACGTTCAGCGGTGTCAGTCACATCTGCAGCTTTCTTTTTGAGATGCTCCGTGTAACCTTGCCCCATCATCCATAACTGAATGTCGGACGCCCAAGTGTCATAGTTTGAACCATCTAGCTTCTCTGTAGTGAGGGGAGAAGTCACAAAATTGGTGAACAGCTTAGAGGAGTCACTGGGGGTCGTCATAGTCAGTCCTAGGAGAGAGAAAACACGCCAAACAGGAGAGAGAAAGGGTTGTTTGTACAGAAACACGTCCAACCGTTGCTCGAAACTGAAAAATGATGGCAGATCCGGAACGAGGAAGGAGAGGCGAGTCTGACGATGAAGCGGCGGCGACGGTGGCTGTTGAGGGGTGGGCCGGTTTTGGGAGCGCGTGGAGGCGGATCTGGGGCTGCGGTTTCAGGGGTGGGCCGGTTTTGAGGAGGCGAACCTTGTGGTGGTGGTGGTTGGCCGGAAAAGTCGTCAGAAGTGGGAGAACTCGACGGTGGCAGATCTAAAAAGCCCAACGGTGTGCCGGAATGAGACACGGCAGTGAGTTAGGGCAAACCGGAATGGAAACACGGTTTGCCGAAAAAAATTTGTATCACCGGTGGACAGTGGGTCCAACGGGTAAGCACGGTTTTAGGGTTGTCTCTCAATTGGCTCTAGATACCATGTGAAATGAGAAAACTGAGAGACATATATTGAAATACCGTGAATTGTATACAAGTGTTAAATGATATATATAGACTATTCTAAGACTAACCCTAATGGGCCTTATAAATGGGCCGGATAATTACAATTATAATTACAACATATATATATATATATATATATATATATATATATAACTTAATCAACAAGTTCCATGCCAAACTTCCTCAGGTGTGGTTTCTTTTAGAGATCAGTACTAGTAGGACTCTGTTTTGAACACACACAGACCATTTCACAGCATCTGGCCAAAATTCTTTAGCCAAACTCTTCTCAGAAAGCATGCATCTAACCATGTTTAGCAAGGTTCTATTTTCCTCTCAGATACCCCATTCGGTTGGGGTGTGTAAGCTGCAATTAGCTGCCTCTTTATACCATTTGAGCTACAAAACGTTTCAAACTCTTTTGAGGTGAACTCTCCACCTCAAGCACTTAATCATAGAATCATATTATTTTTCTACTAGAGTTAAAGTTTTTAAAAGCATCTAAAGTTGCAGATTTTTCAGGTAAGAGAAAAAACCCAAGTTTTCCTGCTAAATTCATCTATAGAAGTAATAAAGTACCTCTTTCTATTGTGAGATTTTAGTTTGATAGGGTCACAAATCTCTGCATGCACCAATTCCAATATCTGAGGTGCTCTCCATAGACTCTGTTTTGGGAATGCTTCCCTATGCTGTTTGCCCTTCATGCAATTAGTGCAAATCTTTGAAGGTTGACGTAACTTAGGTAGACCTCTCACCATATCTTTATTCACCAACATCTGTAGCCCTTTGTGTCCCAAGTGTTTAAATATGCAATGCCAAAGATGAGCCAAGTCCTCTATTGAAGCCTTGAAACACAATGCTATTATTACAATTGTTGTCACTCTGAACATACGATTGAGGACATGGTGAACTAAAGAATGAGTCCTCTTTCATCATGATACACCTTCCAAGTGTTGCCTTTAAACACCGCAGTCAGCCCCTTTCCTTGCAGCTGCCCAATACTCAAGATTACTGCTTAAACCTAGAATGTAATAGACATATGTAGTGATTAGTGAAATTCCATCAACCTCCAATTTTACACTTTCCTTCCCTTTGGTCATCAATCTTGAATCATTACAAACACTCTAGTTTGATCATTTACATCAAGAAACCAATCCTTGTGTCCACACATATGGTTGCTACAACTCGAATCAAGAAACCACACCTCCTTGATGGATCCTTTTCTTTCTCTGTATATGCCATAAGCAGTACCTCTTCCTCATATTCTTGAAATTCGCTTTTTCCTCCCAAATAGCACATTCATAAAGAAAATGCCCTAATTTGTGACAATGGTGGCACTCAAATGATTCTTTATTGAGGTGTTGTCTTCCTCTACCTCATCCTCCTCTACGACCTCTTCCTCTACTACCAAATAACTTTTAGGACTTGCTCCCCTTCCTTCTGCCTTTCATTCTCTGCTCGTGCACCTTCAAGCTACTCGGTAGTTCGTTAACTGAAAGTGTCGTGACACTGTTGGATTCTTCAATTGAACAAAGTACATAATTGAATCTTATAGTCATCAATCTTAGAATCTTTCCCACGATCATCACCGCTTCCATCTTCTCCTTGTGCATCTTCATTCTATTTACGATTGCAAGTGTTTTTGCAAAGTACTCGTCAATTGTTTCCGCGTCTTTCATTCCAAGAAGCTCAAATTACCTCCTCAATGGTTGTAGTTTCCCTTTGTCATTAGAGAATTTTTTTTATTTCATTGTTTTTTAATTATAGAACTGTTGCTAATGATTTATTACTTCTATATTAAGATGATATTAAGTAATCTTACATCATTGCTATTTTATTTGTTCTTTTTCTTTTTATTTTAAAGAGGTATTTTTTCCCTTCTACCATCTGCTTGTAATAATAAATTCACTTTATCTTGATAGTTTTCTTTATTTTATCAAGAAAAACTTATCTTGATTTGTACAATATGCAGATGGCCTTTGAAAGTGGCAAGACATTGTCTGAACGCATACTATATTTAATTTACAACATTTTTGACCAACTGCAATTGAAGGTTTGTTTTCGTTTTTAGTCATCTTGTTTTATATTGTTTTTGGATATGATTTATAGTGACAGTCTTTTGGTTTCAATGTCATTTCTTCAGGGTTTTGCGGAGGATTCAAATGTTGTATATAAGCTAATGATTAAAGTGTATGGTTTGATGAATTTGTCATTAGATAAACAACTTAATTTACTCTGGAAAAATGGAAGATTGAGTCACCCAATTTGCGCTTCTTCTTTAAGTTTGACGTTCATCCAGGACGTATCAAATGAGTTTAGAACCTACAAAGATCATTTTGGGAAAGAGTTTCTACAGGATTTCTCTTTTCTTTTTGCACATTCCCATCCGAGTCCCAATCCTAGAATTTCATGTGAAATGACTTCAAAGGTAAGCTCTTTTTGTGACAAAATTTATCATTTTTTTGACACAATTTATCATACTTATAACCAGGTTCGTTCCCTCTAATGTCTGTCTATCTTCTTTTAGGATCCTACTTGGAGTCATTCTACTTTTCATGCACTCATTGCAAAAGGGAAGTTATTAGAGGTAAGGAGTTGATTAAGATTCTTATAATTCTTGGTCATCAGTCTGCTATTTGAAATATGTTTCATATTTGTCTAAGTATTGTTGTTTGTGTAGGAGATTGTAGTACTAGTGATCAATTTTTAACTTCAACTATATAGTTTTCTGATAATTTGTTATAGTTTTTTCTCCCATTATAATCATTGTAATTGAGTAGGTTAATGGTGAAAACTATTTGGACACAATTAAGTTTTGTTGAAAATATAAATGTAAGAACATGTAATATAGTTACTAGTTAGACTTGATTATCTACGAAACCTTCTCAATTTCCTCAAAGCCCATTTTCTCCCCATATTCAAACAGACCTTAATTCTTTATAAACAAAGATATGGAATTAACTTTCGAAACCTTTTCAATGTAATACTGTATACAAATTTCTCTACTTAATTCGAAGTGTATCCTCTAATAAATACTACATACATTACTTGCAAAAACATTATATTCCAAATTATATTTATAATAGTGTAAAACACAAGAATGGTTAATAAAAATAATGTGAAAACATAGGGAGAGGAAGTACTTTCATTTTTAGTAACTAAACAAATTAAGAGGAGGGGATCCTAAGGTCAAGACATACCCCATAAGCCCTAGCATAGAATAATTGTTGTACTTACAAATGACATATGAAAGAACTTATGATAATATTTTATGGTTCTTTGTCAAAAAAAAAATTACGGTTCTAATCTTTTTGGAATCTGGTATTACTCCATCCGTGTCACGTGATTCATTTATAAAAAAAATATTTTTGGTACAAACGGGGTATCCTTTGCGCGCAACAACAGAGACTAATCCCTCAACACTGAGGCATGCCCAAGGCTGGATTCGAACCCAAAACCTTGGTTAAGCTGAAAGAGACTTTTACCATCTCATCCAAGTGCTCTTGGGTTCATTTATAAAAAAATATGTCCCAAAATGAATGAACCATTCAATTTCCATACAATATTTATCATTATTATTATTATTAGTTGAAAGGCGGGCACTCTCGTGCTTGTCTTTCCGTTTTTTCTATTGTGCTACAATAAAATTCTTACATAATCTTTGTTTATTGTATATCCATTTTTTTTAATTTAATTTGCATCCTAATTATATTTATTGTTACACAAATTGTTAAAAAGTGAGATATTTGTGCTAAAAGGAATATAAAATGTATAAACCAAATGAAAATAAAGGTAAAATCTAAAGTAGTAGCTATTGGTGATAAAAGAGAAGAAATGACAAATAATGAATGAACTATACATGTTAGTCACATAGTGCTAAAAAGACTTCCAAAATTGTCGGAGTGTAAAAAAATAGGAATGAAGTAGACTACAATATGGAATGAACTATGATATCATCTAGCTTGATCTTTTGAGTTCCACGTTCATCATGTAGAGATAGAGCGCTTAAGACGGCATGCAACTTACTTTTATGAATTTGCTCAGTTGACGAGCTAAGGGATATGAAGGAGTTGCATGAAAGGTCTAGGATTCAAACCCTGAAAACTAACATTCCCCATCCCCACTAACATTTGCTTATAAAAAAAAAATGAATTTGCTCCATACAGTCCTCCGTTTGTAATTTTTGCAATATTCTTTTTTTGACTGTTTGTTCTCAACTTACCGCTTCAGTGCATTGTAAGAAAGCAATCAAAAAAGTCAAACGAAAATCTTCAGAGAATCTGAACAAAACCCATAAAAGCAATAACAATGACATTTAAATAACGGTAAAAGAAGAATTTTTAATAAAAAAGAGCATTATCCATTAGCCAAGTTAAACAGATATCAATTTGTAACTTGTAAGCAAAAGAAACACAAAAATCATAAGCCACACACAAAACATGTTCAAAACATGATATTTCCCCAAATTCTCATTATTATTGAGGACTCGCACTAACATGCATTGTTGTCAAACTCGCGAGTTAACTTGCACGAGTCTACGAGTTTATTTCCCCAAAACGAGTCAAATTTCATGTAGAATCGTAATTGCTGTAAACTCGCATAGAATCGTGTAAACTCGTTCAGACTCGCATAGACTCGCGAGTTAGAGACCGAGTCTACGAGTCTACTTACAATTGATAAAAAAATACCAAAATGCAGTGAAGGATATTGTTTCTCTCATCTTTTTACACTCAGGTATCATATACCTTGATTTTTTTTCTTTATTTTGCTTGGGCTTTGACTTCTGAGAGGTGGAGATGCCATTTTCGTTGCTATGAAGCTTCAAACTTGAAGAAGATGAATAACATACGATAAGATGACAGATAGCGATGAAAAAGAGATAATGCCCTCCACATTTTTTTCTCTTTTTTTTATGAGAGAACAACATATTTTGTTACTAAAAAAAGTTCTTTTTTATGGAATGCCCCCCACATTTTTTTTCCTGTACCTTCATATTTTATTAAAAAAAAAGCAATTTATATACAATATTCTCAGAAAAAGTACAGAATTAATTTTGACTTGCTAATTATAAATTTTATTCATACTCTTTAAATATATATAATACATTAAATGTGTTATTTATAGGTTTTTAATGTTATTTTTATATTTCATAGACTCTTACGAGTCGAGTTTACTGACTCTCCACTAGTTTATGTAGACTCTCGAGTTTGACAACCTTGGTAATATGTGCACACATACATGGTTTTAATTTGAGGTGTGTACACAACACAAAACAGATCAAGTGTGAATAATAAATTGATACATTAGAGGTGGATTTGATACCTCAATAATAAGCAGAATACACCATCAGATATCATCCAGCATTACAGCATTTCCAGTTAGCTAAGAAACCAAATACAACATCAGAAATTTAACAAAGAGAAAATTAGTATGTGGAGACATCATCAAAGTTTCAGAATTGTTTGATCTATCAATTTTGAGTCAAATCTGTTACCTCAACTGCTTGATCAAATCCTTCATGACAACAAAATATAGAATTATAAATAAAAGCCGACAAATAGAGAAGAGTAAGCAGATAGAAAGAGCAACATACTTTTTGGAGAGATTATTGTCGCTCTAAAAGGGTATCTAGGCTTCCGATCCAGGTTACGGTGGTTACATATTGAGTGCTAAGGAAAAGAAGCAGTCCAAATTGGGGTCCATGAAGATCATCACTCTTAACATGAGGGGGATTGGTAACTAAGCTAAACAAAAGTGATTCAGGAATCTTCCGCAATTGGCTAATTCTGATGTTTGTTTCATTCAAGAAGCCAAGAGATGCGGAAAGGTGTGTGGCAAGACTGCGGGGGTGGTGATTGTTGGGGAGTCCGGGGGAGCACCGGGAGCAACAACGAGCTATCTCGAACCACCAAGAGGCTTGGACACCACATCTCCACCCAAAACCTTAAGGCGTCAGGTATATGGATCCCCTCTCTTATATATCCTTCATATAGCTCATTCATAGCCGATGTGGGACTAACCACTCACACTTGAATTTCCAACATCTCCCCCCAAGTGTGAGTCCCCCACATCACTATACTCGATCCAAACCAGGATCCACTACCCTCTCCACCACCAAGTTGAACCATGACTCTAATACCACTTGTTGGGGAGTCCGGGGGAGCACCGAGAGCAACAACGAGCTAGCCAATGAACCGGACCACCAAGAGACTTGGACGCCACATCTCCACCCAAAACCTTAAGGCTTTGGGTGGAGATGTGGCGTCCAAGTCTCTTGGTGGTCCGGTTCATTGGCTAGCTCGTTGTTGCTCTCGTGCTCCCCCGGACTCCCCAACAGTGATGACTTCTAATGGATTGCCCAACCGGCTGTTGGAATAGGAGGAGACATCTTAACAATCTGGCGAAAAGGTCTGTTCTCCTTTATCTCATCTTTTTCCCAATCTGGATATGTAGGGATTGTTGTCTTGTCGGAATCAAGGGTGTTGTATCTGGTTAACGTATATTCAGGATGCTCATTGAGGATGAAAAGGGCGATGTAGAATAGTATCATTGATGATAAAAATAAAATGAACCCAGACAGTTGGGTAATAGGGGGAGACTTCAATTAAGTTGTTCACCGTAACAGAAGAAGAGGGAGTGAATCAAACTAGAACGAGACCGAAGCACAAGACTTCGAACACTTGATGGAGGAAATGGGTGTCATTCTCCTTGTGCACGAAAAAAGTATTCGTGGTATAGACCTAATGGCAAGGCAGCTAGTAGACTTGACAGAATCATGTTATCTCAAGACTTAATGGACCTTTGGGGCATTAAAGCCCAGTGGATTGGCACGAGGGATATTTCAGATCATTGCCCGGTCTGATTGGTATCTTCAAATAAGACTTGGGGACCTAAACCATTCAGGTTCATCTATGATGCATAGATACTTTTTGATACTTCCAGATACGCCATTAGTATATGTTTGAGTAGTATTAAAATGTTTTTCTTAACTTTTTTTTAAATAAAGGTAACCGTCATAAAAGCACAAGAGAAAAAACAACTATCCCCATTCTTTGTTTTACAAGTATAGCTCGTTAGTTTCTATGTGTCTCTCTGTTTTATTGTGCTAGCCTCTGTTTCTTTGAGTCTATGTGTCTATGTATTTTCTATTATTTTGTGAATACTTTATTTTTTTTATCAACGAATCCTAGACATATTGTATCCTATATTTTTCAATGAAGTTCATATCGCTGCATCGGATCCGAATCGTATCTGTGCATCACGGAGGTTCATCAATGGATGGTTGGATCATAAGGAAATTCATAGAAAGTTCATGGCAGTCTTTTAAGGTGGAGGATGGATGGCTTATGTGGTAAAAGAAAAATTAAGATTGCTGAAAGAGAAGTTAAAAACATGGAACAAGGAGGTATTCAAACGATGGACTTGAGGATCCAGGAAATAGTCAAGGAAATGAACTTTCTTGATACACTAGTAGATGAAGGAAATGATAGTGATGGAGATAGGTTGAAACTTACATCGACAGATTTTTGGAAAACTCTTCATGCCAAACAAAGCTGTCTAGTTCAAAAGGCGAGAACTAAGTGGATCGTGGAAGGGGACGAAAACACAAGGTTCTTTCACAACTCTATTAAGCAGAGACAGAGGCGCAATCAGATTTGAGTATCTAAAAGTAGGTGACCAGTGGCTTGGTGGTGTGGATGAAATTAAAGAAGAGGTAAGGCAGCACTTTAGTAACTAGTTCACTGAGGAGAATTTTAATAGGCCCAATCTTCATGGCATCAACTTAAGTAGACTGAGTCTGGATGAATCAGAATTTCTTACTTCTCCATTCTCTCTGGAGGGATTAGATGAAGACATGTATCTTCTCAGGATCGGTTTCGGTATTAGTTAATGGAAGTCCTACAAAAGAATTCTTAATGGAAAGGGGGCCGAGACAAGGCGACCCGCTTGCGCCTTTCCTATTTCTCATTGCTTCTGAGGGTCTCTCGGGATTGATTAGGAAGGCCGTGCAGGTCGGGATGCTAGAAGAATTCCCTTTGAAGGAAGGCATATCACTCCCAGTGCTTCAACTTGCGGATGATACAATCAATCTGTGCAAAAACAACCACAACAGCTTATGGGGTCTTCACCAAAAAAAAAAAGCTTATGGTGTCTTAAATCAATCTTGAGGGCGTTTGAGATGGCTTCTGGATTGAGAGTCAACTTCTACAAAAGCTTATTGGGTCTAAATGTTGATGACAGATTTTTACTCAATGCATCTACATTTCTCTCTTGCCATGTTGAAGCTTTTCCCTTTAATTTCCTTGGAATTCTTCTGGTTGGGGAAAATCCAATTTTGGCGGCAACATGGAAGTCAGTTATATCTCAATTGAAAGGGAGACTATCCTCTTGGAAGAGTAAGCAATTGGGAGCGCATCACTCTTATCAACTTGGTGTTGGCTTTGCCTACTTCTCCTTTTACAAGGCGCCAAAAAGATGTTAAAGGAGATGGTGAAGATCCAACATAACTTCTTATGGGGAGGAAGTGAAGAGGTGAGGAAAACATGTTGGATAAAGTGGTCAAAACTGGGTCTGCCCAAACAAATGGGGGACTGGATTTGAGAAATATGGAGATTTTTCATGTTTCTCTTTTGGGAAAATAGAAATAGAGACTACTCAACGATAAGAACTGCCTATGGTTTGAATTAATGAGTTGGCTGTATGGTAGAGAAGGTAGTGATGGGCTAGCCGAGCCCGCTGTGTTGAAATGGTCTCAGCTCTCCACATGGTGGAAGGATTTGCAAAGTTTGGACCTATGCTTTTCCATTGTCCAAACTGGTTCTGTACCTCGGTTAAACCTAAACTTGGTAATGGAGCAGACGTGAGGTTTTGGACAGAACCATCGTGTAATCAAACTACAATGCAAGAATTGTTTCCTTCATTGATAGCGCACCAGTGAGCATCAAGGGTAAACCAGTAATTTGGAGGGTGTATGAAAGGAGAAATAAGAAGAATAAATAATATATTAATAAGTAGTTATTAGTGTGTTGGTTATTGGGTGTGATAGGAGTTTATCTATAAGTAGGGTAGTTTCTCTTAGGAAGTTATGTTGGGAAATTGTTTGTAATATTTGGCCAGAAGTAGTTACTTCTGAGAAGAGCAAACTGCTCTTGGGTAGTTATCTGTATCCAGTACTATTCTTATTCAATATAATCGCAATTTCCTTCCCAGATTCTCTTCATAATAATTCTGTCTCTGTTCATGCTATTGGTCATAATTCTGGTTTGCATCAGTTTCATGTATGGGTTAGAAACTTTATCCACTCGGAAGGATTTTGGCAAGAATAGTGAAAAAAATTATTGTTGTATTGTAATATGGTTCAATTCTATAGTGAGTTAATAACAACACACTAATGCCTTAAATGAAATGACAATAACGTATGATTGATGGGTGTAGAGTATACTGATTTACTGATGCATGATAGTACTAATCCGCAACCAAGTCATAAATTAGTAGATGCTCATTAATAAAGTGAAGAATGTGAGTTAGAATGTATGTAAAAACATTAAAGGATGGAGGAAGCAAACCTTAAGCATAAATAGATCGACCAGAACCTATTCTTAACATGAAAACACAAAAGCAGCTTTGCATTAGTATCATGACAGCGAGAATTTCTTCCGTCGCATTAGTACTATCATGCATCAGTATACTATACACCCATCATGTGTCCCCCTGCCATTGCACTCCTTTTTTACTAACACTAAATTAAACTGTGACAAACCATCCACCACCGACATGAAGTAATATCGCTTGAAAATTTGAGCAACTGAGGAATGAAATTTTGGACATCTGAGGAAGTTTCTAAACAAATAAATTCTACACTACAGAACATCAGTGATTACAATACTATAACTAACACATGCGGTATATCAAACACGTACAAACATCAAATTAAGTATCATGCAAAGATATCTAAGTAATTGGTTTTCCAAACCACCATTTAAAAAAATGGAGCCTTACTATCTTGGTACACGGTTATCTTCTTGAATTAAAAAAAATTGATGTTGGGACTAAATTAAAATCAACTGAAATTTATCCAATCAAAAATCCATGGCCAAACAAAACCCAAAAAGTGATCAAGAGAAGATACCCTAGATCATATAGAGATAGGGATTGGGATGATGTAGAGTTCTCCATGGTACCTGTAAAGAGTAAATCATGATTGGAATGATGTCACTGAACAGATAGCATAATCGAAGATTCAATAAAATTGAGAGTAGCATCAGGAATGTAAAGTGGTTAAGGGGGATTTATGAATAACAGAGAAATTAAAATAGGAATGAAGGCAGTCCTCTCTCCCCATCTCCCCATTCTTTTCTTTGTTGCGTTTGATAATTGGTGGTTATTGCAAGGGTATTTTGGGAAGAAAAAATAGGACGTAAAAATGACAGTTATTGTTCCCTATTCCCTTTACATAATGGTATAGATTATTTATTTTATGTATGAAATGTTCAAATTGTGGGATGTAGGAAGTATATTTTTGTTCGAAATATTTTTGGACTTGCATTGTTTCCCAACTCATGCTATCTCTTTTGTCTTTTTTTTATTATATATTAGGCTCTGTCATGTGCAAAAGAAGCTCAGAGGCGGCTGTATTCTGAACTCAAAAAATATACATATAATGGCCCAGAGCAGGATAAAAGATGGGCTACGGCCGTATTCTCGATTAATACATGGGAAATGATCATGTCTTTTGCTAGGGATGTTTTTTCATTTGATTCTCCACCAAGTGACTTAGATGAGATGAATATTAATACATGGAAAATTTTGCAAGGTTACCTTGAAAGCACTCTTCAGGTTTGATTTCTCTTTGGTCATCTTTCTCGTATATGAAATTGAATGTATTTGGGAGATGTTTGCGATGCACCACATTTCAATTCAATATGTGTTGCAGATAGGAATTATATGTGAAATGATGGGAGATGGAGTTGAGGCCGTAGCCCATTTTGAATTGGGAAAAGATCTATCTTCTTCACTTGACTTTCCTTTGTTTGTAGTTGCTTTCAGTTCCTTGTTAGGTAACAACATTACCTCAGATTGATAAGTTTTCATGTATTGATTTATCGAAAATTGATTTGCCACTTGTGTGATTTACTAGGAAAACTATATGGCCAACAAAAAAAGATTGACCTAGGGGAATTGAAAACTGCTATGGAACTTCTAAGGAGTGAGGACACATTTGGCTGCTCCAAGTGTAAATCACTCCTTTATGCTTCGGTTATCGAGCACATTGGAGAATTGACCAAGATAGAACCTACCGCTTGTAAATGGATTGTTTTACCACCCACTGCAAGAAACTTTTATGAGATGGCCTTGGAGAAACTAGATGATTCAACATGGAAAAACTCTTTGAGCAATCAGAACGAGGATGCATCTCTGAAGTTTGCAGAGTGTTCATGCTCGAGAGCCAGTGAAGATGAGCAAAAACGAAAGACTAAAAAAGCTAAAGTAGAAGAGAAAGAGGTCATTTTAGACCAGATAGGCTGTAGCAGTTATGCCACTTGTTTAACCAAATGTGAATTATCAAATATGGGGTGTTGGCAATGTCTGTCATCGAAAGTTGCAGAATCTGGCTTATTTGATGAGTTAGTAAATCTTAAGTGGGAATTTATTAGAAGGAAAATGTCAATGAAGCTACTCTCTAGATTAGGTATGACCGTCGTTTCATATCTTTTGTCTTTTACTTGTATATAAATCACGGTAATGCATTCTCTACCAATCCTTAAAAAGCTGTTGTGACAAAATGAAAGAATAATGTGCACAGGAAAAATGTGTTTTACTCGAGTATGTTCACCCGAGAGTAATATTGGGATAACATCTTCTGTTTTAATTATTGATTATCTATTTCTTTTGTGCACTTGAAAGTAGAGCATGTCACTAATGTATAGAGAGCACTTCTGGATATTACATTATTTGATCCCTCTATTTGGATTTTTATTCCAACGTAAGTGCTCTTAGTTAGACTCTTAGCACATCATGTTGGGAATAGTTTTATTTATTCTGAAAATGCCAATGCTTGAAGTACTTACAAATCAAAATCTGAAGATACGTTATAGTGTAATAATTTGGCAAGCCTCATATTATTAGAATTTTATCTGCAGAAGTGCTCATTCCTTACTTCTGGATAATTGCCACATATTTTCTACAAATAAGTTAGTTTGTAACATAGGCAGCATTCTTATTATTGTAGAAGAATTAGGAGAAAGTGCTAGATTTGATTCTCTGTGATTTTACTTTATTTCTATTAGTTAACTTGAGTTTATTCTCTTTATTCGTATTTTTTATTGTCATTTTTAGTCATTATTACCATTATAATTCGTTTTCCTATTCAAACAGTCTAAGACTGTAGTAATAAAATATGAAAGTATTTTTCCCTTAACTTTCTACATAGTATTTTTCCTTCTTTCCCTAATTAATGGCATGCAACAACACAAGGAAGCAAGCCTTCACCCTGAACACCCCATTTGTAGCCAATGGTCCATTGGCAGGAGGAAGCACAATGGTCCAAGTGTGATTTTTCAGAAGTGCACCATACTCCTCCTGTTGCATGGCAGCAAACCACTTAGTGTCTACCAAGGCCTACTTCACTGAGGAGGGATCAATATAAATTATAAGTAATGTGGGTTTGTGTCTAGGTTGAACAATACAACTAGTTCTGACACGGGCCTACCCTGGGTGGAAATTTTGTGGATGAATAATGGGAATAGGGGCTGGGAGAAAGAGGAGCAGAGTAGGCATCCATGGGTGTAGTATTCAAAAGGAGGCTCACCAGAATTAGGAGTAGAGGGAATAAAAAAAGATAGGAGTTGAAGTAGAAATTGGATTGGGTAGAAGAGATGACAGTAGGACAAAGGGGGGCTGTTTGAATATGTAACACAAGTAGGGAGAATAACCAAGCATTTATAGTCTGTGATTGGGAGAATAACCAAGAAATTACACTCCTCAGATGAGAAAAACAGGCACAACCAAGAAATTGCAATATTACAAAGCTGTCACCGTCTTCTACACTATTATTGTGTTTATGGGTTGTAAATCGTTGCAAAATGTAAGCTTGAGTAACAACACTACTGATAATTAGCTTGCCAATAAATTCTTCTTCATGTACACGAGTTGGCATGTAACACTGCCTTATATTATATTATTATGTGATTGAGAAGTTGGTATGTACGAGCCGGCATGTAACTCTTCAATGTATAAGTCATGATTTTGCTTTGACATAGTAAGTTGGTTCTTTCCTTTTTCTAACGTTATTGTTCATTTACAGGAAAATCCTTCACAAATTCCAACAAAACTAATGAAGTACGTAAAAGTCTTCTAAGAAGAATATCAGTTTTGATTGGCAAAAACCCATTTTGCTACACATTTTCATCTATTCTTCCAGATCACTTTCGTAATTTGGTTGCAAAGGAGACCCAAGATGACATATTTGCTATTGAGCGTGCAGAATTACTGTATGACATTTCTTTGTATTTGATCAAGTCCAACCACTCCAATTCTATTGATCATTTAGAATCCACGTATGGAAATATTAATTGGATTGTAATATTTTCTTTATTGTACTCTTATTACAAGTGTATCTCCCTGTGGGCTATATTTATGAAATTTAGGGCATTGCTACTTTCGAAACGTATCATTTTATAACTAACTTTCTTACATTTTGGATTTTCCCTCAGGAGTATTTTTAGTAATCAAAATTCCATCAAGCTTGAAGAAGTAGCTTCTTGGTTGATTCTAGCGTTTGTACTATCTCGTGATGTTCCTATAGTTTTGCAAGAGGTAATATTCTTTATCTTATTGTTTGACAATTTTTGCTTAATTTAGGGATGCTTTCATATGATCATCACCTTACTTGTTATTAATTATTTGAGAAACTTCTCTTAATTGGTTTGATTTACAGAGTGATTACACCTCAAATATATAGACAAACTATCATCTTAACGTACAACTCAAATTTGTTCCGATAATTAAAACATGTCCGAACAAAAGTATAACTCTCCCTAAAGCTGCGGAATGGATATCTTCCAACGAGTGTCGGTATCTGACTCCGACACGAACACACGACACGTCATTCGAAAGAGGTGTCCATACTTCATAGCTCGTGATACTATATTTGAGAAATTTCTCGTACCTTGATTGATTTACCTTGATTGATTTACAAAAGGTCGTTACACCTCAAATGTATAAAAACTAGACAAACCAATTCAAATTTGTCCTAATAATTAGAATATTTCCTAATGCTTTTATATTAGTAAACACTAAGTATAAAATAAAGATGAATTTGAAAAATGTATAACTCAGACTACTAGAACACTTTATAGACAATTGTGGTAGCTATAATCCACATTTCATATATGCAAGATGATTCATGTTGATAACCAAACTAAATATTCATTTCACAAAACATTAAGAAATATTCATTTCACAAAACATTAAGAAATTCAAATTTTAAGAACATCAAAATATGATATATTTTGCGATATACTTAAAGTTATTGCTTGTAAAGGACTTGCTGACATGTGTGGTTTTATGAGTGCAAATGCTGATAAACTTGCAGAATTCTAAATTTTGGACTTTTAATCTCTTTCTTCACAACAGTTCTTTGATTTATTAATATAGGTGCTTAGGAACCTTACCATGTTAATGATATTGCAACAGGTTTCCAAATTACTTGCTTTGATATATCTAGTTTCCTCCATGAATGAAGAATTTCCATTGCGTGTCAGCACAGGTTTGAGTAAATTGGGTTGGGTTTTTTATTTCCACCAAGCTTCAATTGGAGCTCACCTTTCATGCCAATTTCTTTCAAATTTATTTGAAAAATACAAGGTATAATCTCAAGTTAATACTGCAAGTTTTATTTGGAAACACTCATTAAACAGTTTATATATCTACATACAATTAGTATAATCTCAAAATTATATGCCTGCTGTTTTTCAATATTATATGCTGCTTTTGAGGTTTATGACACATATAAGTTCAATTTCAGGATCCAAATATTAGAGGAGGAAGATTTGACCTACTAAGGTAATAATATTGTAAAGCAAAGAATCAAAAACATATACAGCCTAAATAAGTCCGCTCTTCAATTGTGTTTTTCTTGTCACAGACCTCCTAACACCACAAAAAATCTTCAAGATCATGTGGCAAAGTTTCTAGCTGCTCTTCCTTCCACAACACTGGTCTGTATAACTTTGCTTGGACATGAATATACTAGTTTATTGGAGAATTTGTTGTCTCCTGAAACTACTCCTAAAGCATGGATCCTGATATCGCGAAAGAGCATTAATGCAAAACCTGTAGTAATGTTACTTCCACTTGATACAATTTTTAAAGGTATGAATGTCCTTTGGGTACATACATGCGGCATATATTAAGGCAGTTGAAAAAAAAAGGCAAATTGCTAACATTTTATGACTTTTTGATTCAGATGCTCTTTCTAAATACAAGAAAACCACTAAAGTCCCCTCAAGTAAATGGAGTGGTACGGTCGTGGACCACATTGCTCCAGATTTCAAAACAATTATTGATGACTACTACTTCATGTTGAAGGATACTCTATCTTCAGTAAAGAAATCAAAATTATTGTTTGACCGGGCTGACACTTTTGAGGGACAACTTAAAGCAATGTTGCGCAAGATTGAGGATTTGTGGTTGGACTTGTGGAAATACTTCCTTCCAGGGGAATTGGCTAACTGCAAAAAATTTGACAAAGTACTAAATGACCTTTTGAAGGAACTTGGCAAGCAAAAAACGGATATAAATGAAGATCATTTACAAATTATTCTAAGCGGCTACAAATATGATTCCCAAGGAAAAACTTTGTCTTCAACCTTATCATCAAACAAAGGCTGTTACATGGGTGATTTAGGTTACTGTAAGGAATTATCAAATGCTATACTGTCCAAGGGAGGCAATATGTCACAAGAGCAAATGGTTGCATTTGAAGAGGCACTGAATTTGTTAGAAATAAATTTTTCTACAAAGAGAAATCCTATAATTTTTGTGTTGGATTATGAAATACAGGTAATTGAGAAAACATTTATTTTTTTTGACAGTAGAAAAAATTTATTAAAAACGAGAATTGGCTTTGGTTTTTCTAATTATTCATTTGTATATTTACTTTTATTGAGAAAACTAAGCATCAAACAAATCAACAATCACAATGAATGTTTCTTTTTATACTGTTGTGAACAGATGTTGCCATGGGAAAGTTTGCCCTTTTTAAAGAATCAAGAGGTCTATCGTATGCCATCTGTTACAAGCATCAATGCTGTTCTAGATAAATACGACAACCAAGAGGAACAAGTTGGAACGCATTCAGTTCCATTTCCATCAATAGATCCTTACGATGCATTTTTTGTACTAAATCCAGATGGCAGTCTCGAAGTTTTCCAGAGTGAATTTGAGGAATATTTCAAAAGGAAAAATTTTGAGGTAATATACTAACACATCTATTATTATGCCAATTATACTCTTCTTCAATGTTCTTTAAATTTCAGGGAAGCCCGGGGTGGAAGCCCACTGTTGATGAAATGCTTAGCGCATTAAAAAGTCACAACATTTATCTGTATTTGGGGCACAACTCTGGTAAAATCTTAGAAATACACATTAAATAAGACTATACATAATCCCATACATGAGGTACATATATTTAAAAACGTAACTACCCATTTTGGCAGGGGCAAGATACATCCAAGACGATGAGGTTAAAAAGTTAGACAGATGTTGTGCTGCCATCTTGATGGGTTGTAGCAGTGGTGCTTTAACACTACAAGGATTTTACGCACCTATTGGAACACCCCTGTCTTATTTGATGGCCGGGTCCCCAATTATTGTTGCCAATTTGTGGTCTATGACTGCAAATGAACTAACACGATTTTCTAAAAAAATTTTTGAGAACTTGCTAGAAGACCATCATAGTTTTAATGATAGAGAAAGAATTGGGGCTTGTGTAGCTGAGGCACGTGAGTCATATGCAAGACCTTTAATTTCAGGAGCAGCTACAGTTTGCTATGGGGTTCCTGTAGGGATTCGAAGGAAGAAGGAAATTGAAGTTAGAAAATCACTTCTGGGCAAAGAAAAGGACTGAAAGCTGCAATTAGGTCTTTTAACATTCATGCCTCAGCTACATTCGTCCCAAGTTTAATGTAGATATTTCAAAATGTATACTCTTCCGGGAATTATTTGGTTTAAATTTGTTTTAAAAATCGATTCAGACTAATTTGCTACTTCAACATAGGGCTTTCCACGTAGCCTTTGTAAAAAAAATGAAATTTTACTTCCTATTCATCTTCAAAAAAATTATTTGCATTATTTGATTTTAAGACAATTATGCATGTAAAAAGTAAAATTAGTAATTTTAATACTATAAAATCTATAAATAAACTTTATTTTATAAAATATTAACGAACAATATTTCGAGGTTTTAAGACCTAAATTCAAAATCAGTATGCAATTGGAGTATCTAGTTATATCTTCTGGTTGATGCGTAGAGCTTCTACTTCTACCCTGATACTAAAACTATTTATGCAATTTGGGCTGGTGCCACGTTCTCTCACTCATCCTCTCACTCGGGCGTCACTGATATTTTGGGCCTCACTCCTCTCACCCGCCACTCCTCTCATTGTATTTCATTAAGTATTTTTAAGAGTACAAAACTGTATGAACTTTTACAGATCTCAATAAAAATGACAACTGCTCTTCCTGTGTTGGCTCATTTCTCAAGATATCCTTGTGTTGGAAACAAATGCTTCGGAAGTTTTCCAAAAAGGCCATGCTCTGGCTTATCTTCAACATGGTTTCCAGCATGCAGTGTTCTTCAGTGTTAATTGGTGAAATGTATGCCATAACAAAAGCTGTTAAAATATGACTTGGGTAAAATTGTATTACAGAGACCAAAAGTGTGAAAAGAGTTTGCAAGTTCAAACTATTATTTTTATTAACACAAACAACAAAAGTGGGCATCAAAATTGTAAGGAATCAGTTTTAATGTATAAAATTTACAGACCTGGAAAACCAAATCATGTGGCTACTGCATTTCAGCCACAAACATGAGAAGAACGGTCTAATCCTATCAACAACTTGGTCTCCAATCCCACAATAATTTCAACCCTGAATGAGTACTACAAATCAGATTCAAAAAGACATGTACTAATTCACAAGAGCCAAATAAATCAATCCATAAACATACATGCAACAATCTTTCAAATTGTTATTACTTTATTATTACATTAAAAATTAAAAAATTAAAAACTATACATACCGGATGATTCAGAATCAAAACTGAAGTCATGGCTTCTCCATGAGTACCATTCCACACTACCCTACATCAAAAACAAGAGATATGAAGAGATCGAAAAGAAACTTTATTAAAAGTAGAAGACAAAACACGCAAGACGAAGTAATAAGAAGCGCATAGATTCAGACTTCGAACCAGAAGACATGGTTTTGATGCGACTCAAACCATATCGTCAAAACAAATCCCCATCAACACCATCCAGTTTTTCAACCATTATTTTAAAAAAATAAAAAAACAAACAGAAAATAAAGCTTCGTCTCCACTTCTCAAACTATTTTTGCAGGGACTCAGTTTTAATATGTAAATTCATAAACCCGGAAAACCAAATCACGTGGCTACTCCACGGAGTCACAAACATGAGGAGGACGGTCTATTCCTATCAACAACTTCGTCTCTAATCCACACAATAATAATTTCAATCCATCCATACATGCAACAATCTTTTAAATATAACCATGTGTTACTACTTTATTACAATTAAAAAATAATTAAAATCTATACATACCAGATAATTCAGAATCAAAACTGAAGGAATTCCTTCTTAATGAATATCATTATTCCACGCCAACCTGCAACAAAAACAAGAGATCTGAAGAGATCGAAAAGAAAACCATATTAAAAGTAGAAGACAGAAAACGGAAGACGAACCTAACAAGAAGAAGCGCATAGATATATATCTTTGAAACCAGGAGAGATGGTTTTGATGCGACACATACCATATCATCAAAATATTTCCCATCGGCGAATTTAGATCTAAGGCTTGTAAGGGTTTAGATCTTCAATTTACAAGATAATATTAAGGTAAGCGTGAAAGTAGATTTGTAGATCTGATAGTTTTCTCTCTAAAAACCCTAATTGAAGGCTCTAAATCTTCAAGGATTTGAATCATTGGATGAAGGGAAACGTGAAAAAACACGTTGAAGACTAGATCTGGTGGTTCTCTCTCTAAAATTTCTAATTGAAGGCTCTAGATCTTCAAGTTAGATGATAGGGTTCTGTCAAAAAGTAACGAGATAGGGGGAAGGGGAAGTATACTTTGCAGGTCTGGTGTTTCTCTGTCTAACAATCTAGTGGAGATAATAATGTCTCGGAAAGAAAGGTTACGTACTTTCACGCAAACACCTCGGTAAATGCCAGTTGTTACTCACGCGGTTACATATCCACCGTTGGATTTCTAGTTGTTTACCTTCAACTAAATCTACACCGTCTAAATTCCCAACCACTTCCTAAAAATAGGAGAAATTCATGGCAGAAAATACAGCTTTTTTTTTTTGATGATAAGAAAATACAGCTTCCGATGCTCCTTTTGCGGTTTCCTTTGGACTTTTCTCAGCCTCGATTTCTTCTCCCAAGGTACTATAAGCCGCTGGATTTCCCTCTCACTAAATCCTGGCCGTCCGGAACAATGTAACTGCCCAACTCTCCTAGTTAAGCGCGTGTGGTTTCTCAACCATCCGTTACAAATCCCAATCCCGTGGCTATCAAAGTACTTCAATACCCCTGTTTTTTTATTGTGAAAGTGAAAGTGTTGCTATAGATTTACTGAAAGTGGTCGTTGTAACTTTTCTCTTCTTATTTTTTTTATTTTTAATGCTGAAAACTATGGGTTTTGCTTATTTTTATTTTTGCAAACAAAATATAGGCAAGAATCATTTATCTCCTTTCAATTTTTTTAGCTATAGATTTATCTAGATAAATTCATAATGTAAAAATACAGTAAAAATTTACTTATTTATTAGATAAATTCATAGTTAAAAAACTTCGGATTTTAACTGTGAATTTATTTATTAAGTAGATAATTTTGCAGTGTATTTTTACATTTCAAATTTATCTATTAAATAAATAAATATGTAGTGTATTTCTACATTACCGATGTATCTAGTAAATAGATTAATCTATAATTATTTTTATATTGGTAAAAAATTACTATTAATTTTATTTTTTATATTGAAATAGATATAGATACAGGTGATTTTTTTGATTATCAGATATATTAACGACGACAGAACATCCGGTAAAAATGGGAAAAGAACAACAACTAAAAATTTAAAAAAAAAAAGGTTATAAAAACACCACTAAAAATTGGTTAAAGAATCAAAACTAATCTAAAAACACCATTAAAAATATAATAAAATCAAAAGAATGTTTTGCAAAAAATTTAGATTTTTTGGAGATTTTTTTGTCCCTGATTTTTTTTTGATTTAATGGTTGTGGTTTTGAGACAATCGGAATAGGTTGTCCGAAAACCATTCTTTTGTCTAGATTATTTAACCGGCGTATAACATCGTCACATGTAGTTTTCCATCATTAATTTAGATTTTTCTTTGTGTATTTCCACTATTTTTTTTTCAAATTAGTTTTCCATTCTGTAGGCCGAATCGTTTCTATAAAAGTTATTTATATATTGCCATTTTTTTACTATTTTGCATAGTTAGGATGTTGCATATTTTATTTTAAATTTTAACATGATGAGAATTGCTCATATTTTTTCTTATGCCTCGGTATAATATTCCTTTTGGTCAATTGCACAATATTGAAGAGACTTAGCTGACATGAGGTCCACACCCGCTCCCGTTCTCCGTCGAGTTCTACACCATACCGTTCCTTCTACGTCACAGACACCATATAACCGCAACGAAACCTGTCCTGGTGTTAATATCAAGTACTTCCAACAACTTAAACAATAATTCATTCATACCTCCAGCCACTTCAAAGTCATCACAGATCAACTCCTATGAATTTTATGCTTCCCAAACTTCTCTAGCTTTAGGACAACCAGAAAACAGATGTCATTCATTTTCAGGTGCACCATCACACATAGGACACGAGTCAGAACACTGAAAACCCTTACGTTGCAGTCTACACCCTGTAGGCAAACAATCGCGAGCAACGTCCATAAGAGGATCTTGATATTGTTAGGAATTTTAAGAGACCAAATAGCTTTCCAATTCCCTTCGACTCGCAAATGAGAAGTGTCTACAAGATTGTTCATTGGCATGATAATATGCAGACTTCACCGAATATACCCCATTCCTGCTTAAGTCCCAGATCAGTTGGTCATCACCTATAGCAGTACGTCTAGGCAAGCTGAGAATATGCTTTGCATCTATATCATTAAAGGTAGCTTGTATCAAAGTTGTGTTCCATTCATTGTTTGAATTAAGTAATAGGTCTGAAACATATGTGTTGCTTGGATTACGAAGCCAAGGATCTTTCCAAATTCTGATTTTAGAGCCATCACCAACTCTCCACCTCATTCCCCTTTGATAATTACCCGTGAAGCGCAGATGCTACGCCAAATAAAACTTGGGTTATGGTTGTCATACCCTAATTTTGTCCGACTAATTGAAAAATCCCAAATTTTATTGCTTCGCATATTGTTCTAAACGCGGGTGCCTCTGGCACTCTCGTGCAGCGATTTTGTTTGGCGCTCGCTATTTTCAAAAAAAAGAATCCAAAAATAAATAATAAAAATAATAATAAATAACGCAAGCGCGCGTTTCGTCTCGGGTCGTGTGAGTAATTGCGTCGGTGCGCGTTTATTTTTACCGTTTTCTTTTTAGAGAAGTGAAGATAAAATAAAATCGGTTTTAATAACGTACGCGCGTGCGTGTTCAAATCGCGTACGCGTTCCTAGTCTTAAGGCGAGCGCGTGTTTCGTTTCGAGTCATGTGAGTGGTTGCGTCGGCGCGCGTTATTTTACCGCGTTTTAGAAAAGTAAGGATAAAGTGAGACCAGTTTTAATAACTTACGCGTGTGCGCATTAAGTCAGTTACGTGTTCATAGTCTTAACGCGAGTGCGTGTTGGTTGCGAATCGTGCGCGAGTGGTTGCGTCGGTTCGTGTTGTTTTTACAGCTTCTTTTAAGTATTATTAGTGACATAAAAAATATAGTAAAAATAAAATCAGTTTTTTTTATTAGCTGTCCTTTTTTTAATTTGTTACATATGTAGCCAAAAAATTAATTAAAAATCAGAATAGTACAAAAAAAGAGGCAAAAGTCAGCTCTTTTTATTTATGTGAAGACAAAAAAAACAGCAAAAAAGTACATTTCTGAAACAAAAAAATAGGGCAGCAACGACTGCCCATTTGGAGAATGAGGCTGGGGCTGCCTTCTCCTTGTCCCTTGGCTCTTTGATGGTTTGGGCAAGAGCATGTCAGCCCACCCTTTGCTGCTCCTTTGCTGCTCCTCTATGTCTCTGCTGCCAACAGCTTGGTCTCCTAGAGTTTTTCTTGCCTATAAATACAATGAACATAAACAGTGTTAGGGGGGAGAAAAAAAAAGTGACTGAGAAACATACAAAACACACACACACACAGAGATACAAAGAGATAGCAAAATACACACAGCCACATACACAGCCAGATACACACACAGCAGCTGAAGCACACAAAATAATAGAGAAAAGAATCAGATTTTGGAAACACAGAGCACGGGTTGGAACTAGGTTAGTTCCTAAATTTACTTACTCATTCGCCCACCCTCTTCGTTTGTTATATATTCATGTTTGTTATATATTTATGTGATGTAAAGGACATATAGTGTAGTTCTTTTTAATAGGGAGAGTGCTGTGATAAAAAGGGAGAAAACGAAAAAAAACAGAATCAAAAGGAGGGGAACCGAAAAAAAGAAACAAAAAAAAAACATATTAGAACTCACCTCATAGTCCGGCCACCGTGGACGGCGGCCGTTGGCCGTGAAACACCTCCTCCGGTTGTCAACAACTACTCACGGCCGAACATCGCCTCCCCCCACGAACGGCCTCACCGTCGACTCCCTCCACGGCTAGCCTCACCGCCGCCTCCCTCCAAAAAAGAAACAAAATTTGCTGTTTTTTGTCCTTTTGCTGCGTGAGCTGCAGCTTCTGATTGCAGTTTTCAATCAGTTTTTTGTCCCTCACTTTTTTGTCCCTCTATCGTTGCCACTCCCGTGGCCTCTCCCGTTGGCGCTCTCGTTGCCTCTCCCATTGGCGCTCTCGTTGGCACTTCCGTTGCCATTTTACTCTTTTTTAGTAATTATAAAATAGTTATTTGGTAATTTTTTGTAGTGGTTAAATTTATTGATTTTAACAAAAGTAGTTAAATTGATTAGTTTTAATAGTTATTTTGTAATGTTTGGTAGGGGTTAAAGTTTTTTTCCAATTCTTCTTTTGACAATGGCTAGTGACTAATTATTTTATTAATTTTAGTAATTTGAGTAGATTATAAAAATAGTGAAAATTGATTTACGTGATTATAAAACGGTAGTCAATTAATTTTTGTTGTCGTTGTTTGATGACAGAATGGAGAGACCACCCCAAAAGCGACATCTTCTGTGGACATATTCCTCATGTGGGCTATGCACCGTAACATCAAAATCAATTGGCCGCAATTGTTCGTTGAAAGGATGGTGAAAGTTTCTGCTTCCAAAAAGAAGTCACCTCTGCCATTTATCTGTTTAATAAGCAATTTCATCACTGGCTTCAAGCTATTCTCTCCAGCTGATGATGTTCGGAATTCGGATTGTTCCTAGTTATTTGGGCTTTAGGGAAAAGTCGATTGCAAAAATGAAAATTGTCAAAGGTCCCGACGGCACTCATATTCATGAGCACCAGCTACATCACGTATCATCCACGACTCAGGAAACAAGAGCGCAGATGAGGATGATCGCCGCACCACTCCTCATTCTGGATCTCGCCCATCTTCTATTTTTGGTTCTACTGCCCTTGCTTGGTTTTCTGCTGGCTTGGCTGACCTCAAAACATGAATGCAAGCAGTGTGCGCTCGTCTAGATGATATTTGAAATGATACTCAAATCAGTACTCCAAGCACAACAGTGAGGTAAACGGTACTGTCAATTGCAAGGTCAATTACAGTACAATGCATAAGTAAAAATGCAGAGAAGGTTCAGAGAGAAGAGAAGCAATTCAGTTGGAAGAGAGAGAAAATCAAATTACAAATTACTCAACATCTTTCTCACACTCACAGCGTGACTACTAAAGGACAAAGTCACTCAAGCGAGTGTTTGGTGCACGCGCTCTCTTACTGCTCCTTCTAGGAATCATTGTGCCACTCTTGCCCACATCATTTGGCGCCTTGCCACTCAGCTCATCTTGCATGTCTCCCTGCTTCTTTTCTATTGGTTCCTGCTTGTCCAGCTCACCATTCATTACAATACCATCCCCTTTAAGAGCAATCTTGTCCTCAAGATTGAAAGTAGGATAATGTTGCTTGATGTCCTCCACATCTTCCCATGATGCTGCAGCCACATCTTCATCATCCCATACTATCAGCACCTGTGGTATCTGCATATTACCCCTCAAAATCACTCTGCTACGCAGGACCTGCTTTGGTTGCAATACTGGACCCAGCTCTGTGGTGGTCAGTGGTAAAGGCAAATACTGATCTGTGTTATTCCCTTGAAACTTCTTCAATTGAGAGATGTGAAATACCGGATGAATCTTTGCTTGACTAGGTAGCAGCAGTTTATAAGCAACTTGCCCAACCCTCTGTACAACTTCAAATGGCCCGAAAAAACGCATAGCAAGTTTCTGATTCCTGCGGAGTGCCACGGAGTGTTGCCTATAAGGCTGCAACTTCACCAACACCATGTCACCTACCAGTAACTCCACATCTTGTCTCTTCTTATCAGCATTCAATTTCATTCTCTGCTGAGCACGATACAGATTGCTCTTCAACTGTTGCAGCAACATCTCTCTCTCATTTAACTGCTGTATCACCTCTGTAGGCTCGGTATTGGTACAAGCAGGCCTAGTTAAAGTAGGGGGATCCCTTCCATATAGAGCTCTAAAGGGTGTCATGCCGGCACTAGTATGGAAAGAAGAATTGTACCAATATTCAGCCCATGCTAATGATTTGAACCAATTCTTAGGATTCTCAAAGGTGAAACATCTCAAATACATCTCCAAACACTTATTGAGAACCTCAGATTGCCCATCTGTCTGAGGGTGGTATGCTGAAGACATTGCCAATGTAGTGCCTTGTAATGTGAATAAATGCCTCCAAAAAGCACTAGTGAAAACCCTGTCCCTATCAGACACAATTGACTTAGGAACTCCATGTAATTTAACAATAAAATTCATGAACGCTTCAGCTACACTCTTACTAGTGTAATCAGTTTTCATAGCAATAAAGTGAGCATATTTTGACAATCTATCAATCACAACCATGATAACAGTAAAGCCATGAGAAATAGGTAAACCGGTGATAAAATCCATGGCTACATCTTCCCAAACTTGAGCTGGAATAGGTAAGGGGTTGAGTAAACCAGCTGGCAGCGTGTTAGCAGACTTGGCTTGCTGACAAATAAGGCAATTTTTCACAAATTCCTGTACATCAGCTCTCAACTTAGTCCAGTAAAACTGTGCAGTGATTCTGGCCACTGTTCGAGTCACACCAGCATGCCCACCTATGGGAGAACTGTGATATTCATTCAACACTTTCTGAATTAACGTCGCATTATCAGGAACAACCAATCGATCTTTCCAATAGAGCAACCCTTCTCTCACTGTATAGCCACTGTCAACGTTGCTATTCTTCTTACATTGTTGCACAATCTGTTGCAACTCAGCATCTTCTCTAATGGCAGCTCTCAGTTCTTGCAGAAACTGAGATTGCGGCTCCGACCAAGCCATAAAAAACATTCTGCTCAACGCATCAGCAGCTAGATTATCCTTTCCCGGTTTGTATTCAATTTTAAAATCATACCCCATGAACTTATGTAACCAAGCCTGTTGTTCCGGTGTTTGCAAGGACTGATCCAAGAGGCTTCTCAAACTCTTCTGATCTGTTTTAATTATGAACTGATGTCCCAACAAATAGTGTCTAAATTTGGCTAGTGCCTCAGTGATAGCAAATAACTCCCTCACATAGGCTGATTGTTTCTGCGTCCGAGGTACCATTTTCTTGGAAAAATATGCTATTGGGTGTCCTTGTTGGCTCAACACAGCACCCACACCCACACCACTTGCATCAGTTTCCAATGTAAAAGGTTGAGTAAAATTTGGTAAGGTCAACACTGGGGCAGCTGTCACAGCTTGTTTCAATTCCTTAAAAGCATTTTCTGCCACCTCCTGACCAAAGAAAGGCATCCTTCTTAAGAAGGTCAGTAAGTGGACTAGCAATAGACGCATAATTCTTTATGAATCGTCTATAGTAGCCCGTCAGCCCCAAGAAAGCACGTACCTGTTTCACATTCTTAGGCACTGGCCACTCAATCACATCCTTCACCTTGTTGGAGTCCATGGTTACTCCAGCCCCAGAGACTTTATGTCCTAAGTAATCAACTTCCAACAGCCCAAAAGAACACTTAGATAGCCTTGCATATAATTGATGTTGTTGTAGTGTTCTCAACACCAATTCTAAGTGTACTAAATGAGTTTTCCAAGTAGGACTATATACCAATATATCATCAAAAAAAACTAAGACAAATTTTCTTAATTCTTTTTTGAATACCTGATTCATCAAACTCTGAAACGTAGCAGGCGCATTGGTCAACCCAAACGGCATGACTAGCCACTCATAGTGTCCATGGTGTGTTCTAAAAGCAGTCTTGTACCTATCTTCCGGTTGCAACAGAATCTGATGGTACCCTGCTCTAAGATCCAGCTTGGAGAAATACACTGCCCCATATAACTCATCTAGCAATTCATCAACTGTAGGCATAGGAAACGAGTCTTTGACAGTTATAGCATTTAAGGCTCTATAATCTGTACAAAATCTCCAATTACCATCTTTCTTCTTAACCAACACAATAGGAGAGGAAAATGGACTATTGCTAGGTTCTATAATTCCTTGATCCAACATTTCTTGCACCATCACCTCAATTTGAGCTTTCTGACTGTGAGGATAACGGTAAGGTCTAGTTTTCACCGGTGGAGCACCTGGTTGCAGCACAATTGCATGATTCTTCTCCCTACTAGGAGGCAAACCCGTAGGTGTGTGAAATACAGCTCTATATGTATGCAATAAAGTAGCCAACTCCGGCTCAATGTCAGTGGGCAATTCCTTCAAAACATCATCATCAGATACTGGACTAAGTTGCTGTACAGTAAATAATTCTGATATTGCATCAGTAGTGGCCATTCTCTTAAATTGATGAAAATGAGCTTGAGTCATTTGTAGTGACTTCTCTCCTTGGAATGTGATGAAATTTCCCTTATGCAGGAATTTAATGCTGGATGCTGCATAATCAGCCACATGAGGGCCTAGAGTAGCTAACCAAGTGGATCCCAAAATCAAATCCGCACCTACCACAGGTAATAGATACACAGGCAGCTGCAATTGTTGTCCCTGAACTTGTACAGATAGCTCAGAAATTCTGCCTTCAGTCTCCATATATTGGCCATTGCCAATTAACACCCTGAAATTACTTGTAGTCTCCACCGGCAACTTCAAAAATTGAGCTACCCGTGGCTGTAAAAAGCTCTCAGTGCTTCCCCCATCTAGCAGAATTTGCACTGTGATATGACCAATTGTGCCTGTAAAACGAATTGTCCCTGTACCAGTCCCTCCCTTCATAGCATTCAAGGATAGGTGGTGCTCTGTCTCACTATTAGTCACGGTGTCAAGTTCACTGGTTAAGTCTGGTGGCTTGGAATCAGAATCAGAATTTTCTTCTTCCTCTGTCATTTGTAACATCAATACTTGGTGTTTGTTGGGGCATTTGTGTGTGTATGAGAACTTGTCATCACAAAAATAGCACAATCCCTTATCTCTCCGTAACTGTATCTCAGCTGGGGACATGTTCTTGAGCAATTGGGTTCTTTGGTTATTGTTAAATTGTTTAGTTGATGGTGTAGGTAAAAGGGGAGGGGGGTAGTGTTTGGCTTATTTACTGAGGTGGTATTTTCTGGTTTAGTGTATGAGGTGTTTTGTTTGTTATGTGTATTGTATGAACTAGTATTGTGAAGGTTCTGTTTATGTGTATATGTGTTTGGTTTCTGTTTAGTATTGTTTTGGTATTTCTCTTCAAAAAGCTTGGCAAGAGCCACTGCTTTTACCATGGTAATAGGGGATAGTGACTTAACATCTCTCCTTATATCTTCCTGTAATCCGCCAATAAAACAATCCAATAGGGCCTCATTTGTCACGCCTTCCGACCTATTGGCTAGAGCTGTAAATTCAGTATAGTATTCAGCAACTGTACCTACTTGAATGAGTTTAAACAACTTAGCTCTAGGACAATCAAATGGAGAGGGACCAAATTCTGTTTCCAGGGCAGTAGTGAATTCTTTCCAAGTCTGAAATGCACACACCTTTTGCATCATTTGGAACCAAGGGACAATGTCCTGATCTAAATGTACCGATGCTATCGTAATTCTCTCCGAATCAGGTGTTGCATAATAATCAAAAAATTGCTCAGCCTTGAATATCCAACCCATTACATTATTACCATCAAAGCGAGGGAAATCAAGTTTGATGGATCTTACCTGGAATGCTGGTTTCTGTGCACTTGGTGTTGGCACCACTGGAGGCTTAAGCTGAAACGACGATCCCTTCGTCATCGCGGAGTTTATCGTTGCATCCTTCCTCATTTCTTCAAACATCTTTGTGAGCTTACTCAAGCTCGATTCCGTGTTAATCAGAGCAGCTTCGACTCGCTCAAACCTTTGTTGACTCTCAACTTCAATACGCTTCAGCGAAGATTGTTGTTCAGCATAATTTTTCTCTACCGTTTCCGTGACACGACGCAATTCGTTGTTCAATTCCTTAAACCTGGTGTTATCAGCCATTGCAGGAGGGTGATGAAAGCACCAATGAAATGATACTCAAATCAGTACTCCAAGCACAACAGTGAGGTAAACGGTACTGTCAATTGCAAGGTCAATTACAGTACAATGCATAAGTAAAAATGCAGAGAAGGTTCAGAGAGAAGAGAAGCAATTCAGTTGGAAGAGAGAGAAAATCAAATTACAAATTACTCAACATCTTTCTCACACTCACAGCGTGACTACTAAAGGACAAAGTCACTCAAGCGAGTGTTTGGTGCACGCGCTCTCTTACTGCTCCTTCTAGGAATCATTGTGCCACTCTTGCCCACATCATTTGGCGCCTTGCCACTCAGCTCATCTTGCATGTCTCCCTGCTTCTTTTCTATTGGTTCCTGCTTGTCCAGCTCACCATTCATTACAATATTGACTCTCGTTTGACCACCTTAGAGAACCATTTACCTCCTTCTGCCTAGCCTTTATTTCCTTTTCCACTTTAATGTTTTGGCTAAACTTTGCCAATGGTGATACACTGTGCATTATATTTTGGTTAGAATGCAATGCATATCTTTTGACATCACTCTCAACTATGGTGCTCTAATTTAGACTGTATCAACTACTACTTGATATTCTCTGTACATATTCTCACCCAAGTTTACGATGTTCTAATTTGCTATTTGTGCTGGTCTAGTAAAAATATATGAGCATTTTTATCTAATACTAATTTAATCCCCTAAATCTTGGGCCGTCTAACATGGTGTGCGGGCATAGGCCCGCAGCCCAATACCATTTTTTAGGCCTCCACCCTCCCAAAAAAATTAGTATATTCATTTGATAAAGATATAATTAGTTTGAAGTTGTTTTGAGACTTTATTTACAATTTAAGTAAAGTAGTTTGAGTTTTTGGTGATTCATTTGATAAAAGTAAAATTAGGAAACTAATTTTTGGTGATTCATTTGATAAAAATATAATTAGGTGTCCAATTTTTAAGATTTGAATAGAGTCTCCTAATTGTTTGAGATGGTCTGCTTAAATCACACTTGGGTTTACCATAATACCCACCTCATATCATTGACAACTGAAATGTTAAGGGTACAAACGTAAGTGGCTAAATCACATGTACCAACTCGGATCGCGATCGACTGCATTGACCGCAGTCACAACATTCAAATTGATGCTGTTTGGTATTACTTATCTTCAGTTCTGTTGGTGATGTTGTTGTTGTTGTTGGTGGTGGTGGTGTTTTCTTTGCTGCAAAAATCGGGCAGTGTAAGCTCCAAGTCAAAGAACGAGTCTACAAGATGAGGAAGAGGAACTGTGCTGTCGAACATAGTAGTGAATGTGTGAGCAAGCATTGAATGCATAGTGCTTTCTTTGGGAATCAGAGGGGCTTAGCCTTTTCTTTTTGAAGAGAAACGTTTTACTTTCTTTGGGAATCAAAGGAGTTTAGCTTAAGATTATGTCCTTAATCCTTATTTAAATAAGCTTTACTGTGTTATTTCATAATTCCTTTTTTTAAAAATAAGTTCATTGTAGAGACTAAGCTTATTGAGAATTTTGTTTTGTACCAGGTAAAAATTTATTTGGAGAATGTAATTGAAATTCAGGAGCATATAGCATTTAGAGCTTGATGGTGTTGTGCACTGTATTTAAAATTGAATCCTGAATTAGTTCTCTTACAGCACTTAACTCCGGCTCTTGCAAAAGCTTTATTAAAGGTTGTATGCTTCTAGCCTTCTACCCTTTCAATAAATGATATTTGATGTAATTTTAAATTTATAGGTGGGAATGATTGTTGAGAGCCAGTTCTTTTTGACCCATGGTGAGCAGTTTACTGAGTCCTCTATTGGTTTTTCCAAGCTCATGGTTTTTTTAATATTTGGCTTACACTTCAAATGACTTATAGAATGTGTTGATTATTATTATTATTATTATTATTATTATTATTATTATTATTATTATTATTATTATTATTATTATTATAATTGAAATTCAGGAGCATAGAGCATTTAGAGCTTGATGGTGTTGTGCACTGTATTCAAAATTGAATCCTGAATTAGTTCTCTTGCAGCATTTAACTCCGGTTCCTGCAAAAGCTTTATTAATGGTTGCATGCTTCTACCCTTTCAATAAATGATACTTGATGTAATTTTAAATTTATAGATGGGGATGATTGTTGAGTTGAGTGCCAATTCATTTTGACCCATGGTGAGCATTTTACTGAGTTCTCTATTGGTTTTGCCAAGCTCACGGCTTTTCTATAGTTGGCTTACACTTTAATGACTAATAGAATGAAACCTTGCTTATACCCTCTGAAAGTATTCTCCTAAAAACTCTCTGAGAACATCAAAAAGGAATGAAACCCTCTACACACCTGATACCCCAAATAGTTGAGTATCAAATTCATGTCTTTTGCATATATCTTTACAATTCAGAATTTTGATTGCCATTAAAAAACATAGATGCTAATATCTGTGGTGGTTATTATTTTCTATACTATGCATGGCTCACTGTAGTTGAGCTGTCTTGTAATGGTTTGATAGAGTTACACATTTTTACCCCTATTGCTGATAAGAAAATTTTAGTAATCCAGTTTCTTTATATATATATATATATATATATATATATATATATATATATATATATATATATATATTCATATGCAGAGTAAAACTAGTTCAACTATGTTCTTTGGCTGTTGGAATGAAGATGGTGACTTTTTATGCAGATAGGAAAGGGCAATGTATAAACAACATAGATATTGATATTTGCGGGAGTCTGACTTATGCTACTAAGCTAGTAGCTTAGTAATAGTTACTAAAGGGTTATAGAGGTAATTTACTATATTAATTAAATAAGGCTTAAAAAAAATTGGATGATTTGGAGTAAATGTCTACCACTAATAGCGGAAAAAAAACGTAGGAATAGCAAAAATCAAGGAACAGTTTTAAAAACCCATTAATCATGGGATTTTAGAAACCCATTAATGTACATCTCACAATGCAAATAAATTATTCAAATAAAATAAAAAGCAATCAATAATACTTTGTGCATCTAAGACAATCATGTCGGTTTGATTTTCATGCTGATGCTGACAACCCTGTACTGCAACAACAAAAACAAAAAAAGACCACATAAGTACGGAACATTAGTTAATAGACATTAACCAGTGAATAACATAACTTCGATTAGTAGAATTCTAGTCAGGACATAACATAACTTCGGTTAGTCCAATTCTAACCAAAGGATAACATAACTTCGGTTAGAGGAATTCTAGACAGGGAATAACATATCTTCGGTTAGTCCAATTCTAGCCAGGGAATAACGTAACTTTGGTTAGTGGATTTCTAGCCAGGATATAACATAACTTCGGTTAGTCCAATTCTAGCCAGGAAATAGCATAACTTCGGTTAGTCCAGTTCTAACCAGGGAATAACATAACTTCAGTTAGTCCAATTCTAGCCAGGGAATAAGATAACTTCGGTTAGTACGATCTAGCCAAATAAAAATATGACTTCGGTTAGTGGAAACCACAGAATATATCAAGTTTGGGTAGTTGGTCCTAAATGTTCTCTCAGTGGCGTGATTGAGAGAGTACATGCATATTACAAATGAAGAAGAAATGACTTACGCGCAAGTAACGATGAAAAACTGATTTTAGTCCCATGTTCATCAACATCATAACGAGACATGATCAATGGCGTAAAGGAAGAGCGTGCTTCAATGGCGTGGATCAACGGAGTCCGTTTTTTAAACACCCGTGGGCGTCTTATTTTTTGACGTGAGTGCATTTTTTAGGCTTCTTTTGCGTGAAAAATAAAAAAAGATATATGTAACATGAAGAAAAAGAAGAAGAAGAAGAAGAAGAAAAATAAAACACAAATACCCTTATTAAATACTAGCTATTAGATTGAATTTCATTGAAATTTTGTCAATCCAATGGCTAATAATGATTTAGTAACTATTACTAAGCAAATGGCTCAATACCGCAAGCGTAGCCAAACTATTATATGATGATGAGGTTTGTACCGAATATAATTGCATCTATACAGGATGCTTTTAATCGGTATAAGAGCATAAATATGATGATGTATCTTGAAATCTTTGGTTACTTGATTTGGTTGGTCAAATGATGCGCGCTTACACCGAAATTGTATGCCAAATTCATGATTATTAATTGAATTTAGAGAGAGAAGGAGGGAGAGAGAGAGAGAGAGAGAGAGAGAGAGAGAGAGAGAGAGAGAGAGAGATTATAAAAATATTGAAGTCATTACAACCTACAGGACATGGCAGAGAAGCAAAGGATAGGTAAACACCTTGGTATTGCATATAATATTTGTTGGATCAAGACACGTATTCAAATATATTGATTCTAGCCATTTTGCAATAGATGAATTAATTCAAACAAGTCTAGAAAGCATGTAGATAGAGTTTCACGTGAATTGGATTGATTCATCAGAGAAATGAATTGATTCACAGAAGTATAGAAAACTTGTCGAAAGAGTTTTATTTTATGTGAAATGAATCAATTCAATTAGAAATGAAACGATTCAATCAGAGAAATGAATGGATTCACCAAAATACAACCTTATGTGAATCGATTCATTTTGGTTTTGCAATTCAACTGAATTGATTCAATTGTAAATGAGACTATTCATCCCAAAGCTAGGGTTCAGAAACCTAGGAATCATGAAAATCAATGATATTGCTGCACATCCATTGCTCATACTCACCCATACACTTCCTTGATATCACTAGGCTTAGGCTTTACCTTGTATTAATCTCACTATTTAGAGTGCTCAAATTTCTTTGTAAGTTCTGTTGTAAAGGGTGAGGCATCCCTTTGCCTTTGGTAGAGTGAGGTATCCCTATTGTTGCGGGCTTTTTAGAGTGAGGTATTGTAAGCACAAAAATTGTAATCGTTGATTGATTAGTGAAAGAAAATCTCAAGCAGTGAGTGCTTGGGTTGGGGACTAGACGTAGTTCACAAGTGGTTAGTGAGCGAACTAGTATAAATCACGGTGCATTCCTCTCAACTCTAATTGTACTGCATTTTTTATCCCTACTTATTTTGCTTTTATTAGTGTAACTCGTTAGTGTGAGTTCCCTCTTAATTTTAAAAAGCTGATATTTTTCCCTGTCTTTATTTGTATAACTGCTTTCTAGTATGTTGCAGCCACTCAACCTATCAGAGTCTCGCCACTTGAATAGAAATGCCAAAATCGACAACAATTTTGTTCATTAATGAACTTTACACATGTAATTAGTGAATCCTAGGCTTAGTTAATGGATATACTAAACATCATTAAATACATGATGAATTGGAGACATAGAAATAATTGTTAATGTCATTCAAATTATTGATAAATGAAGTTCGTTAGACACACTGAAGAACGAACTCCCTCCAGCCAATGACTCATTAATAACTTTTTTCCTATTATACTTTTAAAAGATTAATGTGGTTTCTTTTTGTAATACTTAATTATTAAGAGTGAGAGATGAAGTAATAAGGACATATTAGGAACGTAAGAGATAGCTGTCATAAAATTTTGGATAATAATTATTTTTCTTAGGGTTTGTATCGTAACCTTACATGTCAAATAAAATGGGATGGAGGTAGTATGTATGACACATAGTAAAAGATTATTGCTGAGATGAATCTTTATACGAATGAGATTGACAAGATGATTATTATTAAGATTGGGCCAAAACAGGATTTTGTGAATCTTCTTCCACCTAACTAGTGGTCAAGACTTTGCTCGCCGATCTTTGAATATTAAGTTGCGTTATTTGTCAATTTGGTCCCTGAAATGTAATAAAAGTTCAATATAGTCTATGACATTTATAATATATATATATATATATATATATATATATATATATATATATATATATATATATATATATAAAGTTGGTGTCTGACATTTGCAAAAATGTTTCAATTTAGTCCCTCCATTATATCAACTTAGTCCCTATTTTTGCATAAAAAAAGACTAAATTGAAAATTTTTTGCCAAAGTCGGAGACTGAGTTGATATATTGTAAATGTGAATGGGTAAAATGAACTTTTGTAAAATTTTCAATGGCCAATAAATTAGCTAGTAACTCTATTAAATTATTAATTTTTTTTTATGAGTTATTATTAAATTATTAGTAACACTACTTGTAGCCGTTGTTCTCTTTTTAAAAGTGAACTTTGTACTAGTTTGCAAATACTCACTCCAAAAAGGAAATTTCGTGGAAGGTGTAAAATTACTAAAAGTAGTAATGCGTGGTGTAAGACAGGAGTGTGCTTGTTGCGGGAATTCAATTATGCTTAAATATCATTTAGCCTCTGCAAATATCACATTTATCTATTTACCCCCTGTAAAAAAAAACTTTCAAAACAAACATTGCAAATATTAAGGGTATGTTTGGGAGGGGGAGTTGGGAGGGGAATGGATGGCTTGTGGAGAAAGAACCCCTTGTTTGGGAGTTTAAAAAAAAATAGGGAAAGTGTTGGGGGGGTTTTGTCAAACCCTCCTAACCCCTCCTCTTGGTCCAATTTTGCATTCCCCCAAATTGGGGGGTTTTAAGAGGTTTTGGTTATGAAATGACAATTTTGTCTTCACTTAAACTCGAAAATTCCCACCGGCCACCACCAACCACCGGAGGGCCACGAGAACCACCACCGGCCACCGTCCGCTGCCACCAGACCACCGACGGTTGCCGGAGCACCGCAGTCGGACCACCACCGATCGCCGGACCACCGCCACCGGAACCACAGTCGGCCGCCAGAACCATCGTCGGCCGCCGGAGCTCCGCCGCCGGCCGCAACCTGCCACCACCACATATATTTATATTATATATATATATATATATATATATATATATATATATATATATATATATATATTTAATCAAACAGGCAGTCAGCCCGAATTTATTAATAAAATAAAGAGAGATATAAAAAGCACAAGGGGGGACTAGACCAAAACCCTTGGTAATAAGGACAATAATAGAATGCCCAACAAGGCCTCTAAAATAAACAACCATAGAACTCTAATGGAAGAAATTCTAAGGCGAACAGAAAACCCGAAAGGAGGCAGGGCAACACCTGAGAGTCCCCACACAACCTCCACCCACCACCTCCTGAACTCACACTCCAAACCACAACAGCCTGCATCACCTCGCTATCCTCACATTAAGCACATCACAAAGTATCGAGGTTAAAGGTGGAGGCCCGGAGACGATTGGGAGGGGGCAAAGAAGCAGAAGGCAAAGGGGGAGGAGCCCGGCGATCTGCAAACTGCAATCTGGCGTCCGACAAGGTACAAACTATCGAATCAGCACCCACCGACAGCACACCTCCAGACATCCGGCGCCGTGACTCCAACCACCATCGCGAAGTCGTGCTACCGGCCAACACCGCGACAACACCTAGCTTGATCGAGGTAGCCGAGCCACCAACCACCACCGCGGCCTTGCGCCCCCGGCCAACACCGTGGCACAATCAAGCAAAACCGCGAGCGACAGGGAGAAGTGCCCACGACAAACGGAGAGGAGGCGGGACTGCGGTCCAAAGTCCGAAACGACAGCCACCATTGCGAACATCAGACAAACCACCGTGACCCACCGCGAAACATCGCAAAAACACCGCATCCGAAACAACCCCTGCGCGAACAGAGCCACAAACCACCGCGAACAGAAGCACTCCATAGTACCTCCATATATATAGTTAACAATATTATATATAATTATATTATATATATAATTACATTAACAATATTATATATATATATATATATATATATATATATATATATATTTATAAATCTAAAAAATTGCAAATGGATGGATTGGATTAACTTTTTTGTAATTGGATGGATTAGATTGGATTGGATCAAGTCAGTCAATAATAAATATGGGTCATATGAGAGGAGTGGAAAAAGCTTACCCTATTTTAGAGTGTGGAGTGGTATATATAGTGGTGCGAATGAGTTTGCTTATAATTGGGCTCTTAGGCCCATTATCTCTAGCCAATGTTGGATTCGGAACACTTACCCCATGCATGAAATTTCAAATGGTTTTTAATCATTCAGATAATGTTATAGCCGATAAAGGATATTGGATATGATATCCCTTTCACACATTGGTGTAATTATTGTTATGAACCATGTCTAGAGTAATCTATCTTAGCAATTGTTAAGAATATGCATCACGATATACAATCACTAAGAGAGATATCTCTTGGACATAGTTCATATATACATGGGATATCATCTTCACAATCCTTTATCAACCTAAATACACTGCCCAAAGGATTAAAAACCATTTGAAATGTGATTGTGATGATGGTAGCCACTGAACTTTCTTCTGCCATTCATACTCGCCCTCATGTGTCATCCAACCTTCATTAATAATGATTTGGACCGTCGACAAAAACTCTACTCTAACTACATCGTTCACTTCGTTCGTCTCGTTTGCCGTGGATTGTTGTGAAGTATAATGAGCCATGTGGTTGATTAATGAGATTGTAGTGTTTAGTGGTTTACCTATCGAAACCAATTAACACGATATATGATAAAAGTTGTGACAAACCTTGTATTTAAACTAATTGAAGGAGCAATCCATGGAGCTCTTTTGAAATTGAATAACAAATTAGATTAAAATGTGGGGCACGTTTTTCTCGGTATAGTCCTATCTATTCTTATCCAATCCAATCACACTGTACTCTTTTTCTAACCCCCGTAAGAATAGTTCGTTTTTCTAACCTACCCGTAAGAATACTTCATTCATCATAATTTTCTCGGTGAGGCGATTGTGAAAGTATAATTGTTTACTTTTTTTCTTCTTTTTTTTGCTGAATAAGAATAGGGTGAACCCCTAAAAAAATCAATTACAACACTACAGACTCTTCAGCTAGCAAAGAACTAAGAAGGGGAGAAGGAGAAGGCTAAAAAATCTGCACACCTATTAGCAGATCGATAAATACACCGAAGTGAAACATGTCAATCCCTACGTCTAGCAAGATCCACAATGTCCCTAACTAAAAAGTTTAAGGCGGGATTAGGGGAAAACCCTTTGAGCAACATATCAACCAGAGCTTCAGAATCCATCTCAGCAATCCCCAACTGCTTAGCTTGCTGAAGACCCAAAAACATAGCCCAAAGCTTAGCCCAAGCCACATCGTTATGGCTGATCTTACAATAAAAACCTTGCACAAGCTTTCCATTCCAATCCCGAATAATGCCGCACCCCCAGCCAGAACCTGAAAAAAGAGATGCTTCAGTATTCAACTTGAATGAACTAGGAGAAGGTTTAGATCTCCGATCCCTAAAAGCCCCGCTAGAAGAGAGGGGGTATCCCTCCTCCGATCCTTAAGCTGATAATACAATTGAGAACAATTTGAAAATATGAGCTTATTTCTGTCCGGCCAAAGGTTAGATACAATAACCCTGGAGCAGAGGGGCCAAGGCCAAGGGAGATTCCCAATGTCATCGCTGGAAAAATTCCAATCAATCCAAGCTTCAAAACCATGGATAAAAAATTTACTCCAACAACCCGGTTTAAAAATCGGGACTAGCTTAGGAGCGTTTGGATCTCTTCACAATCTCTAATAGCATGCATCAAGGACTCAGGGCCAGCAGCGCAACGCTGGCAGGCAGTATCTTGAGTCATGTGTCTACGGACTCGCTCCTCATTAGTAAGCAGACGCCCATGCGCAATCTTCCACAAAAGGGAACGAATTCTAGCCGGTCCTTTCCAACGCCAAACCTGCTTGAAAATACCCGAGTTATACAAAGAAACAGAAGCATTAGGAAATATCAAAGAAAAAGCAGATTTAAGGAAAAATGAACCATCACTAGAAGCAACCCAAGAAGGGAAATCAGGTTGAGCAGACTGGGCAGGGGAAATGGTGGCAATCTTGTCACAGATGGATTCACGAACATGATGATTGAGGACACTCCAACGCCAACCTGCAGAAGACAAATAGAGAGAAACAGAGAAATTTATCTGGGAATGGGGAATGTTAGTCAAATTCAAATGAATCAAGGCGGGAGTCTCAGGAATCCACCTATCTTTCCAAAAACACACATCATTACCATTTTTAATACACCAAATAATATTAGAATTAACCAAAGGCCAAGCCTCAACAATGGCCCTCCATAGATTAGAGGTTCTAGATTGAGGGTTAATAAGAGGCATGGATTGAGAACCACATTTACATTTGGACCTAAGAAGCTGAACCCAAAGCTTGTCCTAATTAGCAACCAAACCCCAAGCAAGCTTCATCATGTAAGCCATATTCAGGCTTCTCAAGTCTCTAAAACCAAGACCGCCTTCTTCTTCACTAAATAAACAATTTGACTATAATAATAAATAGTTACTTTAATAACTATGAATAATAATTCCGCATACTATTGCCAAAAAAAATTCCATTCTTTTTTTTGGGTAGATAGATGGAGTGATCACCGTCCTTAGAAACTCACACACACAACTGTGAGGTCCCGGGTTTAAACCCGGGACATGGAATTCAGCCTAACAATTTCAGCATTTGACAGTTGAGCTAGCCCTTACAGATTAAAAAAAATCCCACTCTGAAATCCGCTTTTGTTTCAAAAACTTTTATTTCAAATGTTTTTTTAGTAAACCCTCAATTTTGTACTTATACTTTTACTCTCTTTTTAATTTGGTCACTGTATTATCAAATAAAATAAGAAGTCTCTAAACTATTTTAAATCTATCAAATTAGTCTCTTAACTATCATTCTCCCTCCTATTTTGATAGTATTTAATGGACTAATTTGATGGATTTATAATAATTTAGAGATTATTTATTGTATTTTTATAATTCAAAGATCAAATTGAAAAAAGAGTGATAGTATAGAGACCAAATTTGATGTTTACTCGTTTTTTCCTCATGTTCATTTTATTTTCAATCTTGACTTTATAATTGAATTTTTAGAAAACTTACATGATAGCGTGTTCAAAGCGTATTAAAAAAAACCTGTTAAAAAAATCAAAAGTGTTAGACTGTTGAGTAAAAAGAATTTAAGATGAAGACTGGCTCAAGTTGGTTCCTAATAATTTTCTTGTGGGACAAGTTGGTTCCTAATAATCTAACTCAAAATTATATATAAGAGTCATTTTCTCAAATTGACTTATCAAAGTATGATTGATAATCCGACAAAAAAAATCAAAGTATGATTGATAATCATACTATTCCCATTGACAATTTATAATCATGGCCCCTCAAATCATAACTATATAAAGGCTTAAATATTTGTTACCCTTACCAAAAAAAACAGTCAAAAAATACCTTGCAAAATGTTACATTACCCAGTTACCCCCTACTGTTATTTTGGTTAACGCTGTTAATTGATTGCTGATGTTGATGTCTAGCTAGATCAGTTGCGAGGCTAATTAGGGCTTAAATCATCATCATCAGTTCATATCAGTAACAAATTGGACCAAAAACAAACATAAATAGAGTGGTAATCAACCAAATTTAAACACTTCCATTAATAGTTAAAGTACATTTTACATCAGCAGTGAACTGATCATTAACTAAATGCTACTCGGGAAAGGAAGACACTATTAGTCATATTTCTAACTTATCATCATAAATAAACATGCAAGTGTAGGGCAGAGTGGATACTCAGGTACACACGCACAACATGCTTTGGAACATCATAATGCTGAGAAAATTTACATGACTCGTTACCCAATCGTTTATTGAGGCACAAACTTTGCATATTTGAATTGTTGATTTTTTTTTTGCGAACACTAAAGAATAAAAGAACACACTAAATTATATTTGAATTGTTGATTTTTTTTTTTTTGAACTTTGAGTATTTGAATGGTTAAATTTTTTTCGAACACTGAAGTATCTCAAAAGACGCTAAATTATATTTTTTCGCTAAACCGGTTATTGAGGTACAAATTTTGCATATTTGAATAGTTGGATTTTTTTGTGAACACTAAAGCAGCATTGCGAACACTAAAACATCTAAAAACATGCTACTTAGCATCATACTTTACTTATTTTGTTATAATTTTTTCACCAAACAGGTTACTGAGGAACAAATTTTACATAATTTAACACGAAATTAGTTTTCATTTTTCACCTATCCGATTATCGAGGAACAAACTTCATGTATTTATAGCTCTAATTATTTTCTAAATTTTAATGTACTCTTAAAACTAAAAATATGAAGAAAAAAAGAGAAAGAAAGAGGAGGGGGAATAGGGGGGAGGGGAGTTGGAGTTTGGTGCCAATTCTTGTGGTAGGTCCCACATGGAGACTCGACAAGATTTATATCTTAAAGATTATAATGCTAGATTGAGAGAAATGCATAAAATGAAGAAACAGAACAATATAGGAGATTTTGGATGCCCCAAATATAAAGCAACTTTTTAACATGGGTATTTTCTATCAATTTGTTTTGATGACTTTTTAACAGGACATTCTAAAAGTCGTCTGTAAAATAAATTTTTAATATAGCCAAAGCATCTGGGTCTGATTCATGAAAGGGGTTAATAGCATTCATACTTCTCAATGATTCAATAGATCGGTGCCATATGATTTAATCGGTTTGCTACTCTCACCATGGTGGTGGCTGCTTTGATAGTGTCAGACAGTGTCATTAGCATTAAGTCCTTTGTCCTCCTCTTTTTCCACTTCAACTAATTCCAACTTGGCAATGAAACCAAAGTTTCTGAATCTAAATTAATCTGAATTTCCATATTCAAAGCAAGTGAACTGGCTCAATGTAATAGTACTTATTGGCTTTAGTACCTTGATTTATATGAACCATTTACTGGAATTTAATGGAGACGATCTCTGGTTGTTCATGGTATGTTACTGTGAGTCTTGGTTTGGTGTTTCACTAAGAGAGTACTTATTTCCGTCTTTGCCTATTTGCAAATGATTACATATTTCATCTTTTCGTTTTGCCTTTGCAAATTGATCAGGTTAAATCTCAACTTATTTATATTTTCTGGTATTTACAATCAAGCTATAATTTTTTCAATGCAAAAATATTTTTGCAGCTGGTGGTATTGAGCTTCTATCGGTTTTCGACAGCAGGTCTGGACTTCAATAATTTTTGAGATTCTTCAACTCATTTTCCATTGTCCTTCCATTTCTTCAATCCCAGATCTGCAAGGTATCTTTAGATTGCCACTGAAGGAGGGTGAGTTCACACTCCAACGACGCAAGTGCCTCGGGTTGCTTTGTGCACACATGAGTGGCTTTGTATGAAGTATATGCTTATTCCCCAATAGCCTTTCCATTTCTACTTTCGATTTTGTTAGATATAAAAATACTTGTATTCTTTATTACTTTGTGTTATATAGGCCGGTAGCTCACTTGGTATGAGTTAGACCGTAGATGAGTTTGTACAATACCTAGTTTGTTAGACTTAGTAACTGACTCAGCTTCCCTTAACTGATTCAGTTGTGTATATTGTTGTATATATAGGGATTGATCCCTCATTCAATAAACAAGTTCAGATTTTACAATTCTAACAGATCTCATGATCTCTAATCGTCCTTTCCTATTTTAGATTCTCGAGACATGAAACTGAAAGTAATCAAATTGAGTCTAATTGTATACCTGAGGAAGCAGATTCAATGAGAGAATGTAGTACTGAAATTGTTGATCATAGTGGGAGTTTTGACATAGAAGAAGAAGATGCGACTTCAGGTTTTCAAATTCCAATATCAAACTTGGAATTGCAATTTTAGTGAGGAATTTAAGGGAAGCTGTAGTGAGGACTTGTAAACTTGGAATTGCAATTTTAGTGAGGAATTTTTGGGTGAAAGTACTTATTTCCATCTTTGCCTATTTGCAAATGATTACATATTTCATCTTTTGAGAAGAGGGACACAGTTTCTACAAGCACCAACAAGTATGAGTTTCTCTCACCCAAAAATTTTCAGCCAATCTTGAATGAAACTAAGTCTGCAAATTTTACTGATAAAGAATGTTATCTTCATTCAGATGATCATTTTCCATTGGAAAATAAAATTACCAATTATTCTGGTTTGTTATCAGGATAGAAGTTCATGTCAGAAAAAATGAAGAAATTGTTAATGCTGAAATTCTTGATAATTTCTCACAAAATGTGTTGAAGATGAATTGTCAGAGAAGCTAAAGGATGTGGTGTCTTTAAAACCAAAAACCTTGGGAACAATATGCACACAATTTTTTTCTGATGATGATTTCATTTGTTCAAGTTCTGAGTCAGATTCTATCAGTTCATCAGGTGATGGTTTTTTGTCAGACACATATGTTGGAACAACTACTGAGGCTGACACATTGGAAAACAATGAAGAACAAAATGCAGAAGATTTGGATTTTGGGGATGAGAAAAGCTCTGAAAGTTTTGATTTTTGCTATGAGCCTAATGATTTTACTGAAGAAGATGAAGATATAATGGATGAACTTGAAAAATTGGAAGAAGAGCAAAAAAGTCTTCAGATAACAGTTTTCAAGATTGTAGCAATTCCAAACATGACCAATCTGTAAAAAACAATTCAAAGAGTTTAACAGCTTTTGACATTGAGGAATCGAACCGGTTTGACACACTATGGGAACATCAAGATTTGATAAAAATGATGAAAAAACCCTTTAAGTTGCTTTCATCATTTTTATGGAGCAATGGAGATGCTCAACTAATTAGCACTCCACTATAGCACAAGTAAAAATTCCAAATTAATGTCAGTGTTATGTAGTATGTACATTTTCTCTGTAAAGCTGTTATCGTTTGTATAAGGAAGGAGGATATGAGATTCTCCTAGGGATACAAATAAACAAAATAGAAAAAGGAAACTAAAAAAGACAATACCATCATCTCAAAGGAGCTCTGCACAGCTAGTGCTATCTATCTGGAAATACATGATAGAAAATGCCTTTAGAAAAACTATAAGCCGACACCCATATAGAAGCCAAGAAAACCACTCTGTCCCACACAAGATGGCAAGGGAGAAAATTCTGGCATTTTGCTCCAAACACAATGCCTAAGAACATCACATTCTTTGCTACAAAACCCCTTTAAAATGAGTAGACAAGATTTGACCCAAAGATTCTAGACATCTCCATTGCTCCATAAAAATGATGAAAAAACCCTTTAAAATGAGTAGACAAGATTTGACCCAAAGATTCTAGACATCTCCATTGCTCCATAAAAATGATGAAAGCAACTTAACAATGCAAGATTCCTGATAGAGTCTCTCTGTTTATGTTTATTATGTATGCTGTATCTAATTTGTGGTTCCTAGTTTTAAAAAATATGTAGTAAATTAGTTGGTATTCATTTGGCATTTATGCTAGGTAAATGACCAAAATGAAACATAGAGCAAAGATAAATGACCAAATGTGCTATTTAGCCAAAAATAAATCTGAGTCATATTACTCACCGCAAACAGATCCGCCGGTGCAGCGATCACAACGAGCTGCATGACGAATGACTCTTTGGGCTAAGGCATGAGCTGCTACGATAGACATGTCTACCCGATAATTGGCGTCCAAAAGCGCAGTAGCAAATGGTCCGCCCGAGTCAATACAGAAGAATTTAGCTACTCTCTTTATCGTTCCTTGAACATCAACATAATAGAGATTTAGACCCTAAAAAGACAAATTTTTGTTAATTATAGAAGGCAAAAACTGTTTAAATTTTTTGTTATTATTGTTAATTATATTTGTGGTTACAAATGGTTCTCCATACTTTGTAATGCAATTCAAATGAAATGAGACTTCAAAGAAGCCTTTCATTGTATGAAGCTTCTAGCATGTTTGGACAGAATTTATATACAAGTTCTGTGGAGATCAGAACCTACCACCGCATGATTTTGCAACCCTGATTGCCGGGTTCGATAATTCGGTAATAATTTGAAAATTTATGTCTTTTCAAATTATCTCCCTAACAATTTTTAAATAGTTTTTGCCTTCTATAATTAACAAAAATTTGTCTCTTTAGGTCCGAACCTCTATTATGTTGATGTTTAAGGAACGATAAAGAGAGTAGCTAAATTCTTCTGTATTGGCTCGGGCGGACCGGACCATTTGCTACTGCACTTTTGGATGCCAATTATCGGGTAAACATGTCTATCGTGGCAGCTCATGCCTTAGCCCAAAGAGTCATTCGTCATGCAGCTCGTTGTGATCGCTGCACTGGCGGATTCGTTTGCGGTGAGTAATATGAGTCAGATTTATTTTTGGCTAAATAACATTTTTTGTCTTTTATGTTTGTTATAGGTTTCATTTTGGTCATTTATTTTTGACCTAAGCTAAATAACATAAATGACAAATGAATACCAACTAATTTCCTACGTACTTTTTAAAACTAGCAACCACAAAAATTAGATACTAGATACAGCATACATAATAAACACAAATAGAGAGACTCTGTCAAGGACATGCGTTTACCTTGCCAAAAGCGCTTTCAACTTGTTTGGTTCTGCATCTCCGCGGTACGGCAACCATGAAAACTCACGGTGGCATTGAAGCAACAATTTCTAGCTTCCACGCCCAGCTAGAATCAATTCTCCTCTTGCCAAGTTGATTTATCTATCTTGCCCTTCATAAATACCCTTCATCACCCACCTTTCACCAACAGCGTAACCCATTTTTTATGCTAAACTTTCATTCCTTTGAAGAAGACAGCAATACACCCGCTTCTGTTACTATTATCTGTTGCGTTTCCTTTTTTGACAAGAAGAAGAAGAAAGAGAATTTTTTTTCCTGCGTTTGTGATGTTTCGATTTACGGTTTCTGTAATTGTGTCCCAAGGTTAGAGAAGAAGTAGAAAACTTGGGCTTGACCTAGTTTTTGTTGTGGTCCTCACACTTTCTCTTTGGCTATGTCAAGGCCCAATTGTTTTATTTTTTTATATGCAATCATTCGTTTATGCTTGACCTAATGTAAAGGCTGATAATTTTAATTTATAATATTATATTTTTTGGTTAGGACCATCGCTGGCTACCACGAAGTGTCCCAATGCTTTCAATGAAAGACTAATATCCGCTCGTGCTTTGGATCAAATTTTGCACTGGCAAACACCAAGTTTATCCACTGCGGGAATCGAACCCGTGAGTACCGGGTCGACCCCCCGTGTCCTAGGATAGATTAAGCCACTAGGCCAATGGTGTTGGTTATTTATATATATTATATGGTAATTTGGTTGTTTTATCTATTTTATTAAATTTTAAGTATTAATATCATTTTAAGTTGATACCCATTTTCGTAATTTTATACATAAAAGCAATTTTGAACTAACCTATCCAAACAACAATAATTGGTGAAAACCACTTTTCGATAAATGTGTCCAAACAAAAATCACGTTACTCTCAACTCACTTTTAACTAAACTCAATTCTGCCAAACTCAATTCTCCTCACCGACCAAACACACACTATATAACCTTTATCAACATTGTTTGATAAGATGATACCCTCACCAATATTGGCTCGAGTGTCCGCCGCTATGATGATACCCTCACCAATTTTCATGCATAAATATTTAATCAAAATGCTCAAATTATTTTTGTGGTCACAATTCACTTCCTACATCTAAATGAACTCATTTCCTCTCATTATTACAAAAAAAGTTATCTCTCTCTCTCTCTCTTCACTCTCCCTCTCTCTCGGATGATCTCTCTCTCTCTCTCTCTCTCTAATCTTCTTCTCAAAAAAAGTTTTTCTCCTCCATTCTTGTGATTTGGTGTGAATCTTGAAGGCTAGCTAGTAGCTAGATCATCCACTTAAGGCTTCAATTTTGCTTAATACTCAAGGTATTTGAAATAAATTTCCTCTCTCTTTCTTGTTGTTGGTCTAACCACTTTGTGTGGTATAGGTTGTGACTTTTCAATTTTTCTTTACTGATTTCTTAATGTTTATGATAGGTCTATGTTGTGTTAAATCTCAAAAAAAAAATGATTTTTGAAAAGAAATGTTTTGGATCAAAAGTTAGTGGTTTTGAAAAGGTGTTAGAAATTAATTTTTCTTTGGTTGAATGAGCTTAAAATTTACTAGATCTATTGATCTATTAACAAAATTGAAAAAAAATGGGATTTGGTTGAGCTTGGTGTTGGCTAAACCATACCCCTTAGTTTAGGGCTCCAAAAGTTTGAATTATTGTCCTTGATCATAGCTAAAATGATTTGTGTGATGAAAATAATGAAAAAGGATATAATGTGTGATCAAAAGACAAAGATTCAACCCGGGGGGTGTGGTTGAGCGGTTGGGGCTCATCCTCCCTTAACCAAGTGTCGAGAGTTCGATCCTCACATTGGGCATGGAGCAGCTTTAAATCCCTGGGCCAGCTGTCCCACCCTTCGAGGTGCCTCCAATCCAGTGAAAGGATTAGTCACTGCGTTCGGCGGTGGATACCCTGATCTCGACCAAAAAAGACAGATTCATGAAACCCTAAATTTGAAAGTGTTGGGTTATGTATGTTTTGAATTATTAAAATTAATTATGAGTTAGGATGTTTGACCCTTTAATTTTGTGCTTAAAATACGAAATTAAAGTGAAACAGAAAGTATTGAATTTGTATTTTTGTCTGGACAGAAAATTTTGGAAAATGACGTAAATACAAAAGAGACTATGTCGAGCTTTCATAAGAAAGATACTTTGAAAATTTTTAGTAGTTTTACCTTGATTATCAATATCAGTCACATTTTTAGTCGTGGCTAAACACCGGTTTTTTCAAAGTATATTAATGACTTGATAGTGATATACTCATTATTAATTCAACGCACAGTGCTTTCTTTGGGAATCAGAGGGGTTTTAGCCTTTTCTTTTTGAAGAGAAACGTTTTACTTTCTTTGGGAATCAAAGGAGTTTAGCTTAAGATTATGTCCTTAATCCTTATTTAAATAAGCTTTAATGTGTTATTTCATAATTACTTTTTTTAAAAATAAGTTCATTGTAGAGACTAACAGGTCAAAATTTATTTGGAGAATGTAATTGAAATTCAGGAGCATATAGCATTTAGAGCTTGATGGTGTTGTGCACTGTATTTAAAATTGAATCCCGAATTAGTTCTCTTGCAGCACTTAACTCCGGCTCTTGCAAAAGCTTTATTAAAGGTTGTATGCTTCTACCCTTTCAATAAATGATATTTGATGTAATTTTAAATTTATAGGTGGGAATGATTGTTGAGAGCCAGTTTTTTTGACCCATGGTGAGCAGTTTACTGAGTCCTCTATTGGTTTTCCCAAGCTCATGGTTTTTTTAATATTTGGCCTACACTTCAAATGACTTATAGAATGTGTTGATTATTATTATTATTATTATTATTATTATTATTATTATTATTATTATTATTATTATTATTATTATTATTATTATAATTGAAATTCAGGAGCATAGAGCATTTAGAGCTTAATGGTGTTGTGCACTGTATTCAAAATTGAATCCTGAATTAGTTCTCTTGCAGCATTTAACTCCGGTTCCTGCAAAAGCTTTATTAATGGTTGTATGCTTCTACCCTTTCAATAAATGATACTTGATGTAATTTTAAATTTATAGACGGGGATGATTGTTGAGTTGAGTGCCAATTCATTTTGACCCATGGTGAGCATTTTACTGAGTTCTCTATTGGTTTTGCCAAGCTCACGGCTTTTCTATAGTTGGCTTACACTTTAATGACTAATAGAATGAAAACCTTGCTTATACCCTCTGAAAGTATTCTCCTAAAAACTCTCTGAGAACATCAAAAAGGAATGAAACCCTCTACACACCTGATACCCCAAATAGTTGAGTATCAAATTCATGTCTTTTGCATATATCTTTACAATTCAGAATTTTGATTGCCATTAAAAACATAGATGCTAATATCTGTGGTGGTTATTATTTTCTATACTATGCATGGCTCACTATAGTTGAGCTGTCTTGTAATGGTTTGATAGAGTTACACATTTTTACCCCTATTGCTGATAAGAAAATTTTAGTAATCCAGCATGGGTTGAGGAGGATACCGAAGAGGCCTCCCCTGTTCCGGCCGGTGATACCCGTTCGACAAATGAAGGTTTTTATGAGGATTTTGAGCGTTTAGTGCGGCAGCGCACCGATGGCCTACCCAGGTACAAGCCAAAGAAGAATTGGAGTGTCGTTTGTCATCCACCTTATTACTCTGGGGTCGATCCCACCGTGGGCATAGAGTCAGTGTATCATAGCACAGTGGAAATTGAGGCACTTAATAAATTGGTACCCATCATTTCCACACTACGAGAGTGAGTGCATCTCGATTTCTGTCAGCACGACGAGAGAGTGTTCCATTTCTGTCCTTCTGAAGATCTTCTTGACCGCGTATTATTTGTATGACACGATGCTAGATTGGATCAGAATTCAATTCCCCTTCACCATCTTCGGTGTGAGATGCTCGGGTGGCTCAATCTCACTTCTTTGCAGCTTCATCCCAGTAGTTGGGCATTTATTTAATGAATATTATTTTATATAAAATTGAGAAATATATTAGAGAAAATTAACATATTATAGTGAGGTCCTATAATGCATCAAATTACTTCAATACATTCTCTAACACACGCTTCTTGTAGGTACACTTTTTCTCTCTTTCTCTCTTCTCTTGCCCTCTCTTTCATCTTTCACCTCAAACAAACACACTCTTAATGTAAAATAGTACTAAACTAATCTTCCCTCTTTTCTCTATCCTATTTCTCTCCTAAAACAAACAATAGAAATTCATTCTTTCTTCTCTCTCTCTCTCTCTCTCTCTCTCTCTCTCTCTCTCTCTCTCTCTCTCTCTCTCTCTCTCTCTCTCTCTCTCTCTCTCTCTCTCTCTCTCTCTCTCTCCCTCCCTCCCTCCCTCGCTTCAACCAAACACACCCTAAAGGAAAAGTATATATATATATATATATATATATATATATATATATATATATATATATATATATATATATATATATATATATATATTGATGAGAAGAGTGTGTTGCAAACATTCTTTAAAAAACGATATAATCAATCCCAATAGTACTATTTTCATACACTATATATACAGCACAATTTATTGTTTCATATATTCTTAAATCCATAATACAAAATGTCCATATGTCATCGAAACTTTGATTACTCTTTTACAATTTTTGTTATAAAATTTCTCAAAAATCAGAAAATTTAAATACATAATATTTCTATAAGTTTCTTTAACAATTTATTTTTCACTTGATATAAGAAAAACCTATAGGTTATAGTTTAGTAGCAATTCACTTATTTTGTTAATTAAGTTGAATGGAACAGTGAAATCAGTTAATGTTTAGTAATATTATTTAATAAAATAATAAAAATTGAAAAACTAACCAGCTAAAGAAATTAATAATTAATAACAAATGATATTCAAAAGATGATTCCTCTGATTAAAAATAAACTCTACAACTTTTGTAAAAAAGAACTCTACATTAATATTTGTGCCAATAATTTACTTTAAAAATATAAAAATACATGCAATCAACTTTTAGTATATCATGAGCTAATACCTGCTTATCAGTGGCGGATCTTGACTAAAATATTAGGATGGGCCGCTAATGGAAAAGATATGGAAGATCAGAAATGCATGACCAGAGGCGCCGAAACATAAATACAATTAAAATAGATAAATATAAATTAAAATTATTTATAACAAAAATTAAATGAGTGACTGTCGAGTATATGTGACCAGCCAGATTCCCCAATATATATTATTTATCGGCAAAGCTAGTGAATACTACACCAATAACACGGTAACCAAAGAAACTAAGAGACTAAAAATGTAGTTTTTATTTCACATAGAGACTCTCAATTGAAGTTGTTTGTAAAAAGATAATTTTAAATTTATTTGATCCTAATATTAAAATTCTAAATTTATTTTTTTTCGAAAACTATCAATCATCTATTCATAACATCTAATTCTAATATAAGAGATGCTATATTATTAAAAATATGAATAAAATTTATACTCTAAAAAATATTGATATATATTGTTTTTTTTGAGGAAGTTGATATATATAGTTACATATATATACATTGAGTAAAAATCAACATATTTTTATATTTTCAAACTTAATATGGTTCGAACCCCACTATCTTAATTTTTGCAAACTTAAAATCAACAAGTGGCTAAATGGTAAATTGCTCTTTGTGTGAATCCCTTCTATATGGTTTGTTACGGGATCCTCCCGTAAAAGAACAAAGATTTAACCACTAAGCCGCACTCTTGATTTGTTAGTGTCCCGCAAAATATCTATTTATTTAGTATTTGCTATATAGTAGGGGTATTGTAGTAATTTCACATGGGATTTTGGGGGCGGGCCGTGGCCCTCCCCAATCCTAAGGAAGATCCGCCAGTGCTGCTTATTGTACTCGGCAAGAAAAACAAATTCTATAGCTTTCCAAATGTGAAGCAGTGCACTCAAAGTCTTGTAAGCAGGTAGCTGTGTTGCGAGTTCCACACTTGAAAGCTTCTTGAATGGAGTAGCATGCATGGTTCTCTTTAAGAACCAATGATGAGTAAACTTTGGTATTTTTTATAAGCAACAATGAAAAGAGAGATACATCAAACTCAGATTTCTTGATATCAAACATGGACTTTTATTTATTAGAATAAAAAGTCTATTATAAATCATACCCTTAAAAACGCAAAAGAAAAAATATGGTGAGTTTACAAAAGTTTGAGAAAATCATTGCTCTTCTTTCACAATAAGTCTATTTCATTGGAGGTTTGATATGCATGCATATATATATATATATATAAATATAATGGGTGAATTCAAATGGGTAGAGAAACTTGTGTTACTCATAACATATTTAATTTTTTTAAAACCACTATTCTGAACTTTAAAGTTGTACGATTAATGGTGGTCTTTCGATTTTATGCTTTTCGTATTTGCCATTTGCCATGTGTAACGTATGAGGAATTTTGAAAGAGATAGAAGAGAATATTACTTTGTCCCTTCACTTACAATATTGATAACTCCAAAATCTGCTACTTTTGCTACAAACTCCCCATATAGCAACATGTAGCAAGATAGAGTAACACTGCCTTCAAGGTTGTACAAGTGTTTCTCTTCCTTCCAAATCGTACTAGTGGTGGCAGCAATAAGTATGCCCCCATACCCTTTAATTAAGACAGCAACAAAGTGGCTTACCAAGCAGCAAATTAATACATCTAAGCAACATGTGGAAGGAAAATGTTGTCTCCAAAACACATTTTGAGTTGTGTCAAAACAAGTTAATATTGATTTCGAATTGCAAGGGCGGGTGTGGTTGACTCTTTCCCAGCGCCACATCAAACAATCCTTATTTTGTTTGACAGCAGTACCCACATCATGTAAAAGAGTAGGCCTTGGTGTCCTCGTTTTGTGATCCATGTCAGCAAAGTAATCATTATAAATATGAAATTTGACTGAGAGCAATAATGAATTTGTGTAACAACAAGTATAGTAGTTTCCTAAAAAAATGAAGAAGCCAGGTAGGGGATTCCATAGCATACCAAGAATCGACTCTGGGGTTAAGTGGCCTTCACGTGTGAGGTGAACCACATATTCACATAAATGGGAAATAACAAAAGTGGAGTCATCCGAGCCAACAACAATTACATGAGTAGCTGCAGAAAAGAAGGCAGAACATGTTACCGTTGGTGACTGAGGAGTGAAGGTAGCTAGAGGCTTCAATGTCATCCAGTTGAATGAAGAAATTCCTCCTTCAGATGTGGACAAGAGCTGTGAAATTCCTCCAAGAAAATCAAGACCATATTGTTGGTGCCACAGTTGCGAGTAGATTGGGGGAGTCGGCCACGGTGGCGCAAGCGGCGGTGGTGGAACGGGAACTATGTCAGGGTGGATCTGGTGGAAGAATCTCAGGCAGGATTAGTGCAACAGTGACGTTGGAAACCTCAGGATGATCTCTCATTCTTTCCCCCAACAACCGTGTTCAACGATGGAAGGAATATGATACTTGAGCATGGTAGCGGCATCAGAATCTGCAATCAGCTGATCAATCACTAAATCGCGTTTGAAATTTGAAGCATCTACAGCCAGAAAAGCTTCGCGCAAAGCTTCTGAACTTGAAAACTTGTCAGTGGGTTCAAAACTTGGTCTACTAGTGCAATTTAAAATTTTCAGGGGGTTCAAAATCAAAATTTCAAGAGATTTAGACTATTTATATAGGGTGACAAGCCAGGTCCGCGCCACTGGTGGTATGTCATGGATAAAAAAAAAATGATAATTTAAGATTTAGTGATGCATAATATATTCACTCATATAGTGGGAATATAGAAAGGTAGTTCAATGGTTAAAGAATTGAGATTGAATAATGAAGGATATTGGGAAGGTTTTTAGAAGTAGATAATTGGTGGGATAATTTATTTTGGTTACTCTATTATGGGACTCAAAATTAAGAGTGGTATGTCATGGATAAAAAAAACTGATAATTTAAGAGTTAGTGATGCATAATACATTCACTCATATAATGGGAATATAGAAAGGTAGTTCAATTAATTAAAGAATTGAGAATGAATAATGAAGATTGGGAAGGTTTTTAGAAGAAGATAATTGGTGGCTAATTTATTAACGTTACTCTATTATGAGACTCAAAATTAATTAGATGATCAGTTTTCTCTGTAGTGACTATCTTTTCACTAATATACCTATTTCAGAATTTAACATCAAATATTATACTAAATAAGGACGGATAAAGTGAAAAAAGAGATAAAGATAAAAAAAAAATATATCTTTAAACTTTAATTATAGACTGAAATTGAAGTTTTCATTGAATAGTAATATTCAATTGAATGGCAATATGGAAAGTCATTCCATTTTAAAGTAAGGAATGACTACCTAAGAGTACTTTTATGAGATGGTAGGGGTCTCTTCCAGCTTAACCAAGTTTCTGAGTTTGAATCCAGTCTTCGGCATGCAGCAGTGTTAAATCTCTTGAGGGAGAGCTTTGTCTCCCATTGTGGGCCTACCCGGCTCGAGGGATTAGTCTCTACGATTGCATGTAGATGATGCCCGATTTATAAAAAAAAAAGTAAGTAATGACTACTTATTTTTCATAATAACTTATTTTAAAGTTAAGTATTGGAATTTGAAGTTTTAACTAAAAAGTAGTTGAAGTCTCTTTACATACAAATATAAAAGATAGATAGATATAGATAGTCAATTTAGTAGTTCTAACTTCTAGCAAATTGAACCTTGTCTATGGCCATTTAAATAATGGCGAATTCCTTATGTAATGCTTTAAGTTAATTTTTTGGGACATCCTTGTTGCGAAGGTTCAATAGTTTATTTACGATTTTGTGTCAAAAAAATAGTTTATTTTACAGAAATAATAAAAAAATGCGACTAAATACATTAAGTTAAGTTTCAAAACAAGGCAAATTCACCAACAATGATTGATCCGAGTAGTAACTAAGTGAGTTCGGATCTCACTCATAAGTCTCCAGATTAAATTTTGGGTGTACCATTAATTCTCCAATCTAGATTAGTAACATATAAAACTAACTAGCAGTATACCTGTGCATACGCACATGTATTGTCGTGTTATTTTTATTAATAGACTTAGACATAATTTAATTAGTTCGAGCATTACCCTGTGAAAATCAACACTAATTTAAAGTAGATAAACAAAAAGTTTCAAATTGTAATTGAGTTAATCCGAACATTACCTCGTGAACAATTACCAACAATATGTAATATCTTCCGTAGAGATTATAAAACAAAATTGTAATAAAGTTTCAAATTTTCCAAATTGTAATATTTCCTGTAGAGACTAATAAAACTTATTGATAAAAAAAATGGAATATTAAAAAATGAAGGAGACATATAGGTGAAATTAAAGTAGATATATCGTGAAAAATAGAAAAATGAGATAGAGTTAGAGGAAGAAAGAGGAGAAAAGAGTGAAAAAATGTGAGAAAAAATGAAAAAGTTTGAAAAAGTATATATGTATGAGAGAGAGAGAGAGAGAGAGAGAGAGAGAGAGAGAGAGAGAGAGAGAGAGAGAGAGAGAGAGAGAGTGAAACGTGAAAAAGTTGTGAAAAAGTTTGAAAAAAGTGTGAGAGAGTGAAAATGTTTAAAAAAGTATGTGAGAGTGAAAAAGTTTGAAAAAGTGAAAAACTTTGAAAAATTGAAAAAGTGAAATTACATATGTGAAGACATAGCTTCTCAGTGGTTTTGATGAAGACAACAACAATCAAGAGATCATTTGTGCAAGAGGAAATGGATCAAATATGTTAAAAGTTTCAATTTGCTCAAAGTTATCAAAGTGCAAGAATTGTCTATAATTGATCAAAGGTATATGACATTCACATCTTACTTTTGATTACAAGTGTTCAAGCTATCATACATGCATGCCATAAGTTTTAAAAATATATAATAATAAAATAAAATATTTTATGCATGTTACGTGATGCATGCCATGAGTTTATTAAAATTGGAACGTGTTATGCAACTGTTTTCATACACTCATACATGCATGCAACGTGTTATGAATATCTTGAGTTTTCAAAATTGGAACGTTAAATTGGTTGGCCAATTCATTTTCAAAAAAAAAAACGGTTATAATTGGAACGTTACGTTATGCATGCCACGTTTACTACTTGGTAATTTGGTAACTTGATAACGTTAAAGACTTGATACTTGCTTTCAAAAATTGGAACCTTTGGCACTTTGACAATGGCAACTTTTGGCAAATGGTACTCTTTTGAAAAGGTGTTTTAAGGCCTATATAAACTTCAGTATTTCATTTTCAAAAAAAAAAAACCCAATCTCTCTGGCTATAACTTTTACATTCATACATTCTATTAAAACTTTCAAAAATTCTAAGTGTTCAAACCAGATTTTTATAGTGAAACTTTTGTTCCAAAACTTTCATTCAAAGTCATAAGTTTCATATCATACATAAAGAACACTTGTATATCATTGTGAGACTTGGTTGTCACAAGAGAAAAGATCAATCTTGTATTGATACATATTATTTCAAACACTTTCTACAAAAATTCAGATTTGTATAAACTTGACCTTGCATTCCAGGATTGTTGGAGCAAGTGTGTGCATTGAAGATGATTGTTCTTCTTGCACTTAGTGTTTAGATCTTAAAGGTTTTTAAGAGCCTTTGATCTCCCTATAGGTTAGATAGTAAGCATCACAATTGGTGTGAACAGGCTGTACAATCATTCTAACTATAGTGAAATCTCTTGCTAGTTGGCAAGGGGACTAGACGTACTCTCCGGACTGTGGAGGGGAACTAGTATAATTCTCTTGTGTCCTTTTACTTTCCAGCACTATACCTTTTCCATACACTCACCATAAAACAAGATTTTATCAAACCAACTTTAAAACCGAAAAAATCTCTAAGTACCTAATTCACCCCCCCTCTTAGGCGCAATCTATACTCACATTTGGTATCAGAGCAGGTTATAGGTAACCTGCTCCTAGAGATCCATAATGGCTTCCGCAAATCCGGTATTTAAAGATGGTGGTAGCAATAACAAGCCTCCATTGTTTTGTGGTGAATATTTCGATTTTTGAAAAATTCGCATGAAGGCTCATTTAGAAGCACAAGGAGAAGAAATATGGGATGCTGTCCAAAATGGTCCTTTTGTTCCTACAAGTGTGGTCAATGGTGTTGGTACTATAAAGCCTAAAGGTTCATGGAATGATGATGATAAGAAAAAGGTGCTCTATGACAAAAAGGCAATCAATCTACTTCAAGGTGCACTTAGCATGGATGAATTCTTCCGCATTTCAACATGCACAACGGCAAAAGAAATATGGGATACATTGGTAGAAACACATGAAGGTACCGCCGAAGTTAAGAGATCTAGATTGAATACCTTGAGTCAAGAATATGAACTTTTCAGAATGCAGCCCGGAGAATCCATCCTTAATTTGCAAAAGAGATTCGTGCACTTGACCAACCACTTGAAGGCATTAGGTAAAACTCTTACTAATGATGAACTTAATCTTAAAATTCTTAGATCTTTGACCAGGGAATGGCAACCAAAAGTAACCGCGATATCCGAAAAGAAAAGCCTATCCAACATGTCTCTTGCAACATTATTTGGAAAACTTCAAGAATATGAGACGGAACTTGGAATCTTACAAAAACATGAAAGTCAAGACAAGAAAGCCAAGGGCATTGCCTTGAAAGTTGATTCTAAAGAAGTTGAGAAAGATGACGATTCGGGAGAAGACGAAAATGTCATGCTACTTGTTAAAAGGTTAGGGAAATTCTTTGGCCATAAAAATAATTTTGGCAATTCTAACTTTGTGAAAAGGAAGAAATTCTCAAAAAGCAAGGATAAAGAAGCATCCACTTGAACACAAGATGTCACATGTTATGAATGCGGCAAGCAAGGTCACATAAAGCCGGATTGTCCGAAACTCCTCAAGAAAGGTGGTCTCAAAGACAAAAAGAAATTTAGGAATAAGAAGGCCTATGTTGCATGGGATGATAATGAGATAAGTTCTTCATCCGATTCGGATAGTGACGAAAGTGCAAATCCAGCATTGATGGCTTCACACCATTCCGATGATGAAGATGGCAATGTAAGTTCTGATTTCTCTCTTTTTGATAATGATGTACAAGGTGTTATAAATGAACTCTTAAATGAATGCAAAATTCTATATAAAACTATATCATCTCAAAACAAACAAATCTCATCCCTAAAAGAAAAAGTTGAGACAATGGAAAAGGATTTCAATAATGAAGAGATGAATAGTAAACAAAAGGAGAATTTTGTATGCAATACTTGTGAATCTCTTACTCTCCAAATTGTCCAATTGAAAAGAATTATTGAAAGATATGAAAAAGGGCAAATTGGATTGGAAGGTGTCCTTAGCCAACAAATTAGATATTCAAACGATAAAAGTGGGCTTGGTTATTCAAAGTTTTCAAAACCAAGTTCTAGCACTACTATCTTTGTTAAGGATAGTGACCAATCTTCCAATGTAAAAGTAAACAAGCCTACAGTAGTTCATCAATATCCTAAGAAGAAAAGATTTACTAAGAAGAAATATTATCCTCCTAGATATAGAAGTAACTTTGTGCCTACTTGTTTTTATTGTGGTATTGTTGGCCATACACCTAATGCTTGCCATGTTAGAAACTTTAGTGTGGCTAGTGGGCATTATGTGTGGGTAAAGAAAGGTACTAACTATGAAGGACCCAAAGCAACTTGGGTACCTAACAAAACTTACTTTGTTCTGTAGGTATGCTTGAAGACCACATCAAATCTATGGTATCTCGATAGTGGTTGTTCCAAGCATATGACGGGAGACATCAACAAATTTTCAAATCTAAAGCTTAAGGCCAAGGGTTATGTTACTTATGGAGATAACAACAAAGGAAAGATTCTTGGCATAGGCAAAGTTGGTGCACCACCTTTCACATCCATTGAAGATGTTCTTTATGTTGAAGGACTAAAGCACAATCTTCTTAGTATTAGCCAACTTTGCGACAAAGGCTTCAAAATCAACTTCACCAAAGATGAATGCTTGATAGAAGATGAAGCCACAAATGAGGTTAAACTTAAAGGTAAAAGAATCAATAATATTTTTATGATATCCCTTGATGACTTATCTTTGAAGGTTAAATGTCTCATGGCAAACAACAATGATTCATGGACTTGGCACAAAAGAATAGCACATATTCATATGGAGCATTTGAACAAATTAGTGAAGCATGATCTTGTCATTGGATTGCCTAAGATGAAATTTGTCAAAGATAGACTTTGTGATGCTTGTCAAAAGGGGAAACAAACTAAATCAACTTTCAAATCTAAAAATGTGGTGTCCACTACAAGGCCACTACAATTGTTGCATATGGACTTATTTGGTCCATCAAGAACAAGAAGCTTCGGAGGTAATGTGTATGCTTTAGTTATTGTTGACGATTTTTCTAGATATACTTGGACATTCTTTTTAGTGCAGAAAAGTGATGCATTCAAGGCATTCAAGAAATATGCAAAACAAATCCAAAATGAGAAATCACTAACAATTGCCTCCATAAGAAGCGACCATGGTGGAGAATTCCAAAATGCTTCCTTTGAAGACTTTTGTGAAGAATATGGAATATCTCACAACTTCTCAGCACCAAGAACTCCTCAACAAAATGGTGTTGTAGAAAGAAAGAATAGGTCATTGGTGGAACTTGCAAGGACAATGCTTAGCGACTCAAATCTTCCAAAATATTTTTGGGCGGATGCGGTAAGCACGGCATGTTTTGTAAGTAATCGTGTTAATATTAGACCGATTCTTAAGAAGACCCCCTATGAGCTCTTTAAAGGAAGGAAACCAAACATTGCTTATTTTCACATCTTTGGATGCAAATGCTTTGTCCTCAATAATGACAAAGATAATCTTGGTAAGTTCGATGAAAAATCGGATGAAGGTATATTTCTTGGTTATTCCCTCACTAGTAAAGCATATAGAATATATAATAAAAGAACTTTAACTATAGAAGAATCTATGCATGTTTCTTTTGATGAAACTAAGACCTCTAAGGAGGACATAGTTGTTTGTGATGATGATGATGTTATAGATCTACCCTCGGAAGAAGTTCTTAATGATCAAAGTGTGAGTCAACCGGAGCATCAAAAGGAAGAACTTTCACAACAAGATACAAATCATAGTGATCTTCCACAAGAATGGAGAACCCATCGTGATCATCCAATTGATAAAGTTATTGGTGACATAAGCAAAGGAGTTTCAACAAGGCTAAATCTCAAAGATGCTTGCTTAAACATGGCGTTTGTCTCTCAAATAGAACCTTCCAAAGTTGATGAAGCATTAGGAGACGACCAATGGATAATTGCTATGCAAGAAGAATTAAACCAATTTGAAAGGAATCAAGTTTGGGAACTTGTACCTAGGCCAAGCAATAAACACATCATAGGAACAAGATGGGTGTTTAAGAACAAACTTGATGAAAACGGTATAATTGTTCGAAACAAAGCAAGATTGGTGGCCCAAGGATATAATCAAGAGGAAGGAATCGATTTTGAAGAAACATTCGCTCCGGTAGCAAGGTTAGAAGCTATTCGTTTATTACTTGCTTATGCATGTTCACTAAATTTTCAGCTTTTCCAAATGGACGTCAAAAGCGCATTCTTGAATGGATACATCAATGAAGAAGTCTATGTCAAACAACCTCCTGGTTTTGAAGACTTCAAGAATCCTTCACATGTCTTTAAGTTGAAGAAAGCTCTTTATGGCTTAAAACAAGCACCAAGAGCATGGTATGATAGACTTAGCAATTTTCTATGTGAAAAAGGTTTTGAAAAAGGTAAAGTAGACAAAACCTTGTTCATTAAGAAAATCAAAGGTAATACTTTATTAGTTCAAGTCTATGTTGATGATATAATTTTTGGTTCAACTAACAAAGATCTTTGTGAAGAATTCTCATTGATGATGCAAGGAGAATTTGAGATGTCTATGATGGGCAAGATGAACTATTTTCTTGGCCTGCAATTTAAGCAATTAAAGAATGGTATCTTCATCAATCAATCAAAGTATTGCAAAGAATTATTGAAAAGATTTGATATGGATAATTGCAAAGCAATGACTACTCCAATGGGATCCGGAACTTATGTGGATCGAGATGAATCCGGTGTTTCAATTGATATCACTAAATATCGAGGTATGATTGGCTCTTTACTATATTTGACGGCAAGTCGTCCTGACATAATGTTTAGTGTGTGTTTATGTGCCCGATTTCAAGCAAATCCTAAGGAGTCACATCTCACCGCTGTCAAAAGAATCATGAAGTATCTCAAAGGAACAACAAACGTTGGCTTATGGTATCCAAAAAGTAGTGTTTGTAATTTAGTTGGATATTCTGACGCGGATTATGCAGGATGTAAAACTGATAGAAAAAGCACAAGTGGTACTTGTCATATTCTTGGAAATGCATTAGTATCTTGGGCTTGCAAGAAACAAGCTTGTGTCGCTCTTAGCACGGCCGAAGCAGAATATATAGCAGCAGGTAGTTGTTGTGCACAAATACTGTGGCTTAAGCAACAACTTCGTGACTTCGGACTTGATCTAGGATGCATTCCTCTTCGATGTGATAACACAAGTGCAATCAACATTACAAAGAATCCAGTTATGCATTCAAGAACCAAACACATAGACATACGACACCATTTTCTTCGTGATCATGTGCTTCATGGAGATGTCGAAGTTACATTTGTGGATACGCATAATCAATTAGCAGATATCTTCACAAAGCCTCTCGCAAGAGAACCGTTTTACAAAATTCGGCGAGAACTCGGGATTTTAGATGAAGGAGATGTGTAATTCATCTATTCTCATTCATTATATATTATAACTAAGTCAAGTTTTTCCCATCCTTTTTGTTAATGACAAAGGGGGAGAAAAATATGGCTCTGTTTTGGTTTCTCTAACAAATTTTGCAGATTTCAAAACTCTCTAATTATGGATTAAGGGGGAGCTTTAATCCAGGGGGAGCAGTCTTGTGTAGAGAAACAAAAGTACAACTAATTTTCACATATCGGGTTGTCATCATCAAAAAGGGGGAGAATGTGAAGACATAGCTTCTCAGTGGTTTTGATGAAGACAACAACAATCAAGAGATCATTTGTGCAAGAGGAAATGGATCAAATATGTTAAAAGTTTCAATTTGCTCAAAGTTATCAAAGTGCAAGAATTGTCTATAATTGATCAAAGGTATATGACATTCACATCTTACTTTTGATTACAAGTGTTCAAGCTATCATACATGCATGCCATAAGTTTTAAAAAATATATAATAATAAAATAAAATATTTTATGCATGTTACGTGATGCATGCCATGAGTTTATTAAAATTGGAACGTGTTTTGCAACTGTTTTCATACACTCATACATGCATGCAACGTGTTATGAATATCTTGAGTTTTCAAAATTGGAACGTTAAATTGGTTGGCCAATTCATTTTCAAAAAAAAAAAAACGGTTATAATTGGAACGTTACGTTATGCATGCCACGTTTACTACTTGGTAATTTGGTAACTTGATAACGTTAAAGACTTGATACTTGCTTTCAAAAATTGGAACCTTTGGCACTTTGACAATGACAACTTTTGGCAAATGGTACTCTTTTGAAAAGGTGTTTTAAGGCCTATATAAACTTCAGTATTTCATTTTCAAAAAAAAAAAAACCCAATCTCTCTCGCTATAACTTTTACATTCATGCATTCTATTAAAACTTTCAAAAATTCTAAGTGTTCAAACCAGATTTTTATAGTGAAACTTTTGTTCCAAAACTTTCATTCAAAGTCATAAGTTTCATATCATACATAAAGAACACTTGTATATCATTGTGAGACTTGGTTGTCACAAGAGAAAAGATCAATCTTGTATTGATACATATTATTTCAAACACTTTCTACAAAAATTCAGATTTGTATAAACTTGACCTTGCATTCCAGGATTGTTGGAGCAAGTGTGTGCATTGAAGATGATTGTTCTTCTTGCACTTAGTGTTTAGAACTTAAAGGTTTTTAAGAGCCTTTGATCTCCCTATAGGTTAGATAGTAAGCATCACAATTGGTGTGAACAGGCTGTACAATCATTCTAACTATAGTGAAATCTCTTGCTAGTTGGCAAGGGGACTAGACGTACTCTCCGGACTGTGGAGGGGAACTAGTATAATTCTCTTGTGTCCTTTTACTTTCCAGCACTTTACCTTTTCCATACACTCACCATAAAACAAGATTTTATCAAACCAACTTTAAAACCGAAAAAATCTCTAAGTACCTAATTCACCCCCCCTCTTAGGCGCAATCTATACTCACAACATAAATATCTTAAAATTATTTAGTTGGAAAAATATTAAGATTGATATTTTGTTAGTAGATTAATGATGAGTATGACTTATGTTACTAGACAATTGTTTAGTAACAATTACTAAAGGGTCATAGATGTAAATTCTATTTTAATTAAAAAAAAGCCTAAAAAAATTAAGGAATCTATATTAATGTCTAACCCAAAATCATGCGCCTATTCCTAAAATATTGGAACCGTTTTAATTATAATTGTTTCCTTATTTTTGTGAAACAACGTCTCTCTTCACCATCGTTTCATCTCTCTTTCTCATTTCAGTCAAACAAAATTAAAACGTTTTCATCTCCGTCGACTACGCCGTCACACAAATTTGCAACCACCGTCACCACGACACCTAACCAAAGTACAGTGTTTTCCTGGTTATTATTCCACTAACCAAACATTTCAATAATTTGGTTAGTACAATAATAACCATTCTAAACTATTTCTATGGTTATTATTGCACTACACTATTTTTCGATATCCATGATAATGTGTTTCAATGCGACTTACATCAATGGTGATGGCTACTGGATAGATGATGACCTTGCCTTAAAATATTTGGTCAATCATCATTTCAATGATCGTTTCATCTCTCTTTGCGTGAGTGCGTTTTTTAGACTTCTTTTGCTTGAAAAATAAAGAAAGAGATATGTATCATGAAGAAGAAGAAGAAGAAGAAGAAGAAGAAGAAGAAGAAGAAGAAGAAGAAGAAGAAGAAGAAGAAGAAGAAGAAGAAGAAGAAGAAGAAGAAGAAGAAGAAGAAGAAGAAGAACGTGAAAGATGAGCGTAAGAGAAAATTGTGAGAGAGAATATAGTGGAGAGAAGATAGTGGAAGAGAAAATCAAGGAGCAAAAAATTGTTTTGTTTTAGTAATCCCTAAAAAAAGGCACATTTATTAAATTATTTAATGTAATTAAATCAAAAAAAAGGGATGTGACACAAATACCCTTATTAAATACTAGCCATTAGATTGAATTTCATTGAAATTTTATCAATCCAATGGCTAGTAATGATTTAGTAACTATTACTAAGAAAATGGCTTAGTAATGATATATATAGACAGTACACAAGACAATAAAAAAGATACGATGTGAGTTCGGTAATGTTGTTCACCACCAAAGGGTTCCACTGAGTGGGAAAGTTATAGCGTATAACTAGTTAGTTTTGATAAGTGTTTCACATCCGCCAATAGTAACCATCCTTAATAGAATCCTTTCTGAACTAGAGCAAAAGAAATAGAATCCTTTCTGTAATTTTTGTCTTTTTTGGTCAAAAGATTCCTTTCTGTATATTTTGTCTTTGTGTGATCAGTGTTCAACTGTTCAAATCAAAAGTGTGCATAGTACTAATTTGTTAGTTTTCCTATGTATTCGGTCAAAATAAATTATACTCTATGTTTTATTAAAAAACTATTACAACATGCCTTTACATAAAAAAATCACTTTCAAAGTATTTTTTGTTACAAAATAAACCCTTAAATAAATCTTATGTACCTTAAATTTCGGGTGTACACATAATTCCACAATCTAGATTAGTAATAACCGCTAAAACTAACAAGACGATAAAAAAGAAACAATGTTAGTTCGGTGATGTTGTTCACCACCAAAAGAGTTCCATTGAGTGGGAAAGTTATAATGGATAAGTTAGTTTTAATAAGTGTTTCACATCCGCCAATAGTAAGCATCGTTAATAGAATCCTTCTTGAACTAGACAAAAAAATAAATAGAATCCTTTATGTAGCTTTTGTCTTTTTTGGTCAAAAGATTCTTTTCTGTACATTGTCTTTGTGTGACCGGTACTAGTAATTTGTTAGTTTTCTTTGTGTATTCAGTCAAATTAAATTATAAGCCACGTCAGTGTTTTCAGAACCGGGAGATTCAACTGGTTGAACCGGGAACTGCCCAATCTAGTGGTTGGTTCAACCCCATTTGAATTGCAGGATGATTGAACCATCCAAAACTGGGCCAAACAGGCTCGGACTGCGGTTGAATCGCTTTGAACCATCATTTTACCCGGGTTGAACCGGCCGAAATGTATTTTCTGATTTTTTTATTTATTTTTTCAACAAATATTAATATTTTTTTTATTTTTTATTTATTTACTAATCATCCGATTCAAGGTTGAACCGGGTGAACTGATTAAACCATGACCCGGAGGTCTCACCGATTCGATCTCCGGTCTAGTTTTAAAAACATTGCTCCACGTTTTATTATTCCATTATTCCAGTTTAGTACCTTTGAAGTACTCCATAATTTTGGATCGCTTCAAAATCACTTGCAAAGTATTTTTTATTAAAAAATAACGTAAAACAATTTCCCATAATTTAAAATTAAAACTATTATGTATTTTTGTTGACAAATGTTAAAGCTCTACTAATTGTAAAACAAATTAGATTCCAGTAATTTAAAATTAAAGACCATTATGTACTTTGTCCATAAATGTTGAAACATGTCCCACAATTTTATTATGTCCCAAGAAAAAACCATTTTCCATCCTCTTCTAAGTGTGTACCATTTTAAACAAAGGGCCTATTACGATTTTTATAAAATAATCAGTATCACCATTTCACCATCAGGATAGTTAATTAGTAACTAATAACGTCTAATTACCAAAAAAAGTAACTAATAACGTCTAAAATCTTTTACAAATATTTAAATTACAAAAAATAAAGTTCAAAAGAAATAAAAAGAATTGGCAGAGAGCCATGTGCATAAGGTAACTGTGGTTGTTTTCTCCGCTCACTTGTTTGGATTTTTCAGCATTAAGCCAATTCATCTTTTGCTTGTTCTTTTGTTTTTTTTTCCCAATTTCGGTTTAACACACCTTGCAGCTGCTGCTTTGGTCCCCCACGCCTAACCTACCCCCATCACTTTCTTGCATCTCCTGCAAAATCACAACAACTCCTTTTGACTCATTAATTTGCTATCCTCTATAAATAACAATAACATAATGCAGGATAAATAATAAGGAGGAACAATAGGAAAATCACACCACCATGAAGTTAGCATTCAAATCCCTAACACACAAAGTAGAAAAAAGCAAAATAGGATTTTGATGAAAGAAAAAGGCAGAAAACAGAGAGGGAGGAGGATTCTTACCTCACCACTACCATCTCCAGTGAACCAACCACCACCGCGAGCCACCTTACCGTCGTTCTCCACCACCACGAGGTTTCCCCTCCATCTCTCTCAGTTTCGTTTCTCTCTCACTCTCTTTTTTTGTCGATCTATTTCTTTCATCTCTCTCCATCGCCATTCTTTTTTCCCTCTCTCACGGCTACTGCCGTTTCTCTTGCGTGTGTGTGTTGTTTGTGTTGAGATTAGGTTAGGTTCCCTTTTTTTTGGTCCAAGATTAGGTTAGGTTCTTGTTTTTATGATTTTAAATGTTGGGTTTTTACTTTCTATAATTTCTATGTGCTGATTGCACCCCTTTACGCCTTTAATATCCCTCCCTCCTTATCCCTCGTTCAGTTTTTAATTAGTTTTTTGAACATGTTTAGTTTATTATTATTTGTATATGTTATATGCTTCAAAAAAATATTATTTGTATATGTTATTATTATCTGAATATATACCCCTTTTGCTCATATTACACATTCACACGCTGTATTCATATTCTTTGTCAAAAAAAATCCTGTATTCATATTCCAATGTGGCAGATAATAGGAGATAAAGGGAGTATATTTTAAACTATATTTATTATATTGTAAAACACAAGAATGGTTAATAAAAATAATGTGAAAAATATAACGAGAGGAAGTACTAACTTATTTCATTTTTAAGACATCCACAAGCTCCAACATAGAATAATTGTTGTTCTTACAAATGACGTATCAATGAAAGAACTTATTATATTATTTTTGGTTCTAATCTTTTTGGATTCTGGTATTACTCGATTGGTGTCGCAATGAGTGACTCATTTATAAAAAAACGAATGACCATTCAATTTTTAATGCAATATTAATATATTATTATCATTATTATTTCGTATCCTAGGATAGATTAAGCCACTGGGCCAAAAGTGTTGATTATCTTCCACTTTGCATTTACTATAACGGTAAAAACTTTTTCATTTTTAAACATTTATTAATATGTATGAAATTGTCAAATTGACCGCTAATTGTGAAATGGAGGAAGTATATTTTTGTTTGAAATGATTTTGGACTTGCCTTGTTTCTTAACTCATGTCTCATGGTATCTCTTTTGTCTTTTTTATCATATATTAGGCTCTTTCACATGCAAAAGAAGAGCATATGCGGCAGTATTCTGAACTCAGTAAATTTACACATAATTGTCAGGAGCGGAAATACAACAATGTTAAAACATTGCAGTCAGATGAAGGTTTGATTTCTCTTTGGTCATTTTTCTCTTTGGTCAAATACAACAATGTTGAAACATTGAACTCACTATATTGAGAGCATTTTACAGGTTTGATTTCTCTTTGGTCATTTTTCTAGTATATGAATTGAATGTATTTGGAAGATGTTTTCGATGCATCACATTTCAATTCAATTTACTAAACATATTTAAGCCTTTTTAGATTTATGGTTACAAATGGTTCTCCATACTGTGTAGTGCAATTCAAATGAAATGACTTCAAATAAGCATTTCATTGTATGAAGCTTCTAGCATGTTTGGACAGAATTTATACCACAAAAAAACATTAGTGAGATGAAGGTATTAAGATTCAAGAGTTTCACATAAACTAATATTAGGCATGTTGAAAATGTCCTAAAATGTATCTTTTGCCTAACTGTAAATTTTGTCTCAATATTTTAAATAGAACTGAATTTATATTATTTCAGGATTTGATAATTAGCTTATTTGATGTTCAAAGTTTCCTTCACATGTTTTGCATTAATCCCCCTGCACCCCCAGAAAGAAAACTTTCAATTTTTTTTGCCTTGTGCATGATAAACACACACTCTTAATTTGTAGTTCTCTACTGAATGTCACCTTGTTTTTTCTTGGGTCGTTTTCTATACTTATGTATACTCAACTAGCTGCGTGGAGATTCTTTAGCTATTAAACAGTGAGACTGAGACATGTTAAACGGTCTGGTTGTACAGGTTGAAATGCTGCAGAAAGGACTCGAGGAGGTTGGAGTTTTGAGTAATGTTGGAAGCTATTCCTACCATTTGTTGAACCCAACTTCTATAGGTAGTTCATGCACCAGTTTTTTAGCCGACAAACCCAAGCAAGATATGTGCTTTAGAAACATGATTTGTTATTTAGATTCATTAGAGTGACAAAGAATGCAACATAGTATACTTAGGCCATATAAAAATGATATGCGTAATATTGGGATAATATTGGGGTAGATAGAGATTACCTCCCTGTCATCAAAGTCAAGTATGCAATCTCGGGCAACACCGATGTTTCCACAAAATGCAACAATGAATTTTGTGGAGACTATATAACCTTTATCAACATTGTCTGATAACATGATACCCTCACCAATAGTGGCTCGAGTGTCCGCCGCTGTGATGATACCCTCACCAATTTTCATGCATAAATATTTAATCAAAATGCTCAAATTATTTTTGTGGTTCAATTCACTTCCTCCATCTATATGAACTCATTTCCTCTCATTATTACAAAGAAAAATTGAAAAGTCACAACCTATACCACACAAGGTGTTTAGACCCACAACAAGAAAGAGAGGAAATTTATTTCAAATACCTTGAGTACTAAGCAAGATTGAAGCTTTAAATTGATGATCTAGCTACTAGCCTTCAAAATTCACACCAAATCACAAGAATGGAGGAGAAGAACTTTTTTGAGAAGAAGATTAGGGAGAGTTATCATCCGAGAGAGAGGGAGAGAGAGAGAGAGAGAGAGAGAGAGAATTTCTTTGTAATAATGAGAGGAAATGAGTTCATATAGATGGAGGAAGTGAATTGTGACCACAAAAATAATTTGAGCATTTTTATTAAATATTTATGCATGAAAATTGGTGAGGGTATCATCACAGCGGCAGACACTCGAGCCACTATTGGTGAGGGTATCATGTTATCAGACAACGTTGATAAAGGTTATATAGTCTCCACAAAATTCATTGTTGCATTTTGTGGAAACATCGGTGTTGCCCGAGATTGCATACTTGACTTTGATGACAGGGAGGTAATCTCTATCTACCTCAATATTATCCCAATATTACGCATATCATTTTTATATGGCCTAAATATACAGTATACTATGTTGCATTCTTTGTCACTCTAATGAATCTAAATAACAAATCATGTTTCTAAATGACATATCTTGCTTGGGTTTGTCGGCTAAAAAACTGGTGCATGAACTACCTATAGAAGTTGGGTTCAACAAATGGTAGGAATAGCTTCCAACATTACTCAAAACTCCAACCTCCTCGAGTCCTTTCTGCAGCATTTGAACCTGTACAACCAGACCGTTTAACATGTCTCAGTCTCACTGTTTAATAGCTAAAGAATCTCCACACAGCTATTTGAGTATACATAAGTATAGAAAACGACCCAAGAAAAAACAAGGTGACATTCAGTAGAGAACTACAAATTAAGAGTGTGTGTTTATCATGCACAAGGCAAAACAAAAATTGAAAGTAAACTTTCTGGGGGTGCTGGGGGATTAATGCAAAACATGTGAAGGAAACTTTGAACATCAAATAAGCTAATTGTCAAATCCTGAAAGAATATAAATTCAGTTCTATTTAAAATATTGAGACAAAATTTACAGTTAGGCAAAAGATACATTTTAGGACATTTTCAACATGCCTAATATTAGTTTATGTGAAACTCTTGAATCTTAATACCTTCATCTTACTAATGTTTTTTTGTGGTATAAATTCTGTCCAAACATGCTAGAAGCTTCATACAATGAAATGCTTATTTGAAGTCATTTCATTTGAATTGCACTACACAGTATGGAGAACCATTTGTAACCATAAATATAAAAAGGCTTAAATATGTTTAGTAAATTGAATTGAAATGTGATGCATCGAAAACATCTTCCAAATACTTTCAATTTCATATACTAGAAAACTGACCAAAGAGAAATCAAACTTGTAAAATGCTCTCAATATAGTGAGTTCAAAGTTTCAACATTGTTGTATTTGACCAAAGAGAAAAATGACCAAAGAGAAATCAAACCTTCATCAGACTGCAATGTTTCAACATTGTTGTATTTCCGCTCCTGACCATTATGTGTAAATTTACTGAGTTCAGAATACTGCCTCATATGCTCTTCTTTTGCATGTGAAAGAGCCTAATATATGAAAAAAAAAAGACAAAAGAGATACCATGAGACATGAGTTAAGAAACAATGCAAGTCCAAAATCATTTCAAACAAAAATATACTTCCTCCATTTCACAATTAGCGGTCAATTTGACAATTTCATACATATTAATAAATGTTTAAAAATGAAAAAGTTTTTACCGTTATAGTAAATGCAAAGTGGAAGATAATCAACACTTTTGGCCCAGTGGCTTAATCTATCCTAGGACACGAAATAATAATGATAATAATAATATTAATATTGCATAAAAAATTGAATGGTCATTCGTTTTTTTATAAATGAGTCACTCATTGCGACACCAATCGAGTAATACCAGAATCCAAAAAGATTAGAACCAAAAATAATATAATAAGTTCTTTCATTGATACGTCATTTGTAAGAACAACAATTATTCTATGTTGGAGCTTGTGGATGTCTTAAAAATGAAATAAGTTAGTACTTCCTCTCGTTATACTTTTCACATTATTTTTACTAATCATTCTTGTGTTTTACAATATAATAAATATAGTTTAAAATATACTCCCTTTATCTCCTATTATCTGCCACATTGGAATATGAATACAGGGTTTTTTTTGACAAAGAATATGAATACAGCGTGTGAATGTGTAATATGAGCAAAAGGGGTATATATTCAGATAATAATAACATATACAAATAATATTTTTTTTGAAGCATATAACATATACAAATAATAATAAACTAAACATGTTCAAAAAACTAATTAAAAACTGAACGAGGGATAAGGAGGGAGGGATATTAAAGGCGTAAAGGGGTGCAATCAGCACATAGAAATTATAGAAAGTAAAAACCCAACATTTAAAATCATAAAAACAAGAACCTAACCTAATCTTGGACCAAAAAAAAGGGAACCTAACCTAATCTCAACACAAACAACACACACGCAAGAGAAACGACAGTAGCCGTGAGAGAGGGAAAAAAGAATGGCGAGGGAGAGAGATGAAAGAAATAGATCGACAAAAAAAGAGAGTGAGAGAGAAACGAAACTGAGAGAGATGGAGGGGAAACCTCGTGGTGGTGGAGAACGACGGTAAGGTGGCTCGCGGTGGTTGTTGGTTCACTGGATATGGTAGTGGTGAGGTAAGAATCCTCCTCCCTCTCTGTTTTCTGCCTTTTTCTTTCAGCAAAATCTTATTTTGCTTTTTTCTACTTTGTGTGTTAGGGATTTGAATGCTAACTTCATGGTGGTGTGATTTTCCTATTGTTCCTCCTTATTATTTATTCTGCATTATGTTATTGTTATTTATAGAGGATAGCAAATTAATGAGTCAAAAGGAGTTGTTGTGATTTTGCAGGAGATGCAAGAAAGTGATGGGGGTAGGTTAGGCGTGGGGGACCAAAGCAGCAGCTGCAAGGTGTGTTAAACCAAAATTGGAAAAAAAAACAAAAGAACAAGCAAAAGATGTATTGGCTTAATGCTGAAAAATCCAAACAAGTGAGCGGAGAAAGCAACCACAGTTACCTCATGCACATGGCTCTCTGCCAATTCTTTTTATTTCTTTTGAACTTTATTTTTTGTAATTTAAATATTTGTAAAAGATTTTAGACGTTATTAGTTACTTTTTTTTTGGTAATTAGACGTTATTAGTTACTAATTAACTATCCTGATGGTGAAATGGTGATACTGATTATTTTATAAAAATCGTAATAGGCCCTTTGTTTAAAATGGTACACACTTAGAAGAGGATGGAAAATGGTTTTTTCTTGGGACATAATAAAATTGTGGGACATGTTTCAACATTTATTGAGAAAATACATAATGGTCTTTAATTTTAAATTACTGGAATCTAATTTGTTTTACAATTAGTGGAGCTTAAACATTTGTCAACAAAAATACATAATAGTTTTAATTTTAAATTCTGGGAAATTGTTTTACGTTATTTTTTAATAAAAAATACTTTGCAAGTGATTTTGAAGCGATCCAAACTTATGGAGTACTTCAAAGGTACTAAACTGGAATAATGGAATAATAAAACGTGGAGCAATGTTTTTAGAACCAGACCGGAGATCGAATCGGTGAGACCTCCGGGTCATGGTTTAATCAGTTCACCCGGTTCAACCTTGAATCGGATGATTAGTAAATAAATAAAAAATAAAAAAAATATTAATTTTTGTTGAAAAAATAAATAAAAAAAATCAGAAAATACATTTCAGCCGGTTCAACCCGGGTAAAATGATGGTTCAAAGCGATTCAACCGCGGTCCGAGCCTGTTTGGCCCAGTTTTGGATGGTTCAATCATCCTGCAATTCAAATGGGGTTGAACCAACCACTAGATTGGGCAGTTCCCGGTTTAATCAGTTGAATCTCCCGGTTCTGAAAACACTGACGTGGCTTATAATTTAATTTTACTGAATACACAAAGAAAACTAACAAATTACTAGTACCGGTCACACAAAGACAATGTACAGAAAGGAATCTTTTGACCAAAAAAGACAAAAGCTACATAAAGGATTCTATTTATTTTTTTGGTCTAGTTCAAGAAGGATTCTATTAACGATGCTTACTATTGGCGGATGTGAAACACTTATTAAAACTAACTTATCCATTATAACTTTCGCACTCAATGGAACTCTTTTGGTGGTGAACAACATCACCGAACTAACATTGTTTCTTTTTTATCGTCTTGTTAGTTTTAGCGGTTATTACTAATATAGATTGTGGAATTATGTGTACACCCGAAATTTAAGGTATATAAGATTTATTTTGTAACACCCCGATATTTCTAACGTGTAGATGTGTCGTAGTGCACAATATTAGCAATAATCAGAGGACACAATTCCTGCTTAAGTATTGAACGTATAAACTTTTTCCGAATTAAAACATAATAGTTCGGACTAAGCCGTCTTAACTCCATACACAAATCCAAGATCAAAAAATAAATACAACACCCTGTTCAATACTTAATAAACATAATTCATAAGGGTTTATACAACTCATAGCAACTACAAGTTATATAACCATACAGAGACAACCAAATAGAAAATAACATCAAGACTATCCGTTCTTGACATCTCCAAGAGCACTTCACCTATCTGTGTCGGGTACTCTTCCTCTTGCCTTGCTTCTCTGTAAAAACAACAAATGTGATTGGGTGAGACAACTTGTCTCAGTGAGTCCTACCGTGCCCCCTCACTATCACTCGGTTTCTTTTAAAACCGATTATCGCATAGTTAAATATATATAACTATCTGTCAACATAAACATAGCCCATTACCGACCGTGCAACAGTTCACTAATCTCGGTAATTTAAGTACTATCATTTATGTTATTAAGCCTAGTCGATTAATTTATAATCACTAGCTTTTCAAGCGAAACGCCGACCATGCAACAGTTCACTAATCCCGGCGAATCGTGTTCTCAATTTAGCATAAACCGGCCGTGCAACAGTTCACTAATCCCGGTAACCCACGAATTGACCACGCCAAAACGTTTCAGGGCCTAGGGTGAGGGCTCATGACTTCCCTTCCTAGTATGCTACTTGTCGGGTCGTCACCCAACGCGATATATAATAAAATATACATCATGTCCGCATTGGACCATCTTTCAAGTTTTAGATATCTATATTATCGATCTATAACCCGTTTTGATGAATTCGAAGTTAGACATCCGGCGTTATAATCATAGCGTCGAGAAGGATCCACGATCCGGTTTGTTATGCCAAAAACATTATCTCACACGCGGTCTAAGCTTCCGGTTTTCGGTTCAATAAACCTTCAAGACCTCTTTTCAAAAACTCAAGTTGAACATGCTTAAAACGGAGTTTTTATTAGGTTAATTATGTCACAATTAATCGGGAAGGAGATTAGAAGTGGTTTGGAATCAATCGGAGCGACGAAACGAGAAATCGGAAGCCGGTAACAGAACCCCACGCACGGTCCGTGCCCAGGGGCGCACGACCCGTGCGTGATGCACCTAAAACCATCCAGTCAATCCGAAGGGAGCGCACGGTCCGTGCCCAGGGGCGCACGATCCGTGCGTCCTGTATAAATTCGCAATTTTGCCAACCCGAAGCAGGCGCACGGTTCGTGCCCAGGGGGGCACGATCCGTGCGTCCTGTTCTGTTACAGAACTTGCACAGATTTTTCCGATTCGTTTCTCCGATCGTTCCCAATTCGATCCCCAATCTCAATCCCACCTGAAATACAGAAAATCCAGGCAATTCCAGACTATATATCCAGTTCATAAATCATATAACATAAATATAGATTCTATGGGAAAAACCGTAAAACGCAATAGTTTTAATAAAACTGTTTTCGGTTCTTAAATATTTCGAAATCAGTATTTTGTCTTAGGACTGAAAGCAACATAATTTTAGAAAGCAATATTCCCTAATCGTGAGTAGAACTCACCGTGATGTCGATTTCACTAGAAACTTCAATCGAACCGCGAAAAGATCGATGTACGAGGTATACGATCGAGAACCGAAAGGCACCAACAAAGTCACTTACAGCAGCCACTGAACTTGGTTGAAGTACTGAAACAGCAATCCACTCCACCCGACTTCTCCCCAATTCAGAATGCAAGGTACAGCTCCTCTTGAACAACGAAAGCTGAACATGCAAGGCAAACTGAACTCAGAATTTTATTGTCTTCAACATTGAAGATGAAGTCGAATTTGGGAGGTTGAAGGAAGTCAGAAACTGAATTTTCATTTCAGAATACAATTGCGAAATTGATGAGGAAATTTCAGAGGGTTACTTACATGCACTAATTTCAGAAAATCAAGAACATGCAACACTTGTAACACAGATTTCTTCCACTTTCATCATTTGGGCTCCAAAGCTGAAAATAGGATTGAGAGATAGGGTGAGAATCTGGGCTTGAGAGTGGTATCAATGGCTTCAGAATTGAAAATGGAGCAAGGATGTCAAGGGAGCACTTACATGCAAGAAGGAAATCTGAGCTTCCTCTCCTCTTCTCCTCCACTTGCGCCCTCTCTCCCTCCTTTCTCAACTTCTTTCTTTTTCCTGGAATTTCAGAAATGAATGAATGAGGGTGGTGTGGCTGAGTGGCTTCAGAATAGAAGTATTTATATGAGGGGTGCAAAATTACCATTTTGCCCTTCAGCTTAAATACTTTAAATTAATCATGACTAAGCCATAATTAATTAATGAATAGGATTTCTTTGGACTTTCTCCTCGACTATTAATCCCCGAGGCATAACTAATTATTCCCAAAAATAATTAATCGGCCTTAGGCATCATAGTACGAGTCTTTAAAAATTAGGGATGTTACATATTTAAGGGTTTATTTTGTAACAAAAAATACTTTGAAAGTGATTTTTTTTATTTAAAGGCATGTTGTAATAGTTTTTTAATAAAACATAGAGTATAATTTATTTTGACCGAATACATAGGAAAACTAACAAATTAGTACTATGCACACTTTTGATTTGAACAGTTGAACACTGATCACACAAAGACAAAATATACAGAAAGGAATCTTTTGACCAAAAAAGACAAAAATTACAGAAAGGATTCTATTTCTTTTGCTCTAGTTCAGAAAGGATTCTATTAAGGATGGTTACTATTGGCGGATGTGAAACACTTATCAAAACTAACTAGTTATACGATATAACTTTCCCACTCAGTGGAACCCTTTGGTGGTGAACAACATTACCGAACTCACATCGTATCTTTTTTATTGTCTTGTGTACTGTCTATGTATATCATTACTAAGCCATTTGCTTAGTAATAGTTACTAAATCATTACTAGCCATTGGATTGATAAAATTTCAATGAAATTCAATCTAATGGCTAGTATTCAATAAGGGTATTTGTGTCACATCTCTTTTTTTAGTTTTAATTACATTAAATAATTTAATAAATGTGCCTTTTTTAGGGATTACTAAAACAAAACAATTTTTTGCTCCTTGATTTCTCTTCCACTATCTTCTCTCTCACAATTCCACTCTCTTCTCTCTCACAATTTTCTCTTACGCTCCTCTTCTTCTTCTTCTTCTTCTTCTTCTTCTTCTTCTTCTTCTTCTTCTTCTTCTTCTTCTTCTTCTTCTTCTTCTTCTTCTTCTTCTTCTTCTTCTTCTTCTTCTTCTTCTTCTTCTTCTTCTTCTTCTTCTTCTTCTTCTTCTTCTTCTTCTTCTTCTTCTTCTTCTTCTTCTTCTTCTTCTTCTTCTTCTTCTTCTTCTTCTTCTTCTTCTTCTTCTTCTTCTTCTTCTTCTTCTTCTTCTTGATACTTCTTCTTCTTCTTCTTCTTCTTCTTCTTCTTCTTCTTCTTCTTCTTCTTCTTCTTCTTCTTCTTCTTCTTCTTCTTCTTCTTCTTCTTCTTCTTCTTCTTCTTCTTCTTCTTCTTCTTCTTCTTCTTCTTCTTCTTCTTCTTCTTCTTCTTCTTCTTCTTCTTCTTCTTCTTCTTCTTCTTCTTCTTCTTCTTCTTCTTCTTCTTCTTCTTCTTCTTCTTCTTCTTCTTCTTCTTCTTCTTCTTCTTCTTCTTCTTCTTCTTCTTCTTCTTCTTCTTCTTCTTCTTCTTCTTCTTCTTCTTCTTCTTCTTCTTCTTCTTCTTCTTCTTCTTCTTCTTCTTCTTCTTCTTCTTCTTCTTGATACATATCTCTTTCTTTATTTTTCATGCAAAAGAAGTCTAAAAAACGCACTCACGCAAAGAGAGATGAAACGATCCTTGAAATGATGATTGACCAAATATTTTAAGGCAAAGTCGTCATCTATCCAGTGGCCATCACCATTGATGTAAGTCGCATTGAAACACATTATCATGGATATCGAAAAATAGTGTAGTGCAATAATAACCATAGAAATAGTTTAGATTGGTTATTATTGTACTAACCAAACAATTGAAAGGTTTGGTTAGGAGAATAATAACCATAGGAATAGTTTAGAGTGGTTATTATTGTACTAACCAAACTATTGAAATGTTTGGTTAGTGCAATAATAACCAGGAAAACACCGTACTTTAGTTAGGTGTCATGGTGACGGTGGTTGCGTATCTGGGTGATGGCGTAGTCGACGGAGATGAAAGCGTTTTAATTTTGTTTGAATGAAATGGGAAAGAGAGATGAAACGATCCTTGAAATGATGATTGACCAAATATTTTAAGGCAAGGTCATCATCTATCCAGTGGCCATCACCATTGATGTAAGTCGCATTGAAACACATTATCATGGATATCGAAAAATAGTGTAGTGCAATAATAACCATAGAAATAGTTTAGATTTGGTTATTATTGTACTAACCAAACTATTGAAAGGTTTGGTTAGTGGAATAATAACCATAGAAATAGTTTAGAATGGTTATTATTGTACTAACCAAATTATTGAAATGTTTGGTTAGTGGAATAATAACCAGGAAAACACTGTACTTTGGTTAGGTGTCGTGGTGACGGTGGTTGCAAATTTGTGTGATGGCGTAGTCGACGGAGATGAAAACGTTTTAATTTTGTTTGACTGAAATGAGAAAGAGAGATGAAACGATGGTGAAGAGAGACGTTTCACAAAAATAAGGAAACAATTATAATTAAAACGGTTCCAATATTTTAGGAATGGGCGCATGATTTTGGGTTAGTCATTAATATAGATTCCTTAATTTTTTTAGGCTTTTTTTTAATTAAAATAGAATTTACATCTATGACCCTTTAGTAATTGTTACTAAACAATTGTCTAGTAACATAAGTCATACTCATCATTAATCTGCTAACAAAATATCAATCTTAATATTTTTCCAACTAAATAATTTTAAGATATTTATGTAATTTCACTTTTTCAATTTTTCAAAGTTTTTCACTTTTTCAAACTTTTTCACTCTCACATACTTTTTTAAACATTTTCACTCTCTCACACTTTTTTCAAACTTTTTCACAACTTTTTCACGTTTCACTCTCTCTCTCTCTCTCTCTCTCTCTCTCTCTCTCTCTCTCTCTCTCTCTCTCTCTCATATATATATATACTTTTTCATTTTTTCTCACATTTTTTCACTCTTTTCTCCTCTTTCTTCCTCTAACTCTATCTCATTTTTCTATTTTTCACGATATATCTACTTTAATTTCACCTATATGTCTCCTTCATTTTTTAATATTCCATTTTTTTATCAATAAGTTTTATTAGTCTCTACAGGAAATATTACAATTTGGAAAATTTGAAACTTTATTACAATTTTGTTTTATAATCTCTACGGAAGATATTACATATTGTTGGTAATTGTTCACGAGGTAATGTTCGGATTAACTCAATTACAATTTGAAACTTTTTGTTTATCTACTTTAAATTAGTGTTGATTTTCACAGGGTAATGCTCGGACTAATTAAATTATGTCTAAGTCTATTAATAAAAATAACACGACAATACATGTGCATATGCACAGGTATACTGCTAGTTAGTTTTATATGTTACTAATCTAGATTGGAGAATTAAGGGTACACCCAAAATTTAATCTGGAGACTTATGAGTGAGATCTGAACTCACTTAGTTACTACTCGGATCAATCATTGTTGGTGAATTTGCCTTGTTTTGAAACTTAACTTAAGGTATTTAGTCGCATTTTTTTTATTATTTCTGTAAAATAAACTATTTTTTTGACACAAAATCGTAAATAAACTATTGAACCTTCGCAACAAGAATGTCCCAAAAAATTAACTTAAAGCATTACATAAGGAATTCGCCATTATTTAAATGGCCATAGACAAGGTTCAATTTGCTAGAAGTTAGAACTACTAAATTGACTATCTATATCTATCTATCTTTTATATTTGTATGTAAAGAGACTTCAACTACTTTTTACTTAAAACTTCAAATTCCAATACTTAAATTTAAAATAAGTTATTATAAAAAATAAGTAGTCATTACTTACTTTTTTTTTATAAATCGGGTATCCTCTGCGTGCAATTGTAGAGAGTAATCCCTCGAGCCGGGTAGGACCACAATGGGAGGCAAAGCTCTCCCTCAAGAGATTTAACACTGCTGCATGCCGAAGGCTGGATTCAAACTCAGGACCTTGGTTAAAAAAAGTAAGGAATAGTAATATTCAATTGAATGGTAATATGGAAAGTCATTCCATTTTAAAGTAAGGAATGACTACCTAAGAGTACTTGTATGAGATGGTAGGGAGAGCTTTCGGCATGCAGCAGTGTTAACCAAGCTTAACCAAGGTCCTGAGTTTGAATCCAGCCTTCGGCAATAGTAACCATCCTTAATAGAATCCTTTCTGAACTAGAGCAAAAGAAATAGAATCCTTTCTGTAATTTTTGTCTTTTTTGGTCAAAAGATTCCTTTCTGTTCATTTTGTCTTTGTGTGATCAAACTGTTCAAATCAAAAGTGTGCATAGTACTAATTTGTTAGTTTTCCTATGTATTCGGTCAAAATAAATTATACTCTATGTTTTATTAAAAAACTATTACAAAATGCCTTTAAATAAAAAAATCACTTTCAAAGTATTTTTTGTTACAAAATAAACCCTGAAATAAATCTTATATACCTTAAATTTCGGGTGTACACATAATTCCACTATCTAGATTAGTAATAACCGCTAAAACTAACAAGACGATAAAAAAGAAACAATGTTAGTTCGGTGATGTTGTTCACCACCAAAAGAGTTCCATTGAATTGGAAAGTTATAATGGATAAGTTAGTTTTAATAAGTGTTTCACATCCGCCAATAGTAAGCATCGTTAATAGAATCCTTCTTGAACTAGACCAAAAAAATAAATAAATCCTTTATGTAGCTTTTGTCTTTTTTGCCAAAAGATTCCTTTCTGTACATTGTCTTTGTGTGACCGGTACTAGTAAGTTGTTAGTATTCTTTGTGTATTCAGTCAAATTAAATTATAAGCTACGTCAGTGTTTTCAGAACCGGGAGATTCAACTGGTTGAACCGGGAACTGCCCAATCTAGTGGTTGGTTCAACCCCATTTGAATTGCAGGATGATTGAACCATCCAAAACTGGGCCAAACAGGCTCGGACCGCGGTTGAATCCCTTTGAACCATCATTTTACCCGGGTTGAACCGGCCGAAATGTATTTTCTGATTTTTTATTTACTTTTTCAACAAAACTTAATATTTTTTTTAATTTTTTATTCATTTACTAATCATCCGATTCAAGGTTGAACCGGGTGAACTGATTAAACCATGACCCGGAGGTCTCACCGATTCGATCTCCGGTCTGGTTTTAAAAACACTGCTCCACGTTTTATTATTCCATTATTCCAGTTTAGTACCTTTGAAGTACTCCATATTGGATCGCTTCAAAATCACTTGCAAAGTATTTTTTATTAAAAAATAACGTAAAACAATTTCCCAGAATTTAAAATTAAAACTATTAAGTATTTTTGTTGACAAATGTTTAAGCTCCACTAATTATAAACAAATTAGATTTCAGTAATTTAAAATTAAAGACCATTATGTATTTTCTCCATAAATGTTGAAACATGTCCCACAATTTTATTATGTCCCTAGAAAAAACCATTTTCCATCCTCTTCTAAGTGTGTACCATTTTAAACAAAGGGCCTATTACGATTTTTATAAAATAATCAGTATCACCATTTCACCATCAGGATAGTTAATTAGTAACTAATAACGTCTAATTACCAAAAAAAAGTAACTAATAACGTCTAAAATCTTTTACAAATATTTAAATTACAAAAAATAAAGTTCAAAAGAAATAAAAAGAATTGGCAGAGAGCCATGTGCATGAGGTAACTGTGGTTGCTTTCTCCGCTCACTTGTTTGGATTTTTCAGCATTAAGCCAATACATCTTTTGCTTGTTCTTTTGTTTTTTTCCCAATTTCGGTTTAACACACCTTGCAGCTGCTGCTTTGGTCCCCCACGCCTAACCTACCCCCATCACTTTCTTGCATCTCCTGCAAAATCACAACAACTCCTTTTGACTCATTAATTTGCTATCCTCTTTAAATAACAATAACATAATGGAGAATAAATAATAAGGAGGAACAATAGGAAAATCACACCACCATGAAGTTAGCATTCAAATCTGTTGCACCCCGAAAAATCCCCGTTTTGGGTTTCTCAATGTACAACGTGGAAAAATTTGGAGCCGCCACCAATATTTTAATTTTAAGACCAAAACATTGAAAAAAGGTCTTTTGGACAAGGCGGATGGTCTTTTGAAACTAGAGATATAGGTTCGGGGGTCGATTACGTGCGAGGAAGGTGTTAGCACCGCGCACGTCCTTTCTACCGAAAGGGAACCTCTAATTAAATGTGTGGTTTTAACGTTTGATTTGAAAAATACCTAGATTTGCCTATTTATTTCTTATTTGGAGATGAATGGGAAAACTTTTAATGAAAATATTATTTTTGGTGAAAAAAGGGGGGAAAAAGGTTTTTTAGAAAAAAAAGTGCTTGACGGGACATGGCCCGCTCCTACGTATCTCCTGGTGCGATGGAGAATTCAAAGCTACGTAGTTCTTGGCCTTTGGTTTTGAAAAGGTTTTTGTTTTGTTCTTTTTGGTGAGTTTTCGCAATAGGACGAGCATTAATGAGTGATTAAACTAACAAAGGCTATGGGTAATCACTGCTAAATACTCAAAAAGAGTTGTTACCTCTAGTCAGACGAACAAAGGCTCTGATTGACTATTAGTAACGACTTGTTTTTATTATATTTTCGAAAAGGTTTTCGAAGTAGGACGAGCATTAGCGAATGATTAAACTAACAAAGGTTATGGGTAATCATCGCTAAGTACTCATGTAAATTTGAAGAGCGTTCATAGAGATCAAACTAACAAAGGTTATGGGCGACCTCCACTACTTGCTTATTTTTGTTTATTGAAAATGCTTTGAAAATTAATTGGTTTGGAAAAGAGTTTTTAGAAAATAAATAAATCATTTTCAATCGAAATCTATGTCCCAAAACCAAATGCAAAATGAATGAATGAAGTTCAAACATATTCAACTAATCAAGCAATCATGAACATGTTGATCATCAACTAAGATTAAGCATGCCAATATAATCAAGAGATTTAATTGTCATAGATGCAAGACAAAGTTCTCAAAACAATTGTGTTTGTGTGTGAAGGAGAATTGTTACACAAGTTGGAAGCAATCTCAAGAGGGGCACATATGCCTCTATGCTACACATGTTGGTAGTCTTATAAGGGCACATGATTGTGTAAAAGGGTTTGTGCACAATTAAGTCAAGACATTCAAATGGCATCAAGAACAAAGGAATCCAATTGATCATAGGCATAGAATAGTCTAAGTTAAATGGATGAGCATGTGATCATGATGTGCTAGATTAGATAAGCATGAATGCATGTAAATGCATGAACATTTGAGAATGAATGCAAGAATGAGTATATACAAAGATGTATGAGCATACAAGAATGCATGAGCATTTGATACAAGAATGCATGGACATGTGAGGATGAATGCAAGAATGAGTATATACAAAGACGCATGAGCATACAAGAACGCATGAGCATTTGATGCATGGACATTTGATTTTTTGTTTTATGAAAGAGATGTGTTTGTATTTTTTAATTTAGAAATTGTTTATTTTTGCGCTTGACAGGGGCGTGGCCCTGCTCCTACGTATCTCCGGGTGGAGAATCAAAGGCGACGTAGTTCTAGGTTCTTTTTGAAAAGTTTTTGAAATAGGACGAGCATTAGCAAATGATTGAACTAGCAGAGGCTATGATGAATCACTACTAAATACCCAAAAGAGAGAGTTGTACCGCCAGTCAAACGAACAAAGGTTCTGATGGACTATTGATAACAACTCGTTTTTATTATCTTTTTGAAAGTGATTTTCAAAAAAAGATTGATTTGCACAATGATCAAACTAACAAAAGTTATGATGGACCATCGTTTATTATTCTTATGAGAAAAAGACATTGTCACCAATAGCTAAACGAACAGAGGCTCTGATGAGCTATTAGCAACAATGGGTTGTAAACTGATTCTTTTTGTTCGTTTTTATGAAAATAATTTGTTTATGGGGATGAAAAGAACTTTTATTTGTTGCGCTTGACGAGAACGTGGCTCGCTCCTACGTATCCCGAACGGGAATCAAAGCGACGTAGTTCTGACTAAAAATGTTTTTTTTTGAAAGAGTTTGAAAGGGGAAGGTTGAATCATCTGAGACCATCTTCACCACTTAGACAATAATGCACTAGGTATAAGTGGGAATCATGTGGTTCATCATCAACAATGACACTATAGCTAGATTAAATCACATAGGGCAATTTTGGCATGGATCACAATAACTAAATATTAACAAATGAAAAGACCGAAATACCTCTGATGAAGACAGATATTACAGATCTGAAGAACAAAAATGAAGCGGAGAACTGGAAAATGAGATTTGCGAGAGCTGTCTTCCCAGATCTCGTGAAAATGTTTCTGGAGCAATTCTTCTCAGATCTTGTGAAAAAATGTGTGTAGCAATTCTTCTCTCTGATCTCGTGTGAAGTGTTCGTGTAAATCTCTGTCTGCCTTTCTCTGATCTCGTGAAGTCCGTCCCAAAATGTGACTTGAGGCTGCCTATTTATAGGCTCAGGAAAGCGTAGGAATTTTAAAAAACATTTATTGCAAGGATGAATCGATTGTTTGAGCCTTTGGAAATATGTAGGAATCGATTCTTTTCTTTTGGAAATGACAAGAATCGATTATATGGCCTATGGAAAATGATAGGAATCGATTTTCAGGACATTTTGGAGATCCTGAAAATCGATTCTGTGGTCTTTGGAAACATGTAGGAATCGATTCTTTATTTTTGGAAATGATGAGAATCGATTGTATGGCCTATGGAAAAAAGGAGGAATCGATTTTCACCTCTTTAAAATGGCCTGAAAATCGATTTCAAGGCCTATGAAAGGAGAGGGAAATCGATTTTCAGGACATATATAATAGGTAAAAATCGATTCCATGTTTAGTTAAAGCAGTGAGGAATCGATTCATGGCCTATGGAAGAGCTTAAAAATCGATTTTCAAGGCCTATGCAACATACTATAAATCGATTCTTGGCCTAGAAATTAATTCTTGTTTTCCAAAAAAATGCTTTTAGGTCCTTGCCATGCATGCATAAAATATTTTTCAAAGCTTGCCATGCATGCATAACATATTTTTCAAAACCCTAGTTTCTTAAAAAGTGCATTCTAACCCTAAGAATGATTTCAAAAACTTTGGAGCGGCTTCTAGGATTCAAAATGCATAATTTATTTTTTGTGTGGAAAATTAGGGTTTGGACCTAAGCCGGACAAAATTGGGGTATGACAGCTGCCCCTCTTTATTTGGATTTTGACAAGAAATATGAATTGCGCAGGACATATTTCGAGGCAAAATAGAAATAAAGAATTCAGAAATTATACCGATTTTGTCTGCTTAGGGAAACCCGAATTTTCCTCTTTTTCTTTTTCTATATATATTTTTTGAAATGCCCGCCCTCAAAAAGCAGGAAATAAAGCTATAAAGAAAGCAGTAAAGAAAATAACTTGGATGGACACTTGGGTCCTGAAGGGATGCTTGGATCCTGAATGAACACTGGGGTTCTGAAGGGACGCTGGGGTCCTGAATTCGGAGGTTGCCTAAAAACCTTCTAACGGACTCTTGTTGAGTCCGAGCTTTGGGATGGCCTTCTCGAGCGGCCGATCAACATCAGGTCCGGAACTGATTTGATCAAAGGATGTCCATTATGCCTTAGGTTGACATAACTAATCCGAAGGACTTGACGAAGTCGGATGGATCCATCGCGTGCTCGAACACGATGTTGTGATCTGGATTGATGGAGTTCACTAACTCTGGGTTGATGGAGTTTACTAACTCTGGGTTGATGGAGTTTACTAACTCTGGGTTGAGACTATCTAGTCTGAGGTAACTTCTATCTTGACAGGTACATGAAATGCATACACTTGAATGCATATGAATGCAATGATTGACTTTGGTGGAATGCTTTTTCTGTTATTTCTTCGCTCTTCTGAGATACAAATTGAAAGTGTAATGCACTACTGTTTGATGCCATGAAGCAATGAATGGTATGAATGGTATGAGAATGATGAATGATATGAAGATGTTGTGTTCTTTTATGTTCCGCCTTCTGTGATTTTCTTCTCTCCTTTCTTATTTGCTCTTTTTTTTTTTTTTTTTTTTTTTTTTTTTTTTTTTCTTCTTATGGAATGCAGATATCATGTAAATGGAGTGTGAATGTATGTTATGCAAAGTGTATGTGATGTGATGATTTCAATGGAATGATGGACGCTATGAGATGCTATTTTTGATTTTCTTCCTTTTTATTTTGGTTAAGGATCAACACTTCAAGTGCCTACAAGGTAAACATCCTAATCCCCAAGGATTAAGGTGAGCACCAAAGCCTTACAAGATAACAACCTAATCCCTAAGGATCCAGGCGAGCACTGAAGCCCTACAAGATAACAACCTAATCCCTGAGGATCCAGGCGAGCACTGAAGCCCTACAAGATAACAACCTAATCCCTAAGGATCCAGGCGAGCACTAAAGCCCTACAAGATAACAACCTAATCCCTAAGGATCCAGGCGAGCACTAAAGCCCTACAAGATAACAACCTAATCCCTAAGGATCCAGGCGAGCACTAAAGCCCTACAAGATAACAACCTAATCCCTAAGGATCCAGGCGAGCACTAAAGCCCTACAAGATAACAACCTAATCCCTAAGGATCCAGGCGAGCACTAAAGCCCTACAAGATAACAACCTAATCCCTAAGGATCCAGGCGAGCACTAAAGCCCTACAAGATAACAACCTAATCCCTAAGGATCCAGGCGAGCACTAAAGCCCTACAAGATAACAACCTAATCCCTAAGGATCCAGGCGAGCACTAAAGCCCTACAAGATAACAACCTAATCCCTAAGGATCCAGGCGAGCACTAAAGCCCTACAAGATAACAACCTAATCCCTAAGGATCCAGGCGAGCACTAAAGCCCTACAAGATAACAACCTAATCCCTAAGGATCCAGGCGAGCACTAAAGCCCTACAAGCGGCCGACTTTAGGCGACCCCTTCATGTGCTGAGATAGCTGGTTAAAGAATTTTTCCTATTTGTCTTCTTGCTATGTGAGGATGCAAATGCAATACTTTGATGCCTGATATGAAATGGTTGATTGGGAAACATAGGCATCTTGGATGACATGCGATGAATGCATGAAATGCGAATGCAAATGAAATGTTTGGATGCTAATGTTATGATGCATATTTTCTTTTTCTTTCTCTTATGATGAATGCAAATGCCTGAATTTCTCTTTTTCTTTACCTTATGTCTGATAAATGCATGATTTTATGCATGATGAATGTAATGCATGACTGTGTTTTGTTTATTGCCTTTTTTTATTTTTGCTGGTTCAGCCAACCCGCGACACTCATGACACGAGACTGAGGACTCTGTTGGACTTGCGGAGCTCATGGGCCGAGTGCATGTTGGTCTTGACTTTGCTGGTTTGAAGCAATTGTGGATGTAGTTGCTTTCTTGCATGATTGACTGATTTTGAGGATGTGCTTTCTCTCAGGACTCTTAAGAATCTCGTAATGATTTGCAATGCTCTATGATATATGCACATGTTTTACAGTTCAGGACCATCATCATCATAAAACGTTTATTTTGAGCAAAAAAAAGCAGAAAATAAAAGAGTGAACAGATACGAGAAATTTGAACTTTATTAATGTGGAAACCGGTCGCACAAGAAGTTACGCCGATTATTTATTACACTTGAAAGTTTAAACTGTAAAAAGACACGAAAAAAAGGGAGAAGCTGAATTCTGACTGTCCGTCTCTGTGGAACAGTGCCAAACATCTATGTCCTTGACCTTGATCACTCCCTCAACCAAACTTGTAGGAGAGTTGTATGCCTTTCTTTACTTTTCATGCCTAAGTTTTCAGACCCTAATTTTTGCCTGGATCGCCCTTTGCGGGTTTTCAATCCACCGGGTCGCTCTGATTTTGCCTAGGCCGCCCTTTGTGGGTTTTCAACCTAGCGAGCTAATTCTTACTTGGCTTGTCTTTCTCTTTTTTCATCTATTTTTAGGCATAATACTTCTTCACTTGATCTGAATTGAATGGATTCCTGAGATCTTCGCCGTCTATGTTTATGAGTATCGGCGCTCTTCTGGAAAAAGCTTTCTTGATTTCATATGGACCGTCATAAGTGGGCCTCAACTTCCCACGGAGTCAGCCTGGATAGGTAGGATCTTTTTGAGTACAAGGTCTCCTTTGCCGAATTCTCGAAGACGGACTTTCCTGCCGAAAGCTGCCTTCATCTTTTGTTGGTATAACTGGCCATGGCGCAGGGCAGCAATTCTTTTTCTCTTTAATGAGATTCAGTTGATCTAGACGAGCTTGGACCCATTTGCTTCCTCTAACTTGACCTCCATGACTACTTGTAGAGAGGGTACTTCAACCTTGACGAGAAGGACCGTTTCTGACCCATACACTAGAGAAGAAAGGGGGTTGCCCCTGTATGATTTCAATGAATGTGAGTACGACAAGGGATGAGATAGGTGTAGGGTCAATTTCCCTAGTTGTAGGAGGGGTGAAGAGCGACAGGATTGCCCCACTTGGCATATTGTAAACAAATGAATTTACTTGTCCTTGAGCTAAAACTTTGAGAAACAACAGCAATCAATCATTGATCGGAATGGACCTTTCGGGATTGTGGTGTTTTGTGGAGGAGAGATGAGTAAGCTTAATGAAGTATTTGGGGCTAATGGCAAGATGGTGTTTATTTGGTGTTGGCTGTTGATCGATGATTTATGACGGTTAACTGGCTTGATGAGGTATTAGGAGGTTTTATTCCTGGCTAAGGGTTTATGGAGGGCGGGCTGTCGAGGTCAAAGGAGAGTGCTTGCGGTTTATGAGAGGAGGGGTGCATGGAAATGAGAAAGTGTTTGAAGGTTTATTGAGACGAGGATCTCTTGGGTTTTGTGGTAACATGTATCAACTCACTATTTCTTTTGTATTTTTCTTTCGGTTTTGGGATTTTCCTTTTTGAATGATTTTTCCTTCTTTGACTTCTTCTTTTTCTTGAGCTTGGGTGAGCTGATAAAGAACGATGCACTGTTTTTTAATTCGAGGTGATCCTTGTCTAAGGTGACTTTTGGATTTTTGGCTTTTTCTTGGCTTAAGATGGGTCGGAAAGGATTATGTTTTTCTCTTTGGGATTTTCTTGGCTTAAGGTGGTTAGGAGAGGATTTTGTTTTTCTCTTTGGGATTTTCCTGGCTTAAGGTGGTTAAGAGAGGATTTTGTTTTTGAGTATGGAATGGTAGTCCGACTTCATTTCAAATCATGATTGCTTATTTCCTCAAGAATTAACTCTGGGACAATAGTTCACTTATTTTCATGCACTTGCCCTTCTTCTTTATTTGAGCTCTAATTTTCCTTTATTGAAGTACCCATCCTGACCTCTTTTTTGTTCTCAGTAGTTCCCAAGTTGATCACTTCAGTGGATTCCCTGTGATGCTGAATAACTCTTTCTCCTTGCTTCATTAACCTTCTGGAGGATTTTCCCGGTCTTTCTCAACGTCCCACTCTGCTTGATTGATAAGGTGATCAAAGTCAAAATATGGACTGTTGGCACTGTTATTTTGAGAGACAATTGCTGTGGATCCGCTTTTTACTGAGGCGAAAAAGCAGAATGAAAGGCGAAACAAACAAACAAGCAATAATAATGCAAGGAAAGGACACACGAAATGAAAAGGAATTAATTTTTATTGACTGGAATTCAAAAACAACGTTTTTATTAATGATGATGATTCTGAAAATAAAAACATGATTGCCCCTAACAACTTGCTCTATGACCTTGGGCAGAGCCACAGAGTTGCATTACAATGATCATATTGAATTTAAAAGTCACAGGAAAGGCAGCAGCTTCTTCAGCTTTCTCTGGCAAGGCAGCGACGAACCAGACCAGTCTCACTTTCTTCAGCTTCGGATCCATTACCGATGACAGCAATTTGGTTGTATTGTTCCTCTTCCTCATCCCATCCTGTGGGCTGGATGTCTTCTATTCGGATTTGAGCACTCTCGGGAGCGTCATACCTGACCAAGTAATCAAACTTTCCACTGGGCTCCCCTAGGGTATCCCAACATTCCTCTTCTGACTTAAGACCATTATTGATGACAGCAATTTGGTCGTATTGTTCCTCTTCCTCATCCCATCCTGTGGGCTGGATGTCTTCTATTCGGATTTGAGCACTCTCGGGAGCGTCATATCTGACCAAGTAGTCAAACTTTCCACTGAACTCCCCTAGGGTATCCCAACATCCTTCTTTCATAGGCACCGCTATTACTTCCTCATTGATTTCTTTATCATGGGTCCCTATCTGAACCACGCACCGATCTATCAGGTCTTGCAGGATCGACTTGAAAACTTCACAGGCACCCACACATAAAAGATCGGCGCATACACAGCCCTTCTTGATAACACCACGACGACACAACTCAGCATGTATATTTTCCAGAGGAGTCTGGATACACTTAACATCTTTTATCATTGTCTCCCCCACAGAATCCTCTACTGCATTAGCGGATGGTGTCCCATGTCCCGGTAGGGGGTTTGTAGTTGTACTGGGACTGTTCGGCTTGAAAGAGATCCAATTGGCGTCAATCAAATCCTGGACTACATATTTGAAAGCCTTGCAGTCCTCCACCGTGTGGCCGACTCCTCCACTATGAAAACTACAAGTAGCATCAGCAATGTACCCCCTAGGAAAGGGAGGTTGTATAGGCTTCATGGTGCGAGTATTGACCAAATTCTTTGAGACAAGATAATTGAACAATTCAGTATAGGTCATCGGAATCGGATCAAAATTAGCACGCCTCTTCTCTTGATAGTTCTGGGCTCTGTAGCCTGAATTAGTTTGCTGCGGAGAGTTGAAAGATAATGGTACCGCCCGCTGAGGAGAGCCGAAAGATGAGCCTCCCCCTGCGGAAATAACATTGGTTTCCCCTTCTTTCTTCTTGGGGAAGTTGGGAAAGGGTTTCTTTTGTCCACTAGAATTGCCAAAACCTCCAGCAATCTTTCCGCTGTACCCATCTAGTGATGCCCCAGCCAGACTGTCCTGGAAATAATGAATGAGTACCTTGTCATCATGAGCATGAGCGGCCATTTTTCTAACATACATCGTCAGATGGCTAGATGGACACCCGGTGCCGCGATATTTATCAAAGTCAGGTGCTTTGAATTTAGGGGGTATAACAACATCTGGGACAAGGCACAAATCTCGGGCATCCCTGTCTCTAGTTCCTGATCCTTCCACAGCTCTTAGGCGCTCTTCAAGCGAGTGATACCGATCCCCATGCTGAGTGTTCCCAAACAAATGACCTTGTGGATAGTTCCCCGGACCGTGATAATAACCCCTATATTGAGCAGGGTTTCCCTTATGATGGACAGCGTTCTGAGGGTTCACAGTAACTCCCAGAGTAGGACCAGGTGAACCTCTTGGCAGTACAGTATCAGGACTAGGAGTATGAATTTGTGGTCCCATAGCAGCTCCACCAGGCATAGTCGTGACAGGTTGACTCGGCCCCACAGGAATAGCTTCAGCAGCAGGCGGCACATAACCCATTGGCATCCCCCAAGGATATATCGGTGTATTCAGATGACTCTGTCCGCTCGCCCCTGGAGGATGGGCAAAGTGACTGACCCCCTGTCCATAAGAGGTGTGAGTAGTTGTAACTTCAGCGGACACCGGAGGAGAAACGAAAGTAACAACCCCTTCGGGATTTACAACAGCAGCGGCCCCAGCAGTGGCCCCACCCCTCAAATTCTGTAGCATACTCATTACTCCGACCATCTGTGCTTCCATAGCCTCCATTTTAGTCTTCAAAGCTTGATTCTCTTGAGCCAGCTGCTCAGGGTTAAGAATCTCCACAACCGACTCATCTTGACCCAGGTGGTCCTCATTCTCGAGATGTTGATTGCTAGCCATTAGTCTTGCCTGTAGACGGGTAGAATACCGGTGTTGGCGAACCAGCTTGCCTTTTGTTTCTCTCTCTGATAGAACATTTTTTTATGAGTACAAGTATGAATGCGTAAATGGATGCAATGCATGGCTTTATGTTATTAGATGCATGAGGAATGCTGTATGAATGTAACGCATGCTGTTATGATGTAAAATGCGGATGATGAGGATGCTTGTTATAAAGACAGATATTTACAGGTGGGGTTTTGAAAAATTAGGGCGGTATACCCTATATGCCACCCCATATAGGTATTCATGAAAGAGAAGGAAAAACTTATTATTATTTTTTTTTGGTTGATTTTGTTTTTTTTTCAAAAACGTTGGTGGAAATGAACTAAACTAGATGTAATAATGCAACACACAATTTTGGAAAAGCCCTTGTGACCTAAAAAGAGGTAAGACCTATGATCTAGGGCAATTAAAAAGGTAATCCTTCTATGTAGCTCTATTCACTCCCTCACAAGGCCACCAGAGCTACAGTCCCTTTCACAAAATTCCCCACAAATGCAGCAAACTACTAGGTGTGAGGCATCATGAAAGAGCACAACTCTGGTTGAAACTTTCGCAAGTAGCCAAACGGACAAAGGTCCTGATGGGCTCTCACTACTCGAATCCACTCTCCTAAGTTTTTGCAGACCTGGGTTATGGTCCCACTCAAAGCACATAGTCACAGGGTATAAGTGTAGTGTGTGTCAAGGGCATTTTCCCTAGTACTACCCCCACCTGAAATGAAAACCAGAGCAGTCCAGACAAAAGCAAGCCATAACAAGTTATCTACCCTAGGGTTCCATACCTAGAATATCTATAAACAAGGATACTGCTTACCTTAGGAAGAGGAGCCAAGAAGAGGGGATCATGGGGATTGAAAAAAATGCATGGGCGTAAGCGATAAAAGAAAGGGAATAAAAGATAAGAAAGAAAGGCAAACAGGGTTTTAATCAAATCAACAATACATTAAACCACACATTTAAATTAGTTAGGCTTGACCCTCGTCTTTTTAAAAAAAGTGTCCCCAGCGGAGTCGCCGGCTGTTGCACCCCGAAAAATCCCGGTTGGGTTTCTCAATGTACAACGTGGAATAATTTGGAGCCGCCACCAATATTTTAATTTTAAGACCAAAACATTGAAAAAAGGTCTTTTGGACAAGGCGGATGGTCTTTTGAAACTAGAGATATAGGTTCGGGGGTCGATTACGTGCGAGGAAGGTGTTAGCACCGCGCACGTCCTTTCTACCGAAAGGGAACCTCTAATTAAATGTGTGGTTTTAACGTTTGATTTGAAAAATACCTAGATTTGCCTATTTATTTCTTATTTGGAGATGAATGGGAAAACTTTTAATGAAAATATTATTTTTGGTGAAAAAAGGGGGGAAAAAGGTTTTTTAGAAAAAAAAGTGCTTGACGGGACATGGCCCGCTCCTACGTATCTCCTGGTGCGATGGAGAATTCAAAGCTACGTAGTTCTTGGCCTTTGGTTTTGAAAAGGTTTTTGTTTTGTTCTTTTTGGTGAGTTTTCGCAATAGGACGAGCATTAATGAGTGATTAAACTAACAAAGGCTATGGGTAATCACTGCTAAATACTCAAAAAGAGTTGTTACCTCTAGTCAGACGAACAAAGGCTCTGATTGACTATTAGTAACGACTTGTTTTTATTATATTTTCGAAAAGGTTTTCGAAGTAGGACGAGCATTAGCGAATGATTAAACTAACAAAGGTTATGGGTAATCATCGCTAAGTACTCATGTAAATTTGAAGAGCGTTCATAGAGATCAAACTAACAAAGGTTATGGGCGACCTCCACTACTTGCTTATTTTTGTTTATTGAAAATGCTTTGAAAATTAATTGGTTTGGAAAAGAGTTTTTAGAAAATAAATAAATCATTTTCAATCGAAATCTATGTCCCAAAACCAAATGCAAAATGAATGAATGAAGTTCAAACATATTCAACTAATCAAGCAATCATGAACATGTTGATCATCAACTAAGATTAAGCATGCCAATATAATCAAGAGATTTAATTGTCATAGATGCAAGACAAAGTTCTCAAAACAATTGTGTTTGTGTGTGAAGGAGAATTGTTACACAAGTTGGAAGCAATCTCAAGAGGGGCACATATGCCTCTATGCTACACATGTTGGTAGTCTTATAAGGGCACATGATTGTGTAAAAGGGTTTGTGCACAATTAAGTCAAGACATTCAAATGGCATCAAGAACAAAGGAATCCAATTGATCATAGGCATAGAATAGTCTAAGTTAAATGGATGAGCATGTGATCATGATGTGCTAGATTAGATAAGCATGAATGCATGTAAATGCATGAACATTTGAGAATGAATGCAAGAATGAGTATATACAAAGATGTATGAGCATACAAGAATGCATGAGCATTTGATACAAGAATGCATGGACATGTGAGGATGAATGCAAGAATGAGTATATACAAAGACGCATGAGCATACAAGAACGCATGAGCATTTGATGCATGGACATTTGATTTTTTGTTTTATGAAAGAGATGTGTTTGTATTTTTTAATTTAGAAATTGTTTATTTTTGCGCTTGACAGGGGCGTGGCCCTGCTCCTACGTATCTCCGGGTGGAGAATCAAAGGCGACGTAGTTCTAGGTTCTTTTTGAAAAGTTTTTGAAATAGGACGAGCATTAGCAAATGATTGAACTAGCAGAGGCTATGATGAATCACTACTAAATACCCAAAAGAGAGAGTTGTACCGCCAGTCAAACGAACAAAGGTTCTGATGGACTATTGATAACAACTCGTTTTTATTATCTTTTTGAAAGTGATTTTCAAAAAAAGATTGATTTGCACAATGATCAAACTAACAAAAGTTATGATGGACCATCGTTTATTATTCTTATGAGAAAAAGATATTGTCACCAATAGCTAAACGAACAGAGGCTCTGATGAGCTATTAGCAACAATGGGTTGTAAACTGATTCTTTTTGTTCGTTTTTATGAAAATAATTTGTTTATGGGGATGAAAAGAACTTTTATTTGTTGCGCTTGACGAGAACGTGGCTCGCTCCTACGTATCCCGAACGGGAATCAAAGCGACGTAGTTCTGACTAAAAATGTTTTTTTTTGAAAGAGTTTGAAAGGGGAAGGTTGAATCATCTGAGACCATCTTCACCACTTAGACAATAATGCACTAGGTATAAGTGGGAATCATGTGGTTCATCATCAACAATGACACTATAGCTAGATTAAATCACATAGGGCAATTTTGGCATGGATCACAATAACTAAATATTAACAAATGAAAAGACCGAAATACCTCTGATGAAGACAGATATTACAGATCTGAAGAACAAAAATGAAGCGGAGAACTGGAAAATGAGATTTGCGAGAGCTGTCTTCCCAGATCTCGTGAAAATGTTTCTGGAGCAATTCTTCTCAGATCTTGTGAAAAAATGTGTGTAGCAATTCTTCTCTCTGATCTCGTGTGAAGTGTTCGTGTAAATCTCTGTCTGCCTTTCTCTGATCTCGTGAAGTCCGTCCCAAAATGTGACTTGAGGCTGCCTATTTATAGGCTCAGGAAAGCGTAGGAATTTTAAAAAACATTTATTGCAAGGATGAATCGATTGTTTGAGCCTTTGGAAATATGTAGGAATCGATTCTTTTCTTTTGGAAATGACAAGAATCGATTATATGGCCTATGGAAAATGATAGGAATCGATTTTCAGGACATTTTGGAGATCCTGAAAATCGATTCTGTGGTCTTTGGAAACATGTAGGAATCGATTCTTTATTTTTGGAAATGATGAGAATCGATTGTATGGCCTATGGAAAAAAGGAGGAATCGATTTTCACCTCTTTAAAATGGCCTGAAAATCGATTTCAAGGCCTATGAAAGGAGAGGGAAATCGATTTTCAGGACATATATAATAGGTAAAAATCGATTCCATGTTTAGTTAAAGCAGTGAGGAATCGATTCATGGCCTATGGAAGAGCTTAAAAATCGATTTTCAAGGCCTATGCAACATACTATAAATCGATTCTTGGCCTAGAAATTAATTCTTGTTTTCCAAAAAAATGCTTTTAGGTCCTTGCCATGCATGCATAAAATATTTTTCAAAGCTTGCCATGCATGCATAACATATTTTTCAAAACCCTAGTTTCTTAAAAAGTGCATTCTAACCCTAAGAATGATTTCAAAAACTTTGGAGCGGCTTCTAGGATTCAAAATGCATAATTAATTTTTTGTGTGGAAAATTAGGGTTTGGACCTAAGCCGGACAAAATTGGGGTATGACAAAATCCCTAACACACAAAGTAGAAAAAAGCAAAATAAGATTTTGATGAAAGAAAAAGGTAGAAAACAGAGAGGGAGGAGGATTCTTACCTCACCACTACCATCTCCAGTGAACCAACCACCACCGCGAGCCACCTTACCGTCGTTCTCCACCACCACGAGGTTTCCCCTCCATCTCTCTCAGTTTCGTTTCTCTCTCACTCTCTTTTTTTGTCGATCTATTTCTTTCATCTCTCTCCATCGCCATTCTTTTTTCCCTCTCTCACGGCTACTGCCGTTTCTCTTGCGTGTGTGTGTTGTTTGTGTTGAGATTAGGTTAGGTACCCTTTTTTTTGGTCCAAGATTAGGTTAGGTTCTTGTTTTTATGATTTTAAATGTTGGGTTTTTACTTTCTATAATTTCTATGTGCTGATTGCACCCCTTTACGCCTTTAATATCCCTCCCTCCTTATCCCCCGTTCAGTTTTTAATTAGTTTTTTGAACATGTTTAGTTTATTATTATTTGTATATGTTATATGCTTCAAAAAAAATATTATTTGTATACGTTATTATTATCTGAATATATACCCCTTTTGCTCATATTACACATTCACACGCTGTATTCATATTCTTTGTCAAAAAAAACCCTGTATTCATATTTCAATGTGGCAGATAATAGAAGATAAAGGGAGTATATTTTAAACTATATTTATTATATTGTAAAACACAAGAATGGTTAATAAAAATAATGTGAAAAATATAACGAGAGGAAGTACTAACTTATTTCATTTTTAAGACATCCACAAGCTCCAACATAGAATAATTGTTGTTCTTACAAATGACGTATCAATGAAAGAACTTATTATATTATTGTTGGTTCTAATCTTTTTGGATTCTGGTATTACTCGATTGGTGTCGCAATGAGTGACTCATTTATAAAAAAACGAATGACCATTCAATTTTTAATGCAATATTAATATTATTATTATCATTATTATTTCGTGTCCTAGGATAGATTAAGCCACTGGGCCAAAAGTGTTGATTATCTTCCACTTTGCATTTACTATAACGGTAAAAACTTTTTCATTTTTAAACATTTATTAATATGTATGAAATTGTCAAATTGACCGCTAATTGTGAAATGGAGGAAGTATATTTTTGTTTGAAATGATTTTGGACTTGCATTGTTTCTTAACTCATGTCTCATGGTATCTCTTTTGTCTTTTTTATCATATATTAGGCTCTTTCACATGCAAAAGAAGAGCATATGCGGCAGTATTCTGAACTCAGTAAATTTACACATAATGGTCAGGAGCGGAAATACAACAATGTTAAAACATTGCAGTCAGATGAAGGTTTGATTTCTCTTTGGTCATTTTTCTCTTTGGTCAAATACAACAATGTTGAAACTTTGAACTCACTATATTGAGAGCATTTTACAGGTTTGATTTCTCTCTGGTCATTTTTCTGGTATATGAAATTGAATGTATTTGGAAGATGTTTTCGATGCATCACATTTCAATTCAATTTACTAAACATATTTAAGCCTTTTTATATTTATGGTTACAAATGGTTCTCCATACTGTGTAGTGCAATTCAAATGAAATGACTTCAAATAAGCATTTCATTGTATGAAGCTTCTAGCATGTTTGGACAGAATTTATACCACAAAAAAACATTAGTCAGATGAAGGTATTAAGATTCAAGAGTTTCACATAAACTAATATTAGGCATGTTGAAAATGTCCTAAAATGTATCTTTTGCCTAATTGTAAATTTTGTCTCAATATTTTAAATAGAACTGAATTTATATTATTTCAGGATTTGACAATTAGCTTATTTGATGTTCAAAGTTTCCTTCACATGTTTTGCATTAATCCCCCTGCACCCCCAGAAAGAAAACTTTCAATTTTTTTTTGCCTTGTGCATGATAAACACACACTCTTAATTTGTAGTTCTCTACTGAATGTCACCTTGTTTTTTCTTGGGTCGTTTTCTATACTTATGTATATTCAACTAGCTGCGTGGAGATTCTTTAGCTATTAAACAGTGAGACTGAGACATGTTAAACGGTCTGGTTGTACAGGTTGAAATGCTGCAGAAAGGACTCGAGGAGGTTGGAGTTTTGAGTAATGTTGGAAGCTATTCCTACCATTTGTTGAACCCAACTTCTATAGGTAGTTCATGCACCAGTTTTTTAGCCGACAAACCCAAGCAAGATATGTGCTTTAGAAACATGATTTGTTATTTAGATTCATTAGAGTGACAAAGAATGCAACATAGTATACTGTATATTTAGGCCATATAAAAATGATATGCGTAATATTGGGATAATATTGGGGTAGATAGAGATTACCTCCCTGTCATCAAAGTCAAGTATGCAATCTCGGGCAACACCGATGTTTCCACAAAATGCAACAATGAATTTTGTGGAGACTATATAACCTTTATCAACATTGTCTGATAACATGATACCCTCACCAATAGTGGCTCGAGTGTCCGCCGCTGTGATGATACCCTCACCAATTTTCATGCATAAATATTTAATCAAAATGCTCAAATTATTTTTTTGGTCACAATTCACTTCCTCCATCTATATGAACTCATTTCCTCTCATTATTACAAAGAAATTATCTCTCTCTCTCTCTCTCCCCCTCTCTCGGATGATAACTGTCTCTAATCTTCTTCCCAAAAAAGTTCTTCTCCTCCATTCTTGTGATTTGGTGTGAATTTTGAAGGCTAGTAGCTAGATCATCCATTTAAAGCTTCAATCTTGCTTAGTACTCAAGGTATTTGAAATAAATTTCCTCTCTTTCTTGTTAATGGTCTAAACACCTTGTGTGGTATAGGTTGTGACTTTTCAATTTTTCTTTACTGATTTCTTAATGTTTATGATAGATCTATGATTTGTTGGGTTAAATCTCAAAAAAAAATTGATTTTTGAAAAGAAATGTTTTGGATCAAAAGTTAGTGGTTTTGAAAAAGTGTTAGAAATTAATTTTTCTTTAATTGAATGAGCTTGAATTTACTAGATCTGATCTATTAATAAAATTGAAAAAAAATGGGATTTGGTTGAGCTTAGTGTTGGCCAAACCATACCCCTTAGTTTAGGGTTCCAAAATTTTGAATTATTGCCCTTGATCATAGCTAAAAGGATTTGTGTGATGAAAATATTGAAAAAGGATATAATGTGTGATCAAAAGACAAAGATTCATGAATTATTAAAAGTAATAATGAGTTAGGATGTTTGATCCTTTAATTTTGTGCTTAAAGTATGAAATTAAAGTGAAAGAAAAAACAGTGAATTTGTATTAGTGAATTTGTATTTTTGTCTAGACAGAAAATTTTGGAAAATGACGGAAATACAAAGGAGACTATGTCGAGCTTTTATAAGAAAGATACTTTGAAAATTTTTAGTAGTTTTACCTTGATTATCAATATTAGTCACACATTTTTAGTCGTGGCTAAACACCAATTTTTTCAAAGTAAATTAATGACTTGATAGTGATATACTCATTATTAATTTGATGAGGGTAAAATTTAAAAAGACTATTACTTTTTTTTATAAATGTGATAGAATACTATTTTGTCGACTTTTTTTCTTCTGTATTCTTTCTTTAGCAGGGCTGGCCCAACATTAAGTGAGGCCTAAAACGAGCTCTATAAATGAGGCCCTTTTATATTTTAGTGAATCATTTTTGTAAAATTATTTTATTTTCATTTAAATTTAATTTTTCAAGTTTTTTGTGATGCAAAATTATTTATCAAACTACTGTAATCAATTTCACTTAACAGAGTTCCGCTCAACACACACCACCACTGGTGCTCTGCTCCAAACACCTCTACAAGAGCTCTGTTCCAAAAACCACGACCGCACCGACACAGAGGCACCGCAAATCGCAATCTCGCAACAACAACTATATCAAACAAATGAGGTCACCACAAGTAGAAGTGTAAAATACACTGTTAAAATGTGAGATTGTGAGAGAATGAATAGAGATAGAGATTGCGCAATAACAAATCTGAAAAGCACAAGCAAAGCAGAGACCCACTTGGTCATGTTCTTATCAATTTTATAAACCACAATGATAGAGAAGAAATAATTAAAATGTTAAATTAAAAAACCAATACTCTGGAATTGAAAAACCAACAGGCATATCACTACAAGAAAAACAGGATTTTCCGGCGGGCAAAATCCGCCGGAAAAGCCATAATTCCGCCGCAAAATTGGACTTTGCGGCGGATTTTTGTCGCCGGTAGCTAGCTCGCAGCAAACGCTTTCCGGCGGAAAATCCGTCGGAAAAGCATTTTGCGGCGGATTTTTTAAAAAAAAAAAATTTTGAAATTTTCCGGCGGATTTTAAAGGCATTTGCGGCGGATTTTAAAATTTTTTTTTTTTTTTTTCGAAAATTTTTTTTTTTTAAAATCCGCCACAAATGCCAAAAATCCGCCGCAAAAGCCAAAAAAAAAATTTAAAAAACCGCCGGAAATGCCTAAAATCCGCCGCAAAATCCAAAAAAAAAAATTTAAAAATCTGGCGGTAAAAAATTTGAATTTTTGAATTTTTGAATTTTTTTTTTCAATTTTTTCGAATTTTATTGTTTAATTTGTATTTTAATAAAAAGTAAGAAAAAATGAAAATAAAGTAGAATATGAGAAAAATGATATAGAAAAGAATGAAAATAAATAAATGAATGAGAATGTAGAAGTAGGAAGGAATAAGAATGAAAGAGAATATTAGAAGAAAATGATATAGGAGAGAATGTGAATAAAGAAGTAAGAAGAAATAAGAATTAAGGAGTGAATAAAAAAGAATGAAGAAGGAGGGAGAAATATAGAAGAGAGATATGTAGAGAAATTTATGGAGATTAGAGTATAAGAAATATAGAAGAGAGATATGTAGAGAAATATAGAAGAGAATGAGAATGAAATAAAGAGTGAAATGAGAGAATGAGAGGAGTGTAGGAGAAATTTTTATTTATAGGCGAATTTTTTCCCTCCGAATTTTCCGGCGGATTTTTTGAAATTTTTTTTGGCTTTTGCGGCGGATTTTTTGGCATTTGCGGCGGATTTTTTAAAAAAAAAAAAAAATTTGTTTGGCTTTTGCGGCGGATTTTTTGGCATTTGCGGCGGATTTTTTTTAAAAAAAAATTCTTTTTGGCTGTTGCGGCAGATTTTTGAAATTTGCGGCGGATTTTTTAATTTTTTTAAAAAAAAAAAAAAAAAGTTTTAAATTTTTTTTTTTATTTTAAAAATCCGCCGCAAATGCCAAAAAATCCGCCGGAAAAGTTTGCGGCGAATAAAATCCGCCGGAAAGTCCTAAAATCCGCCGGAATCTTTTCCGGCGGATAAAATCCGCCGGAATCTTTCCGGCGGATTAAATCCGCCGGAAAGTCTTGGCCGGAAAATCCCATTATTCTTGTAGTGTATTGAAATTAGAAATAGAGAGATTTTGGTTGAATTAAAGCCATTAATTGAAAAATTGAAATTGAAGAAATCTAAAATTGAATGGAGAAGGAATCAATTATTTATGAGAGAGAGGAAAACCAAACTACCACTTTTTTACAATAAAGGAAATGACAGTACCTTCTTTATAGTAGAAGACAATAAAGAAAATCTAAATTTGAATTGTTTTTTACAATAAAAGACCTTCTTTTAAAGAAATGACAAAAAAAAGTAAAAAGAGGCTAAATGGGACTCGAACCTTGCACATAATGCATAAAGTGATAAAATTTTCACCAATTGGGCTATGTTGAATTTTTATAATTATTACCACTCCGAACTACTTAGACTTAAATCGAGGCCCTTTTTCTTTGAATAAAAATTATTTTTTTATGAGGCCCCAGCCCTTGCTTGGGCTGCTTGGGCCTTGGTCCTTGGGCTGGCCCTATTCTTTAGTCTTCTCTTTAGATTTCAATTTACTACAACTGACTTAATTCCTATCAAAACCAATGACTCAATGAGTTTAGGTTACAACAAATCTACCCTTATTCCCATTATAAAGGAACACACCTACCCTCTTGACATTACCTTGTACAAGTATCATACCAACTAGACTTAGTATAAAATTGGCCGTAAAACATTAACTAAATATTGGGGTACGTAGAGGTAACAACAACCTCTCCTAGGTTTATCCCAAGTAGGTAGCTCAGTTGGCGAGTTAAGGGATACCGAATGAGTGCAAAAAGGAGGTCCCGAGTTCAACTCCCGAAAACTAACATTCTCCCACCCCCACTAACATTGCTTATAAAAAAAAAACCTCTCCTAGGTTTCTCTATAATGGAGAAGTTTACAAGGGTTCAATTTGAAAAAATAAGTAAAGGCAATAACTAGAAACGATAAATGAAAAGGAAAGATGTGTGACAAAAAGGTAATCAATCAACTTACTTTACTATTTAAGAAAACAAAGGGTTGATAAAATTACCAATTTGTCCTTTTATTTTTTTTCTTTATTGAGGGTAACTTTGGAAATTTATTATTATTTTTTGTGGGTCTCACTTTCTGACATCATCTCTTAAATTTTTTTATCTCGCATTTAAAACTCATTTTTTTCTATCTCTCTCTCTCTCTCTCTCTCTCTCTCTCTGTAGTTTATTTTTTTATTCTATCTTCTGTCTATTGAATCAAAGTATTAATCATCAACTACCTATTTATCAACTATCAACTATCTAGAAATCACCTAAGCCCTAGCCGCACCTTTTCCTTCTCCTACTCTTTCAAGTTTCTTCCTTCTCCTTTTTCTTTCAAAAAGGGGTGATTTTGGGTCCTTTTTTGACCTGAAATCACCCATCCACATCGTTTGCTTTCTATTTCTTTACCTAAATAAGTGGTTACCACATAGATCTGGTCTTTGTTTTATGTTTTTCTTTGATTTCATCGTCCTAGTGCGGCGTTGTTTTGTTCGTCATCTTCGTGTGACGTTGTTTGCTTTCTGTTAGACTTTTGGCAAGTGTACCAAATGTCGCAAGTAATAAAATTACGGTAAGTACCGGTCGTATCCACAGGGATTGTGATTTATTATCAATAGGAAAATTATTAATCCTAAGTCGTGACACTTGTGATAAAATTGGTTTGTTGTACCAACGAAACAGAAAGTGCAATAACATAAGGTAAGATAGAAGCGAATTGGGATTGACTCATCTCCCCTCTACTCTTATATGACCTTCAGCCACTCTCAAAGCAATTATCCAAATTATCCGATTCAATTCACGAAATTAGGCTAAGGACAATCCCTTGCCTCAAAACCCCTTTTACCCTAAGAGTTACCCTAATTCCTTAGGTGATTCATGCCATAGGGTAAAGCATTAAGCTCAAGAAATAAAGAACTCACTCACACAAATTCTCACTCCTACGATCATCTATGGCGACCTAAAGAAATAAGAATTCACGAAACCCAACTACATATTCCTATGATAATTCAAGTCGTGACCTAAACCCCAATTTCTAGCGAACAAACCCATATTCCTATGGTGATCATAAGCCTAGATCGATACAAATATCATATGTACTTGTAAAGCATTAAGAACATAAGGCATAGGCAATGGATAAGGTGGACAAAAACTTGACTTGACCATAACAAAGCATTCATACAAGAGTTTTAGGAAGAGTCATCTCTCCCAAATCAAAACTATCTAATTACATGGCATAATAGGGATAAGATTAAAGAGTAGAAGAAGATTACATAGAGATGGATCCATGAGAGCCTTTAAACCCTTGTTCCCAAGGTGTTGGGAGGGCCCCAAAATCTCCCCCAGCTGCTCCTCCAAACCCTAGAACTGATCCCAAACCGAAGAGAGACTGAAAATTCGCAAAACTGAAATATATATTTGGTCTTCGGCCACGCATCGGGTCGCGATGGTGGCTGGTCGCGTCGCGACCTCAGGCAGAATTGCTAGGTTGTGGCGCGATCGTTCTTGGCCGCTGGTGCGAAGGCTGTCTGATCTTTTTCCTTCCTTCTTTTCTCTGTTTCGTCACTAGGCAAATGTCTGGTTCACTAGTAGACGCCACATCAAATTGAAGGATTTTCCATGCATTTTGTTACAACTCCACACTTATTACATAAAACTAAAATTATGCCAAAACCCTTAGGAATTGGTTGAATCAAACATAAAATCACCAACATTTTGGCTGTAAACTGAACAATAATTATCATATAATAATGAGTCAACACAACCCCAAACTTAGATTTTTGCTTGTCCTCAAGCAATCACCCAATTCAGGCTGTGGCAATTTGATATTCAGCTTTCACATATTTCACACACCTATAGATCCTTCAACACATCAGAAGATATCATCCAATCATAATATAGTAGCAAGACAATTGAAATTGGAAAACACAAGATCATAAGCAGGCAAGCAGTCTCAAGTCCTCTCTTTTTCACACATCTCACTACTGTTTCTCTCTTGGAGGTGTTTAGGGTATTCACTCAATTCACAATACCTGCATCATCGTTTCATAGGCTTGACCAAGTTCTATACAAATCTATACACATGAAATGCATACACACTATTTGAGGACTTTAAAGGTTATAATGGGGCTTAGGTAAGGCTGGATAATATTTAGATTAGTAGGTTACAACTTGGAGTTAGGCCTACTTCTCTCTTTGTCAAATTCAACAATCACACTTACTTACCAATTTCCCCAAGCATTCCACAAGAGAAGGAATTATTGATATATATATATATATATATATATATATATTATTTTTCTCTCGTTTTTTTTAAATATATATATATATATATATTCTTTTCTTTTTCTTTTTCTTTGTATGTTCCTTTCTCTTGTATACCACCCCAAACTTAGAATGTTGCTATTCCATGAGCAACCCCAAACTTAGAATTTTTCCCACTCTCATACTTTTTTCTACCTAACTCCAAGTTAAGAAACAACTAGGCACATGATTTGTAGAAAAAATATAAAAATAACAATTAGGCTCTGAGGGGCTAACAAAGGATAAACAATAATTGGGTGGCTTGAAAGGCTCAGGGGTGCCAAAAAAATTTGCCTCAGTGTGTATGTAAAACATATGCATGACAGTTAAGTACAAGCTCAAGTTCTGCAGACTAATGCAAGCAAGGAATAATCTCACAATGAATAAAATACGTGTTTGGGCTCAAACCTCACAGCTGAGATTAAGAGATGGAACTAAAGAGAACCTGCCCAAAGATGATCCAGATCTTCCTCAACCTTTGACTTGGCCACTAATACTATCTGATGATAAAATCTGATTTGGAGGAGTCACATGGTAGCTGCAACAAGTTAGACTGAACAATCACCACAGAGAACCAGTTCAAAGATTGCGGTGCATCATCATCAATGTACAAGCTAGACAGCAGTACAACCAAAATGCAACATTAACTTTTTCCGGTTTGCTTTTTATGATCTTCCAATCTCGGGGTCAAGCAGCAATTCTTTCGAATCTTGCCCCCGCATAACAACTCGCTGAAACACTAAACAAACCATCAAAAGGTCCAACACAATAACTAAGGATCTAAATAAATAAAACCAAAATAAAATAAAATAAAAACAAAACAACTAAGAATCAACTCATTGCCTTATCAATGATGAAATCAACAATCCCCGGCAACAGCGCCAAAAACTTGTTAGACTTTTGGCAAGTGTACCAAATGTCGCAAGTAATAAAATTACGGTAAGTACCGGTCGTATCCACAGGGATTGTGATTTATTATCAATAGGAAAATTATTAATCCTAAGTCGTGACACTTGTGATAAAATTGGTTTGTTGTACCAACGAAATGGAAAGTGCAATAACATAAGGTAAGATAGAAGCGAATTGGGATTGACTCATCTCCCCTCTACTCTTATATGACCTTCAGCCACTCTCAAAGCAATTATCCAAATTATCCGATTCAATTCACGAAATTAGGCTAAGGACAATCCCTTGCCTCAAAACCCCTTTTGCCCTAAGAGTTACCCTAATTCCTTAGGTGATTCATGCCAAAGGGTAAAGCATTAAGCTCAAGAAATAAAGAATTCACTCACACATATTCTCACTCCTACGATCATCTATGGCGACCTAAAGAAATAATAATTCACGAAACCCAACTACATATTCCTATGATAATTCAAGTCGTGACCTAAACCCCAATTTCCAGCGAACAAAACCCATATTCCTATGGTGATCATAAGCCTAGATCGATACAAATATCATATGTGCTTGTAAAGCATTAAGAACATAAGGCATAGGCAATGGATAAGGTGGCCAAAAACTTGACTTGACCATAACAAAGCATTCATACAAGAGTTTTAGGAAGAGTCATCTCTCCCAAATCAAAACTATCTAATTACATGGCATAATAGGGATAAGATTAAAGAGTAGAAGAAGATTACATAGAGATGGATCCATGAGAGCCTTCAAACCCTTGTTCCCAAGGTGTTGGGAGGGCCCCAAAATCTCCCCCAGCTGCTCCTCCAAACCCTAGAATTGATCCCAAACCGAAGAGAGACTGAAAATTCGCAAAACTGAAATATATATTTGGTCTTCGGCCACGCATCGCGTCGCGATGGTGGTTGGTCGCGTCGCGACCTCTGGCAGAATTGCTAGGTTGTGGCGCGATCGTTCTTGGCCGCTGGTGCGAAGGCTGTCTGATCTTTTTCCTTCCTTCTTTTCTCCGTTTCGTCACTAGGGAAATGTCTGGTTCGCTAGTAGACGCCACATCAAATTGAAGGATTTTCCATGCATTTTGTTACAACTCCACACTTATTACATAAAACTAAAATTATGCCAAAACCCTTAGCAATTGGTTGAATCAAACATAAAATCACCGACATTTTGGCTGTAAACTGAACAATTATTATCATATAATAATGAGTCAACACTTTCCCGTAGTGTTGCGGTGTTCATTCGGTTCAAAGTTACATATCAACTTCGATCGATTTCAGATTCGATCAATAATTTGGGCGTCAATATTGCAGATCCTGAAGCATGAGTGCTGTTGCAGTTAAACTGTTTGTGAAAATGTCTCAACGGGATTCTGGCTGCTGGAACACTCTGCTCTGTGCATTTTGGAACCTCCTTGATATTGAAGAAATTTTTGTGGCTGACAACAATTGCAAAGTTCTCTCCTATTTTCATCCAGCTCCCATACACGAGGAAGAGTTGGCGAATCCGGAGACCAACAATAGTCGAAATGTGCTTGCAAAGGTCAAAAAAATCAGCCGTAACTGGATTAGGAGAAAGACTGCGAAGTCTCATTCATCGGTTACCAACGCCTATGGTCGGAAGTTGTTGATAGTTTGGATGTTAGGTCCTTGTGATTGCTTTGATTCTGTTTCCATATTTTCTGAACATTTTAAGTGTAGTGTTCATTATGCTTGCGTAGTCTATTCTCTTAGATTTTTTCTTAGGATCTGGGTGGGAAATGTCCCAACTCATCTGCTTATGTTTCTGAATGCTTGTAAAGTTTTTTCTATTAGCTAATGATTGAAATTTTCCACCGTAAAAAAAACTATCTGTAACATCCCTAAATTTTAAAGACTCGTATTATGATGCCTAGGACCGATTATTTATTTGTGGGAATAATTAGTCGTGTCTCGGGGATTTATAGTCGAGGAAAAAGTCCAAAGAAGCCCTATTCATTTATTAATTATGGCTTAGTCATGATTAAGTAAAGTATTTAAGCTGAAGGGCAAAATGGTAATTTTGCACCCCTCATATAAATACATCTATTCTGAAGCCACCTAGCCTCATCACCCTCATTCATCCATTTTTGAAAATCCAGAAGAAGCAAGGAGTTGTGGAAGGAGGGAGAGAGGGCGCGAGAGTGGAAGAGAAGAGGGGAGGAAGCTCAGATTTTTCTTCTTGCATGTAAGTCCTTCTTCAACATTCCTACTCCATTTTCCAATTCCTTTCCAATGAGCCAAGTCTCAAAGCCTGATTCTCCCTATATCCCTCTTTGCCATTTTCGCATATCAAAGCTCCAAGTGAGGAAGAAGATGGAGTTTTGAGCAAAGGTTGTTTTGCATGTTCAGTGGAAGCTTCTACGAAGGAGATTTCAGACTTGCATGGTTGATTGAAGGGAGGATTTGAGTAGTGGTGCAGCTGGGTTCGAGATTGGACAGAAGAGAGTTGCTGTCTTGGAATCGATTGAAGCTCAGTTTCGGGGATTTTTCGTGTTCGGTTCGGTGACTTCGTTTTTCGGCTCAGCTCTCGGGATTTCGACTTACTGGTGAGTTCTACTCACGATAGGGCATTTTGATATTCTGAACTTGTTTTCGATATGGAATCCCTTGGTTACATTTTCTGTTTTCAAAGGTCCTAGAACCGAAAAGCGATTTTTGAGTCAAAACGGCGTTTTACGGTTTATTGAGAATTTTAATGAATCATTGAAATGAAACTCTTTATATATATTCTGGAATAGTTGGAAATTTTCTGGATTTCAGGTGATCGAAATTAGGAATCGAATTGGATGAGAACGGAGAGCAAAAATGGGAAAAATGTGAAATTCTGGTAACAGACACAGGTCGCACGGACCGTGCGCCCCTGGGCACGGGTCGTGCGCCTGCTTCGGGTATGAAGTATTGGAAACAGAACGGGACGCACAGGTCGTGCGCCCCTGGGCACGGATCGTGCGTTTCCTTCTGGTAGATGGGTCCTGAGTAGTGCACCACGCACGGGTCGTGCTCCCCTGGGCACGGGTCGTGCGTGTGGTTCTGTTACCGGCTTCCGTTTTCTCGTTTTGTTGCTCCCTTTGATTCCGAACCTTTTCTAAATTCTTTCTCAACCATTCAAAAAGGGATTGCCTCACTGAAAACCTTATTTCGAACTTGTTCAACTTATGATTTCGAAAAGAAGTTGAAAGGTATATTGATCGAAAAACCGAAACCCTAGTATACGTGTGGGTACACCGTCTGATGGATAGAAAGAATATATATTTATATATATGTCAACTGTATATGATTATAATGCCGGATGTTTATAGATTCATCAAAACGGGTTATAAGTCAATAATACATTACAATATGATTATAATGCCGGATGTTTATGACTTCATCAAAACGGGTTATAGATCAATAAGATATAAATTATCTAGTGAGCTTATATGACTGATCCTTTGGTGATCAAAATGAAAAAGAAGATATAAATTATCTAACTCTCGAGAACTTGATGCGTATTGTCATACGTATTGCGTTGGGTGACGACCCGACAAGTAGCATACTAGGGAGGGTAGTCATGACCCCTTACCTAGGCCCTGAATGTGTTTTGGCGTGGTCAACTCACGGGTTATCGGGATTAGCACTGGATTGCAGTCGGTTTATGCTAAATGGAAAACACGATTACCGGGATTAGCACTGGATTGCAGTCGGTACGTGTTAAATAAATTCACGAAGTGCGTGGCATTTCGATTAATAAATATAAGACATGGTTATGTCAGTTTGGTTATAACGGTTTAATGCATTGAACCGAGTGTCAGTGAGGGGGCACGGTAGGACTCACTGAGATAATGTTATCTCACCCTATCCATATTTGTTGTTTTTCAGAGAAGCAGGGAAAAAGGAAGACTATTGTGCACGAGTAGTTGGTATACTCTTGGAGGTGCTGAAGATTTAGTCATTTGATCCTTTGTCCTTTACTCTTATATGACCTTCTTCGAATTCTAACGGCCTTCTTCTCTTATCCGCATAACTCTTTTGTCGACTCTGCGCGGCTTTCATCCTTTCTCTTATCTGACGGATCTTCTCCGTAGTCTCACGGACCAAATCCGGTCCCAATAACCTCTGCTCACCTACATTCCACCAACACAATGGTGTTCTGCATTTCCTTCCATACAATGCCTCATATGGAGCCATTCCGATGCTAGAATGGTAACTGTTGTTGTATGAAAATTCCACCAATGGAAGCTGATCCTCCCATCCGCCTCCACTATCGAGTACACAAGCCTTCAACATATCCTCCAATGTCTGGATCGTTCTCTCAGTCTGTTCGTCTGTCTGTGGATGGTAAGCGGTGCTAACACACCATTGTTCCCAACGCCATATTCAATGCTCTCCAAAATCGAGATGTGAACTTGGGATCTCGATCACGGACGATACTTGTAGGGATTCCATGCAACTTCGCAATATTCTTGAGATACTCATTTGCTAACCTAACAACCTTGTGATTCGAACGCACCAGAATAAAATGGGCGGACTTGGTCAGGCGATCCACCACTACCCAAACAGAATCATTTCCGGCTTGGGGACCGTGGCAATCCCATGACAAAATCCATTGATATGCTTTCCCATTTCCATTCAGGTACATTCAACGGTCGTAACTGACCACCTGGCTTCTGGTGCTCTATCTTAACCCTTTGACAAGTCAAGCATCGAGACACAAACTCTGCAATATCTACTTTCATACTCGGCCACCAGTACAATTGCTTCGAATCTCGATACATCTTGGTAGACCCAGGATGTATTGAGAACTGATTCTTATGAGCCTCTTCTGAAACTTGCCTCTTCACATTCTCATCATTCGGCACACAGATTCTACCATCCAAACGAATTACGCCATCACCGTCTTTGGTGTGACTCGGCAATCTCTTCTGCGCTTGCAGCTCTACATCACCTTCTTGGGCTGAGCGAATTAGATTTCTCAAAGGATTCGAAATCCGAATGTGACTCAACACCAACCTATTCCTTCTCGATTTAACTCTCAAGTTGAGGTCTCTAAACGATTCCAACAAAGACATCTCGTGCATCACCAACTCTGTAGTGTGGATAGACTTTCTGCTTAAGGTATTGGCCAAAACATTAGCCTTACCAGGATGGTACTTCAATTCAAAATCATAATCTTTCAGGAATTCCACCCATCTCCTCTGTCTGTTGTTCAGCTCCTTTTGGTCACACAAAGACTTAAGGCTCTTGTGGTCACTAAAGACTTCGAAACGAGACCCATACAGGTAATGTCTCCAAATCTTTAGGGCAAACACAATCGCCGCCAACTCTAAATCATGAATTGGGTAATCCTCTTCATGCGGTTTCAACTGTCTGGAGGCATAAGCAACTACTTGTTGATTCTGCATTAGGACACATCCCAAACCCTTACCAGAGGCGTCGCAATAGATTTGGAATCCTACGGACGGATCTGGAAGAATCAGGACAGGTGCAGAAGTCAGACGATTCTTCAATTCCACGAAACAATTATCACAGTCTGAGTCCCAAACAAACGGCTGACCCTTGCGAGTTAACCGAATGAGTGGAAGAACCAGCTGGGAAAATCCTTGAATGAATCTTCAATAATACCCAGCTAATCCCAAGAAACTTCTTACTTCAGTAACCGTGGATGGTTGTTCCCAGTCTACCACAGCTTCAATCTTACTATCCACTGCAACACCAGCCCTAGATATCACATGGCCCAGAAACTTAACTTCGGGCATCCAAAAATCACATTTGGACGGCTTAGCATACAACTTCTTTTCTCGGAGTACGTTCAGAACAATTCGGAGATGTTGCACATGCTCCTCAATCGTCTTAGAGAACACCAAGATATCATCAATGAACACCACAACAAACTAATCCAGATAGGGATTGTTCTGGAGTGGCCCAATAGGCCCAACGAGACAGTCCGGCGCAACCTGCAGCAAGGGGGGTGCTGCGCGCAGCAACCAGGTGCAACATGGGCCAGCGGCCCATTCGACCAAGGCCGGCCCAACGCGGCCCATCATCCACCTTGCTCCGCAAGATGCGGCCGGTCCCGTAAAATCCGCAACGGCTAGCACGCCAGCGTTATATATACCACACCAGCATGTGGCTTCAGGTACGTTTTACTCACCTTGTGACCCTGCCCGTTGAAGCACCTCTGACTTGAGCGTTGGAGTGCCTTTGCAGGTACCACCCGCGTGCGGCTTACCACTCGGTCCTTCATCCCAGCGACCGAGCAACATCATCAAACAGCAGCAACCCATCGTATTGATCAGGTACGATCAATTGGCGACCACAGTGGGAGGCCCGAGCGCTATTCCACATCAAACCATGCCGCCGCGTCAGAAATGCACTTCTTCCAGGCTCAATACCTCTGGGCAGAACCGACCTCAACGGACCCCAGAGGGCGTGCCTGTGACCGTTCATGAATCACAAGATGAGCCTCGCCAAGAACCCTCAGTACAGGGCGGCCGCGGCCCAGTTATCCAACCGGTCCAGCAACTACCGGCCGAGCTGGCCGAAGCTGGAATCCCAGAAGCATTGCCAGAGCATGTGACCCAGGCACTTATACAAATTCTGGAGCAAAAGAATCAAGTGATTGCTGATCGAGACGAGCTGATCGAACGCTATGAGAGAGGCTCGATCTCAATCCGCCCGCGTGCGGACAGCGGTCACCGAGGGCAACCATCTCGGCCCCATCGTTCACCACGAAGAGAAGCTCCTACTCGTCGAGGCGTATCCCGACGCAATCCTCCAAGAAGGGCGATCGTTCACAGGTCGCCCCCTCATCGAAGAAGTCGCCACCGACGTTCCCCCGAGGAAGATTACGACTATGCTGACTCAAGCTACCGACCAGAGTCAGAAGGAGGGTCGCCAACAAGATACTCGTCAAACGAGTCCTCAGGATCCCGGCGATCAAGAAGCAGGTCATGGGACTCGTATGAGGAGTTTGACGACTACCGTAACGGGGAAATTAGAGATGTCTCCCGTGCCACCAGCCGAGCAAGAAGGAACAATTCAGAACGGCCTAGAAGACGGTCGTCGCCACATGCTCCACAAAACCATGGACACCCTCCAATTGCTGACAGCCTCCTCGGTCAGCCGGTCGGCATTTACGGTTTGCCCGTCGACCAAGCTTACGCCGCCATGCAGCCTTACGGACAGAATCCCATCCCGACCGGACAAGGACCCTTCACCAGTGAAATCAGGCGTTATCGTATTCCAAGGGACCTGAGCAAGCCCCCAAACCTGAACAAGTTTAACGGCCGTGGGGATCCAGATAAACACCTCATGTACTTCAACAACTACTGTAGCTACAGAGAGCTAGGCCGGACGATGAAGTGCAGACTATTCCCTCAGTCACTCGAAGGCCGGGCGTTAGAATGGTGGGAATCCCTGCGTCCTAACTCCGTCTCTTCTTGGGAAGGTCTTGTGGCAATGTTCTTGGCCAATTATACAGCCAACCGTTGTCAGTATCGCTATGAAGAGCACTTGGACTCGGTCGTCCAAGGAGAGAATGAATCGTTGAGGGAGTTTATCGACCGGTTCATGACAGAGGCTGACACAGTCCGCAACTTATCAGACACGGACAAGCTGAAATATCTCAAGCGTGGTATAAGAAAGAACCACAGATTTGCTGAAGAGTTCTCTTTGAACCGCTATTACGACCTCGGCCTGTTCCTTAGAAGGGCCAACGACCATATGGGCTATGAAGAGCAATTGGCCGCTGATAAGGGCGCCCGCGCGCGTCCCAAAGAAGAAAACGGCAGGCCGGCCAAGGGGCAGGACAGTAGGCCCGAGTACCGGCCTAAGAAGTACGAGCATCGTACAAAGTTGAACACTCCGATCGCCCAGATCTTCACGGAGTGCCAGAACAACGAATTCACTGGTGTGAGGCGACCTGATCCCCTAGTTCTAAAGAAAGGGGGTCGGCCTACCAAAAAATACTGCAGATACCACAAGAGCAAGGGGCATGACACCAATGACTGCATGGCCCTAAAAGATGACATAGAAGATCTCATACAGAAGGGAAAGTTGAGGCAATATGTCAAAGGTGAAGGTAACGATCGCCCTGAACAAAGAGTTGTTGGCCAACCCGCCAATGACAAGGGTAAAGCGATCGTTAACTCAACGATCGAGCAAGCGCGTAACAGTTCAGAGGAAGAACGCGACCCCAGACAGTCGAAGGGCCGCAATGTAGCCATGGTCATCCATGGAGGTAATCCGTTGGACATCAGAGAATCCAACAAGGCGATGAAGAGGAAGTGGAACGAACTCATGATGGTCGGTTCAACTTCAACCCCACGGCCGGCCTCGAATAGGCCGCCCATTTCCTTCGGGGACGAAGACTTACTTGATGGTAAAGTTAACAATTACGTCCCTTTGGTAGTATCGGCCGTAATGGCCAACACTGAGGTCAGAAGAATACTGGTCGACCAAGGGAGCTCGGCCGACATCATGTTCGAAGAATTGATTGACAAGTTGAATGTGGATAGGAGCGAGATCATTCCCCAAGCAGTACCAACCCCATTGACCGGGTTCAATGGGGCGACCACCTACCCACAGGGGACGATAGAACTACTTGTTACCTTTGGAGATGATACGAGCGGCAGCACGTCGTACAGGACGGTCAGAACGACGTTCTTAGTTCTGCCAATCAAATCGTGTTACCACTGCATCATTGGCCGTCCAACACTGGGAAAATTGGAGGCCGTAGCCTCAACTGTACATCTGAAGATGAAGTTTTACAGTAAAAACGACCAAGTTGTGACAGTGATGGCCGACATGGAAGCGGCCATGAGGAGCCATTTCCTCTACCAAGAGATTTGTGACATGGAGGCGGTAAGTGCTAAACCGCAGAATCTCGGCGAGGGGCATCAGGTTAATGTGGCCGACCTGGATACCCGATACGACCCAGATAGCGACCCTGAGGAAGACGACGACGATTTAGCCCGCGAGCTAAAGAATAAACTCAAGAGGCCTGAGCCCCACGGGGAATTGATCGATGTTCAGTTAATGGACGACCCAACTAAGACAGTTAAGTTGGGGAGCGACCTACCTGAAAAGGACAAGCAAGAGCTCATCACCTGCCTCAGGGAGTACGCAGACCTTTTTGCATGGCAGGCATCAGACATGCCCGGGATCCCAATTGAAATTGCCTGCCACCAACTATCTGTTGATGAGACAACAAGGCCGGTCGCACAAAAGAGGCGAACTCAGAGTGAAGAGAAAGCATTGGCGGCCGCCCAGGCAGTTGACGACCTCATCAAGGCCAATTTCATTGAGGAAATTAAGTATACAACATGGCTTTCCAACGTCGTGTTGGTGAAGAAGAAAAATGGTAAGTGGCGCATGTGCGTCGACTATACCGACCTGAATAAGGCATGCCCGAAGGACGCCTTTCCCCTGCCGAACATTGACAAATTGGTCGACGGGGCTGCGGGCTATAAACTTCTGTCTTTTCTAGACGCCCATTCTGGATACAATCAGATCACTATGTACCCACCCGATCGGCATAAGACCGCGTTCATGACCGATCGTGGAAACTTCCAGTACAAGGTAATGCCCTTTGGTCTGAAGAACGCCGGAGCGACCTACCAGAGGATGATGAACAAAGTCTTCAGGCGGCAGATCGGTCGAATATCAGAGGTCTACTTGGATGATATGATCATCAAGAGTAAAACCGATCAAGATCACAGTAACGACCTAAGGGAAATCTTTGAGGAAGCAAGGAAGAATTCTTTAAGGTTGAATCCAGAGAAGTGCACCTTCGGAGTAAGGGCGGGCAAGTTCCTGGGCTTCCACTTAACAGAGAGAGGGATCGAAGCAAATCCTGACAAGTGCAAGGCGGTCGCTGACATGAGGCCGCCCACTACGAAGAAAGAGATTCAGCAGCTTAACGGCATGGTCGCTGCCCTGTCACGATTTATACCTAAATCAGCATGCAAATCACTTCCACTGTTCAAGCTCTTGAAGAAGGAGGTCGAGTTTGAATGGACTGACCAATGCCAGCGAGCATTGGACGAGCTGAAGGCGGCACTGACCAACCCGCCCATCATGACCAAACCACAACCGGGTGAGACACTCTACTTATACTTGGCCATAACAGACGAGGCCATGAGCGCTGTTCTTGTAAGAGAAAGCGACCTGAAGCAGAATCCGGTCTACTTCATCAGCAAGGTATTTCAAGGCCCAGAGATCAGGTACCAGAAGATCGAGAAGCTAGCCTTAGCCTTACTGGTGGCCACTCGTAGATTGCGCCCTTATTTCGTGGCCCATCAGGTCGTGGTAAGGACCGACCAGCCTATTAGGCAAATCCTTCACCGACCCGATCTGGCAGGGCGTATGATCAAGTGGGCTGTCGAAATCAGTGAGTTTGGGATCAAGTTCGAATCTAGATCGGCCGCCAAGGCACAAGTGTTGGCCGACTTCATAGCTGAAATGACTCCTATACCAGACGATCAGGCCATCACGACCTGGACTTTACACGTGGACGGGTCCTCCAACAGCAAAGGAAGTGGGGCCGGTTTGATACTGGAAAACTCAGAAGGACTTACTGTTGAGGTGTCATTGACTTTTGCATTTCACACTTCAAATAACCAGGCCGAGTATGAGGCGTGCATTGCCGGGCTGCAGCTAGCCAGAGAGTTCAATGTCGACCGTGTCGAACTTCACTCCGACTCTCTACTGGTTGTATCCCAGATTCAAGACCTATACGACGCAAAGGATGATATCCTGAAGAATTATTTGGCTAAGGTAAGGGATCTGCTCAAGCAATTCGACCGAGCAGAAGTTAAGCACGTCCCTAGAACAGAGAACGTTCGGGCTGATATCCTATCAAAGTTAGCCAGTACAAAGGCTCCTGGGAATCACAGAAGTCTAATTCAGGAAACATTAACACGGCCGAGCGTGTCTACTAAGCCCGCCCAAGCATTAGCCATTCTAGCGGTCGACTTGGATAAAGACTGGATCACTCCGATCCTACAATATATTCTTAATGGGGTAGAACCTTGCGACCAGAAGACAGCAAAACTTCTGAGGTTACGAGCGACCAAGTACTCAGTGATCGAAGGAAGACTGTATAGAAGGGGTTTTTCATCCCCATTGCTGAGATGCCTTACGTCGGTCGAGGCCGACCACGTACTTAGAGACATACATGAAGGAGATTGTGGTAGCCACCAAGGTGGTCGGTCAATTGCTAAGAAGGCGCTCAGGGCCGGATACTATTGGCCGACCATGGATCAGGACGCTAAGTTACTTGTTCAGAAGTGCAAGAAATGCCAGATCCATGCCGATGTACATATAGCGCCCTCATCAGAACTACACAGCTTAACCCCACCATGGCCGTTCGCTTGGTGGGGCATGGACCTGCTCGGTCCTTTTCCACCTGCACCAGGTCAGCTGAAATTCCTCATCGTCGCGATCGACTACTTCACCAAGTGGATAGAAGCAGAGCCACTTGCCACAATTACCTCAGCGAAGGTATCCAAGTTTTTTGGTCGAAACGTGCTCGCCCGCTTCGGAGTGCCCCAGCAATTGGTGACGGACAATGGAACCCAGTTCGCAGATAGGAAGTTCAGAGAAATGTTGGCCGACCTAGGTGTGAAACAGCGTTTCACCTCGGTCGAGCACCCACAAACCAACAGCCAGGCAGAAGCGGCCAACAGGGTAGTGCTGCGCGGACTGAAAAGGAGGTTAGATGAAGCCAAAGGCAATTGGGCAGAAGAGCTACAGTCGGTCCTTTGGGCCTATAGAACGACCCCCCACTCATCGACCGGGGAGTCACCATTTAGACTGGTCTATGGTACTGACGCTGTCATCCCGATTGAGATGGGAGAGCTAAGTTGGAGGACGACCAACCCACCAACCCCGGCCGCAAATGAGCAAGCAACAAGAGAAGAACTAGACCTGGTTGACGAGCTGCGAACCAAGGCGTCACTTAGAGAGCAACTCATCAAACAAAAGGTCGCTGCAAGATACAACGCCCGCGTCCAGAAGAGGGAATTCTCCATTGGGCAGCTAGTCCTCAGGAGGGCCGACGTAGGAAATAAGAACGCTCGCCAGGGAAAGCTCGCCCCCAATTGGGAAGGACCATACCGTGTCATCGGCAAGACTGGAAAGGGAGCATACGAGCTGGAAACCATGGAAGGGGCGACCATCCCCAGAACATGGAACGCTGATAAACTGAGAAAATATTATGTTTAAGTTGTAAACATTGATTGATCAATAAAGAACAGGCGGTCGCTCTTTTTCCCCACAGGGGTTTTTTACTGAGGACCGACCTTAAAATTCGACTTGTGTACTTTATTTTCATGCAAATTGTATGCACGGTCGCTCACCATGTGAGTAGCAGTCGAGCGACCAGTAGAGTGCCATCGAATGGCCCAAACGAGAGCCGCCGAGCGGCCTAAGTAGAGCGCCATCGAATGGCCCAATCGAGAGCCGCCGAGCGGCCTAAAAAGAGTGCCATCGAATGGCCCAAACAATAGCCGCCGAGCGGCCTGAAAAAGTGTTACCGAATAGTGACCCATAAGAAATTCAAGGTCGCGACCGACCGTAGTAAAAAAAAATCAAATCGAAATACAAAAGCAATTAAACAGGTCATATTCATGATGAAATTGTCATTGATTACAATCAAAGACGCCTTGGTCGAAGCCAGGGCGCCAGTTCAAACACCGCTCGCAGGCGGGCAAGATTACAATTCAGAAGAAAATCACAAGTTAAGAGTCGCTGGGGGCCTGATAGACGACCGTCTCTTCTTGAAAGACCTTCCCTTTCACAACCTTTTTAGGGCGGACGATCTGATGATCAATTGCACGATGTGTACTTTGCACAATCTCGCGATCGACCCCCAAGTCAGGGTAGAGGATCTTGATCTGGCTGACAGCATTTTCGAATTGACCCTCCGCAGCTCCCTTGGCCCGGTCGAGAACGTCCTTGTAGCGACCTCTTAAATTGTTCTTTTCCGCCTCCACTGCCTCCAGCTCAGTTTTCAGCCCAGCAACCTGGCTTGACAGCTCTTTATTCTTGGAAGAGAGACGTTCGACCTCCTTTTCAGCTTCTTCCTTGTCTGCGACCGCCTTGTCCAGAGAAGACTCGGCCAGTGTTTGAGCAGAGACATCAGTCACAAGCTGGCGTTCCGCTTCGACAAGCTTTCTCTCATTGTCAGCGACCGCTTCGATTCTCGGTTCTAGCTCTTTCATTTTCTTGAGCAGGCCGCGTCGCTCGCCCCTCATTTCTGCGAGCAATGACAAGGCAGAATTCAATTTAAAGTTTTTATCGACTAGGTCGTCTTCAAGTAATGAATATCTATGGGCGAGGCGCCTACCTTCCAAACGATCTGATTCTTCATTTTGATACTTCCTGAACAGAACACCAGCGGCCTTCATTACCTCGGCCATCACCTCGAAAGGTTCCTCCTTGAAACGAGCGCAGTCTTCATCACCCAACCCAAGCAGGTCGATGTTGGGCGACCGGTTGTGCCCGTGGCTTTTTCCACTCTTATGCTTCTTTTTCTCGCCCCCATCATCGACCGACCTGTTCCTCTTAGATTTTCCTTGATTTTTGGGTGGGCTGCTCAGGTCAATGGCTTGTGCTGGTGTGCCCGCCCGAGGATCCTGACGATCAGGCTGAGATCCGGTTACAGTAGTTTGAGGCGTTCCCCCAGAGTGAGCCACAGGTATGACGCGGGCGGGCGAAGTATCGCCGTCCTCGGCCGCCCATTGCTCCAACAGGTCAAAGTCATTCATGTTGGTCATCATAACTGCAAAGGCAAAAGCAGATGGTTAGAAACAGTCAACAAAACAAAGTGACAGAAAATAAAATGTGAGAGACCACCGACCAAGAGCGGCTTTGACGTTCTTCTTGGAACGAGCATCCACAACGTTTTTAACCTTGATGCGACCCTCAGGGACTAGGGACGCAATCCTTCTCAATCTATGGATCGTTCCCCTGTCCAGGTCGTCAAGATCAGCGTCCTTGAAAGCGTACTGGCCCGGCTTTTTGGAGAAGTGGTTAAAACTCCACACCGTAGGAAACAGCGGGGTTCCTTCTTGATCATTATTCATTTGGGCGATACCTCTGTGGGCGTCGGCCGACTCAGGAACTACCCAAAAGAATTCCCTTTTCCACCCGGTCGTCAACGATTCCAAATAGGGCTTGAAGAAGTTATATGTTGACCGGTTTTTGAATGAAACCGCTTCCTTGCGGGCGCCTTTGGAACCTTTTTCGTAAACATAGCTCATCTCAAACAAGTGGAAAAACAGTCGTACGGAGACCGGTCGTCTCAGAACCACAAGGACATCTTCATACGCCTGCAGAAACGCCCAAGCGTTCGGGTTCAGCTGAGAAGGGGCGACCTGAAGATACCGTAGAACCTGGCGTTGAAACCTGGTAAATGGTGGAATTATACCCATGCGTTCGAAAACGATGCGGTACATTGTGAATTTTAACACGTCAGTCCAGGCCGCAATATCTTCCCCCTTGGCCATACCTTCTACCCTCCAACCTTCATTTAGCTCGGCCGCAAGAAACTCCAGGTCTTGGCTTCCCCGTTGAATCTTGCTGCGCTGACCTCTCAGGTTGAGAGAAACCCAAGACATATCCTTTGCAGCAGCAACCTCAGGATCTTCTCCATGGTCGCCCTGGTGATCTCTTTCGGCCACCTCGGTTACGTCGGTCGCAGCATGGTCAACACCTTCCTCACTGGCAACCCGTGCGTTGCTCTCTGCAGTATCAGCAACCACAACCTCGGAGTACGGTACCCCACCTCTGTCCGGCCGCGTTCCAGACCTGCTGGATGAAGTCGAGTTCCGGGTCGAAGACCCAGAGGAAGAAGATTCGTCACTGGAAGAAGACGACCGGGCATGCGCAGGACTCTGTTCCACTGGTCGTGTCATATTTTGCGCAAGAGAAACGGCCGGGACTCCAAGAATACGGCGGGTTTGTTTAGTCCGCGCCAGAATGAACCTGTGGAGGGGAATAACAGTCAGGGTCTTGCTCGATCGTGGGAAGGGGCGACGTGGTCGTCCCCAGACCTGACACCCCCTCCATCAGGTGGAACATAAAAACTCAAATAAAGTAAGAGCGGTCGCAGTTACCTGGAATTAGAGGAAGTTGATTACGAGCGAGCTTTAGCGAGAACGAGCGAGCTTCGACGGTAGCAAGCGAGCTTTGGCAGAAGCGAGCGAGCTTTGGCAGAAGCGAGCGAGCTTTGGCAGAAGCGAGCGAGCTTTGGCAGAAGCGAGCGATCAGCAAGAGCAGAGGAGGATTCAGAGAAACGGAAAAATGATGTGCCCCTTGAACCCTATATATAATGGGCCAACCATCACAATGGGCCGGAAGTGAAGAGGCGCGACTCTTCGTATACCATCATTGCTTAAACTCCTCGGGTCTCTAAATGTCACTTCATTAAAGTAACTGTCGCCTCAGCACTCAACACGATTTATTGTCAGGCATCACCCCCGAGACGGCACCTGACCCCGTGTGGCCAGGCCGCGTGGCAGCGACCACGCAATCAAATTATCAGCGATCGACTAGGTTACGTTCGACCACGCTGGGGGGCAACGATTCAAGCCTCAGCCCGCTCTTAAGCGACCTAGGCTTGGGGGGCAACTGTTCTGGAGTGGCCCAATAGGCCCAACGAAACAGTCCAGCGCAACCTGCAGCAAGGGGGGTGCTGCGCGCAGCAACCAGGTGCAACATGGGCCAGCGGCCCATTCGACCAAGGCCGGCCCAACGCGGCCCATCATCCACCTTGCTCCGCAAGATGCGGCCGGTCCCGTAAAATCCGCAACGGCTAGCACGCCAGCGTTATATATACCACACCAGCATGTGGCTTCAGGTACGTTTTACTCACCTTGTGACCCTGCCCGTTGAAGCACCTCTGACTTGAGCGTTGGAGTGCCTTTGCAGGTACCACCCGCGTGCGGCTTACCACTCGGTCCTTCATCCCAGCGACCGAGCAACATCATCAAACAGCAGCAACCCATCGTATTGATCAGGTACGATCAGGGGTTAAAAATCCGACTCATATAATCCATGAATACTGCTGGAGCATTGGTCAAACCGAAGGGCATCACTACAAATTCAAAAAGACTGTATGCTGAGAGGAAAGATTTTTGGAAGGATAAGAAAAAGGGCAACGGGTCAACTTCTTCAAACCCGAGGTATAAAGGGAATTTAGACAAAGGAAAACAGATTCAGTCGGATAACTCTTCTGGGTATCAGAATTGCAGAGTGTGTAAAAAGAGTCATCGTGGAAAATGTCAGTTGGAGTCAAAATCAAACCAGTGTTATTATTGCAATGAAGAGGGGCACTATGCTAACAACTGCCCAGCGAGAAAGGCTTTCTTAGAGTCCCCTGATGCTCCTAGACAGGCTCGAGTCAACACTTTGGATGCCAAGACCATCAAACCAGCTGATAATCTTATAAGGGGTACAGGTTCTCTCTTTAATCAAACTGTTAATATTTTATATGACTCTGGTGCTACTCATTGCTTTATCTCAGAAGCATGTGCCGAACGGTTAGGATTGACAGTATCTCCTATATTCGAGCCAATATCTATTCTTACTGCAGCAAAGGGTCGTGTGCGAACCCAATCTTTGTGCCTTAACTGTCTGCTTACGATAAGAGACAGGGATTTTATCGTAGATTTTATCTGTTTGCCTATGAGAGGAATGGAGATTGTTTTGGGAATGAATTGGATGACTTCCAATCACATTACCATTGACTGTTTCAATCGTGCAATTAATTTCCCTTCTGAACTAGCTGAACATTCACCGCCTGCAGATGATGGTGTTATTTCATTCACTTCAGCCAGCCAGTCTCTATTCCAAGGTGCGGAAGCTTTTGTTGTTATTTTGTCTGCATCAACTGAAGCTGATTTGGATTTATCGTCTATTCAAGTTGTTAATGAATTCTTAGATGTTTTTCCCGAGGAAGTCTCCTCCTTGCCTCCAGAACGAGAGGTAGAATTCTCTATAGATTTGGCGCCTGGTACAGGGCCAATATCCATAGCACCTTATAGGATGTCTCCTCTCGAACTGAAGGAATTGAAGTCCCAACTTGAGGAATTAATTTCCAAGAAGTTTATTCGACCGAGTGCTTCTCCATGGGGTGCTCCGGTATTGCTAGTCAAGAAGAAGGACGGAACCATGAGATTATGCATAGACTACCGTCAGCTGAATAAAATCACTATTAAGAACAAATATCCATTACCGAGGATAGATGACCTACTTGACCAACTTCGAGGTGCTAAAGTTTTCTCCAAAATTGATCTAAGGTCAGGGTACCATCAAATCAGGGTAAGAGCCTTAGACATTCCGAAGACTGCTTTTCGTACGAGGTACGGACACTACGAGTTTGTGGTGATGCCCTTCGGATTGACTAACGCTCCAGCCGTATTCATGGATTATATGAATAGAGTATTCCATTCCTACCTAGATCAGTTTGTGGTCGTCTTTATAGATGATATCTTGGTTTACTCAAAGACAGTGGAGGAGCATGCTCAGCATCTCCGCTTTGTCCTAGGAGTACTCCGAGAGAAGAAGCTTTATGCTAAACCGTCGAAGTGTGACTTTTGGATGTCTGAAGTGAAATTCCTGGGTCATGTGATTTCCCAGGAAGGGGTTGCAGTTGATCCTAGCAAGGTGGAAGCAGTGTTGAACTGGGAACGGCCGACGTCAGTGACTGAAATCCGAAGCTTTCTGGGTTTAGCTGGTTACTATAGAAGATTCATTGAAGGATTTTCGCATTTGGTACTTCCGCTTACTCGATTGACTCGCAAAGGTCAACCGTTTACTTGGGATGCCGATTGTGAAGAGTGTTTTCTTGGATTGAAAGAAAGGTTAACTTCTGCTCCAATCCTAATTCTTCCGGATCCATCATTGGGATTTCAGATTTACAGTGATGCATCCGGGAAGGGTTTAGGATGTGTTCTCATGCAGAATCAACAAGTTGTGGCCTACGCATCTAGACAATTGAAAACTCATGAACGGAATTACCCAACTCATGACTTAGAGTTGGCGGCTATTGTGTTTGCACTAAAAATTTGGAGACATTACCTTTACGGTTCACGTTTCGAAGTTTTTAGTGATCACAAGAGCTTGAAGTATCTGTTTGACCAAAAGGAGTTGAATAACAGACAGAGAAGGTGGACTGATTTTTTGAAGGATTACGACTTCGAATTGAAATATCACCCTGGGAAAGCCAATGTGGTAGCAGATGCTCTAAGCAGGAAGTCCATCCACACGGCAAGGTTAATGGTTCACGAGATGGCTTTGTTGGAGTCATTCCGAGACTTGAAGCTCAAGGTAGCAAGAAAGAGGAACCGCATCGTATTGCGGCATATACGGATAGCCAGTGTGCTAAGGGAACAAATCCGTGTAGCTCAAGAAACTGATATGAATTTACAGTCTCAAAGAGGATCGCCAGATTTCACTGAGGATAGTGATGGCATGATTTGCTTTAATGGGAGGATTTGTGTTCCCGACGATGATGATATCAAAAGGCAAGTATTGGAAGAAGCTCATAGGAGTCAGTACTTGTTGCACCCCGAAAAATCCCCGGCTTGGGGTTTCTCAATGTACAACGTGGAAAAATTTTGGAGCCGCCACCAATATTTTAATTTTATGACCAAAACATTGAAAAAAGGTCTTTTTTGGACAAGGCGGATGGTCTTTTGAAAACTAGAGATATAGGTTCGGGGGTCGATTACGTGCGAGGAAGGTGTTAGCACCGCGCACGTCCTTTCTACCGAAAGGGAACCTCTATTTAAATGTGTGGTTTTAACGTTTGATTTGAAAAATATCTAGATTTGCCTATTTATTTGAAGAATGAATGAGAAAACTTAGCAAAAATTTTATTTTTGATGAGAAAGGGGGAAAAAAGGGTTTTTAGAAAAAGTGCTTGACGGGACATGGCCCGCTCCTACGTATCTCCCGGTGCGATGGAGAATTCAAAGCTACGTAGTTCTTGGGTAGAAAATGTTTGTGTGTTGGTGTTTTTTAATATAGGGGTTTTAGAATTGTGTGATCTGTGTTGAAGGACCACTGGGGGTCTGAAGGGCCGCTGGGGGCTGAAGGAGCGCTGGGGCTCTGAAGGACCACAGTTCACTTATCCTAAAACGATGATTAACCCGGCCGTACGACCGACTTAATCCCCTACTTTGAAAATAAGATTTTTGATTTTTGTTTTATGAAAGAGATGTGTTTGTATTTTTTAATTTAGAAATTGTTTATTTTTGCGCTTGACAGGGGCGCGGCCCTGCTCCTACGTATCTCCGGGTGGAGAATCAAAGGCGACGTAGTTCTAGGTCCTTTTTGAAAAGTTTTTGTTTTTTTATCTTTTTTAGTGAGTTTTTTGAAATAGGACGAGCATTAGCAAATGATTAAACTAGCAGAGGCTATGATGAATCACTACTAAATACTCAAAAAAGAGAGAGTTGTACCGCTAGTCAAACGAACAAAGGTTCTGATGGACTATTGATAACAACTCGTTTTTATTATCTTTTTGAAAGTGATTTTCGAAAAAGAATGATTTGCACAATGATCAAACTAACAAAGGTTATGATGGACCATCGTTTATTATTCTTATGAGAAAAAGACATTGTCGCCAATAGCTAAACGAACAGAGGCTCTGATGAGCTATTAGCAACAATGGGTTGGAAAATGATTCTTTTTGTTTGTTTTTATGAAAATAATTTGTTTATGGGGATGAAAAGGATTTTTATTTGTTGCGCTTGACGAGAACGTGGCTCGCTCCTACGTATCCCAAGCGGGAATCAAAGCGACGTAGTTCTAAGTTCTTTTTGAAAGGGTTTGAAAGGAGAGGTTGAATCATCTGAGACCATCTTCACCACTTAGAAAATGATGCACTAGGCATAAGTGGGAATCATGTGGTTCATCATCAACAAGGACACTACAGCTAAATTAAATCACATAGGGCAATTTTGGCATGGATCAGAATGATTGAATTTTAACAAATATAAAAACAGAAATACCTCTGATGAAGGCAGATATTACAGATCTGAAGAACAAAAATGAAGCGGAGAACTGGAAAATGAGATTTGCGAGAGTTGTCTTCCCAGATCTTGTGAAAAAATGTGTGTAGCAATTCTTCTCTCTGATCTTGTGAGCTGTGTCTGTTTTTCTGACCTCGTGAAGTCTCCTCCTCAACAAATGATTTTGAAGCTGCCTATTTATAGGCGTAGAATTTTTTAAAAACATTTATTGCAATGAAGAATCGATTGTTTGAGCCTTTGGAAATATGTAGGAATCGATTCTTTACCTTTGGAAATGATAAGAATCGATTGTATGGCTTATGGAAAATGGTAGGAATCGATTTTCAGGACATTTGGAGATCCTGAAAATCGATTCTGTGGTCTTTGGAAACATGTAGGAATCGATTCTTTATTTTTGGAAATGATAAGAATCGATTATATGGCCTATGGAAAAAGGGAGGAATCGATTTTCACCTATTTAAAATGGCCTCAAAATCGATTTCAAGGCCTGTGAAAGGAGAGGGAAATCGATTTTCAGGACATATATAATAGGTGAAAATCGATTCCATGTTTAGTTAAAACAATGAGGAATCGATTCATGGCCTATGGAAGAGCTTGAAAATCGATTTTCAAAGCCTATGCAACATACTATAAATCAATTCTTGGCCTAGAAACCAATTCTTGTTTTCCAAAAAATGCTTTTAGGTCTTTGCCATGCATGCATAAAATATTTTTCAAAGCTTGCCATGCATGCATAACATATTTTCAAAACCCTAGTTTCTTAAAAAGTGCATTCTAACCCTAAGAATGATTTCAAAAGCTTTGGAGCGGTTTCTAGGATAAAAAATGCAATGCATAATTTATTTTTTTATTTTTTTGTGGGGAAAATTAGGGTTTTGACCTAAGCCGGACAAAATTGGGGTATGACAGCTGCCCCTCTTTATCTGAATTTTAACGAGGAATATGAATTGGCCGAAACATATTCCAAGGCAAAATGAAGATAAAGAATTCAGAAATTATACCGATTTTGTCCATTTGGGGAAACCCGAATTTTCCTCTTTTCTTTTTCTATGTTTTTTTTTTGAATAGATGGGCTTGAGAACAAACGGGGAATGGTTAACACCTGGCGCATTAACCGAGAGAGAAAATGACGGACCACTCAGGATCTGAAGGAGCACTAAGGCTCTGAAGGACCACTCAGGGTCTGAAGGAGCACTAAGGCTCTGAAGGACCACTCAGGGTCTGAAGGAGCACTAAGGCTCTGAAGGACCACTCAGGGTCTGGAAGGCTGCCTAGGCCTTAATTGAAGGACCATCGTGGTCTGAAGGAGCGCTACTAGCTATGGTACTAGAAAAACGGTCTGAGGGGGCCTTTCGAGCGGCCATGATGGGTCAAGATCAGCTCCGGAACTGATATGTTGACCATGAAGGACGTCCGTCGTGTCTTAGGCTGACACAACTAGTCTGAAGGACCACTTGGGGTCTGAAGGACTTACCCGCAGCTCGAATACGAGGTGAAGTCTGTTTTTGAAGGGACACTTGGGTCCTGAAGGGATTCACGAATCCTGTTGGTTGATTGATTGAAAAGTTCAACTAAAGCAGACAGAAAAGTAAAAATGAGCACTTGGCGTGCAAACAGAAAAGTAAAGCGGTAAAGAACGCAGTAAAGAAGGAGCACTGAGGGCTCAGGATGAGCACAGAGGGCTCACGAGGGGAGCACAGAGGGCTCAGGAGGGAGCACCGAGGGCTCAGGATGAGCACAGAGGGCTCAGGATGAGCACAGAGGGCTCAGGATGAGCACAGAGGGCTCAGGGGGAGCACAGAGGGCTCAGGATGAGCGCAGAGGGCTCAGGAGGAGCACAGAGGGCTCAGGAGGAGCACAGAGGGCTCAGGGGGGAGCACAGAGGGCTCAAGAGGGAGCACAGAGGGCTCAGGATGAGCACAGAGGGCTCAGGATGAGCACAGAGGGCTCAGGGGGAGCACAGAGGGCTCAGGAGAGAGCACAGAGGGCTCTGGACGAGCACAGAGGGCTCAGGACGAGCACAGAGGGCTCAGGATGAGCACAGAGGGCTCAGGGGGAGCACAGAGGGCTCAGGAGGGAGCACAGAGGGCTCAGGATGAGCACAGAGGGCTTAGGAGGAGCACAGAGGGCTCAGGAGGATGAGCACAGAGGGCTCTGGAGGGAGAGCACAGAGGGCTCAAGAGGAGCACAGAGGGCTCAGGATGAGCACAGAGGGCTCAGGATGAGCACAGAGGGCTCAGGAGGATGAGCACAGAGGGCTCAGGATGAGCACAGAGGGCTCAGGAGGAGCACAGAGGGCTCACAAATTCTGCCGATTGGTTGATTTGAAATGACCGAGGCTGCTGTATTGGATTGAGGTACCTGCATACGTCAGTTGATGCAAGGAATGGTGCATGGAGTATGAGTGCAGGTTATGCATGTGCATGCAATGAGTGCATGTTATGAGTGCATGTTATGCATGTGCATGCAATGCATGATTTTGGTGTAATGATGAATGTAATGCATGACTGTGTTTTGTTTATTGCCTTTTTTTTGCTTTTTTTTTTTTTTATTTTTTTTATTTTTTATTTTTGCTGGTTCAGCCAACCCGCGATACTCATGACATGAGACTGAGGAAGCTGTTGGATTTGCGGGGCTCATGGGCCGAGTGCATGTTGGTCTTGACTTTGCTGGTTTGAAGCAATCGTGGATGTAGTTGCTTTCTCTTGCATGATTAACTGATTTTGAGGGTGTGCTTTCTCTCAGGACTCTTAAGAATCTCGTAATGATTTGCAATGCTCTATGATGTATGCACATGTTTTACAGTTCAGGACCATCATCATCATAAAACGTTTATTTTGAGCAGAAAAAGCAGAAAATAAAAGAGTGAACAAATTTGAACTTTATTAATGTGGAAACCGGTCGCACAAGAAGTTACGCCGATTATTTATTACACTTGAAAGTTTAAACTGTAAAAAGACACGAAAAAGGAGAGAAGCTGAATTCTGACTGTTTGTCTCTGTGGAACAGTGCCAAACATCTATGTCCTTGACCTTGATCACTCCCTCATCCAAGCTTGTAGGAGAGTTGTATGCCTTTCTTTACTTTTCATGCCTAAGTTTTCAGACCCTAATTTTTGCCTGGATCGCCCTTTGCGGGTTTTCAATCCACCGGGTCGCTCTGATTTTGCCTAGGCCGCCCTTTTGTGGGTTTTCAACCTAGCGAGCTAATTCTTACTTGGCTTGTCTTTCTCTTTTTTCTCTATTTCTTTCAGGCATAATACTTCTTCACTTAATCTGAATTGACTGGATTCCTGAGATCTTCGCCGTCTATGTTTATGAGTATCGGCGCTCCTCTGGAAAAAGCTTTCTTGACTTCACATGGACCGTCATGAGTGGGCCTCAACTTCCCACGGAGTCAGTCCGGATAGGTAGGATCTTTTGGAGTACATGGTCTCCTTCGCCAAATTCTCGAAGACGGACTTTCCTGCCGAAAGCTGCCTTCATCTTTTGTTGGTACAACTGGCCATGGCGCAGGGCAGCAATTCTTTTCCCCTTAATGAGATTCAGTTGATCTAGACGAGTTTGGATCCATTTTGCTTCTTCTAACCTGGCCTCCATGACTACTCGTAGAGAGGGTGTTTCAACCTTGATGAGAAGAACTGCTTCTGACCCATACACTAGAGAAGAAAGGGGGTTGCCCCTGTATGATTTTAATGAATGCGACAAGGGATGAGATAGGTGTAGGGTCAATTTCCCCAGTTGTAGGAGGGGTGAAGAGCGACAGAATTTCCCCACTTGGCATATTGTGAACAAATGAATTTACTTGTCCTTGAGCTAAAACTTTGAGAAAGCAACAGCAATCAATCATTGATCGGAATGGACCTTTCGGGATTGTGGTGTTTTGTGGAGGAGAGATGAGTAGGCTTAATGAGGTATTTGGGGCTAATGGCAGGATGGTTTTTATTCGGTGTTGGCTGTTGATCGATGATTTATGATGGTTAACTGGCTTGATGAGGTATTAGGAGGTTTTATTCCTGGCTAAGGGTCTATGGAGGGCGGACTGTCGAGGTCAAAGGAGAGTGTTTGCGGTTTATGAGAGGAGGGGTGCATGGAAATGAGAAAGTGTTTGAAGGTTTATTGAGACGAGGACCTCTTGGGTTTTGTGGTAACATGTATCAACTCACTACTTACATTTCTTTTGTATTTTTCTTTTGGTTTTGGGATTTTCCTTTTGAATGATTTTTCTTTCTTTGATTTCTTCTTTTTCTTGAGCTTGGGTGAACTGATAAAGTATGATGCACTGTTTTTTTTCTGAGGTGGTCCTTGTCTAAGGTGACTTTTGGATTTTTGGCTTTTTCTTGGCTTAAGATGGGTCGGAAAGGATTATGTTTTTCTCTTTGGGATTTTCTTGGCTTACGGTGGGTAGGAGAGGATTTTGTTTTTGGGTATGGAATGGTAGTCCGACTTCATTTCAAATCATGATTGCTTATTTCCTCAAGAATTAACTCTGGGACAATAGTTCACTTATTTTCATGCACTTGCCCTTCTTCTTTATTTCCCTTTTGAGCTCTAATTTTCCTTTATTGAAGTACCCATCCTGACCTCTTTCTTGTTCTCAGCGGTTCCCAAGTTGATCACTTCAGTGGATTCCCTGTGATGCTGAATAACTCTTTCTCCTTGCTTCATTAACCTTCTGGAGGATTTTCCCGGTCTTTCTCAACGTCCCACTCTGCTTGATTGATAAGGTGATCAAAGTCAAAATATGGACTGTTGGCACTGTTATTTTGAGAGACAATTGCTGTGGATTTGCTTTTTGCCGAGGCGAAACAGCAGGATGAAAGGCGAAACAAACAAACAAGCAATAATAATGCAAGGAAAAGACACACGAAATGAAAAGGAATTGATTTTTATTGATTGGAATTCAAAAACAACGTTTTTATTAATGATGATGATTCTGAAAATAAAAACATGATTGCCCCTAACAACTTGCTCTATGACCTTGGGCAGAGCCACAGAGTTGCATTACAATGATCATATTGAATTTAAAAGTCACAGGAAAGGCAGCAGCTTCCCCATTCTTCAACTTTCTCTGGCAAGGCAGCGACGAACCAGACCAGTCTCACTTTCTTCAGCTTCGGATCCATTACCAATGGCAGCAATTTGGTTGTGATCAAGCAACCCAGCACTCACGAAGCTCTGGCGGATATCACAAACAGGAATGCTCAGGAAGGAATCATAAATAGGAACCTCCTGCAAGTTTGGTTCCCGCCTTTGAAGCTTAGCTGACCTCTTTTCTTGTTTTTCCTCAGCCATTCTCTTTTTGTCAGCTTGAGTGGGCCGATATCCTAACCCATGCCCATCCTTGTACTCTTGCACACCTATTTGGGTCGTATGACGATCTAATAGGTCTTGCAAAACTGTCTTGAAGGCCTCGCATGCCCCAGTACAATTGACATCAACATAGATTCCTTTCTGAGTGCAACCTCCCTTGATAACTCCGAATTTGCACAGCTCTGCATGAAGAACCTCTAAGGGAGTCTTAACCTTCTCAGCACTTCTTATCACCCGCCCAACAGAGCTTTCAATTGCATTGGCGGCCGACTTTTCAAGGCCTGGCCGTGGATTGGTTGTTGTATTCGAGCTATTCTGCTTAAACGAGATCCGATCAGCATCTACCAAGTCTTGCACTGCATGCTTGAAGGCTTTACAGTTCTCCACGACATGCCCCACCGCTCCCTCATGGAAGGCACAGGTACTGTTAGGGTTGTATCCTCTGAAATATGGTGGTCGGACGGGTTTCATTGGTCTTGTGGTAATGAGCTTGTTTGTGATGAGGTAGTTAAAGAGATCTGTGTATGGCATGGGGATGGAGTCAAACTGACGCGACTTTCTTCGTTCCCCTATAGCATTGTTGGCGCCAATAGGATTGCAGGGGACTCTTCCTCTTTTTATCTCGACTTCGAGTCTTGCCCCTACTCTGATCACATCTGAGAAGCTTGAAGGTCCCCTTCCGATCAGACGTTTGTAGAAAACAGCTGGGAGGGTATCCATGAACATAGACACTATTTCCTTCTCAGTCAACGGGGGCTTCACTTGTGCAGCTACACTTCTCCACCGCTGGGCATATTCCTCAAAAGACTCACGATCTTTCTTGCTCATAAACTGTAACTGAGACCGGTCTGGAGCTGGGTCCAAGTTATGCTGGTAGTACTTCAGAAATGCTTTAAAGAGATTCTTCCAACTATGAACATCGGAGGATGGCAGCTGCATATACCAGTCTAGAGACGCTCCAGTCAGACTGTTTGGAAAGAAATTGATCAACACTTTATCATCATGGGCATAAGCTGCCATCTTCCTAACATACATCTTCAGATGGTTAGATGGACACCCAGTGCCGCGATATTTATCAAAGTCAGGTACTTTGAATTTAGGAGGAATGAAAGTAACAACTCCTCCAGGATTTCCAACAGCGATAGCCCCAACAGCGGCCTCACCCCTCTGCAGCATACTCATTTCTTCGGTTATCTGTGCTTCTTCAGCTTTAGTCTTTGGAGCTTGACTCTCCTGATCCAGCTGCTCAGGATTAAGAACCTCTGCAATTAACTCCTCCTGGCTCCGGCGGCCCTTATTCTTAAGATTCCGATTACTAGCCATAAACCTTGATTGCAGACGGGTGGAGTATCGGTGTTGGTGAACCAGCTTACCTTTCATCTCTGTTGGTAGAACATTTTATAAGTACAAGTATGAATGCGTAAATGAATGCAATGCATATGGCTTTATGTTATTTTTGTATTTAGATGCATGAGGAATGCTGTATGAATTTTTTCAGAATTTTGCTTATGTAATGCATGCTGTTATGATGTAAAATGCGGGTGATGAGGATGCTTGTTAGAAAGACAGATATTTACAGGTGGGGTTTTGAAAAATTAGGGCAGTATACCCTATATGCCACCCCATATAGGTATTTATGAAAGAGAAGGAAAATCCTATATTTTTTTTTTCAAAAAAACGTTGGCGGAAATGAACTAAACTAGATGCAATAATGCACACACAATTTTGGAAAAGCCCTTGTGACCTAAAAAGAGGTAAGACCTATGATCTAGGGCAATTAAAAGGGTAATCCTTCCATGTAGCTCTATTCACTCCCTCACAAGGCCACCAGAGCTACAGTCCCTTTCACAAAATTCCCCACAAATGCAGCAAACTGCTAGGTGTGAGGCATCATGAAAGAGCACAACTCTGGTTGAAACTTTCGCAAGTAGCCAAACGGACAAAGGTCCTGATGGGCTCTCACTACTCGAATCCACTCTCCTAAGTTTTTGCAGACCTGGGTTATGGTCCCACTCAAAACGCATAGTCACAGGGTATAAGTGTAGTGTGTGTGAAGGGCATTTCCTCAAAACTACCCCACCTGCAAATGAAAATCCAGACAGTCCAGACAATAGCATGTCGTCTACCCTAGGGTTTAATATCATTCAAATACAACTAGCTTAGGGTACCAACAACAAACACATTACTTACTTCAGAAAGGGAGCTGAGAAGAAGGGACATGATAGAATTGGGGAGAAATGCATGAGCTTACCTTGAAGAAAAGGAGCAAAGAAAGAAGGGAACATGGGGGTTGGAAGAATGCATGAGCATAAGCAATAAAAGAAAAGGAGTAGAAGAGGAGATAGGGAACAACAAAGAAGACAAATGCATATGCCTACAATCAATGAAAAGAAAGAAAGGCAAACAAGGTTTTAATCAAATCAACAATACATTAAACCACACATTTTAATTAGTTAGGCTTGACCCTCATTTTTTAAAAAAAAAAAAGTCCCCAGCAGAGTCGCCAGCTGTTGCACCCCGAAAAATCCCCGGCTTGGGGTTTCTCAATGTACAACGTGGAAAAATTTTGGAGCCGCCACCAATATTTTAATTTTATGACCAAAACATTGAAAAAAGGTCTTTTTTGGACAAGGCGGATGGTCTTTTGAAAACTAGAGATATAGGTTCGGGGGTCGATTACGTGCGAGGAAGGTGTTAGCACCGCGCACGTCCTTTCTACCGAAAGGGAACCTCTATTTAAATGTGTGGTTTTAACGTTTGATTTGAAAAATATCTAGATTTGCCTATTTATTTGAAGAATGAATGAGAAAACTTAGCAAAAATTTTATTTTTGATGAGAAAGGGGGAAAAAGGGTTTTTAGAAAAAGTGCTTGACGGGACATGGCCCGCTCCTACGTATCTCCCGGTGCGATGGAGAATTCAAAGCTACGTAGTTCTTGGGTAGAAAATGTTTGTGTGTTGGTGTTTTTTAATATAGGGGTTTTAGAATTGTGTGATCTGTGTTGAAGGACCACTGGGGGTCTGAAGGGCCGCTGGGGGCTGAAGGAGCGCTGGGGCTCTGAAGGACCACAGTTCACTTATCCTAAAACGATGATTAACCCGGCCGTACGACCGACTTAATCCCCTACTTTGAAAATAAGATTTTTGATTTTTGTTTTATGAAAGAGATGTGTTTGTATTTTTTAATTTAGAAATTGTTTATTTTTGCGCTTGACAGGGGCGCGGCCCTGCTCCTACGTATCTCCGGGTGGAGAATCAAAGGCGACGTAGTTCTAGGTCCTTTTTGAAAAGTTTTTGTTTTTTTATCTTTTTTAGTGAGTTTTTTGAAATAGGACGAGCATTAGCAAATGATTAAACTAGCAGAGGCTATGATGAATCACTACTAAATACTCAAAAAAGAGAGAGTTGTACCGCTAGTCAAACGAACAAAGGTTCTGATGGACTATTGATAACAACTCGTTTTTATTATCTTTTTGAAAGTGATTTTCGAAAAAGAATGATTTGCACAATGATCAAACTAACAAAGGTTATGATGGACCATCGTTTATTATTCTTATGAGAAAAAGACATTGTCGCCAATAGCTAAACGAACAGAGGCTCTGATGAGCTATTAGCAACAATGGGTTGGAAAATGATTCTTTTTGTTTGTTTTTATGAAAATAATTTGTTTATGGGGATGAAAAGGATTTTTATTTGTTGCGCTTGACGAGAACGTGGCTCGCTCCTACGTATCCCAAGCGGGAATCAAAGCGACGTAGTTCTAAGTTCTTTTTGAAAGGGTTTGAAAGGAGAGGTTGAATCATCTGAGACCATCTTCACCACTTAGAAAATGATGCACTAGGCATAAGTGGGAATCATGTGGTTCATCATCAACAAGGACACTACAGCTAAATTAAATCACATAGGGCAATTTTGGCATGGATCAGAATGATTGAATTTTAACAAATATAAAAACAGAAATACCTCTGATGAAGGCAGATATTACAGATCTGAAGAACAAAAATGAAGCGGAGAACTGGAAAATGAGATTTGCGAGAGTTGTCTTCCCAGATCTTGTGAAAAAATGTGTGTAGCAATTCTTCTCTCTGATCTTGTGAGCTGTGTCTGTTTTTCTGACCTCGTGAAGTCTCCTCCTCAACAAATGATTTTGAAGCTGCCTATTTATAGGCGTAGAATTTTTTAAAAACATTTATTGCAATGAAGAATCGATTGTTTGAGCCTTTGGAAATATGTAGGAATCGATTCTTTACCTTTGGAAATGATAAGAATCGATTGTATGGCTTATGGAAAATGGTAGGAATCGATTTTCAGGACATTTGGAGATCCTGAAAATCGATTCTGTGGTCTTTGGAAACATGTAGGAATCGATTCTTTATTTTTGGAAATGATAAGAATCGATTATATGGCCTATGGAAAAAGGGAGGAATCGATTTTCACCTATTTAAAATGGCCTCAAAATCGATTTCAAGGCCTATGAAAGGAGAGGGAAATCGATTTTCAGGACATATATAATAGGTGAAAATCGATTCCATGTTTAGTTAAAACAATGAGGAATCGATTCATGGCCTATGGAAGAGCTTGAAAATCGATTTTCAAAGCCTATGCAACATACTATAAATCAATTCTTGGCCTAGAAACCAATTCTTGTTTTCCAAAAAATGCTTTTAGGTCTTTGCCATGCATGCATAAAATATTTTTCAAAGCTTGCCATGCATGCATAACATATTTTCAAAACCCTAGTTTCTTAAAAAGTGCATTCTAACCCTAAGAATGATTTCAAAAGCTTTGGAGCGGTTTCTAGGATAAAAAATGCAATGCATAATTTATTTTTTTATTTTTTTGTGGGGAAAATTAGGGTTTTGACCTAAGCCGGACAAAATTGGGGTATGACAGTACTCTGTACATCCGGGATCCACTAAGATGTACCGAGACTTGAAGCTAATGTATTGGTGGCCTGGGATGAAGGCCGAGGTTGCAGAATTTGTTTCTCGGTGCTTAACTTGTCAGAAGGTTAAGGCGGAACACCGAAGACCGGGCGGTCTGTTACAACTGCTAGATGTACCAGTTTGGAAGTGGGAAGATATCTCAATGGACTTCGTTATGGGTTTGCCGAGGTCACAGGAAGGCAACGATTCTATTTGGGTAGTAGTGGATCGATTGACTAAATCCGCTCACTTTATTCCCGTTCGCTCGACTTATAAGGTTTCCAAGTTAGCAGATGAATATGTGAAGAACATTATCAGACTGCATAGAGTTCCAACGAGTATCGTGTCAGACCGAGATCCCAAGTTTACTTCCAGGTTCTGGAGAGCATTGAATGAAGCTTTGGCAACAAGGGTGCTGGTTGGCACTGCTTATCATCCTCAGACTGATGGTCAGACGGAGAGGACTATCCAGACCCTTGAGGACATGCTTCGGGCTTGTGTGCTCGACAGTGGGAGAAAATGAGAGGACCATCTTCCATTAGTAGAATTCTCCTACAACAACAGTTACCACTCCAGCATTGGAATGGCACCGTTTGAAGCACTTTATGGTAGGAAGTCTAGAACTCCGTTGTGTTGGTGGGAGATTGGTGAAGATAAGTTTTTGGGACCTGACATGGTTCGCGAGACTACTGAGAAGATCAAGTTAATTCGGGAAAGGATGAAGGTTGCTCAGAGTCGGCAGAAGAGCTATGCTGACAACCGAAGGAGACCGTTGGAGTTTGAGGTTGGTGATCATGTGTTCTTGAAAGTCTCTCCAACCATAGGCACTGGAAGAGCCTTGCGAGCGAAGAAGCTCAGTCCTCGATATGTTGGACCTTTCCAAATCATCGAGCGGATTGGGCCAGTTGCCTATCGCCTCGCATTGTCTCCGGCCCTATCAAATCTCCACGATGTGTTCCACGTGTCTCAGTTAAGGAAGTATGTTCCCGACTTGCATCAGCCGTTGAGTGTTGATACTATTGACCTACGACCAGATTTGTCATTTCAACCTTATCCAAGGTATATCTTGGAGCGTGGTGTGAAGACTCTGCGTTCTAGGACGATTCCGATTGTCAAAGTGGTCTGGGATGGCTTTTCAGTCGAAGAGGCTACCTGGGAACTGGAAGAGGACATGAGTGCTCGATATCCCTATCTCTTTCAGTAAGGTATGTTTCGTCAATTTTGAGGACAAAATTTTTAAAAGTTGGGGAGATTGTAACATCCCTAAATTTTAAAGACTCGTATTATGATGCCTAGGACCGATTATTTATTTGTGGGAATAATTAGTCGTGTCTCGGGGATTTATAGTCGAGGAAAAAGTCCAAAGAAGCCCTATTCATTTATTAATTATGGCTTAGTCATGATTAAGTAAAGTATTTAAGCTGAAGGGCAAAATGGTAATTTTGCACCCCTCATATAAATACATCTATTCTGAAGCCACCTAGCCTCATCACCCTCATTCATCCATTTTTGAAAATCCAGAAGAAGCAAGGAGTTGTGGAAGGAGGGAGAGAGGGCGCGAGAGTGGAAGAGAAGAGGGGAGGAAGCTCAGATTTTTCTTCTTGCATGTAAGTCCTTCTTCAACATTCCTACTCCATTTTCCAATTCCTTTCCAATGAGCCAAGTCTCAAAGCCTGATTCTCCCTATATCCCTCTTTGCCATTTTCGCATATCAAAGCTCCAAGTGAGGAAGAAGATGGAGTTTTGAGCAAAGGTTGTTTTGCATGTTCAGTGGAAGCTTCTACGAAGGAGATTTCAGACTTGCATGGTTGATTGAAGGGAGGATTTGAGTAGTGGTGCAGCTGGGTTCGAGATTGGACAGAAGAGAGTTGCTGTCTTGGAATCGATTGAAGCTTAGTTTCGGGGATTTTTCGTGTTCGGTTCTGTGACTTCGTTTTTCGGCTCAGCTCTCGGGATTTCGACTTACCGGTGAGTTCTACTCACGATAGGGCATTTTGATATTCTGAACTTGTTTTCGATATGGAATCCCTTGGTTACATTTTCTGTTTTCAAAGGTCCTAGAACCGAAAAGCGATTTTTGAGTCAAAACGGCGTTTTACGGTTTATTGAGAATTTTAATGAATCATTGAAATGAAACTCTTTATATATATTCTGGAATAGTTGGAAATTTTCTGGATTTCAGGTGATCGAAATTAGGAATTGAATTGGATGAGAACAGAGAGCAAAAATGGGAAAAATGTGAAATTCTGGTAACAGACACAGGTCGCACGGACCGTGCGCCCCTGGGCACGGGTCGTGCGCCTGCTTCGGGTTGGAAGTATTGGAAACAAAACGGGACGCACGGGTCGTGCGCCCCTGGGCACGGATCGTGCGTTTCCTTCTGGTAGATGGGTCCTGAGTAGTGCACCACGCACGGGTCGTGCTCCCCTGGGCACGGGTCGTGCGTGTGGTTCTGTTACCGGCTTCCGTTTTCTCGTTTTGTTGCTCCGTTTGATTCCGAACCTTTTCTAAATTCTTTCTCAACCATTCAAAAAGGGATTGCCTCACTGAAAACCTTATTTCGAACTTGTTCAACTTATGATTTCGAAAAGAAGTTGAAAGGTATATTGATCGAAAAACCGAAACCCTAGTATACGTGTGGGTACACCGTCTGATGGATAGAAAGAATATATATTTATATATATGTCAACTGTATATGATTATAATGCCGGATGTTTATAGATTCATCAAAACGGGTTATAAGTCAATAATACATTACAATATGATTATAATGCCGGATGTTTATGACTTCATCAAAACGGGTTATAGATCAATAAGATATAAATTATCTAATGAGCTTATATGACTGATCCTTTGGTGATCAAAATGAAAAAGAAGATATAAATTATCTAACTCTCGAGAACTTGATGCGTATTGTCATACGTATTGCGTTGGGTGACGACCCGACAAGTAGCATACTAGGGAGGGTAGTCATGACCCCTTACCTAGGCCCTGAATGTGTTTTGGCGTGGTCAACTCACGGGTTATCGGGATTAGCACTGGATTGCAGTCGGTTTATGCTAAATGGAAAACACGATTACCGGGATTAGCACTGGATTGCAGTCGGTACGTGTTAAATAAATTCACGAAGTGCATGGCATTTCGATTAATAAATATAAGACATGGTTATGTCAGTTTGGTTATAACGGTTTAATGCATTGAACCGAGTGTCAGTGAGGGGGCACGGTAGGACTCACTGAGATAATGTTATCTCACCCTATCCATATTTGTTGTTTTTCAGAGAAGCAGGGAAAAAGGAAGACTATTGTGCACGAGTAGTTGGTATACTCTTGGAGGTGCTGAAGATTTAGTCATTTGATCCTTTGTCCTTTTGTTGTCTTATTGGTTGTATAACTTGTATTGATTATGAGTTATATGAACCGCTTTATGTTTCTGTTTTAGTTTTTGGACTTGGAGTATTGTAATTCATTCGGTATGGAACCGATAAACTTCTATGTTATGAAGTAATGTTATTCCGATTATGTTTTTATTTCGGAAAAAGTTTGTATGTCCAATACTTAAACAGGAACTGTGTCCTCTGAATTTCCGCGTCTGTGCACTTTGGTGTCTCTACATGTTAGAAATACCAGGGTGTTACACTATCAACTATCTATTTAATCAAAGAACTAATCATCAACCATCTATTTAATTATCAACTATCAATTCTCTATTTAATCAACTCAAACAATACCAAAAATACCAAACAACTCTTATCTAAAATATTAGACGGGAAAATATCTTTACTATTATAAACGGATAGTTTGCTATTTTTTTATAAATATTAATGTTTATCAATATTAATAAAGCTGTTCTTAGACGAATTGATGATCGGGCAGTTGAATTCTTAAAATTTGTAGAAGATGATGATGTCTCCCCCAATTTCTGATTGATTGCACAAAATGTTCTCTCCCGGTAGACCCAAAAAGAATAATTAAAAATCGTTTTCATCAGATAAGATAGCTATTTGAAGTCAACTCACAGAAAATCTCTTTAACAAATTATGCTTTTCAATAACTCCCCTATGGATGAATAGAAGCATGTTGTTTGTATTAACATTATGCATCAGTAATTGAAGAGAAAACCTCTTTAATATATTATGCTTTTCAATAGCTCCCCTATAGATGAACAGAAGCCTCATGGTGGTCCCTATAAAATCACAACCGTTCAAGTAAAGTCTCTATAAAAGTACTATTTGTTATGGATTGGCCCAATCCACAATAATGAGGCCCAACACCAAATGCAGATCCATCAACCAATGGTTGAGATTGCAGCGCAAGATCGGACGGTCCTGATTCATCAGGTCAAACACCATCAAACTCTATAAATAAGCATTGAATGCTTCATTAAAGGTACAGACTCTTTCCTACTTTTTACCTCTAATTAGCTCTCTAGCTGACTTGAGCGTCGGAGTGTCCTCGCAGGTACCACCTGCCCTGGATCGGACACGGAGCTTGGTCGATCAAGACCATCAACTACCAACTACCTCGGATCAGACTTGGTGTCTTAGATCGGATACCGGTCTAAAGGTACGGTACAGAACATTGGCGACCACAGTGGGAGGATCTTGTACTCTAGTTCCTCTCCCATCTCTTTGATTGACAATGACTCCGACCTTACGTCGTAGGACTATCCTGAATGTTGGTGAAGGGCCGGTCCTACAGCAGGTGACTTCAGAAGGAGTGGCGGTCATCTTACCCCTTAGCCCGGTGCATGCTCGAAGCTCGGCTACGGCTATGGTTCATGGGAGCCCATCTCGGAACCGGCTTCCACCTACCCCTCCGACCGTCCAGGTACCGGTCGATGCTGTTCAACAGCTCGTCCTGTTCCTAAATCGGCAAGCCGAGGCCGACCAGCAGGAAAGACAACGCTACACCCAGTTAGAAGCTCAGATTGCTGAAATCCGGGCTCGTAACATCCCGGATCGGAGTTCCTCTCTGCGCAACTCTTCAAGGGGAACGACTCATGACCGCGTCCGCCACCGATCTCCGGCTTGGAGGAGATACCATCACCGCACTACACCTCGGTGTAGAGGAGGGCGAGGATCAGTGACTCCCCCAAGTCGGACCACCGATGATCCCTATGGTCCTGAGGGTTCCCCTTGGCCTAGCTCGTTCCTGTTTTCTTCTTCTCCGAGGCGACGTACCAGAGGTCTGAAAAGGTCTCTGAGGCAGGAACGTCAGCACCCTAGCTCGGGGGGGTCCCCTGGCAAGTATGGCTACCGACGATCTCCACCCCTTGAGAGGTCGGCAAAGCGTAAAGGACCCTTTACAGCTAAAATCGACTACTTTCCGGTGCCCAAGCACTTAGAGAAGCCCCCTGAAGGTCTGAAAATGCATGACGGGACTGGCGATCCGGATCGCCATCTCGACTACTTTGACACGGTTATGCAATACCGCAACGTTCCAGAAGAGATAAAGTGCCGAACTTTTCCCCTCACTCTAGAGAAGGCGGCCCTAGACTGGTTCAGGGCTCTTAAGCCAAATACAATCTCCTCTTGGGATCAGTTAGCCAAGCTCTTTTCTGCACACTTCGCCCACTCGAAGATGAAGCCTAAATCTCGGAAGGTATTGCAGGCAATTCGGCAAGGAGAAAATGAGTCCCTCCGGGACTACATAGAGAGATTCAATAGAGAAGCTGCTCAAGTCCGGAACCTCGACGACTCCTTCCGTCTTTACTTCATGGAGGCTGGCCTTCGTGAAGGAAGTCTATTTCAGATAGACGTCGGGGTCAACCAAGTCGAGTCGCTTGCCGAGTTCCTCCAACGATCTCAGAAGTATATCGATCATGAAGAAAGGATTAACTCAGGAAGGTCATGTTTCACCTAGGTCTCGGAATGAGCCTACGGGCATGATGTAATCCGACTTTGTAAATGTTCAACCATCTAATATATATGAATCGGCTACAATTTTCCTCACGCTGATTGCTTAGTAAAAGTGAGTTCCGAATTTGGAGGAAAGGATTTGGGATCGGTCGAGCGATCGCCTTAAAGTTTCACGCTAAGACCAGAACCCGAGACACCGAGTTCAACATCGCTAGAGAATTGGAATTCCACCTAGGATCGGAACTCTTGATGATTCCTACTGATCCGAGGGTTCCCCTCGGCCCTGCTCGTCTTTGGCTTCCTCTTCTCCGAGGCGACGTTCCAGAAAGCGGGAAAAATCCCCGAGGCAAGAACGTCGGCGCTTTCGCTCACTGAGATCCTCCGACTTTAAATTGACACCTCGAGTCACTCAGGTGTTCACATTTTAAATGGCCGAGGTTGCCATTTCCCTGAAGGGCGAGTTCGATCTGGGCTGAGTCCTGGTAAACTGCCCTGAAGGCGACTTTAAATTGACACCTCGAGTCCCTCAGGTGGTCACGTTTCTAACATTGCCGAGGCTGGTGGCAGACACCCTCGCTGGTATAAGCCCGGCCTCGAAGATCTTTGACAAGACCCGTATCTCGGGTGCTCCGAGGCTAGTGGTAGACACCCTCGCTGGTATAAACCCGGCCTCGAAGATCTTTGACAAGACCCGTATCTCGGGCGCTCCGAGGCTAGTGGTAGACACCCTCGCTGGTATAAACCCGGCCTCGAAGATCTTTGACAAGACCCGTATATCGGGCACTCCGAGGCTGGGGGCAGACCCCTTTGTAGCTATAAGCCCGGCCTTGAAGAAGGTCGCCACGAAGGCCTCATAAAGTCCATATAAGGCATCAAGTCTAGCTCGCCCCAAGACGAACCGACTTGGGGGGCAACTGTTATGGATTGGCCCAATCCACAATAATGAGGCCCAACACCAAATGCAGATCCATCAACCAATGGTTGAGATCGCAGCGCAAGATCGGACGGTCCTGATTCATCAGGTCAAACACCATCAAACTCTATAAATAAGCATTGAATGCTTCATTAAAGGTACAGACTCTTTCCTACTTTTTACCTCTAATTAGCTCTCTAGCTGACTTGAGCGTCGGAGTGTCCTCGCAGGTACCACCTGCCCCGGATCGAACACGGAGCTCGGTCGATCAAGACCATCAACTACCAACTACCTCGGATCAGACTCGGTGTCTTAGATCGGATACTGGTCTAAAGGTACGGTACAGAACACTATTCATTTTAAGTTTTTGTAAAATACAAAAACCATGTGTTTTTAGTCCTACATAGGGACAAAAAACACAATTTTTGTTAAATATAGGGACCAACAGTAAATAAAGTGGCTAAATTACATTTTTGGTCTATTATCTTTGACCAAAGTTTCAGTTTGGTCATTTTTTTTTCTTTTCTCTTTGGTCATTTATCTTTCATATAGGTGTCAGATTGTTCCTTTATCTTTCATATCTGTTTCCGTTTGGTCCTTTAGAACAAAAACACATAAAAAAGAAAAATACCAAGAATACCTCGATTTCTTGTTTCTTGAATAACTCATGCAATACGCCACCAAATCGAATGAAACCGGACTCTAACTTGAATACAATTTCACAAAGAATACAATGGAACCAAAATTAAGTTCTGAAAATGTGTATGCGCAAAATCACTTATGGAATTGAAATCTTGAATTTGAAGTTCAAAAATCCTTCAATCTCAACAATGGTGATTTTGCTATAACACCAAATTGAACGAATCTTAAGCCTAAAATGCTTGAAATTCAACGAAGAATCAAAATATGGCTAGTATTTTATTCAAAAAAAGCACTTAAAATGAATACATTGAAAAAGCAATTTGCATCTATATTTTGACTCTTATTTTCTCATTTCTCAACCAATGGCGTTCAACTTATATTGAGTGTAGAAATTGAAATAGCAAAAGGTTTCAACAAAAACGATGTAAATTCGAGAACGATGTGAAAAGCAGCAACCCGATCTACTACTTCATTACCATCTCTACCCAATCGATAATCGGGAACCTTGTTTCTTCAATACAAGAAATAGATCCAATACAAGGCATTCATTTCTTCCAGAGAAGATAAGAGAAACATGGTTGATTCGATCGTCTTTGACCTTGTAGAGTCATTCATCAGGAAGCTTTCTAGAGTCAGACACACTGACTATTTCATCTAATCTGTGTTGTTGGACGCCGAGCTAAAGCACCACCAAAACAATGAATTGCGCGAGTGGATGAGGCAGGTGAAACAAGTATTCTCCGATGCCGAAGATGTAGTTGACAATTTTGAGTGCAGGGTGTCATACCCTAATTTTGTCCGACTAATTGGAAAATCCCAAAATTTTATCGCTTCGCATATTGTTCTAAACGCGGGTGCCTTTGGCACTCTCGTGCAACGATTTTGTTTGACACTCGTTACTTTCAAAAAAAAGAGTCCAAAAAATATATATAATAAAAATAATAATAAATAACGCGAGCGCGTGTTGGTTGCGAGTCACGTGTGAGTAGTTGCGTCACCGCGCGTTATTTTACCGTCTTTTAGAAAAAGTGAGGATAAAATGAAATCGGTTTTAATAACGTACGCGCGTGCGTATTCAAATCGCGTACGCGTTCCTAGTCTTAAGGCGAGCACGCGTTTCGTTTCGAGTCGCGTGAGTGATTGCGTCGGTGCGCGTTTATTTTACCGCTTCTTTCAGTTATTAGTAAAAAAAATAATAAATAATAGTAATAAGATAAAATCAGTTTTTTTATTAGCTGTCCTTTTTTAATTTTGTTACATATATAAACAAAAAATCAAAAAAGGCAGAATAGTACAAAAAAAAGAGTCAACTCTTTTACAAAAAAATTAATTAAAAACAGTACAAAAAAAAACTGAAAGCAGGGCGCAGCCTGCTGCAGAAGATGGCATTTTGAGAATGGGGCTCAAGCTCCCTTCTCCTTGTTCCTTGGCCTTTCACACTTTAGGCAAGAACACTTCAGCCCATCCATTGCTGCTGCCTGTGCTTTTCAGAAGCAGTTGTGCTGTTGTCCCCCAAGAGATTTGCTCCTCTGCTCCAACACCACACCTACACCACAATTCTCTGCCTATAAATACAATGAACTGAAATCAGTTGAGGGGAGGGAAAACAGGAACAAACACAGCACATACACACTGAACAGTTCACGGACAGTAAGAGCACAAGAAAAATAATAGCAAGAAATTTTTTTTAGTTGCTGTGTTGAATACAGAAGCAGTAAAATAAGGGGAGGGATCGATTTTCAGTAATAAGAAGTGCAGTTTTTCAAGGAACCCAGGTTGGTCAAATTCTAGACTTGTATGCGTTTTTTTTAATAATTCGGAAATATGAAGTTTAGGCATATTTAGCTTCTGTTCTTTTTTTATAATTTAAGGAATACAATAGAGACTAAATAGGATTTAAATTCAGTGCTAAAAAAAGATAGATTGAGGGGCAGAATCAAATCACGTTCAGAGCAAAAATAATAAGCAAACCTTTTTTTTTTTTGAAAATAAATGGTTTAAATCAAGAAATGTACACAAGCAGCAAACTAGGCTTTTAGGAGGAGAAGCAATATGAGGATAAGTTAAAAAAAAACTGGGCTTTTAGGTATACAAATAGAAGAAGGCAACAGTATGGAGATTTAGAAGAAAGCAACAGAACAAAAAAAACAAAAAAATATATACAATAAAGCTCACCTCATAGACGTCGGCCACCGTAGACGGTGGTTGTGGGCCGCGAACAACCACCTCCAGTCATCTTCCCCGGCGACCAGCACGGTGGTCCAAAGCAAACGCCACCAACCGAACCATCCACAGCCTCCCCCAACCATCACGGCCATCCACCACAAATGGCCACCCACCACCGCGAACAGCCACCAAACCGAAACCGCCCACCATCCAATATCCGATAACCATACGGCGCACCACCGCCGTGACCCTCACACCCTTCGCACTAAACAGGTCATCCACCACACAACCGCGACCAAAAAAAATCACACCCCCAAGCTGTCAGCAACTGAACCGAACCGCACCACCCACAGAAACCAGATCGGAGAAATAGTGGATCGGTTGAGAGAGAGAGAGGTTCAGTCTGATGTTTATGGTGAAGGTTTGGGTCGTGATGGTGGCGAAGAGGGAGAGAGGGATTCGGTTTGATGTTTACGCGGTGGAGGAGGAGAGAAAAGCGAAAACAGTAGAGAGATCGAGGCTGGGGTTGAGAGAGAGGGAGCAGGGGCGCCGTGGAGAGAAACAAGAATCAGGTTTTGGTCATTTTTGGAAAAGGGGCGCCGTGGAGAAAGTGGGAAAAATTAGGGTTTCCAATTTAGGTTTAGGTATTTATAGTATGGACCTAAGGGTGTTTTCGTCCTTTCACTTTTATTTTATTTTTCAGATTTCTATTCACACCCCCACGGTTTACTTCGCGCGCTCCCCCTTCGCAAGCCCATGGTTTCCAAAACGCGCAGCCCAGTTCAAAAAAATGAACTAGGCTCGCTGATTACACCCCCTTTAATAATACAGCCCTCCTATTATTCGCACCCCATTTTACTACTGCACCCCCTGTTTCTCTTTTTTTTTTTTAAATTTTGTTTCTTTCCCCTAAGCAAACTTATTTTTTCACAAACCCTTTTTTAAAATAACAGATTTTCTTTTCCCTAAACAAGAATCAATCCAATTGCGAAAACTCTTCAAAATCAAACTTTGTTAGTAGTCTTGCGAAGCCTTTGCTTGCATGAGTATTAACAATGAGGTACTAGTGGCGATCACTTGGAGCCCCTGCTCAATTGATCATCATGAAGGCCTAACTTTCCTAGAAGATTTTCATTAAATCAAAAACTTTGTTAGTAGTCTTGCGAAGCCTTTGCTTGCATGATTATTAACAATGGAGTGCTAATGGTGGTCACTTGGAGCCTTTGCTCAATTGATCATCATGAAAGCTCAATTTTCACAATTAAACAAGATAAAAAACAAAAAAAAAACCCCTTTTCTAGACAACCCAGAACTACGTAGCTTTGAATTCTCCATCGCACCGGGAGATACGTAGGAGCGGATACTCTCCGTCAAGCACAACAAACCAAAAACATTTTTCCTTTCAAAAACCAAACACTTTTCCAAAATAAAACATTTTTCAAAAATAAGAACTACGTAGCTTTGAATTCTCCATCGCACCGGGAGATACGTAGGAGCGGATACTCTCCGTCAAGCACAACAAACCAAAAACATTTTTCCTTTCAGAAACCAAACGCTTTCCCAAAATAAAACATTTTTCAAAAATAAGAACTACGTTGCTTTGAATTCTCCATCGCACCGGAAGATACGTAGGAGCGGATCCCCTCCGTCAAGCGCAAAAACTAAAGATTTTTCATTAAGTCATTCATCAACAAAAGAGGTAAAAACAAAGCATTTTTCCGAATCAACTTTGCAAATCACATATTTAATTAAGGTAACCCTTCTTCGAAGGGACGTTATGGGGTGCTAACACCTTCCCCATACGTAATTAGACCCCCGAACCCAAATCTAATGATTCCAAAGACCATTGCCTTCCAAAAAAGGTTTTTCCGATGTTTTACCCTTAAAAAACATTGGTGGCGACTCTAAAATCCGTTGCGCGAAGAAAAATCACTCCGAGGATTTTTCGGGGTGCGACACAGGGCATTCCGTAAGAATGTGGTTCTGGCAACACTAGAAGGAAGGTACGCTGCTTCTTTTCAATAACTTCTTATCTTCTTAAAGTTGTGCCTTAGAATGTTGCACGAAATCAAAATTATTAAAGAGAAATAAGATAAGGTTGTCAAAAGTTAAGACTTCAAACCTTTGATAACAATAATCGTGTTGTGCAAAGATGAGAAATTCATTCCCAGGTAAATGATTGTGATGTGATACAAAGTAAATACGATAAACAAAAAATCATAAATTTGTTAATGCATGACATTGATGATAAAGACTTCCAATTTGTTATTCTTAATGTTGGAATTGGAAGGTTATTAAAGACTACGTTTGCAAATTTCGTGTTGCATGATAAATGTACACCTAAGTGTTTTCTATTGAAGAAGCAAGTGCATGTCTCTCCGTTGATTTTGATCTTAAGAAGGTGCTCGTTAAAATCTTCAACTCTACTAATGATTCTACTCCTAAACAAATTAACCAAGAGAACTTTAAAACTGGAAAAATCGTCTGAGAAACATACTTGTTGGCTAAAAGTTCTTGTTTATATTGGACCGTAAAGGGAATGAGGATCACGTCAAATAAGAAAAATTGAAAGATCTAATACAAGTAGATGCTGAAGTATGTATAGTACCAGTGACAACATGTATCCATCGTGTGGCTATGTGTAGTTGGTAGTATTGTACTTCCTACTTGTATTAGATTCTTCAATTTTTCCCATTTGACACGATCATGGTTCTATACGTCGTCCAAGGCAAGCAAGAACTTTTGGCCAACTAAGTATGTTTCTCGGGCGATTTTGCTCCTAAACTAATTAACCAAGAAACATACTTGTGGGATAAAAGTTCTTGTTTATCTTAGACCGCGTATGGAATGAGGATCACGTCAAATGAGAAGAATTGAAGGTTCTAATAAGTAGGTGCTGAAGTATGTACAATACCAGTACCTACACGTATCCATAGTGTGGCTATGTGTAGTTTGTAGTATCGTACTTCCTTCGACAACTACTTGTATTAGATTCTTCAGTTCCTTAAGTTGATTAAGTTTGTGAAAAATATTTTTCATAAATGTGCTAAGATTCCATTCGCGCAGAGAACATTGAGTATACACAAGTGGACGAGGGACAATGAGGTTTGGAATTTTCAACAAAAAATGCATTTTGCATGCTCTCAAAATAAGATATGAATTGTTTTCTTATTTAAAAAAAATGCTTTGTTTGTTTTTTTTTAAAGTTAGTTTTGATGTTACCATGCTTTCGCAAGTACTTGGTATTCTTTGATCATCAACGTGATAATCTGGGAGACATTGAAAATCATATTTTTGAATGAGGTATAGTCAACATCTATTCTTCAAGATTTTTTTTTTGACTACGATCGTGTTTCTCATTTTCCACATGTTTGAGAACCATACTCTCTTTTGTGGATCAAGCTAAGGACGAAACTTTCATGAATGTTTTGGTGTCAAGGTGCAAATACTCGCGGGTTTTGCAATTAGGTTATTCTAGATACAAGAGTTTGGCTCGCTCCGTTGGTAAATTAAAACATTTACGATGTCTCAATCTTGAGTTTAATGAAAAACTCAAGAGGCTCTCCGAATTTTGCATGCAAACTCCAAAATTTGGAAACTTTCATACTTAATGCATGTGAAGAGCTTCATGTTCCAAAATACTCAGACTTAATTTTATAGAAACTTTCAGACTTAATTATGGATGAATAGAAGCATGTTGTTTGTATTAACATTATGCATTAGTAATTGAAGAGAAAACTCTTTAATAAATTATACTTTTCAATAGCTCCCCTATAGATGAACAGAAGCATCATGTTGGTCCCTATAAAATCACAACCGTTCAAGTAAAGTCTCTATAAAAGTAGTATTCATTTTAAGTTTTTGTAAAATACAAAAACCATGTCTTTTTTTTTTTTTTTCCTGATAAGCAATGTTAGTGGGGGTGGGGGAATATTAGTTTCTGGGGTTTAAACTCGGGACCTCCTTCTTCCACTCTTTTGGTGCACTCCTTCGATATCCCTCAGCTCGCCAACTGAGCTACCTACTTGGGATTACAAAAACCATGTGTTTTTAGTCGGGACAAAAAACACAATTTTTGTTAAATATAGGGACCAACAATAAATAAAGTGGCTAAATTACATTTTTAGTCTTTTATCTTTGACCAAAGTTTCAGTTTGGTCATTTATATTTTTTTTCTTCACTTTGGTCATTTATCTTTCATATATGTGTCAGATTGTTCCTTTATATTTCATATCTGTTTCCGTTTGGTCCTTTATAACAAATGCTCATAAAAAAGAAAAACACCAAGAACACCACAATTTCTTGTTTATTGAATAACTCGTGCAATACGCCGCCAAATCGAATGAAACTGGACTCTAACTTGAATACAATTTCTATGAAGCCCGGATACATATATTTATAGTAGATATATATGACACACACACACACACATATATATATATATATATATATATATATATATATATATATATATATATATATATATATATATATATATATATATATAAATGAAGCCCGGATACTCAAAAATTACCCAAGTACCCGTATCAGACACGTATTCGATACCGATACGTGTCTGATAAGTCCGGATGCGTATCCAGGGAGTATCCTGGAGTTTATATTTAATTAAAAAAAGACATGATACTTACTGGATACGTGAGTGACACGTCGGGGATACGACGCCTTAGGAGGATATGTGACGCGGGATACGGCGCAAGTGCGGGATACTGTGCCTTAGTACTCTTTCCATTTTTTAATATATTTTATTATATTATATTTAATTATAAACTAATCTAAATCAATAAAATACAAACAATACCCTAATTTTAAAATCAAAAGCGTTGAAAAGGGGAAGAAACGAAAAGGCAGTATACGCAAGCTGCTGCGAACTCCTTCAAAGCACAGCCACCGCAACGCCACCGCAAGCTTGCTGCGACACCACCGCTTCTTCAGGAAAGGTGCGATATTTTCTTTCCTCCTTTTTGCTGTTTTTCTCTATTTAAACACTGTTTCTCTTCTCTGTTGCTATTTGTTATTTACTTATTTTAATTTTCTGTTTCCTATTTGTTTCCTATTTGTTCAAAGCACTACCACTCTATTTGTTTCCTATTTGTTCAAAGCACAGCCACTCTATTTTCAGTTTTGCTTTTGTTGCTCTGTAGTTTGTATTGTACGTTGCCTATTTTTCAGTTTGCCTATTTGCTTTTGTGAATCTGTTTTTGTAACTCAGTTTGCCTATTTTCTACTGTAGTTTGAAAAATGCCTCCCGTGGAAGAAAGTATTTCAAGTTCATTTGCTTCAAAGGAACCTCAAGATGACCATGCTCCACTTTAGAGATTTGTTAAGATATCGGAGAAGAAAGATGAAGGAGGTGGCAACAAGGTTTTGCCTTGCAACTTTTGTCAAAAAACGGTGAAGAGTTCATATTCTAGAGTGAAAGCACACTTACTCAAACTACTCAATTGTGGGGTTGCTGCTTGTCCTAAGGTAGTGATGTTATCTTAGCTGATTTAAATCGAATTTGTGAAGAGACTAAGAATAGATTAAAGCCTAAAAATGTTCCATTGCCTACTGAAAAATTGTGTCCAATACCACAAAAGAGAAGAAGAGGTGGTATAAAAAATGATTTAAATTTAGATGATAGGAATCATCTCAGAGCAATTATAGCAAGGATGTTTTATTCCGGGGGTTTATCATTCCATCTTGCTAGGAATCCTTACTTTGTTAGTTCCTATTCATTTGCTGCTAGTCACAACCTTAGCGATTTTCTTCCACCCAGTTATAATGCTTTGAGAACTAGTCTTTTGAAGCAAGAGAGGTCTCATGTTGAGAGAATGCTTCAGTCTATTCAATCTCTATGGCCATTGAAAGGAGTTACACTGGTTTCTGATGGCTGGACAGATGTGCAAAGGAAACCATTGATAAATTGTATGGCTATTAGTGAAGGTATTTTGAAGAGTCTGAGGAGAGAACAAAAGTTTGTCTAGAATTCTCTGATTTCTCTGATTTCTCATCTTGTGGTGGTGATTTTGCTTCTTCCGATTCAATTGAAGATAGATGCAAATTGGATGCAAAAACATGGTGGGTGATGCAGGGATCTTCTACCCCTTTACTCCAAAAGCTTGCACTTTTATCCATTCTTTGAAGAGAAATAAAATGGATCCAAAAAGGGTACAAGACTTGGTTTATGTGCATACTAATCTTCGTCTTTTGTCAAGGAAAGATGAAGGATATGGTAAAGGAGAGACACAAATGTGGGACATTAGTGGAGATGTACATGATCCACCTGATGGTGTTGGAATTGAATTAGCAGAGATGTCCCTTGATGAACCAGATTTGGAAGCTATGTTATTTTTTGATGATGGTAATGGAGGAGAGGAGAATGACTCGGTTAGTGTTAAGTGGTGAATAGTAGACAATTCTATAGAGCCTAAACTTCTTTTGGGTATGACTTATGATGTTTTTTGTTATATTCTAACTTGGGTAGTAACTTGTATATCTTTTGTGACATGTTTGTATTCGTAGGAGGAAGAATATATTTTAAAAAGGGTGGGGAAAAGACATTTACTTATGCTTACTTATTTTGATCACAAGTATTTTTTTTTTGTAAATGTGATGAAATCTATTGAATATTATAAGCAGTTGTCAATTAGTAAAGTGAAGTATCTTTAGTTATCTTTTATATTTTTAAATTTTAATTTAATTTTTTATTGAAGTATCCCTGCTGTATCGTATCGTATCTAGATTTTCAAAATTTTCCCGTATCTGTGTATCGTATCCCGTATCGTATCTCGTATCCGGGCTTCATATATATATATATATATATATATATATATATATATATATATATATATATATATATATATATCATAATCATAATCATAATCATATCATAATAGTATAAATTCACGAATGGTCCATGTCATCCGTCCACGTTGGCGCCACGCCCATTGCCTGTGCGTGTGCTATTGTTAACAATGTACACATTTTTGTCCCCGTTGCGGACGGATGTTCGCGTCTCGTCGTGTACGAGTATTTATTTTGGTACGCAAATTCACGTATTCTCGTTGCGGATACGCGTTCGCGTCTCGTCGTGTACGTATGTTTATCGTCGTTGTTATCAGTTTAATTTTGTTATAAAAATCTAATAAAAATCAGATTGTGAATAAATGTTTTTTTTATTTTTATAATCAGTTTTTTTACAAAGTCAACTTTAGTACACATGTATAGACAAAATTTAAATACAAAAAAGTACAAAAATTAAAATCAAAATAAAATAAAAAAGGGGCAGGAGCGCCCCTGCTAGATGCAACACTGCTGTTGCCATTTGAAGATTTAGGCCAATGCTAATTTCTTCTTGCTCCTTTGTCATTTTCCCAATTTGCTCCAACAGGATAGCTTTGCAGGCACCACCCCGCTGCTGCTCCACTAACCTCCTCTGCTCCACTAGCCTATACCATGGACACAAAACAACAAATATACAGCAGATCAAAAACAACCGCTCCCTCTATAAAAGGAGGCGAGCAGCAACAGTAAGGGGGGGGGGGGGAACAATTCTGAGAAACAACACGGGGAGAGGAAAAATCAGAAACAAAAGGAAGAGAGAAAGAAATATGGAAAATAGGAGAGAGAGGACCACCACCACTGTCTCCGGCGAGCACCACCGCCGCCGTGAGCTCCGGCCACAGTCGCCACCCACACCACCAAACACCACCGTAGTCAAAAACAATACAAAGATCAAAAACAACAAATTGGGAAACCAAAAAGAAAGAACCAAGAGGGAGTTCGAATTCCGGCCACCGTATGTTTTCGAACTCCCATGTTTTAATCATATAGCACCAGGTACAAGCCCAACTCGTAGCCATCTTTTTTTGACAGTAAGCCCATCCTTTTTTGACAACAAGTCCATCTTCTTAAACACAGCCAGTTCACAAAAATGAATTGGTCTTACTGTTCGCACCCCTTTCCAAAATACAACCCCCTTATGCTTTATGCACCCCTTTTTTACAAATACGCCCCTTTTCCATATTTTTCTACAAAACAAACAATTTCGTTCACTAAACAATGAGTCCAACTCATCTCCACCATCTTTACAAACTGATGAGTCCAACTCATCCTCTCACATTTTACAAACCAACGAGTCCAACTCTTTAGCAAACAAACTTTTTCTACCCTAGAACTACGTAGCCTTTGATTATCTACCAGAAGATACGTAGGAGCAGGGTCACGCCCCTGTCAAGCGCAAAAATAAACAATTTCCATTATGTAACACCCATTTCTACCCGGTAATTAATACAAATTCAGAGTTGCAAAATCTCCCACGAACAAATGGAATGCTACACTTTCGACTTAAAAAAAACATAATCAAATAACCTGTAAAATCAGATACATAACACTCTGATTTGGATGAACTAATAACCAAATCTGTTTAGTCTTTAAAAATAAGTCAACTTTCGTTACTACGCAGCGGATTCACAAAAAAAATCAATTCAAAGTAGTCGTGGCATCTTTACCCAACTTAGGACAACTCAGAAATAACAAAATTCTTGATAGCAACAACTTTAAATCCCAACAATAAAATAACAGAACAATAAGGAAAACAAGCGGTCATCCCCCCGAGTGTTACGTATCAGAGCGACGACACCGACTCGAACTAATGAAGGTAAACAATTTTCATTCGCGATTACCTGCACGTTACCAACAGGAGGTAACATTCAAACAGAAGGGGTGAGATGTCGAACCACATAATAGGACATATGAAAAAGAATATATTAGATTCATGCCAACTTATTTGAGCATCAGCTCCAACTTGGAATGCTATGTATGTGACGCGGTGTGAATGCCCAAACAATCAATAATAATAGTTACATAGCAATACAACAACAAGAGGAATTCCACGTTGGCCATAGGCCTACAATTTAATATTTTGCCAATAAGTAGAGGCAATCCAACCAGATACGACATCACCTGCAAATTCTCCACTTTCGACAAAGTATACTACTTAACAAATTAACCAACATAAACTACAAACAAACGCATAGTTATTCGGGCCATCTTCGACCATATCCGGTTAATTAACTACCTTCTAAATTTTTCTATCCGGTACTGCTAATTCTGTCCTACACTATTACTAAAGTCTACACTGGTTATTAGTCGCACATGTCAAAATCATTAGGCTACTCGTTTGCGGCTTCTACTACTAAATTCCTTTGATACCACTAATGTTCCTTATCACAGTATCATACCAATTATTAGTTCGATTGCATTTGAATAATCTTATTGCTAAACAATTATCATACCAATTACTAGTGTCGTCTTTGTTACACTATTACTAGCAGAAATGTACTAATCCTATCACTTTTATACATCCCAATGTATCTTGGTTTAGGTGCCTAAATAATTCAAGTAGCTGTTACTAACAATTACGCGCCAATAAAAATATATATATACGGTGCCTTTCACCGTAGACGGTGCGCCCTACCGCACCAACATACGAGACGCCCAATTCTCCGGCAACCATGTGCCGCTCCCCACAAGGGGTGCGCCGCTCGGCCTCCCCTCCCCACTCGCTATGTGCGCGCGGCGCAAGGGCTTCACCGCCCGGCGTTGCCGTCCCCGTTACGCGCATTCCGTTTTCTTCTCTTACGATCCTTATTTCAGATTAACACAACCATGGCAACGCACAACCGATCGCATGAAATAGTTTCCAGGTCCAGCAACATAGAACTCAATAACGTGACAATTAGTTCAACAAGAATAATTTTTCGGTAACATACAAACAACACAATCATACACGGTGGCAATTCATAAATTCCAATTCCTACATATAATCTTTCATGTACCCTGTTATAGAGTTAGAACTCCACCCTTACCTTGGATTGAAGGTTGCGCAAGCTCCCTTGGTTTTGCCTCTTGGTTCTCCTGCAACCGTAACCGCTATGCTACGTGATCTCCCAAATCCTTATTTCTTCTACTGATAAAACCTAAACTAACTTCTTACTGCTACTTATACTCCTCCTTTTATTATTCAAACTAATAAGTATAATAACATTATTATTCTATTTAGTCTTATGCGCCACTCTCTACACCCCCCAATCTTACTACTCCTAACATTAAAATAGACCCATGTAAAATAATATATTATTACTCTAATATTATTTTCTACAACTTAATCAACCTATTAATTAAATGATAACCAACGTAGCTACTATACCAATAATTCCCAACTTCAGCAATTTCCCACACTTAATTCCGAAATAATTCAATTAAATAATTAATTAAATATCGGGCGTTACAACTCTCCCCCACTTAGAACATTTTCGTCCTCGAAAATTTACCTGATTCGAACAGCTCGGGGTAGGATTCCCGCATCTTGCTTTCCAGCTCCCACGTCATGCTTTCTCCGGCAGCTCCTAACCAGACTACTTTCACCAAGGCGATCTCCTTGCCTCTTAGAGTCTTCACCTCATGATCCTCGCAGTAAGATTATCCCGTACTTGCACATCATCCATGTGAATTACATGAGATGGATCTGAAATATACTTTCGAAGTTGTGACACATGAAACACATCATGTAAATTCGAAAGGTTAGGCGGTAAGGCCACTCTATAAGCAACATTCCCAACTTTTTCTGAAATCTGATACGGACCAATAAAACGAGGAGTAAGCTTCTTAGACTTCAAGGCGCGCCCAACACCGGTCACCGGTGTGACTCTCAAAAACACATGATCACCCGCTTGAAATTCTAAATCCTTCCTCGCTTATCATGATAACTTCTGTCTACTTTGCGAAGTTTTCATCTTCTCCCGAATCAACTTCACCTTCTCAGTAGTCTCTCGAACAACTTCGGGTCCAAGTACTACACATTCTCCAGATTCATACCAACATAAAGGAGTCCTACATCTCCGACCATACAACGCTTCAAAAGGTGCCATTCCAATACTAGAATGGTAACTGTTATTATAAGTGAACTCTATCAATGAAAGATAGGTATCCCACGAACCTCCTTGCTCAAGAACACACGCTCTCAACAAATCCTCCAACGACTGAATAGTCCTCTCTGTCTGACCATCCGTTTTAGGGTGATACGCCGAACTCAATCTCAACTTAGAACCCAACTCCCTTTGCAAACTCTTCCAAATATCAGAAGTAAACCTCGGATCTCTATCCGAAACGATACACAGAGGAAAACCATGCAGCTTTACAATCTCTCGGATATAAATCTCTGCCAACTTCGGTACTGGATATGTGATGGTAATAGGAATAAAATGAGCCGACTTCGTTAGCCTGTCAACAATCACCCAAATAGCATCATGCCCTCTTGCGGTATTAGGCAATCCCGTCACAAAGTCCATTGAAATACTATCCCATTTCCATTCTGGAACCTCTAACGGTTGCATCAACCCTGCAGGCTTCTGATGTTCAACTTTCGACTTCTGACAAGTTAAACATGCATACACAAACTGCGCTACATCACGCTTCATCCCTGGCCACCAAAACAAATTCTTCAAGTCCTGATACATTTTAGTAGCTCCCGGATGGATACTCAACTTACTCCTATGACTCTCTTCAAGAATCGCTTTCTTCATCTCTCCATCGCCAGGAATACAAATTCTATTACGGAACCTCAACACACCTTGCGCATCCAACTTGAAATCATTATTCCCAGACTGATCGATTCCAACCATCGAATCCACCAGTTTAACATCCAACTTCTGAGCTTCTCTGATACTGTCCAGAAAGTCATTATTAATCTTTAACATCCCCAACCTAACACTCTGTGGTGTCACTTCGCAAACCAAACTCATATCTCTGAACTGTTCAATTAATTCCAACTCCTTAACCATCATCGCTGACATATGTAAGGTCTTTCGACTTAAAGCGTCAGCCACGACATTAGCTTTTCCTGGATGATAATTCAATCCGAAATCATAATCTTTTAATAACTCCAACCACCGTCGTTGCCTCATATTCAATTCCTTCTGGTCAAATAAATACTTCAAACTCTTATGGTCACTAAATACTTCAAACCTAGAACCATAAATATAATGCCTCCAAATCTTCAGCACAAAAACAACTGTAGCAAGTTCTAAGTCATGCGTAGGATAGTTCTTTTCATGTGTCCTCAACTGCCTTGACGCATAGGCAACTACCTTTCCATTCTGCATAAGCACACCTCCTAAACCCATCTTGGAGGTATCACAATACACCACAAAAGACTCTCCCAGATTGGGTAACGTCAAGATAGGAGACTTCGTCAATCTCTTCTTCAATTCGGCGAAACTCTCTTCACAACGAGCGTCCCATATAAAGGCTTTACCTTTGCAAGTCAGCTGAGTTAACGGAAGTGCTAACTTAGAAAAACCCTCAATGAACCTTCTATAATAACTAGCTAATCCCAAAAAGCTTCTAATCTCGGTAGCCGACTTCGGGGTTTCCCATTGCAACACAGCATCTACTTTAGATGGATCCACTGCAATGCCACTACCTGAAATGACGTGACCAAGGAAACTCACCTCCTTTAACCAAAATTCACATTTAGACAGTTTTGCATATAACTTCTTCTCTTTCAGGACTTCCAACACTAATCTCAAATGCTCTGCATGCTCTTCTTCTGACTTGGAGTAAACCAGGATATCATCAATGAATACTACCACAAACCGATCCAAGTAAGTATGAAAGATACGGTTCATGTATTCCATAAATACTCATGGCGCATTGGTAACACCGAAAGGCATCACCGAATACTCATAATGCCCGTATCGAGTTCTAAAATCCGTCTTCTGAATATCCTCACCTTTCACTTTAATCTGATGGTAACCCGATCGCAAATCAATCTTACTAAACACCTGAGCACCCACCAGTTGATCCATCAAATCATCTATTCTTGGAAGTGGATACTTGTTCTTAACCGTTACTTTATTCAACTGTCTGTAATCAACACAAAGCCTCATACTTCCATCTTTCTTCCTTACTAGCAACACAGGAGCTCCCCACGGCGACACACTTGGTCTCCCAAACTTCCTTTCGAGCAAATCCTCAAGTTGCTTCTTCAATTCGGACAATTCAGATGCTGACATCCTGTATGGTGCCATAGAAACAGGTCTGGTACCAGGTACAAGATCAATAGCGAATTCAACTTCTCTCTCTGGCGGTACACCTGGAATCTCATCAGGGAAAACTTTAGGAAATTCACACACTACCTGTAACTCCTCAATTATGGCTCGGTTCTCGACAGACATCGATGCCATCAGCGAGAATAACTGGACTTCCTCCTGCATCAACTTCCGCAACTGTCTAGCAGACAACAAACCAGTTTCCTCCTCTCCAGGAGTAGAAAAACTCACAGTATGACAATTAATATGAACATGGTTATACTCTAACTGGTTCATACCTAAGATCACATCCAATCCGCTTAACGGCAAACAAATCAAATCAACAACAAAGTCTCTGTCGAAAATCGACAAAGGACACTTAGAACACACAAGAGAAGTAGTCATAGACCCCTTAGCCGGAGTGTCGACAACCATCTCTCCATTCATAGAAGACAACGCAAGACCCAATCTTTCAACACAATCAGCAGCAATAAAACAAGGAGTATCACCGGTATCAACAATAGTAATTAGAGGAGTACTATTAATGAAGCATGTACCTCTAATAAGTCTGTCTTCCTTAGTAGTCTCTGTCCCTGCCAAAGCGAACACTCTTCCACTAGCTCGTTCTTTCTTCGGTTTCTGACACTGACTACCAATGTGTCCTCCTTCGCCACAGTTGAAACAAATCATCTCCTTATGCTCGCACTCAGACATTTCATGCTCGGTCTTACCACAACGGAAACACCTCTTCGCCTCAGCCTTGCACACGTTACTCTTATGACCAGCTTTGCCACATTTGAAGCACACAATACCAGCAGGAGCGTCTGTAACACCCAAATAATTTAATTATTTATTTAATTAAATTATTTAGGTATTTTATTAGTATAGTCATATTAAAATAATTATATGGTGTTTTATTTAAATCAGGGAGTGATGTTTAGTAATTAAGCTGAGTAGTAGACGGGGGCCCGTGATCCAAGAGCCCAATGGCTTAGGCGCATGAGTGAGAGCCTAGCTAGGGTTTTGGGATCATTTGCGCATTGTTGGAGAAAAAGAAAAGAAAAGAGAGAATTGCGAAGAGAGAAGAGAGGGGGACGGCGCACCAAGGAGAGAGAAAGAGGAGAGGAGCTCTGTTGCTGTGGTTCTTTGGAGTTTCGAGCAAAGGGGATCTCGCATTCGGCAAATCTATGGTAAGGGTGGGTTCTATCTTTATAATAGGGTGTATGATGGGGGTTATGTGGGAGATAGGCTCTATGTTGCCCTTTTGATGTTGTTGGATGATTGATAGATAATTGTTTGGTGATTTTGTATGTAGTAGTGATTTATTGCAATTGGGTGTTGGTGATTAATCATGGTGAAAATCTGAAAAATATGTTCTTAGGCGCCATGGGCGCCATTGGTGATGTTGTGTTTGCATATGTGGTGTTTGATGGTTGTTGCGTCGTTGTTGTCTTGGTATTGGGCGCCATGGGCGCGTGGGGTTTATTTTTGTTGCGCGTGTTCTGTCCCCTGGGCGCCATGGGCGCCTTGGTCCTGCGTCCGTGTTGTTCCTGTTTTCCCTGGGCGCCATGGGCGCCGTGTCTGGTGATGGGTGTCCTGGCGCAGGCGCACTGAGCGCCTTGGGCGCCGTGCTGCCGTTTGTGTTCTGGCGCTGGCGCACTGGCGCCATGGGCGCCGTGGTGTGTGGTTTTGTGTTGCGTTTCTGTGTTGCGTTTTTGTGTTGTAGGTGCCTGGGCGCCAAGGGCGCCGAATCCTGTCTGCTGTGCTAGGCGCCCTGCTCCTAGGCGCCATGTCAGTTCTTGTTGCCGTTGTGCTAGGCGCCCTGTTGCTGGGCGCCAAGTCTGTTGTTGCCACTGTTGTCCTAGGCGCCCTGTTGCTGGGCGCCATGTCTGTTGATGCCACTGTTGCACTGGGCGCCCTGTTACTGGGCGCCAGTTCCTGTTGCCTGCTAGGCGCCCTGTTGCTGGGCGCCACTTTCTGCTATTGCTGTTGCCTTGCTAGGCGCCCTGTTGCTGGGCGCCAGTTCCTGCGGTGTTGCTGTCACAGTGAACAAATGTTGCTGTTTTTCTAAAAATCGATGTTGCTGTCACAATGAACAAATGTTGCTGTTTTTCTAAAAAATTGATGTTGCTGTCACAGTGACCAAATGTTGTTGTTTTTCTAAAAATTGATGTTGCTGTCACAGTGAACAAATGTTGCTGTTTTTCTAAAAATTGATGTTGCTGTCACAGTGAACAAATGTTGCTATTTTTCTAAAAATGATGTTGCTATCACAGCGAACAAATGTTGCTGTTTTTCTAAAAATTGATGTTGCTGTCACAGTGAACAAATGTTGCTATTTTTCTAAAAATGATGTTGCTGTCACAGTGAACAAATGTTGCTGTTTTTCTAAAAATGAAGTTGCTGTTGCTGTAAAATAAATGTTGCTGTTTTTAAAGGCATTTGTTGCTGTTGGCAGTACAAAAATGTCGTCGTTTGTTGTAAATTGCTATTGTTCCTGGTGTCGTGAATTGTCGTTGTCCTCGGTGTTGTGAATTGTTGTTGCCTTTGATGTTGTAAATCTATTGGTGTTTTGGTGTCGGTGGTTGTTGATGCTACGGTCAAGTTGTTAGACTGTACTATAGGTGTTGGTGTTATTGGTGATGATGTAACATGTGATGTGCCTATTTCATGGGCTAAGGTGATAGGTGATGGATCTATGACCATTTTGTTGATATTTGTTGTTGATTGTCTCTGGTGCATTGTTCATGGTGTCGCATATATTGCATATACATTGTTTTGGTGATGAAGGCTTCGGCCTTGGAGCTATAGGTGATGACAGTGATGCTCATACAGGTGATGTTGCCCTTATTGGCTATTTTATTGGTGATGATTGGTGCCACATGCATATACCCGTTGGTGTGGGTTGCATCTCATATACTTACTCATGATGTTGGTGATAATTCTTGGTGATTTGTAATTTGATGTTGTTGTGAAGCGGTAGATATAGTTGTCGTAACTCTAGCATATTGCCTATCATATACGCTATTATAATGTTAGATATCTCACCCCTTCTATTTGAATGTTACCCATATGTTGGTAACGTGCAGGTGATTGCGAGTGAAGGCATGTCTACCTTCGCTAGTAGAGTCGGTGTCGTCGCTCTGATACATAGCACTCGGGGGGATGAACGCTAGTTTTATTAGTTGTCTTTAATATTTAATTTCTGAAGTTTAATGGTGATGTTATGATTACTCGTTGAACCCTTTATTTTTATTCCACTGCATGGCGATGGAGTTACTGCTATGTATTCGTACTATTTTAATGGTGAACTTTATTATTGGTGTGTGATGTTTTATTGGTGTAAATGTGGCATCCCTTGTGGGTGTAGCGAAAAATGTTTTTGAAACTCTGATTTTTGTCAAAAATTTTCCGGGTAGAAAATGGGTGTTACATTAGTGGTATCAGAGTAGTTTCGGTCTGTCTGGCCAAGTTGTCAAGTTATTGTGTCATTGACGATCAAGTATTGTCAATTAGTTCTAACTGTTGCTTATGATTGTAGTGATTAGTTGAGATGGCTGGAAGGAACGATGCTGCTATTGCTGCTGCGTTGGCTGCTATGGCTCAGGCCGTGGAGGGTCAGCAGAATGCTGGGTCTCGGAGTTTGGCTACCTTTCAGAGAGAGAATCCGCCTACTTTCAAGGGCATGTATGATCCCGATGGGGCTTTAGCTTGGTTGAAAGAGATGGAGAGGATCTTTCGTGTGATGGACTGCACTTCCGCACAGAAGGTCCGTTATGGTACGCATATGCTGGCAGAGGAGGCCGATGACTGGTGGTTAGAGGCTAGGCAGAGATTGGAGACTGCAAACGAAGAGATCACTTGGGCTGTGTTCCGCAGGGAGTTTATGAGAAAATACTATCCGGAGGATGTCCGAGGTAAGAAAGAGATTGAGTTCCTGGAGCTGAAACAAGGGAATATGTCCGTGACTGAGTATGCTGCTAAGTTCGTGGAATTAGCAAAGTTTTATCCGCATTACAGTGAGGCTACTGCTGAGTTTTCGAAGTGCATTAAGTTTGAGAATGGGCTGCGTCCTGAGATTAAGAAGGCGATTGGTTACCAGAAGATCCGTGTTTTCTCCGACTTGATTGATAGCTGCAGAATTTACGAGGAAGACAACAATGCTCACTACAAGATTATGAATGAGAAGAGGAGTAAATTTCAAAGTCGTGGAAAGCCGTATGATGTTCCTGCTGGTAAGGGTAAACAGAAAGCTGTTGTTGGCAAGAAGACTAGTGGGGGAGATGCTCCTGCTAGCATTGTATGTTACAAAAGTGGCAAAGCTGGTCACAAGAGTAACGTGTGCAAAGCTAGAGTGAAGAAGTGTTACCGTTGTGGTAAGGAGGGTCATGTGGTGGCTGAGTGTGAACGTAAGGAGGTGGTCTGCTACAACTGTGGTGAAGGAGGGCACATTAGTACGCAGTGTCCGAAGCCGAAGAAAGAAAGGTCTAGTGGAAAAGTGTTCGCTTTGGCAGGTGAAGAGCCTACTGAAGATGATGGACTTATTAGAGGTACGTGCTTCATTAATGGTACTCCTTTAAAATCTAATGTTGATACCGGTGCTACTCATTGCTTTATTGCTACTGATTGTTTTAAGAGATTTGGTCTTGTATTGTCTGCTATGAATGGAGAGATGGTATTCGACACTCCAGCTAAGGGGTCGGTAACTACTTCTCTAGTGTGTTCTCAGTGTCCCTTGTCGATCTTCGACAGAGACTTTGTTGTGGATTTTGTTTGTTTGCCGTTGAGCGCATTGAATGTAATCTTGGGTATGAACTGGTTAGAGCATAACCATGTCCATATTAATTGTCGTAGCAAGTCGGTGAATTTTGGAGGAGAGGAGTCTGGTCTGTTATCCGCTAGTCAGTTGCGGAAGTTGATGAAGGAAGGAGTTCAGTTATTCTCGCTGATGGCATCGTTGTCTGTTGAGAATCAAGCTATCATTGAAGAGTTGCAGGTGGTGCGCGAGTTTCCTGATGTTTTCCCTGATGAGATTCCAAGTGTACCGCCAGAGAGGCAAGTTGAATTCTCTATTGATCTTGTACCTGGTACCAGACCTGTTTCTATGGCACCGTACAGGATGTCCGCATCCGAATTGTCTGAGTTGAAGAAGCAACTTGAGGATCTGCTCGAGAAGAAGTTTGTGAGGCCGAGTGTATCGCCGTGGGGAGCTCCTGTGTTGTTAGTGAAGAAGAAGGATGGTAGTATGAGACTCTGTGTGGATTATCGGCAGTTGAATAAGGTGACAATTAAGAACAAGTATCCACTTCCGAGGATAGACGATTTGATGGATCAGTTGGTGGGTGCTCAAGTATTCAGTAAGATTGATTTGAGATCGGGTTATCATCAGATCAAGGTGAAGGACGAAGATATTCAGAAGACGGCTTTTAGAACCCGTTATGGTCATTATAAGTATTCGGTGATGCCGTTCGGTGTTACCAACGCACCTGGAGTATTTATGGAATATATGAATCGTATATTTCATGCTTACTTAGATCGGTTTGTAGTGGTGTTCATTGACAACATTATGATTTACTCTAAATCGGAAGAAGAGCATGCAGAGCATCTGAGGTTAGTATTGGAGGTACTGAAGGAAAAGAAGCTGTATGCGAAGTTGTCGAAGTGTGAGTTTTGGTTGAAAGAAGTGAGTTTTCTCGGTCATGTCATTTCTGATAGTGGTATTGCGGTGGATCCGTCGAAAGTAGATGCAGTGTTGAATTGGGAAGCCCCAAAGTCGGCTACTGAGATTAGAAGCTTTTTGGGGTTGGCTGGTTATTATAGGAGGTTCATCGAAGGTTTTTCCAAGTTGGCCCTTCCGTTGACTCAGTTGACTTGTAAGGGTAAAGCTTTTGTATGGGATGCTCGTTGTGAGGAGAGTTTTGTGGAGTTGAAGAAGAGATTGACGACGTCTCCTATCTTGACGTTACCCAATCCGGGAGAACCTTTTGTAGTGTATTGTGATGCTTCTAAGATGGGTCTAGGTGGCGTGCTTATGCAAGATGGGAAGGTAATTGCTTATGCGTCAAGGCAGTTAAGGGTTCATGAGAAGAATTATCCTACGCATGACTTGGAGCTAGCTGCAGTGGTCTTTGTGCTGAAGGTTTGGAGGCACTATCTCTATGGTTCTAGATTTGAGGTGTTTAGTGACCATAAGAGCTTGAAATATTTGTTTGACCAGAAGGAGTTGAATATGAGACAGCGGCGATGGTTGGAGTTGTTGAAGGACTATGATTTCGGTTTGAACTATCACCCAGGCAAAGCTAATGTCGTGGCTGATGCTTTGAGCCGAAAGACTTTGCATATGTCGGCAATGATGGTTAAGGAGTTAGAACTGATAGAGGAATTCAGAGATATGAGTCTGGTTTGGGAAGTGACACCTCAGAGTGTTAAGTTAGGGATGTTGAAGATCGGTAATGATTTTCTGGACAGCATCAGAGAGGCCTAGAAATCAGATGTTAAACTGGTAGACTTGACGGTCGGGATTGATCGATCTAAGAATGGGGACTTCAGGTTGGATTCCCAAGGTGTGTTGAGGTTCCGGGGTAGGATTTGTATTCCAGATGATGCAGACATGAAGAGAGCCATTAGAGTCACAGAAGTAAGTTAAGTACTCATCCGGGAGCTACAAAGATGTATCAAGACCTGAAGAAGTTGTTTTGGTGGCCTGGTATGAAGCGAGATGTGGCGCAGTTCGTTTATGCATGTTTGACTTGCCAGAAGTCAAAGGTTGAGCATCAGAAGCCTGCTGGATTGATGCAACCGTTAGAAATTCCAGAGTGGAAATGGGATAGCATTTCGATGGACTTTGTGACGGGATTGCCTAATACTGCGAAAGGGTATGATGCAATTTGGGTGATTGTTGACAGGTTAACAAAATCGTCTCATTTTGTTCCTATCAGCATCACGTATCCGGTGTCGAAGTTGGCGGAGATTTATATCCGGGAGATTGTGAAGCTTCATGGAGTTCCTATGAGTATTGTTTCGGATAGAGATCCGAGGTTCACTTAAGATTTCTGGAAGAGTTTGCAAGAGAAGTTGGGATCTAAGTTGAGGTTGAGTTCGGCATATCATCCTCAGACAGATGGTCAGTCAGATAGGACAATTCAGTCATTAGAAGATTTGTTAAGGGCTTGTGTCTTGGAACAAGGAGGTTCGTGGGATTCCTACCTTCCACTGATAGAGTTCACGTATAACAACAGTTACCATTCTAGTATTGGGATGGCACCTTTTGAAGCATTATATGGTCGGAAGTGTAGAACCCCGCTGTGTTGGTATGAGTCAGGAGAGAGTGTGGTGCTTGGACCGGAGATTGTTCGAGACACAACTGAAAAAGTGAAGTTGATTCGTGAGAAGATGAAGGCTTCACAGAGTCGACAAAAGAGTTATCACGACAAGCGGAGGAAAGATTTAGAGTTTCAAGCGGGTGAGCATGTATTTTTGAAAGTCACTCCAGTGACCGGTGTTGGACGTGCTTTGAAGTCGAAGAAGCTCACTCCTCGTTTTATTGGCCCTTATCAGATTTCAGAGAGGGTCGGAAATGTTGCATATAGAGTGGCTTTACCGCCTAACCTTTCGAATTTGCATGACGTGTTTCATGTGTCGCAACTTCGGAAGTACATTTCAGATCCATCTCATGTAATCCGCATGGATGATGTGGAGGTACGCGATGATCTCACGGTGGAGACGATGCCTGTACGGATCGAAGGTCATGAGGTGAAAGTTTTAAGAGGCAAGGAGATTGCGTTGGTGAAAGTAGTCTGGCTAGGAGCTGCCGGAGAGAGCATGACGTGGGAGCTGAAGAGCAAGATGCGGGAATCCTATCCCGAGCTGTTTGAATCAGGTAAATTTCGAGGACGAAATATTCTAAGTGGGGGAGAGTTGTAACGCCCAAATAATTTAATTATTTATTTAATTAAATTATTTACGTATTTTATTAGTATAGTCATATTAAAATAATTATATGGTGTTTTATTTAAATCAGGGAGTGATGTTTAGTAATTAAGCTGAGTAGTAGACGGGGGCCCGTGATCCAAGAGCCCAATGGCTTAGGCGCATGAGTGAGAGCCTAGCTAGGGTTTTGGGATCATTTGCGCATTGTTGGAGAAAAAGAAAAGAAAAGAGAAAATTGCGAAGAGAGAAGAGAGGGGGACGGCGCACCAAGGAGAAAGAGGAGAGGATCTCTGTTGCTGTGGTTCTTTGGAGTTTCGTGCAAAGGGGATCTCGCATTCGGCAAATCTAAGGTAAGGGTGGGTTCTATCTTTATAATAGGGTGTATGATGGGGGTTATGTGGGAGATAGGCTCTATGTTGCCCTTTTGATGTTGTTGGATGATTGATAGATAATTGTTTGGTGATTTTGTATGTAGTAGTGATTTATTGCAATTGGGTGTTGGTGATTAATCATGGTGAAAATCTGAAAAATATGTTCTTAGGCGCCATGGGCGCCATTGGTGATGTTGTGTTTGCATATGTGGTGTTTGATGGTTGTTGCGTCGTTGTTGTCTTGGTATTGGGCGCCATGGGCGCGTGGGGTTTATTTTTGTTGCGCGTGTTCTGTCCCCTGGGCGCCATGGGCGCCTTGGTCCTGCGTCCGTGTTGTTCCTGTTTTCCCTGGGCGCCATGGGCGCCGTGTCTGGTGATGGGTGTCCTGGCGCAGGCGCACTGGGCGCCATGGGTGCCGTGCTGCCGTTTGTGTTCTGGCGCTGGCGCACTGGGTGCCATGGGCGCCGTGGTGTGTGGTTTTGCGTTGCGTTTCTGTGTTGCGTTTTTGTGTTGCAGGTGCCTGGGCGCCAAGGGCGCCGAATCCTGTCTGCTGTGCTAGGCGCCCTACTCATGGGCGCCATGTCAGTTCTTGTTGCCGTTGTGCTAGGCGCCCTGTTGCTGGGCGCCAAGTCTGTTGTTGCCACTGTTGTCCTAGGCGCCCTGTTGCTGGGCGCCATGTCTGTTGATGCCACTGTTGCACTGGGCGCCCTGTTGCTGGGCGCCCGTTCCTGTTGCCTGCTAGGCGCCCTGTTGCTGGGCGCCAGTTTCTGCTATTGCTATTGCCTTGCTAGGCGCCCTGTTGCTGGGGGCCAGTTCCTGCGGTGTTGTGTCACAGTGAACAAATGTTGCTGTTTTTCTAAAAATTGATGTTGCTGTCATAGTGAACAAATGTTGCTGTTTTTCTAAAAATTGATGTTGCTGTCACAGTGACCAAATGGTGCTGTTTTTCTAAAAATTGATGTTGCTGTCACAGTGAACAAATGTTGCTATTTTTCTAAAAATGATGTTGCTGTCACAGCGAACAAAAGTTGCTGTTTTTCTAAAAATTGATGTTGCTGTCATAGTGAACAAATGTTGCTATTTTTCTAAAAATGATGTTGCTGTCACAATGAACAAATGTTGCTGTTTTTCTAAAAATGAAGTTGCTGTTGCTGTAAAATAAATGTTGCTGTTTTTAAATTGGCTATACAAAAATGTCGCCGTTTGTTGTAAATTGGTATTGTTCCTGGTGTCGTGAATTGTCGTTGTCCTCGGTGTTGTAAATTGTTGTTGCCTTTGATGTTGTAAATCTATTGGTGTTTTTGGTGTCGGTGGTTGTTGATGCTACGGTCAAGTTGTTAGACTGTACTATAGGTGTTGGTGTTATTGGTGATGATGTAACATGTGATGTGCCTATTTCATGGGCTAAGGTGATAGGTGATGGGTCTATGACCATTTTGTTGATATTTGTTGTTGATTGTCTCTGGTGCATTGTTCATGGTGTCACATATATTGCATATGCATTGTTTTGGTGATGAAGGCTTCGGCCTTGGAGCTATAGGTGATGACAGTGATGCTCATACAGGTGATGTTGCCCTTATTGGCTATTTTATTGGTGATGATTGGTACCACATGCATATACCCGTTGGTGTGGGTAGATATAGTTGTCGTAACTCTAGCATATTGCCTATCATATACGCTATTATAATGTTAGATATCTCACCCCTTCTGTTTGAATGTTACCCCTATGTTGGTAACGTGCAGGTGATTGCGAGTGAAGGCATGTCTACCTTCGCTAGTAGAGTCGGTGTCGTCGCTCTGATACGTAGCACTCGGGGGGATGAACGCTAGTTTTATTAGTTGTCTTTAATATTTAATTTATGAAGGAAGTTTAATGGTGATGTTATGATTACTCGTTGAACCCTTTATTTTTATTCCGCTGCATGGCGATGGAGTTATTGCTATGTATTCGTACTATTTTAATGGTGAACTTTATTATTGGTGTGTGATGTTTTATTGGTGTAAATGTGGCATCCCTTATGGGTGTAGCGAAATTTTTTTTGAAACTCTGATTTTTGTCAAAAAATTTCCGGGTAGAAAAGGGGTGTTACAGCGTCTCCCCCACTAGTTCTCTTACCATCAGCGACTTTCGGTTTACTACGATTCTGACGCTTGTTCCTCTTCTCATTAATAATCTTATAATGAGCATTGTTATCCTCTTCATAGATCCTGGAGCTATCAATCTCTGACTAGTCTCTAGCCACCAGTCATCAGCCTCTTCTGCCAACATATGAGTACCGTAACGAACCTTCTGCACTGGAGTGCAGTCCATCACACGGAAGATTCTCTCTATCTCCTTCAGCCACGCCAACGCTCCATTAGGATTATACCTGCCTTTGAAGGTAGGCGGATTCTCCCTTTGAAAAGTCGCCAAACTACGAGACCCAGCATTTTCGCCAACGTTCGGCTGATTCTCCAAAGCCTGCGCCATAGCCGCCAAAGCAGCAGCGATAGCAGCATCATTCCTTCCAGCCATCTTGACTTATTACTGCAACACAAACAATAGTTAGAACTAAATGACAATACTCGATCGTTGAATGACACAACAACTCGACAACTTGGCCGGACGGACCGGCTCGCTCTGATACCACTAATGTAACACCCATTTCTACCCGGTAATTAATACAAATTCAGAGTTGCAAAATCTCCAACGAACAAATGGAATGCTACACTTTCGACTTAAAAAAAACATAATCAAATCACCTATAAAATCAGATACATAACACTCTGATTCAGATGAACTAATAAACAAATCTGTTTAGTCTTTAAAAATAAGTCAACTTTCGTTACTACGCAGCGGATTCACAAAAAAATTCAATTCAAAGTAGTCGTGGCATCTTTACCCAACTTAGGACAACTCAAATAGCAAAATTCTTGATAGCAACAACTTTAAATCCCAACAATAAAATAACATAACAATAAGGAAAACATGCGTTCATCCCCCCCGAGTGCTACGTATCAGAGCGACGAAACCGACTCGAACTAATGAAAGTAAACAACCTTCATTCGCGATTACCTGCACGTTACCAACAGGGGGTAACATTCAAACAGAAGGGGTGAGATGTCGAACCACATAATAGGACATATGAAAAAGAATATATTAGATTCAGGGAATGTAAATTCACCACTTCACAGCTATCAAACAACTTCAATCATCATGTAACATCCGCAAAATAATTAACCGAATTATTAGGATGTTAACCCAATTGAATTAATTTAGTACTTAACCGGTAAATTTATCGAGTGCTAAAATTATTTATTTGTGGTCATCGGATCGTTAACCGGATAATACGGACCAAGGAAGTTTTGGAATCGAAATAGGAGATTTCGATCGATATGGTAATTTGACCGCGTTACCAATTATATATTAAATAAATATATGTTTATACGTGTATGTGTGTGAGTGTGAAAGAGAAGAATTAATTAAGAAATGAAAGAAAGAAGGAAAAGAAAAGAAACAGCGAGAGAGAGTTACAGAGAAGAAAAGAGAGAAAAGAGAAAGAAAGGGGGAGGAAGAAGAAGGGGAAAAAGGGGGCACTTCCGCTCAACGAAACGACTTCCTTCCAACACGAAAAATGCTCAGCGTTACTTCCTCTTCAATTTGGTACCAAGATCTTCATCATCAACTCACTCTCCCTCACTTTGCCATTTTCGAATTTGAGGAGAAAATTGGAGTTTTGATGGTTGTAACTCAAGGGAAAGCTAAGGATGATGTTTAGGAGCGAGCACAAGGTGGATTACTCGAGTATTGAAGATCGATTGGGTGATTTGGAGTTGAAAATCAAGATTGGGGTTTTTGGTGAATAGTGATTTGAGGTTGAAGAAGATGATGAATAGTGTCCATGGAGGGTTTCGAGGAATTCGGCATTCCGGTCAAAAGCGGTTTCGTGATCGAGTGGGAAGCTTTGGAAGCGGATTGGGTGTCTCCGGAGCGGGGAGCGTTCGTGTGGTTACTCGGTGATTTCGGCTCGATCGTGGTTCACGCTTCAAGGGTGAGTTCTACTCACGCTTAGGAATTTATGTTTCGAATTACTTAATTAACTGTTTTACCGCTTTCGCTGGACTGGAATATTATTTGGTAATCGAGTTTGAGAGATTTTGGGTTGAAAACCGATAATTGAAAATATGTCGCGTTTTAATACAATTCGTTTTGATTGAGTTTTTAGATTGGATTGATTGATTGTGTGGTTTGTATTGGGTTCATTTTACTGGTTGTAAAATCTGTTTTCGATCGGAACAAAAATCGGAATTGAGCGGAATAGCGGATTTCGCGAAAATCGCAAAATTCTGCACTTGACAGGCCCCCTTTCTGCCAGTCCACGCGCCGTTTGCGCGCCGCGCGCCACTCGCGCGCCACTGGACAGAACTTGACTGTCAACTCGCGCGCCGTTTGCGCGCCACGCGCCACTCGCGCGCCAGTTGGCAGAATTTTCAGCAACCAAACACTGTTTTTCGTTTCGCGATAACTTTTGATCCGGGAACCCGATTGAGGTGTTCTAAGATGCGTTTTAAAGCTTATTCAGAGGCCTAACTGAATATTCTATTTTTAAGGCAAAATTAACTGTTTTTGATATTGAAAATTATGTTGAAAAGTGTCGAGTTAGTATGCGAGAGCGAATGTGGACTTAATGTTTTTATCGAAAGGAAAACGAACTATAGGTCCGATGTGGTATTGTATAACTGACGCGGGATGATTATTATTTAAATCATCTAAAACGGTCTATGATTCACGATATATAAATTATATCGAATATAGGAGTTAGCCCAAATGCGGGTGGATATATATATATATATATATATATATATATATATATATATATATTAGATCGAGTTTGGGTGACGACCCATGAGGTTGACATACTAGGCGGGGAAGTCATGATCCCTTACCCTAGGCCCGTAAGCCATTAGGGAAAGTACTATTGGTAAAGGGGTTCACCGGGATTACCAAAGCTGGGGTCGGTGTTATGTCACAGTTATAAAACAGTTCACCGGGATTACCAAAGCTGGGGTCGGTGCTGTAATAAAGTTATGAAGCGGGTTACCGGGATTACCAAAGCTGGGGCCGGTACCGTGTTAAAGTTAGAAAGAATGGTCACCGGGATTACCAAAGCTGGGGTCGGTGTCATTCTAAAGATATCAATAGTATGGTTACTGGGATTACCAAAGCTGGGGCTGGTATCATACTATGTCGACTAGTACGAGTCACCGGGATTACCAAAGCTGGGGTCGGTGTCGTGCTAAACTAAAAGTTATTGTACTATGTTCACCAGAAGATGCAGGCGGACTGCGGCTGGTGGTACGTAGAAAGGCCTAGGATATTAGTTCATCGGGATTAGCAAGTGGATTACAGTCGGTGTCCTATTAGATCGAAGCCTTATTGTATGATTCGCCGGGATTAGCAAGTGGATTGCGGTCGGTGCTGTGTCAAATCATAAAACTGTTTTAAATGGACCGCGAGTGTTAGTAGGGGTCTCGGTAGAACTCACTGAGATTGTATCTCATTGTTTATATGTTGTTGTTTTACAGATAAACAGGGACAGAAGAAACCTCAGAGGCTCGAGTAGGTGGCCCCGGGAGGAGAAAGATGACTTAGCTTTATGTTCAAGTTTATTTTCCTTCTGTTGCCTATGTATTACAACACTATGGCATTAGTGTTTTGTTTATCCTTTTCCGCTTTCTTGTATGACTCTGATTACCACAGTTGCTGACAGTTATGGTCTGAGTACCGTATGATCTTATTTGTGTATAAGATGGTTATGTTGTATTTCAGCAAAATTTTATAATGGTATTCAGTGTCTAAGCAGGAAATTATTATCTCTGATGTTTATATTTTGGCACGCTTTGGTATTTTTACAAGTTAAATATACCGGGGTGTTACAGTTGGTATCAGAGCAGTTCGACCTAGTCGGACTTAGTTTAGGGTTGAGTCGATTCCTTGTTAGTCCTGTTTGTAATTACACTTGTGATGCTAAGAGACATTGAGCATGATCAACTTAATACTTAGTGCATCATAAGCGGAATTATGGTAGGATGATCAAGACGCAATCCTCGACCAAGATCGAAATCTCCAACCGGTGCATCCTCAGGAAAGGTGACATGACGGTGGAAGGATACACCGCTAAGTTTGGAAAATTTGTTTCGGTTTTACCAAGTGGTAAAGTAAGCTTCGGATGACGAAGGGAGAATGCAGAAGTATAAGATGGGCCTTAGTGCTTTTATGACTTAGGGTCTCAGTTCTTATACTATTACCAATTATGTTGCCTTAGCGCAACCAGCCTATGTCGCCGAGGATGATCTCATAAGGAATATGGGAAAGGGAAGGAGGTAGTTGAATTATCAGCTCCGAATGGAAAGTCCTAAGATAATTTCATCAAAGGAAAAGCAGATGTAATTCTTTGATTCTCCAAAGGTCAGAAGATGTTCTAATTATGGAAGACATCACCAGGGTGATCGTCAGCAAAGATCTAATCGGTGCTATTATAGAAATGTAGAGGGTCACTAGGGTAAAGAGTGCCCTGTAAGGAAGAGTTCCCGGGAGTCACAAGCAGCTCCCAGACGAGGACGAGTCAACACTCTGGATGTTTAGACAGTTACAACTACAGCACAATCATGTGTGGATCGGTTGGGACTAGCGAATCTCCGCCATCCGAGCCGATAACTATCTTAACTGCGGCTAAGGGTCGTGTCCAGACCCAATCTTTGTGTCGGAATTGCCTACGTGTTATAGGAGACAGAAATTTCGTAGAAGGATTATGACTTCGGGTTGGAGTATCATCCAAGAAATCGCTCGACACGGCAGAATTATGATGCATAGATGGAATTATCAGAGTCTTTCAGAGACTTAGATCTGAATTCAAGATCAAGAACAAATATCCTTTGCCAAGGATAGACGATTTGCTGGATCAACTTCGAGGTGCCGTGGTGTTTTCAAAAAATTGATCTGAGGTCAGGTTATCATCAATTAAAAGTTAGAGCCTTAGATATTCCGAAGACAGCTTTCCGTACTAGGTATGGACATTACGAGTTCGTAGTGATGCCCTTCGGTTTGACTAATGCTCCAGCGGTATTCATGGGTCACATGAACCGAGTTTTTCATACGTATTAGGATCAGTTTGAAGTCGTTTTCATCGATGATATCTTGATGTGCTCGAAGACCATTGAGGAGCATGTCCAACATCTCCTCATTGTTCTGATTGCACTCCGAGAAAAGAAGTTGTACGCGAAACCTTCGAAGTGTGATTCTTGGGTGTCAGAGGTAAAGTCTTTGGGACATGTGATTCCCCAGGTCGGGAGTTTCTGTAGATCCCAGTAAGAAGGAAGTGGTGTTGAATGGGAGTGAGCGACATCAGCCGCAGAGATCAAAAGTTTCTGGGTCTAGCCGGTTACTATAAGAGATTTGTTCAAGGGTTCTCACAGTTAGATTCCCACTTACTCGACTAACTCGAAAGGGTCAACCGTTTACGTGGGATGCTGATTGTGAAGAACGTTGTTAAGAGTCGAAGAATTCGACTTCTGCTCCAATCCTGATTCTTCCGGATCCGTCATTGGAATTTTAAATTTTGATGACGCTTCAGGGAAGGGTATAGGATATATTCTGATGCAGAATCAACAAGTGGTCGCAAGAGTTTAAGGTATCTGTTTGATCAGAAAGAACTGAATAACAGGCAAAGAAGTGTGTTGAGTTTCTGGAGGATTATAAATTCGTATTGATGTAACATTCAAGAGAGGCCAATGTTGTAGCTGATGCGCTAAGTAGGAAATCCATTCATATGAAAGAGTTGATGACGCAAGAAATGGGATTGTTAGAGTCTTTTAGATCTAAGTTGGAGTACATCCATAAGTCTCCACTTTGGTGGCGAGGTATTAGTTTGTTAACCTCTCCTTGGTGAAGGTTGACAACGAGATTGTCTTACGAGATTCCGTTTGACAAGTCGAACGTGAATACGAATATGTAAATGAGGTAACTGCTAACTGTTTTCATGTTGCGAATAACCATCAAAGGATTAATTGATGGATCTGCTTATAAGTGACAGAAATTTCCGAAGTGAAGCTTGGCGTGCGGTGTAATAGTTTTGAAAAATCGTTTTGTGAAAACCCGCATGCTAAAGTTAATTTTGGGAACGAATTAAGAGGCTAATAGAATATGATTGAGGAGGAAAAATCCTAGGAGGATTACTTAGGTTGAGGGGAAGCTCTCAACGCTATTGACTAATTCGGAAAGGAACTCTGAGTTCTGTTTGATAGTTGTTTGGAGAACAACTGATGTGATTTTCATTACTTCCGAAATTAATTGATGTTCCCGCGGTTTACTTCTACGTTTAAGATAAACGTTTCTGGTAAATCCTCATTCCATCTTTTTGAAGAGTTCTATCTCGAAATCCCAAGGGTGAGTCAGGAAGTTTCACAGATGACCTTTCCGTCACGCTTTTTCAATGTGTATGGGAACTGTTATGGATTTTTAGAGAATTTGCGGAGAACGTGTTTACACCCTTCGAGAAAATCATGTTTGTACTTATCTCTACCGTGGAGTACCAATTTGTGGATCTCATCTTCGACCTGTATCTCTATCAAGTGTCTTGTATTAAACCCTTTGATTTAGATTAATCAAAGTTGGGGAGTAAGCGAGGATAATTGGAATGAAGTTCGGAAGTGTTTTCAAACGCGGTGTCGAGCCTATGTAGGCGAATGATGAGTTTCTCGTGTTGATTTGTAACCAGAGAGTTCGTATCAAGGTAATAGTGGATCATACTTGGAGATTGATGTGCCAACTTGGGAAGATTTTCTGCACTCATTTCGTTAATTCAGGAATGCTTTCCAGCAAAATTTGGACCTTTCTGAGAATGTCTGTTCTCGGTTAGTCAATCGTAAGACTTAGCAAAATTTTGAGGACAAAATTCTTTTAAGTTGGGGAGAATGTAACATCCGCAAAATAATTAACCGAATTATTAGGATGTTAACCCAATTGAATTAATTTAGTACTTAACCGGTAAATTTATCGAGTGCTAAAATTATTTATTTGTGGTCATCGGATCGTTAACCGGATAATACGGACCAAGGAAGTTTTGGAATCGAAATAGGAGATTTCGATCGATATGGTAATTTGACCGCGTTACCAATTATATATTAAATAAATATATGTTTATACGTGTATGTGTGTGAGTGTGAAAGAGAAGAATTAATTAAGAAATGAAAGAAAGAAGGAAAAGAAAAGAAGCAGCGAGAGAGAGTTACAGAGAAGAAAAGAGAGAAAAGAGAAAGAAAGGGGGAGGAAGAAGAAGGGGAAAAAGGGGGCACTTCCGCTCAACGAAACGACTTCCTTCCAACACGAAAAATGCTCAGCGTTACTTCCTCTTCAATTTGGTACCAAGATCTTCATCATCAACTCACTCTCCCTCACTTTGCCATTTTCGAATTTGAGGAGAAAATTGGAGTTTTGATGGTTGTAACTCAAGGGAAAGCTAAGGATGATGTTTAGGAGCGAGCACAAGGTGGATTACTCGAGTATTGAAGATCGATTGGGTGATTTGGAGTTGAAAATCAAGATTGGGGTTTTTGGTGAATAGTGATTTGAGGTTGAAGAAGATGATGAATAGTGTCCATGGAGGGTTTCGAGGAATTCGGCATTCCGGTCAAAAGCGGTTTCGTGATCGAGTGGGAAGCTTTGGAAGCGGATTGGGTGTCTCCGGAGCGGGGAGCGTTCGTGTGGTTACTCGGTGATTTCGGCTCGATCGTGGTTCACGCTTCAAGGGTGAGTTCTACTCACGCTTAGGAATTTATGTTTCGAATTACTTAATTAACTGTTTTACCGCTTTCGCTGGACTGGAATATTATTTGGTAATCGAGTTTGAGAGATTTTGGGTTGAAAACCGATAATTGAAAATATGTCGCGTTTTAATACAATTCGTTTTGATTGAGTTTTTAGATTGGATTGATTGATTGTGTGGTTTGTGTTGGGTTCATTTTACTGGTTGTAAAATCTGTTTTCGATCGGAACAAAAATCGGAATTGAGCGGAATAGCGGATTTCGCGAAAATCGCAAAATTCTGCACTTGACAGGCCCCCTTTCTGCCAGTCCACGCGCCGTTTGCGCACCGCGCGCCACTCGCGCGCCACTGGACAGAACTTGACTGTCAACTCGCGCGCCGTTTGCGCGCCACGCGCCACTCGCGCGCCAGTTGGCAGAATTTTCAGCAACCAAACACTGTTTTTCGTTTCGCGATAACTTTTGATCCGGGAACCCGATTGAGGTGTTCTAAGATGCGTTTTAAAGCTTATTCAGAGGCCTAACTGAATATTCTATTTTTAAGGCAAAATTAACTGTTTTTGATATTGAAAATTATGTTGAAAAGTGTCGAGTTAGTATGCGAGAGCGAATGTGGACTTAATGTTTTTATCGAAAGGAAAACGAACTATAGGTCCGATGTGGTATTGTATAACTGACGCGGGATGATTATTATTTAAATCATCTAAAACGGTCTATGATTCACGATATATAAATTATATCGAATATAGGAGTTAGCCCAAATGCGGGTGGATATATATATATATATATATATATATATATATATATATTAGATCGAGTTTGGGTGACGACCCATGAGGTTGACATACTAGGCGGGGAAGTCATGATCCCTTACCCTAGGCCCGTAAGCCATTAGGGAAAGTACTATTGGTAAAGGGGTTCACCGGGATTACCAAAGCTGGGGTCGGTGTTATGTCACAGTTATAAAACAGTTCACCGGGATTACCAAAGCTGGGGTCGGTGCTGTAATAAAGTTATGAAGCGGGTTACCGGGATTACCAAAGCTGGGGCCGGTACCGTGTTAAAGTTAGAAAGAATGGTCACCGGGATTACCAAAGCTGGGGTCGGTGTCATTCTAAAGATATCAATAGTATGGTTACCGGGATTACCAAAGCTGGGGCTGGTATCATACTATGTCGACTAGTACGAGTCACCGGGATTACCAAAGCTGGGGTCGGTGTCGTGCTAAACTAAAAGTTATTGTACTATGTTCACCAGAAGATGCAGGCGGACTGCGGCTGGTGGTACGTAGAAAGGCCTAGGATATTAGTTCATCGGGATTAGCAAGTGGATTGCAGTCGGTGTCCTATTAGATCGAAGCCTTATTGTATGATTCGCCGGGATTAGCAAGTGGATTGCGGTCGGTGCTGTGTCAAATCATAAAACTGTTTTAAATGGACCGCGAGTGTTAGTAGGGGTCTCGGTAGAACTCACTGAGATTGTATCTCATTGTTTATATGTTGTTGTTTTACAGATAAACAGGGACAGAAGAAACCTCAGAGGCTCGAGTAGGTGGCCCCGGGAGGAGAAAGATGACTTAGCTTTATGTTCAAGTTTATTTTCCTTCTGTTGCCTATGTATTACAACACTATGGCATTAGTGTTTTGTTTATCCTTTTCCGCTTTCTTGTATGACTATGATTACCACAGTTGCTGACAGTTATGGTCTGAGTACCGTATGATCTTATTTGTGTATAAGATGGTTATGTTGTATTTCAGCAAAATTTTATAATGGTATTCAGTGTCTAAGCAGGAAATTATTATCTCTGATGTTTATATTTTGGCACGCTTTGGTATTTTTACAAGTTAAATATACCGGGGTGTGTTACACATCACGAGTCATCAACATAACCACTTAAATATGCAACACGGAATGCGACTCAAGGCCATGCACATGCATGTGGTACCATTGGAGCAGAACTCCCAACTTAAAATCTGCCAATAAATAGTGGCATCAACAAGGCATAAGCCTTCAACTTAATTTGCCAGTCCAGGCCAACTTATTTGAGCATAAGCTCCAACTTGGAATGCTATGTATGTGACGCGATGTGAATGCCCAAACAATCAATAATAATAGTTACATAGCAATACAACAACAAGAGGAATTCCACGTTGGCCATAGGCCTACAATTTAATATTTTGCCAATAAGTAGAGGCAATCCAACCAGATACGACATCACCTGCAAATTCGCCACTTTCGACAAAGTATACTACTTAACAAATTAACCAACATAAACTACAAACAAACGCATAGTTATTCGGGCCATCTTCGACCATATCCGGTTAATTAATTACCTTCTAAATTTTTCTATCCGGTACTGCTAATTCTGTCCTACACTATTACTAAAGTCTACACTGGTTATTAGTCGCACCTGTCAAAATCATTAGGCTACTCGTTTGCGGCTTCTACTACTAAATTCCTTTGATACCACTAATGTTCCTTATCACAGCATTATTAGTTCGATTGCATTTGAATAATCCTATTGCTAAACAATTATCATACCAATTATTAGTGTCGTCTTTGTTACACTATTACTAGCAGAAATGTACTAATCCTATCACTTTTATACATCCCAATGTATCTTGGCTTAGGTGCCTAAATAATTCAAGTACCTGTTACTAACAATTACGCGCCAAGAAAAATATATATACGGTGCCTTTCACCGTAGACGGTGCGCCCTACCGCACCAACATACGAGACGCCCAATTCGCCGGCAACCATGTGCCGCTCCCCACAAGGGGTGCGCCGCTCCCCACTCGCTATGTGCGCGCGGCGCAAGGGCTTCACCGCCCGGCGTCGCCGTCCCCGTTACGCGCATTCCGTTTTCTTCTCTTACGATCCTTATTTCAGATTAACACAACCCTGGCAACGCACAACCGATCGCATGAAATAGTTTCCAGGGCCAGCAACATAGAACTCAATAACGTGACAATTAGTTCAACAAGAATAATTTTTCGGTAACATACAAACAACACAATCATACACGGTGGCAATTCATAAATTCCAATTCCTACATATAATCTTTCATGTACCCTGTTATAGAGTTAGAACCCCGCCCTTACCTTGGATTGAAGGTTGCGCAAGCTCCCTTGGTTTTGCCTCTTGGTTCTCCCGCAACCGTAACCGCTATGCTACGTGATCTCCCAAATCCTTATTTCTTCTACTGATAAAACCTAAACTAACTTCTTACTGCTACTTATACTCCTCCTTTTATTATTCAAACTAATAAGTATAATAACATTATTATTCTATTTAGTCTTATGCGCCACTCTCTACACCCCCCAATCTTACTACTCCTAACATTAAAATAGACCCATGTAAAATAATATATTATTACTCTAATATTATTTTCTACAACTTAATCAACCTATTAATTAAATGATAACCAACGTAGCTACTATACCAATAATTCCCAACTTCAACAATTTCCCACACTTAATTCCGAAATAATTCAATTAAATAATTAATTAAATATCGGGCGTTACACATTACCCTTCTCTCTTAATTCATTTTTTACAAAAAAACACAAAATATAAATAGGGGATTAAGTTGGTCGTACGACCGAGTTAGCCAGTTTTTTAGTACCACGAATGAATCGTACGAATCAGGTCCTAAAATCCCTATTTAAAATAAATAATTTCTAAATTAAAAAAATACAAACACATCTCTTTCATTTCAAAAATCAAAAATCCTATTTTCAAAGTAGGGGATTAAGTCGGTAGTACGGCCGGGTTAGTCATCGTTTTAGGATAAGTGAACTGTGGTCCTTCAGAGCCCCAACGCTCCTTCAGCCCTCAGCGGCCCTTCAGAGCCCCAGCGCTCCTTCAGACCCCCAGTGGTCCTTTAACACAGATCACACAGTCGTAAAACCCCTATATTAAAAAACACCAACAAACAAACATTTTCTAACTAAAGAACTACGTAGCTTTGATTTCTCCATCGCACTTGGAGATACGTAGGAGCGGGGGCACACTCCCGTCAAGCACAAAAAACAAACATTTTTATTAAGTCTTTTCATTCGTTTTCATAATAAAAGGGAAATAAATATTTTCAAAGTTAATATAGTTTTGGCACATTTAATTGAAGGTAACCTTTTTCGAAAGGATGCTGTGGGGTGCTAATACCTTCCCCACGCATAATCGACTCCCGAACCCAAAATCTGGTTTTCAAGACCATCTTCTTTTAAAAGGGATTTTTCAATGTTTTCCCTTATAATTAAACATTGATGGCGACTTCATTCAACACGAGAGATCCTCCGGATTTTTCGGTCGCTACAACTGCCACCTAAGTTAAAAGACCCCGGGAGTTTTTCCATACCATGTGTGATAGGAAGTGAAACCATAAGCAAAGCTATGTGTGATCTAGGAGCCAGTGTGAGCCTAATGCCATTATCTCTTTTTAAAAGACTGGACCTAGTGTACATATCTTGTGTTGCAGGCTAAGTTTTGATGATGAAGTGGTTAAGAGGTTTTGATGATGAAAAAGACAAAAGCTAAAGGTGATAAAAGTAAAAGTTGACCAAAGCCAAAGTTGATGGCTAAAGTTGATGAAAGTGACAAAGTATTAAAGTCACAATCCAAGACAATCAAGCTCAAGAATTGAAGTTTCAAGATATAAGGGTAGTCCTTAGGGTTTGGGTGTGTCTTATGGAAAAAGTGTAAGCTCTTACGAAGGTCAGCTCATCTCTCAAAGTCCCACGTTTTTCAAAATGCATGCATGCACACGTAAACACAAAAACCAATTTTAAGAAAGAAAGAAATCGATTCCTTATTTTATCTAAACATCAAAATCGATTTCTCACTCCCTTTTCTAAAGTGAATAATCGATTTTACTGAGCATACAATCGATTTTCTCTCTCCTTTATTCAACTACACAATCGATTAGGAAGCATATAACCAATTCCTATTATTTTCTATGAGACCATAATCGATTTCATCTTTGTTTTAAAGAAGCACACAACCGATTTGCATCTCTCTCTTAACAAGCAAAGAATCGATTCACACTATCTTTCACTTATAACAAAATCGATTCTTTACCTGTTTTAAAGCCATGAATCGATTTCCATCTTACTTCAAACAAGCACATAATCGATTTCTCATCCTAGATCTAATCAAGCATGAAATCGATTTTCACTTTTAGTTTATTCAGGCAAACAATCGATTCTAGCATTTCTATTTTGGTTTCAACAGTATTATTTTTCTCATAGCCTATAAATAGAGGCTTCATACTTCACATTTTACACAACCCATTTCACGATCAAATTGCATCATTCGAAAAACCCTTTACATTTTTATTTCTGCTCTTCACGCACTGTTGGTCCGTCAGAGCCAATCTCTCGCAAGGGTTAGTCGGGGTTGGAATCTTCAAGTTGTATTATCTGCCTACATTAGAGGTATTTCGGTCTTTAAGTTTGTAATTGTTTATTTGTTGTATCTTGTACTAGGGAGTGGGGTATCTCTCTAGGGTAGCTGTTTGTACTAGGAAGTGGGGTATCTTTCTGGGGCAGCTGGTTGTAACAGGGGTGGGGTATCTCTTGTTAATGTTGTAAAGGATTTGAGGGCTCTTCATAGGTGGGGTATCCTAGGATAAGAGTGCCTGAGTCTGTAAAGGTTTCCAAGGCACCCGTAAGCCTTGTTGTGTTAGTGGAAAATCTCACAAGGGTGTGAGGACTGGACGTAGGTCACTGGGAGGTGACCGAACCAGGATAAATCTCTGCGTGCTTTATTGCTTTATTTTCTAATTCCTTCGCTTCCACTTAACCTGCGCGAAAATTAATCTAAGTCATTGAAGAGGGGAAAAAGTTTTCAAAATTTTTTAAATCTCAATTCACCCCCCTCTTGAGACTGAAGCCACTTGGCAACAAGTGGTATCAGAGCTAGACTCTTGTATAAAGGGCCTAGCAGCTTCAAGAGAAATGGCTTCAGGTTGGTATACGCAAGAGGGTGCATCTCTTTTCCGTCCTCCGGGATTCAACGGAGAAGACTATGCATATTGGAAAGAAAGAATAAGAATATTTATAGAAGGGGTAGATATAGATATATGGGATGCTGTGGAAAATGGACCTTTTGTTCCCACGCACATGGTAAATGGCACACTCACAGTAAAAGAAAGAAACGAATGGACGAAGATTAATAAAAGGAAAGTTCAACTCAATTTCCGGGCCAAGAACATTATCACTTCCACACTTAGTCCCGATGAATTCTTCAGAGTATCAAATTGTAAAACTGCTCAAGAAATGTGGACAACCTTCAAGTCACTCATGAAGGTACCAGTGAGGTAAAAAGAGCAAGAACAAATACTCTCATCCGGGAATATGAATTGTTCAGAATGGATCAAGGAGAATCCATACAAGAAATGCAAAAGAGGTTCACTCACATAGTGAACAAATTGGGTTCATTAGGAAAATCATTTCCTCCCGAAGACTTGATCAACAAAGTGCTGAGATGCCTAAACAGAGAATGGCAACCAAAGGTAACTGCTATAGCTGAATCGAGAAATTTAGCTACCATGTCACTTGCCACTCTATTTGGGAAACTACTAGAGCACGAGTTAGAGCTCACTCGTCTAGCAGAGCATGAAGGAAAAGACAAGAAAAGGAAAAGCCTAGCTTTCAAGGCTTCAAGTTCAAGTTCATCCGACGACAGTGATGATTCGCAAAATGAGGATGATGAAGAGGATGAGAATATGGATCTAATGGTAAGACAATTCAAAAAGCTCATAAAAATATCTCTCAAAAAGAATTCTCCAACCAAAGGAGTCTCATGCAAGGAAAACTTCTCAAGTCCACCAACTTGCTACGAATGTGGCAAATCCGAACACATGAAGATGGAATGCCCAAAATTACAAAGAAAACGATTAAAGTTTGAGAAAAAGGGATCCAAGAGAAACAAAAATAGAAAAGCCTACACAGCATGGGAAAACAATGACATGAACTCATCAGATGAATCAGAAATTGAAAATGATTAAGTTGCTCTCATGGCCGACCACGACAGCGAAAGTGAAACTGAGGTATCTTCTAACTCTGAAACTTTGCAAGATGCTTATGATGAACTGTATGAAGCATTTACTGAATTGCATGATAAATCCTTAAAACTAGCTAAAGCATTAGATAAATCCTAGAAAGTCATCACTCATCTTCAAAATGATGTTATTGCTTTAACTAAGGAAAAACTAGAACTTAGAAAGGAAAATGATAGTCTTGCATGTTTTTAAGAAAATTATGTTTGCGATAAATGTGTTGAACTTGAAAAGAAAATTCATGATCTAGAATGGACCGTTGGAAAATTTTCTAACTTACAACATGTGCATCATAGATCTCCTAGAAACAATCCCATTAAAAGGCATATGCATTATAAACAAAAGTTTTCCACTAGACCTTATATTAAATGTTATTATTGTGGTAAACCTCGACATACTGCTTCCGTTTGCAGAGCAAGAGGTAAACAAAATGTGAAAAAGGTATGGGTTCCCAAAAGGACCATACCAAACACTAACCCACAAGGACCCAAAGAGTTTTGGGTACCTAGAACCTTGTTTTAGATCATTGCAGGTATGATTCAAGGTATGGGGGCAGATTGATACCTTGACAGCAAAGACTCAAAGCGCATGACCGGAGATGCAATAAAGTTCTTAACACTCACCCCCGGAAAAAACCGTCATGTGACTTGTGATAAATAGAGGAAGAATCACTAGTAAAGGTTAGATTGGTTAAGTTTTATTCACCTCTATTTGAAAATGTGCTTAATGTATAACTTAAGAATAGTTTATCAAGGTTTAGTAATCATTGAAACAGGCAATCTTGGTTCATGCATCATTAAGAACAACACCTATAAAGGCATGAAACAACACAAAGTATTCTAGTCAACCCTCTAGGACTAAGCATATAGAAATTATATATCACCTTCTTAGAGGTTATGGTTAGAAAGGCGATAGTGTGATTGAGTTAGTTGAATCGTCAAAATCAGCTAGTTGATATTTTCACAAAGTGATTTTGTAAAGAAATGTAAATTTAAGTGAAATTGTGACTTGTGAATTTCTACAGTTGAAGTGCTACTTTTTCTTGAAATCTATTTTACAATCAACTGCTAGCTCTGGTATTTTTCGATAATACATGCTCACAATCGTTGTTTTTCTAGAATAATTTTTCCAAAACTCTACTTCCCATATTCCGGCTGCCATCACCAACTTTCAAACTAAGCAGCATGAAATGTATGAAGCTTAAACAACTGCTTCACAGATTTTGAGACTCATGATTAGCTTTTACCTGTTTTGATGAAATATTCTATTCATGGTTTCAAAATATGATTTTCTTTTGGTTTTGATGGTCACTTATAAATCTGCAATGGTTCCTCAAATAGCCGTGTCATTCGATTCGCAAACTCTATCTTACGTCGACCCTTTTGATCATGACAAAAAGGGGGAGAAATATAGGATTGCACAAAGCATATAGAATGAGCATATAGTCATAGCATCGTCACTTTGCATTTAGTCAATAAAACAGGGGGAGCATCATGATAGGGGGAGTATCACATATATGCAATTATTTGTTTGAACTAACCTCCCACCTGAGACGAATCAAAAGTTTTGTCATCATCAAAAAGGGGGAGAATGTAGATATCTTGTGTTGCAGACTAAGTTTTGATGATGAAGTGGTTAAGAGGTTTTGATGATGAAAAAGACAAAAGTTAAAGGTGATAAAAGTAAAATTTAACCAAAGCCAAAGTTGATGGCTAAAGTTGATGAAAGTGACAAAGTATTAAAGTCACAATCCAAGACAATCAAGCTCAAGAATTGAAGTTTCAAGATATAATGGTAGTCCTTAGGGTTTGGGTGTGTCTTAGGAAAAAAGTGTAAGCTCTTACGAAGGTCAGCTCATCTCTCAAAGTCCCACGTTTTTCAAAATGCATGCATGCACACGTAAACACAAAAACCAATTTTAAGAAAGAAAGAAATCGATTCCTTATTTTATCTAAACATCAAAATCGATTTCTGACTCCCTTTTCTAAAGTGCATAATCGATTTTACTGAGCATACAATCGATTTTCTCTCTCCTTTATTCAACTACACAATCGATTAGGAAGCATATAACCAATTCCTATTATTTTCTATGAGACCATAATCGATTTCATCTTTGTTTTAAAGAAGCACACAATCGATTTGCATCTCTCTCTTAACAAGCAAATAATCGATTCACACTATCTTTCACTTATAACAAAATCGATTCTTTACCTGTTTTAAAGCCATGAATCGATTTCCATCTTACTTCAAACAAGCACATAATCGATTTCTCATCCTAGATCTAATCAAGCATGAAAACGATTTTCCCTTTTAGTTTATTCAGGCAAACAATCGATTCTAGCATTTCTATTTTTGTTTCAACGGTAATATTTTTCTCATAGCCTATAAATAGAGGCTTCATACTTCACATTTTACACAACCCATTTCACGATCAAATTGCATCATTCGAAAAACCCTTTACATTTTTATTTCTGCTCTTCACGCACTGTTGGTCCGTCAGAGCCGATCTCTCGCAAGGGTTAGTCGGGGTTGGAATCTTCAAGTTGTATTATCTGCCTACATTAGAGGTATTTCGGTCTTTAAGTTTGTAATTGTTTATTTGTTGTATCTTGTACTAGGGAGTGGAGTATCTCTCTAGGGTAGCTGTTTGTACTAGGAAGTGGGGTATCTTTCTGGGGCAGCTGGTTGTAACAGGGGTGGGGTATCTCTTGTTAATGTTGTAAAGGATTTGAGGGCTCTTCATAGGTGGGGTATCCTAGGAGAAGAGTGCCTGAGTCTGTAAAGGTTTCCAAGGCACCCGTAAGCCTTGTTGTGTTAGTGGAAAATCTCACAAGGGTGTGAGGACTGGACGTAGGTCACTGGGAGGTGACCGAACCAGGATAAATATCTGCGTGCTTTATTGCTTTATTTTCTAATTCCTTCGCTTCCACTTAACCTGCGCGAAAATTAATCTAAGTCATTGAAAAGGGGAAAAAGTTTTCAAAAGTTTTTAAATCTCAATTCACCCCCTCTCTTGAGACTGAAGCCACTTGGCAACACCTAGGAGAGCTGAAACCCACAAAAATGACCTTACAGTTGGCTGACCGCTCCATCAAATACCTGATCAGAATTTTAGAGGATGTGCCTATTAATATAGGACAAATTTTTATACCAGCCGATTTTGTTGTAATGGAGATAGAGGAAGACTCCCAAGTTCCAATTTTGTTGGGAAGACCTTTCCTTGCCACTGCAAGAGCCATAATAGATGTCAAACATGGTAAGTTGGCATTTAATGTGGGTGAAGAGAAAATTGAATTTGAGTTTGCTAACCTTATGAAGAGTCCTTCCATTAAGGATTCTTGTTGCAGAATAGATATTGTTGACCATTGCGTGGAAGACTGCTCTTTAGCATCATCTTCACACGATGGTTTAGAAACATGCCTGATAGCAAGCACAAATGAAGAACTAACCAAAGAAGTCCAAGTCTATGCCAAATTGTTGGATGAAAATCCTCCTGTGGGGGGTATAAAAATGCTATCCTCCCACCCCTTCACAGAGAAGCATCGCTCGACATTTTATTTTAAAAATAAGTGCTACGCTTTCCCTCTACGTATAAACAGGTGAAAAAGAATAATAATTTACTTTCCAATTTTCATATCAAAATGCCGATTTTAAATAATGTAGAAAACATAAGAAATAAATAGCAATTATTGCTTTTGTGTGAGCTGCAGACAATTCATCATTTACCGGTGTTGTGTGGCTCCCAAATTCTATAGACGATGTCATTTGCTTTTCCAGATATATTCACAAAACACAATCTTCAATTATTCAGTTCCTTTTAATGTCGACTCCATGACACCTTGGACAATGACAGAGTAAAAATGACAATCTCGATTTCATGACACCTTTGCAAACAAATTAAAAGATGACTATTGGTTGTGTTTAAGTTGTTGTCCTTCTTTGGACCTGCTGATGCTTCTCTGTAAGCTAGTTGCTCACTCTTTATGTAATATTTTGGTGGTCAATATCAATGAAATATTGCATGTTTGACAAAAAAAACACAAGTACAAGAGAAGAAAGATTAAACATAACAAAAAGATAACCCTAAAGTCTAAACTAAACTCAACTACAAAACACAAGTACAAGTAGGGGTGTTCGCGGCTGTTGCGCCCGAAAAAGTCCCCGAGGGAGAACCTTCCTCGTTCACAACTTTTCCTAAGACAATGAAGCCGCCACCAATATTTATTAAGGAAAATATTAGGAAAACCTTTTTTGGAAAGCGATTGGTCTTGCGAAACTAGAGAATAGGGTTCGGGGGTAGGTTACGCGCGGGGAAGGTGTTAGCACCCCACACGTCCTCTCTACTGAGAGGGAACCTTTAATTAAATGTGTGGTTTTAGTGTGTTGACTTGAAAATACTTAATTTTGCCTCTCTACTTCTAATTGAAAAATTCTTAATGAAAATCTTTATTTATTATGAAAAAGGGGGAAAAATGGTTTTTTAGAAAAAAAAACGCTTGACGGGACATGGCCCGCTCCTACGTATCTCCCGGTGCGATGGAGAACTCAAAGCTACGTAGTTCTTCTTTCTTTTGAAAATAATTTGTTTGAAAACTTATTGTGAAAATGATTTTTATTTGTTATGCTTGACGGGATGTGACCCGCTCCTACGTATCTCCCGGTGCGATGGAGAATTCAAAGCTACGTAGTTCTTCTTTGTCTTTTTGGAAAGTTTTTGTTTTTTATCTTTTTAGTGAGTTTTCGAAATAGGACGAGCATTTAGTGGATGATTAAACTAAACAAGGTTATGGGTAATCACCGCTAAGTACTCTTGAAAATGAGAGTCACTACCTCCAGTCAGACGAACAAAGGTTCTGATTGACTATTAGTAGCAACCCGTTTTTTATTTGTCTTTTTGAAAGTGGTTTTCGAAAGAGATTGATTGGCACGAATGATCAAGCTAACAAAGGTTATGAGTGATCATCGCTTATTATTCTTTTGGGAAAAAGACATCGCCACCAATGGCTAGACGAACAAAGGTTCTGATTAACCACTAGCGATGATGGGTTGAAAATGGTTTTTAGAAAGGAAAAGGTTTTCGTCCTGAAAATGATCTTGGTTTGCAAAAGTGATGAAAATAACTCTTTTCTTTTTGTTATGCAAATGCTAAACTTTTTATGGTTGCGCTTGACGAGAATGTGACTCGCTCCTACGTATCCCAAATGGGAATCAAAGCGACGTAGTTCTAACGAGCCTTAAGAATGAAAGTCTTTTTGCTTTGATGATTAAACTAACAATGGTTATGATGGACCACCGCTAATAACTTGTTTTTGATTCTTTGATACTTAGAAAAATGCTTTTTGAAATTGGACGCGTTCATGATAATCAAACCAACAAAGGTTGTGATGGATTATCACTAGTAGCTTGCTTTATGCTTACGAAAATTCTTTTGAAATTGAGGCTTTCATGACAATCAAACCAACAAAGGTTGTGATGGATTGCCACTAGTAACCGTTTTGTGCCAGGTCGTTTTAGAAATGAAAACAATGAATGCAAGAAAGAATTGGTGGATTCAAGCATAACACAATCAGTGGAATCAAATCATTAAGCAACAATATTTGAATTCGCAAACAAAAATCAAGTCTAAACTACACATAGTAGATCACAACGCATAGATAGGCAAAGAGGGAACTTGAATTGGGCATCAAGCAAAAATACAAGAGTAGGCAAGATTGAACCTAAATGCACATCTAGTGGAAGATGCTAGGCGAGAACCATACTCAAATATTTCTACAAAACGCAAGGGAATCTAAATGCACATCTAGTGGAAGATGCAATGTAAGGAATGGACCTATCTAAGTATTGATGATATTCTATATGAGAGTAGACGATGACACTGTAAGCTCAAGCAAAAGAGTTGCCTCAATCATGATCATTGGCCAGCATAAGCAAGCAAATTATTTAGCGACCAAAGTATCAAAGAATGTTGAATCACTTTGGTCAATCCTCACACTTAAGATTAAGTGCACAAGTGCACAAGTGTGAATCACATTGCCAATCATCAACTTAAACAACATATAAACTAAAAGGGTTGAATCATCTGAGACCATCTTCACCACTCAGAACATGATGCACTAGGCATAAGTGGGAATCATGTGGTTCATCATCAACAATGACACTATAACTAAGTTAAATCACATAGGGCAATTTTGGCATGGATCACAATGATTAAATATTAACAAATATAAAGACAGAAATACCTCTGATGAAGGCAGATACTACCACTTGAAGAACGCAACTCCAACTAACTCTTGCAGAAGATCAGCTCAGACGGACCAACGGAACGAATAGAGCGAAAAAATAAAGCGTAGAAGAGTTTTTCTAAAATGTGAGAGATTTCGAGAAAAATGGGTTTTTTCTCTGATCTCGTGAAAATCTGTGTCTGAGAAGCAGAGAGGAGTTGTGAAATTGTGGTCCTGTGAAATCCTTGTCCGTCCCTCAAGAATGGAGAATGAGACTCCTATTTATAGGCTTAGGAAAACGTAGATCTGAAAAAATATTTAATGAAAGTGAAGAATCGATTGTGACATGAAGTTAAAAAGGTGAGGAATCGATTCTTATCATTTTAGAAGCCTCGAGAATCGATTCTTTGGATAGTTGAAATAGTGAGGAATCGATTCTTTATTCTTTGGAAAACATGGGAATCGATTCTTTGTTCTTTGAAAACAAGTAAGAATCGATTTTTAGGACCTTTTGTATAGGTGAAAATCGATTCTTAGCTTAGTTAAAAATATGGAGAAATCGATTCATAGCCTATGAAATATCTTGACAATCGATTTTAAGGCTTTTGAAAAAAGGTAAGAATCGATTCATGGCTTTGGAATATGCATATGTATGAATCGATTTCATAGCCTATGAAAATAAGTATAAATCGATTTCATAGCCTATGAGAATAAGTATAAATCGATTTCATAGCCTATGAAATATCTTGACAATCGATTTTAAGGCTTTTGAAAAAAGGTAAGAATCGATTCATCGCTTTGGAATATGCATATGTATGAATCGATTTCATAGCCTATGAAAGTAAGTATAACTCGATTTCATAGCCTATGAAACAAAATAGAAATTGATTCTTGCTTTCCACAAAATTGTTTTTAGGTTTTTGCCATGCATGCATAAAATATTTTCCAAAGCTTGCCATGCATGCATAACATATTTTCATGCAAAAATCATTTTTATGAAATCTTTTGTGAGTGATGACCAAAATGCCCTTTTTGACCCTAAAAACCCTAATTTCCCCAAAAAGTGCATTCTAACCCTAAAAATGATTTCAAAAACTTTGGAGCGGTTTCTAGGACCCAAAATGCATTTTTCGTGTGGAAAATTAGGGTTTTGACCTAAGCCGGACAAAATTGGGGTATGACAGCGGTGCGGTTTGGTTCGGTTTTGAGATAAAAAGTGAACCGAACCGCAAGGTAAAACTACATGCGGTTTGGTTTGGTTCGGTTGGCTTCCTAAAATAAAACCGAACCAAACCAAACCAAACTAATGCGGTTTGGATTGGTTCGGTTGGTTCGGTTTTTTCCAAGACAAAACATAATTTAAAACGAAGTTAAAATTAACTAACATAAAAAATGGCTAACATAAATCTTTAAGAAAAAATCTACTCAAATATATGTAGTATATAAATTACGCTCTTTTAATTCTTTTAAGATAGATAAGACAATGTTTAAAAGAATTTGAATTAAATATTTTATTGTAATTTTTAAATATAACATAACAATATAGATTTTTTGTGAGTGAGTCAAAGAATTAATTGTATTTGGGCTAGTGAGTGAGTGAGAGTTGAGTTTTAGTTGCATTTGGGCTAGTAAGTTAGTAAGGAAGGTTGTTAAGTCAATAAGTCTTAGTGTTACTTGCGGTTTGGTTTGGTTTGGTTTGGTTCGGTTTCTATAATCAAAACCGCGAACAGAACCAAACCGCGCGGTGCAATGAAAAAAAGAACCGAACTAAACCAATAAGAAGCGGTTTTTTGCGGTTTTCGGTTTGGTTTGGTTCGGTTTGCGGTTTTTTATTGGTTTACGGTTTTTTATTGGTTTGGTTCGGTTTTGAACACCCCTAAGTATAAGAGAAGAAAGATTAAAACGCACGCGCAGAGAAGGGAGAAAGGGACCTAGCCTTATGATAATGATATGAAACAACAACCAACAGAGAGCACGCACCCATCTAATTCTACAAAACACAATCATGAACCAGAGTGGTTCACAGAGAAGCAAGGCTCGACCCCTCTCCAGTTGGGCTGAAAGGAAAGATTAATGGGCCACGTTCGGCCTGCCCAACCCAATATTGGCCCACAAATGAAGCATCGTAATCGTAATCGTAATAGATAAACGACAGACAATCGAGTTGAACGAGAACGAAAAAGTAAAGCGAAAAGTGAACGAAGCGCTATTCTGCTGCATTCTTCATTCTCATCATCTCGCCACCGGTACAGTACCTCTGTCTTTGTTTGATTTTCTTCTCTTGAGCGTTTTCTTCTTTTTCTTTTGCGGATTACCTGTTCCATGTTGCTATTTGTTTCATCGTCAAATGTAATTATTTCAATTCATTCGACAACTGCTTCTATTTGAAACCCTAGCGTAACTTCCTGCTTTACAGATTTTGTTAGGTTAGGATTAGGAACTTATCTAATTATTAATAATTAATCAATACGATTTTGTTATTTGTTTTACAGATTTCTAAATAGCGAGCGAGCGATAATAATGGAAACCAATTTGATCAAAGATGAAGGAGGCTTGGATCTTCATCCCATAAGTAAGTAATGAATTAGACAAGAGATTTTGTAGAAATTGACTTTCCATTCTGTAACATTATCTGTGGAGGAGTTTGGATTTCATTCTCTTCTGTGATTTTTCATAAATTGGTTTTGTTCTGTATTCTTATGTCCTTCTTGTTTGCTTCTTATGTATAGAGACTGTAATCTGTCCAAATAAAAAGTATAGAGACTCTCTATTGAATGTCAACTCAAAGAATTTCAAGACAAAAGATGGAAAGAAGAATCGGACTATACGTCAAAAAGCACTAAACAAGTTAACAAGCAAAACACAACTTGAACCTGAAGAAGATCTTGATACAGAATCTCCCGATGATCATAATGAGCTGGGATACTATGGTGATGATGAAGAACGGCTACCAGAATCTGGTAAGCTGACCTGACTTTTTCTTCAGTATTTGATCTAAGTAACTAATGTATGCTGTCAAATGAATTGAATCAATGTCTTAGCTTTATAATTGTAGGCAAGTGTAGTCTTGAATTTTTCGATCAACTTGTGTGTATATTGGCCTTCAATTGTGTCATTCTTTTACTGGCAAAGGTGATGGAAGTTTTTCACTTTGATTTATATCTAGAGCTGTCAAAACAGTTCAAGCCCTCAAGCCCAGCCTTCTTGCCCCCTATTAAACCCCACAAATTTTAAGTCCCCTATTGAGTGGGTTTATTTTAGCTCCAGCCCACAATTTAAGTTTTGTAGTGGGTTAGGGCCATGGTGAAACTTTGCATTCTTTGAATCTGATTTGGAATAGGGACCAGTCCAATTTGCAGAGCAAATAGCATCAGTTTTGTGAAGAATTGACATACATAAACAAAGCAAATGATGCCTCAACTTTAAAAGACGTGTAAATTAAAAAACATTGCCAACCCCAACAATTGACACTGTTTTTTTAAGTTTTTTATGCAACTTCAAATCAGATAGATTAAAAACCATGTTTTTAGATTCAAAGAATGCAAAGTTTCAACATGTGTATTAATACAAAAGGGTTTTTGTAATCCTGGGATATAGAAAGCGTAGCTTATACTTTAAATTTTGAGTGTAGCATATTCATACACATAGATTTGCCTTTCTGTAGCTTACTAGAACAAAGGGTTAGCATCTTGTCCTGCATATAGCTTTTTGATCAATTTTCTGGGCATAGCCTATATTAAACCCTATTTACTCCTCCCTTGTTAGATTCAGTAAGATATAAATAGAGTGATTAACCCTATTTACCTGAAGTAGATCTTGATACAGAATCTTCGGATGATGATAATCAGCTGGGATACTATGGTGATGATGAAGAAAGGCTACCAAAATCTGCTAAGCTGGCCTGACTTTTTCTTCAGTATTTGATCTAACTAATTGTATGCTGTCAAATGAATTGAATCAATGTTTTAGCTTTATAATTTGTAAGCAAATGTTTTTCTTCGGTATTCGATTTTTTTGCCTCCTTCAATCTTACCACTAATTTGTAGTTTGCAATTATTTGATAGTTAATCTTACCATTTCTTGGTTTTTGTATAGTTAGAGGGAGGATTCTGATTTTGTGGGTTGTAATTGCATTATCAATCAATGACAGATTACTGGTATATTGCATGTTTGTGCTGCAAAGAGATTACTGAGTCACACTTTACAGATCTATGAGGTGTATTTGAGTAAAAAGTTTACTGGTATCAATGTATTTGTTTCCAATATGTTTGTCAAGTTTACAAGCTGGGTGGGAGCTGTTTTGAGTTGTTCAGTTTGTAGTTGAGTTGGATATCCAATCTGATGTTGTCTTCTGATATAGTTTCTTGTACCAATTTGGATTTGGCTATTTATAAGCAAAAAAGAAATAACATACTTTTTCTGATTTGGAATAGGGACCTGTCCAATTTGCAAAGCAAATAGCATCAGTTTTGTGCAGGATTGACATACATAAACAAAGCAAATGATGCCTCGACGTTGATAGACCTGTAAATCAAAAAACATTGCCAGCCACAACAATTGGACCTGTTTTTTTTAAGTTTTTTATGCAACTTCAAAGTAGATAGTTTAAAAAACATTGTTTTCAGATTCAAAGAATGCAAAGTTTCACCATGTGTATTAATACAAGAGGGTTTCTGTATTCCTGGGATATAGAAAGGGTACCTTATACTTTGGATTTTGAGTGTAGCATATTCATATACCTAGAGTTACCTTTCTGTAGCATACTAGAGCAAAGGATTAGCATCTTGTCCTGCATATAGCTTTTTGATCACTTTTCTGGCCATAACATATGTTAAGCCCTTTTTATTCTTCCCTTGTTAGATTAAGTAAGCAATAAATAGAGTGATTGACATGGTTCTTGAAGATTCTATCCATTGTTTACTGCCAAATGCTATAATACTTTCCATATAAGTTATTAGTTTTATATCCTTATGTCCTTTTTGTTCTGTATTCTTATGTCTGTTTTGTTTGCTTCTTATATATAGAGACTGTGTTGAATGTCAAGTCAAATAATTTCCAGACAGAAGATGGAAAGAATGGGACTATATGTCAAAAAACACTAAACAAGTTAACAAACAAAACACCACTTGTTGAACCTGAAGCGCCATCTACGATAAAGACTATTTTACCTGAAGAAGATCTCGATACAGAATCTTTGGATGATCATAATGAGTGTATTGGGGATCAGCTGGGTTACGACACTGATCCAGATCAACTACTAGAATCCGGTAAGTCGACATGACTTTTTCTTCAGTATTTGATCTAACTAATGTATGCTGTCAAATGAATTGAATCAATGTCTTAGCTTTATAATTGCAAGCAAATGTAGTCTTGAGTTTTACGATCAACTTGTGTGTATATTGCCATTCAAGTACTTCTTTGGGGGAAATAAATTATTTGTAGCATTCTTTTATTGGCACAGGTAACGGAAGTTTGTAAGTTGAAACGTATATGAATATTCCTACTCTCTCTCTCTCTCTCTTGGTGATTTATATTTTGATATCTCTGTTTCTCACTTTTCTTATTCCTATACTATGTTGATAAAACTCCTTTTATCTTTGCAGATTCTGAAGAATTCGAAAAGGAAGAGGAGGTAGAGGTGGAGGAGGTAAAGAAGAAGGTATTGCGTTCTGCAAATGCCCTTTTATCTTTTATTCAAGCACAACCATTATTATTATATATAATACACTATTTAATTTTGTCAACATCATGTAAACTCTTAACTTTCCACTAGAATCAACATGATGTAACCTAGTTATGTTATTAGATATGCTTTTTACTGCTCGTTCCATTTGTCTAACATATGCTCTATCTTCTGTTTTCTTTTTTTTGGTTTAGCGGGTAAGTAGAGAATGCAGAATACAATATCTATTAGCCCTTTTCCAAGGTGATTTTGGAGACGATGAAATGGTTTCGGACGATGAAATCGATGCCCAAGTGAAGTCTACCCTTTGAAAGTACCCAACCTGAATTGCTATCATTCAGTTATGCTTTTGATTAAGCTGTTTTGAACAAGCTTATCAAAGTAGTAAGTAGTTGACTTTATGTGGATACACAAAATGGTGCTTGTACTCCTATTATGACTACCTATGATACTCTTATGAGATTCCTGCTAGATAAATATTAATATTTGTGATGTTTTATCAAATTTTAGCTTGTACATTTTGGGTTCCAACAATCTGAATTTCTTTCCTTTGAAAACCTTTTACCAAAAGGTTGTGCATTTTGGGTTCCAGCTAGTTTTTTGTTATTTGGGCCCCAACATTTTCCTAGTTTAGTTTTTCTAATTTTGATATAACTCTTATGCTATTTTGGCCTTTTGGAGTTTTGAATGTTCGCTACTCTTGGATTTCAAACATGTTTCTTACTTGGGTTTTTTTTTTACCCCCACCACCTCCCTATCTACCCCCATCGATCCTGCAAAAAGACGCAATTGCCCTTCACAAAAATTAAAAATCCCGAACGTATCCTGATTTCAATTTTTTTTTTTGGAAATCGGATATAGGTAAATCCGATTTCCACTAAAAAATTTAAAAAATTTAAATCGGATTTAGGTAAATCCGATTTCCACTAAAAAATTTAAAAAAATAAAATCGGATTTATTTAAGATGGGGTAGATCCGCTTTGAAAAATAACAAATCGGATTTACCTTAATTGGGGGTAAATCCGATTTGTTATTTTTAAAAGCGGATCTACCCCCATATAAGGTAAATCCGCTTTTAAAAATAACCAAAGCGGATTTACCTTATGTGGGGGTAAATCCGCTTTGTTAACCTAATTAATAAATACCTCAGTTAAAATTTTAGATACAAATTTCGACCGTCTTTTGGTTCCGTTTAGTGTGTGGTTCGTTAACACGTGACGATATTGTACGTCGGGAGAATAATTTAGGCTAAAAAATCAGTTTTCGGGCAACCTACTCAAATTGTAATGAAACCACATTCTTTAAATCGGAAAAATATCAAGAATCAATACTCCTAAAGAAGGGACTTCTTTCAGGACTGGGGACCTCAAAATCCCAAATTCCATCGTTTACTATTTTATATTAATTTTTTTAATTTTTCATAATCTCCAAAAAATCTGAAAAAATTTGCATAACCTTATTTTGGTTTTATTAGATTTTTAGTGGTGTTTTTATAATTTTTGGATTAGTTTTGGCTGTTTAACGGATTTTTAGTAGCATTTTATAACCTTTTTTAAAAAATTAAATAAAAAACAATTTTTTTTAATAACAAAATCGGATTTACCTTAGGTGGGATAAATCCGATTTTCTTATAAAGGCCTTCTTACTTTCTAATATAGAGCCCTTCCATTTCAACATCCTATTCCATGAGCTCTGAAGTTTTATTTCGTGATATGCACCTCTATTGGTTATTGAGAATGTGTGTGATGACCCTTTCAATTCCTATTGAGTGTCTATCATGTAAAGTCAGCTTGTTGGTAGCTTTGACAACCATATTATAGTAAGTTGGGAATTGAGTTTTTATCCACTAATTTTTGTTTGACGTCCCTCTCCTAATTGCGAGCACTGTGTTCTGTGTATACATATACGCTGGAAACTGAAGAGTTCCAACATCTCACATAGTTGTGCATCTGCACGGGTTGATTGCGCTACTTGTTGACTAATACTCAATGAATGTAATTAAAAGGGAAATAAATAAGACAAATGATCTAAATAGTATTTGTTAGAGGCAATGATGATTTAAATGATAACTTTTATTAACGTGATGATGTTTTTTACTTGATATTATGCGTGACGAACAACTAAATTATAAAATAGTTTTGTTGTTATGAGACAAATTCAGAAGTTACAAAAGACTTAAAAGAGTTCCAACATCTCACAATCTGGTCTTCATTTGCTCTTATTACTAGTAACATGTGCATCTGCACGGGTCGATCGCACGACATGATACGACTAATACTCAATGAATGTAATTAAAAGGAATATCACAAATAAGACAAATGATCTAAATAATATTAGTCACAGACAATGATGATTTAAATGATAACTTTTAGGCTAAATAGCGCTTTTGGTCCTTTATGTTTGCTCTAGATTTCACTTTGGTCCTTTATCTTTTTTTGGTTTGTTTTGGTCTCTCATGTTTCGTTTTTGTTTCATTTTGGTCCCTCACGTTAGTTTTGACTAATGGACGCCACGCTGGCAGTTAACTGCTGACGCGGCGTCCTCAAATAATTAAATGACGTGGCAATACGTTTTTTAATTATTCTGAAACATAATAAAACTCATTTCTATAAATCAAAAAATAGCATTTCTCAAAATATTCAACATTCAACAACCCAGAAAATATTCAACATCCAAAACATTCAACATTCAACAAGAAGATCTATTTCATAATCAACAAAACATTCCAACTAAAAACATTCCAAAACATTCAATTTCTGCTCTGTTTCATAATCAACAAGAAGAAGATCTGTTTCTTAATCATCATCGTCTTCGAAATCAACAACATCTTTGAAACCCAGAAAACGAAGACCCACAAATCTGGTGTTCTGATTTCGTCTTCAAAACAAACCCACAAATCTGGTGTTCTGATTTCGTTTTCGGTAGAACAAGTGATTTGAAGAACAATGATTTGATTTCGTTTTCCAGATCTATTTCCGGATCTGTTTCCAAATCTATTTTCGCTTGTTGAAGAACAACAAAGAAACGAAAAGAAACAAAAATCAAAGAAAATAAAAGAAACGAAAAACGGAACAAACAATGAGAGGGACCACTGATAATGGAAGAACAAATTGCTTTAATGTTTTAATGGAAGAACAAAATTGCATTAATGAAAGAAATCCAGATATGTTCTTCGTTTAAAAAATATAAGGGACCAAACTGAAACTAAAAGAAAACGTAGAGGACCAAACTGAAACTAAATTGAAACTGCAACTCTGCATCAATGGCGAAAAGCCAGAAACTCGTTGTTTTACGAAATTGATTTAGGGCTTCTTTAGACCTCTTTCTTGCGATCAAAACCCATCCAAGATCAAACAAAATGGTTGCCTAAATCACTAGATTCAATTAATGGAGAAGATGTTGAATGTTTTGGAAAACGAAAGAAAACGCAGTGGAAAAATTCTGGGTTTGAAGATGTTAGATGCTGGAAATCGTTGTTCTTCGTTTGATGTTAGTGTTGGTGTTGCTGGAAATCGTTGTTCTTCATTTGATGTTGGTGTTGGTGTTGGTTTTTTGATGTTTTTCTTTTCTGGGTTGAATTGTTTTATGTTTTCAGTTTTATGTTCCATTTTAATTTTCAGTTTTATGTTTTTAGCATCTTGACTTTTCAGTTTTTCCAGAAATTCTGTTTTAGATTTTTATGTTTTTGGTTTTATGTTTGTTTTATTGTTTTATGTTTTATTTATGTTTTATTGTTTTATGTTTTAAAAAAAGAATTGCTGATGTGGAAATTAGTGTGCCACGTCATTTAATGAATTGAGGACGCCACGTCAGCAGTTAACTGCCAGCGTGGCGTCCGTTAGTCAAAACTGACGGCAGGGACCAAAATGAAACAAAAATGAAACATGAGGGACCAAAACAGACCAAAAAAAAGATAAAGGACCAAAGTGAAACCTAGAGCAAACATAAAAGACCAAAAGTGCTATTTAGTCTAACTTTTATTAACGTGATGATGTTTTTGACTTGATATCCTGTGTAACACCCGGGTATTTCTAAAACAAGAAATACCTAAATATACAATTTGGTTCACATTAGAGTATAAAAAAATTCCTGCATAGATATACATCTTTACAAGAAACAGCGAAAACTCATACATAACATAGCTCAAATTCGACTCATGATATCAAATATAGAGACAACACCAGAAAAACATTAACAACTAGGAATGAGTCAATCTTCAATCTTCTCCTCGAGTGTGACAACTGACCATTCCGCTTGCTTTCCCGTTTCCTGTTCTCTGTAAAAAAAACAACAGATGATAGGGTGAGACAACTTGTCTCAGTGAGTTCTATCGTGCCCCCTCACTATCACTCGGTTCAATTATAAAACCCTTGCAACATAGTTAAATTTATAAACTATTTGCTCATATAAATACTTAGCCCATTACGGACCGTGAAACAGCCACAATCTCGGCATCTATGTGCTATTCATTTATTTTCAAGTTGCGACGCGATGAGTGACAGAATTGTGAAAAAACAGCATTTCGAAAACCCGTTTTGTACCGTTTCGCTTTCTATTCGACCCCGAGACATCTCCTGACCATCGAGACTTAAAAATAGACATTATATCTAGCAATTCAGTCCATATTCCAGCGAAAGCATTAAAATCAACAATTCCATAAAAACATATATATTTACAGAAAAACCGTAAAAACACTATTTTCCCGAAAACGGTTTTCGACTCAATAAAATGTCTCGACACGAAATCAATCACCAAAACAGAATTTCCAGAATATTAAACACACTCCCTAATCGTGAGTAAAACTCTACCGGAATGACGAAGTCACAACCAATCGAAATTCCACGCAATGCTCAAGACGAGTATCCACTCTAACGATCCCCGATTTTGATTCCCGCGCTCCAACGAACTCGAAACCGCTTCAAAACTAGCTCTAGGGCCACAAGATACTGAACCTAATCCAAATGCACCTCAATCCTCAATGCAAATCCAGTTCTATCCCGATTTAACCCCGACTCTTAGAAACGCGGCAACTAACTCCAAGATTGGCTTGGCAACATCTACAAGCTGTTTTGCATCAGGCATAACTAATTCAATTCTTAACGAAAATCATTCAAACCAGTGCCTAATGTGTAGATAATTTTGTCTAGTTTCATATGGTTCAAGTCCTACACTGATATGATGAGTATTCAGGGAGTTATGGCTAAAACACTGTGATTGATTCAAAACTGACCTGATTCAAAAGTAAAACTTGTAAATCATTTCTCTCCCACAATACTCAGTCAAATTAAGTGGTTCTTGTGCCTAAACTGAATGATTTTGTGTCTACTTTCTGAATCAACAAAAATGAACTTCAAAGGATGTCTGTGTAAAGAGTTATGAGGGAAATACCTAGACTGCCCAGAATGGATTGCTGCAGTATTTTCCAGCAACTATGTTTCCTTCTTCCAACCATCTTGTCTCCACGAATCTGTCCTCTAACTCACTCCAAATCAACAATGTGGCTTCCGATCTAACCAACTCTGACTTCAGTTTGGACATCCAACTCCATTTTACAATGTAGCCCCAATTCTACCTTAACCTAGACTTCATTTGCACATGCAAGGTAGATAGGGGTTCAAAACTCCATTAATGGTCACAAGGAGTCTTGAGCTTTGATCATGGTAGAACAGAAATGGAGATGAATCAGTTGCTGGAAATGGGGAAAAACTCACACTCGCTCACAACCACTCTTCTCTCTATATATGGTGATTTCCGCAAAAGAAACGAAGGATTGATTAACGTGAGCTTCTGATTCTTCTCTGGTTAAGAAAGACGCGAGCGAGAGATCTTTACTTGGCTTCTGCAAAATTAATGATATGACCCGGCCCATGAACACAAAGACTGCAGCGAGGCCCAAACAACAGTGCGGCCCAATATGCAAATATATGATATTTGCACCCCAGCAATATAATCTTTGCACCACACCACACAAAGAGAATTGAAAATGGAATAGGATGACACCAATTACACTTACATGCATGAAGAGGTGAAGTGGTATCAAGCCCTTCTTCTTCCTCTCCCATTTCGCCCTCTCTCTCTGTTTCTCCACTCTCCCTTTCTGGTTTCTGAATCTTGCTAAAGTGAGAAGAAGGAGAGTGATCAGCTGGTTTGTGTTTCTTAAATGAGGGCAAAATTACCATGTTGCCCTTATTACCAAATCATCACTTAACCAACAATTAACTCATAACCCTAATTAAAAACCTTCATTATTATCTTAGGGAAATTGAAAAGCATGATTGGTGAAGGGTAATTTGGGTTAATGATTTGAAGAATATGGAAATTACCAAAAGCCCTTGGTTCCTTAATATCCATTTCGGTCCTTTTTAATCCATCAAATACCCATCAATCCATGTAACTTAGTAATTTAAGTAACATTTCCATAATCCTAGCATGACTAGGACCCAATCCGTTATTTGATCAGTGATACTTCCTCATTATGAGACGAAATGACAATTTTACCCTTGTGCTCTAATTCCCACAACTATTCACATAATTCGGATAATTTGTGTGTATTTCATGTAATTGAGCAATTCAACATTGCTTTCGCGATATTATCATATCCATGACTCGATTTATCATCTACTCGAAGAATAAATCGCCGGTTAATTTCGAAAACCGAAATTAACGAACTAGGGATGTTACAATCACCCCAACTTGAAAGATTTTGTCCTCAAAATCGTTTATAACCCACACATCTCATTGACACAAAGCTTCATCCAATAGTCAACTATTCCGACCTTTCGATTGCAGACACTAGCATTTATGGACCAATGGTATACTTACAATCTGTTGAGAACACTACGTTATATATAACTTAGGGTATCTATACGTCCTTCATTGTCCAAGCTAAAAACTCAAAAGGTTCCCGCTTAGCCGTAGCTTGAATTGGAAGAAATGATTTCTATGAGAGGATTACCTTGAAATCAAATCATGCAGTATCCGGAAGAACCATTTTCTTCTCTTCCTGAGTTACGCTTACATAAGCGCTTGACTCATTTTACTAAAAACTTTGACTGAAGTAAACAAAATTATTTTATAAAATAGGTTGGCTCTCGGTCCAAATGAATGTAGAAAAGGATTTTTCTTGCAACTTGACTCAAGAAAACTCTAAAATCGTAATGAAATTTCCTTTCATTACATTAATTCCAAAAACTGGAAAGTATTATCGTTCCATTTGGATAAAAAAATTCTCTTCGATGGGGTTTTCAAATAATGATACTTTGAAAAATCCGGTTATCCAAAACATTAATTCACCCCAACTTATAAATGACCTTACTCGATGCACGACGTTTCAACAAAGCGGTAATCTCATTCTCTGATTTTTTTTTTAAAATTTACAATGTCGAAAGTGAGAATAAAAGTCTTACTTTGTTGAAATGAACTATTTGTGCGATCAAAATCTCACAAATTTCCCTTATCGTGTTTGAGTTGGGCTCCTTTCAGATAAAAAAAATAATTTGGTTCGTTGAGGAAGGAATCAGGAAAGACATTGAGCCGAAAGGAAGGCAGATATTTTATTTTAAAATAGGGACAGAGTCAGGTGTTCAGATCGGGCCTTAGGGCGCATGATTCGGGCTCCTAGTTCTGTACCTGTGCCGAAAACGTTGTTTTTCTTAAACCGCTATTTTATTCGATCCAATTCATTCCCTTTCAATCGTTTTCTCGAATTAGCCCAAAGATAAAATTTCAAGGTTAATACAAAGAATTGCATTTCGTGATGAAAATCAGGCATGAATCAAGTGTCTCAAGAGACTACACAAAATGGTTATAGGATTCACTATCAAGGGCTCATGTGTTATACACTCGCTGTCCAATCACTTAGTCTCGGGCTGACATGTGGCTCATCCTCAGATATTCTTCCATCAAAATAGTGTAGTGGGTAAAGATTTTTACTACACATATCCAAACAGTCGGATTGTCGTAGAAACAATCTTGTACGTCGTGCCAAAATCAGGATGACTCAAAATTCAGCACATACTTGTTCCCTTGACATCTAACCAATAGATTATCAGAATGGGGAAACTAGTCTTGATCCGTCCAGTGGATCAAAATCACAGTAACTTACTGTTAACCCTGACGATATCGAGGTTAACGATTGGAGTTTTACCTTAGTAGTGGAAGCTTGAATACTATAACTGTCGAATGATAATTGCCCTAACATGGCTTGATACCTCTCCTACTAGCAATTGTATTCACATGTTAACCCAGTCTTCTATTACTTCAGAGTAGACGTTTGAGTAACTCACATCTTCGATTATCTTAAAAACATTTCTAGCATTTCACGCAGTCACCGGTACAAACGATGTTTTTGACTAACCCAAAATACTAATAAGAGTGCGTCTTTCGACCCTTATAACTCGGTCCACAACTTCGGAACCACTTCCAATGGTTGAATGGCTATCACTACTAATGACAAATTCCGGAAAATAGGTTCCTTGGAAAAACTTACAGTAAGCATCATCCTGAACCGGTATTTAGGAGTCTAAACTGACTGTTTGGAATTCCTTTTTCCCATTTTCCCGCACAACAGGGAGGTTCACACTCCACAAATGCTTTAGAGTTTTCTGTTCAGATTAAAACAGAGGTACACTTCATAATACCATTGGATATACGGTTCACAACCCACTTAGAGGTGTAGATAATTTCGTTAGCTTTCCAACGCTTCTCGGAACATAAAAATCGGAGTTCCGGAGCAGAAGTTATGAACAAAATGAGTCAGAAGACTAACGAGAATTTCTTACAGACCGTGATTGGGATGCTTCTAGTCCGCGGATTGAAATAAGGCCACTTCTACCGATCCCGCATACTAACCCGCTTTAAAAGGATTTGGTTCGTGAAATTCCTGATCGGGACTTAACCTAATCGGCACATTTTGAGTCCGCTAGTCAATACTGACGATGGACTATCTTTACTCAGCTGGCTTTATCACCCGTCACATTGTGACTCGAAAGGAGAAGAATCGGGATCTATGCTTGGGATTATCCGAAGGACTTCCTTAACTGCTACCTAAACTAGGGTGAAATCACACCAGAAGGTAAGATTCACTGTGAAACAATATTTCGATAACTAATAGGCTGACAAATTAATGGTCAGGGTTTCAGGTGTTAACTAATCTGATAGATTTCAGTACACTGACATTACTACTGCCCAATGGCTTCGCTTAGCTTGTACTCTCGGTAAGACCTACGATGTCTTACGTCGCGACTCATTAGTTGCATCATATTCACTGACTGAACAGTCGCCCACAGTTTCCTCGAACCTTCGTGGATGCCCATCGTTGTTCCCAATGTCATCTGTAGCCCTCTGCTGCTGCTGCGCGCCCTGATGAAACGAGAAGGCTGGAAATCCTATGGTTCGGTTTCAAACATTTTCGGGGCTGAGACAACTAACTGTCATAACTTTCAGTAATTTACATGAAACATTGAGTGGATCCTGACTCAATACGTCACATAATATACTGGAAGGATCTGACATTTAATTGTCCAAGTCCCTAGCTGACTCGATCTAATACTCTTGACCAGAAGGTCACTAAGTCCGACAAGGCCGAACCGCTCTGATACCAATTGTAACACCCGGGTATTTCTAAAACAAGAAATACCTAAATATACAATTTGGTTCACATCAGAGTATAAAAAAATTCCTGCTTAGATATACATCTTTACAAGAAACAGCGGAAACTCATACATAACATAGCTGAAATTCAAGTCATGATATCAAATAGAGACAACAACAGAAAAACATTAACAACTAGGAATGAGTCAATCTTCAATCTTCTCCTCGAGTGTGACAACTGACCATTCCGCCTGCTTTCCCGTTTCCTGTTCTCTGTAAAAACAACAACAGATGATAGGGTGAGACAACTTGTCTCAATGAGTTCTACCGTGCCCCCGCACTATCACTCTGTTCAGTTATAAAACCGTTGCAACATAGTTAAATTTATAAACTATTTGCTCATATAAATACTTAGCCCATTACCGACCGTGCAACAGCCGCAATCTCGGCATCTATGTGCTATTCATTTATTTTCAAGCCTTGTAAGTTACTTTACCATTACAAGCTTACCAATCGAAACACCGACCGTGCAACATCCACAATCTCGGTATCTAATGCGTTAATTATTTGTTTCTAAGTCTTGTAAGTTATTATACAATTACAAGCTTAATAATCGAAACACCGACCCTGCAACAGCCACAATCTCGATGAACCCACGTTAGTCCATTCCATAACGTTGTTCGAGCCTAGGGTGAGGGCTCATGACCTTCCCTTCCTAGTATGCTATTCGTTGGGTCGTCACCCAACTCGATATAATCTATATATCACACCCGCATTGGGCCGACTTCTATAATCGATATCATCTATCTATATATATATCTATATATATATATATATATATATATATATTTATATACCATTACTATATAACCTGTTTTGATGAATTCTATGCTAGACATCCGGCGTTATAATACAGTACCAAATTGGACATATAATCCGGTTTGTTATTCAAAACGTGAACTCACACGTAGTCTACTTTTAAGTTTTTCGAACAAGTATAACTTTCAAAAACAGTGCCTTATACAATTCATATTATATATATATATATATATAGTTAGATCTTTGAATAAGCTTTCAAACGCACATGAGAACACCTCAATCGGGTTCCCGGATCAAAAGTTATCGTAAAAACAAAATCAGTGTATTTTGCTGAAAAACTGCAAAGCGTCGCGACGCGAAATGGTTCCGTTGCGACGCGAAAAGTTACAGAAGATTTTCATTGAAAAAAATAGGTGATGGTCGCGACGCGAAGGCATGGGTCACGACGCGATGGGTGACATAATTGTGAAAAAACAGCATTTCGAAAACCCGTTTTGTACCGTTTCGCTTTCTATTCGATCCCGAGACATTTCCTGACCATCGAGACTTAAAAATAGACATTATAACTAGCAATTCAGTCCATATTCCAGCGATAGCATTAAAATCAACAATTCCATAAAAACATATATATTTACAGAAAAACTGTAAAAACGCTATTTTCCCGAAAACAATTTTCGACTCAATAAAATGTCTCGACACGAAATCAATCACCAAAACAGAATTTCCAGACATTCCAGAATATTAAACACACTCTCTAATCGTGAGTAAAACTCACCCGGAATGACGAAGTCACAACCATTCGAAATTCCATGCAATGCTCAAGACGAGTATCCACTCGAGCGGTCCCCGAATTTGATTCCCGTGCTCCAACGAACTCGAAACCGCTTCAAAACTAGCTCCAGGGCCACAAGCTACTGAACCTAATCCAAATGCACCTCAATCCTCAATGCAAATCCAGTTCTATCCCGATTTAACCCCGACTCTTAGAAACGCGACAACTAACTCCAAGATTGGCGTGGCAGCATCTGCAAGTTGTTTTGCATCAGGCATAACTAATTCAGTTCTTAACGAAAATCATTCAAACCAGTGCCTAATGTGTAGATAATTTTATCTAGTTTCATATGGTTCAAGTCCTACACTGATATGATGAGTATTCAGGGAGTTATGGCTAAAACACTGTGAATGATTCACAACTGACCCTGATTCAAAAGTAAAACTTGTAAATCATTTCTCTTCCACAATACTCAGTCAAATTAAGTGGTTCTTGTGCCTAAACTGAAGGATGTGGTGTCTACTTTCTGAATCAACAAAGATGAACTTCAAAGGATGTCTCTGTAAAGAGTTATGAGGGAAATACCTAGACTGCCCAGAATGGATTTGCTGCAGTATTTTCCAGCAACTATGTTTCCTTCCTCCAACCATCTTGTCTCCAAGAATCTGTCCTCTAACTCACTCCAAATCAACAATGTGGCTTCAGCTCTAACCTACTCTGGCTTCAGTTTGGACATGCAACTCCATTTTACAATGTAGCCCCAATTCTACCTCAACCTAGACTTCATTTGCACATGCAAGGTAGATAGGGGTTCAAAACTCCATTAATGGTCACAAGGAGTCTTGAGCTTTGATCATGGTAGAACAGAAATGGAGATGAACCAATTGCTGGAAATGGTGCCATTGCAAAGTGTTGTTCCTGAAACGATAATTAACAAAAACCAGCAGCCAATTCCAAAGAAATCGAAAACGCAAACAGAATTGAAAAACGCAACTAACGAATAAAACGGAAAAACAAAAATTAAATGCGAAACCGAAATTGAAAGAACCGAAACCGAAAAACGAAAACAGAGAAATGGGGAGAGGAAGAACACCAAGAATTTGATAACCCAGTTCGGATTTCTCCTACATCTGGGGGTCTGAATCCGAGCAAGATTCCACTATGATGATGATGATTACAAGAACGAATCTGTTTTCTTCTTCTCTGTGACTTTCATTTTGTTCTTGATCTCAGTGAACAAAACCAAAGAAGAAGATAAACAGTGATTTTACAAAACTGATTTTTTGGGGAAAAACTCACACTCGCTCACAACCACTCTTCTCTCTCTCTCTCTCTCTCTCTCTCTCTCTCTCTCTCTCTCTCTATATATATATATATATATATATATATATATATATATATATATATATATATATGGTGATTTCCGCAGAAGAAACGAAGGATTGATTAACGCGAGCTTCTGATTCTTCTCTGGTTAAGAAAGACGCGAGCGAGAGATCTTTACTTGGCTTCTGCAGAATTAATGATATGACCCGGCTCATGAACACAAAGACTGCAGCGGGCCCAAACAGCAGCGAGGCCCAATATGCAAATATATGATATTTGCACCCCAACAATATAATCTTTGCACCACACCACAAATCTCCACCTTGGTGCAAACTCCATCATAGTAGAAATAACTTCAACTCGAATTCAAAGACCAAGACATCACTTACTTGATGTCAACAACAAGCAAGTCTAGGCAATGCCTAAACTTACTCACGGGAGCCGGTTTGGTGAGCATATCCGCGGGGTTCTCACTTGTGTGAACCTTGACAATTTCCACTTCCTCTTTCTCCACAATGTCCCTAACGAAATGAAACCTAACATCTATGCGTTTGGTTCTCTCATGGTACATTTAGTTTTTGCTCAAGTGAATAGCACTTTGGCTATCACAAGATATACATACAAGATCATCATTTATGCCAAGCTCACTCACCAAACCTTGAATCCACAATCCCTCCTTGATTGCTTCGGTGAGAGCAACATACTCCGCTTCGGTAGTTGATAACGCCACAATGTGTTGAAGACTCGCCTTCCAACTAATTATATTGCCATACAAGGTAAACACATATCCGGACAATGATCTCCTTTTGTCAAGATCATTAGCATAGTCGGAGTCTACAAAACCATGAATCACTTTTGCATCTTCTTCACCCTTGCCAAACACCAAACCAACCTTGGTTGTCCCTTTCAAGTACCTTAGAACCCATTTGACCGCTTGCCAATGATCCTTGCTAGGATTTCCCATGAACCTGCTTGTCACACTCATTGCTTGAGTTACATTCGGTCTACAACAAATCATAGAATACATTATACTACCAATTGCATTGGCATATGGAATTGCCTTCATGTATTCTTTGTCCTCCTTATTTGTAGGAGCTTGAGTGCTAGACAACTTGAAGTGTGGTGCTAAGGGTAAAGAGGTAGCCTTAGCATCACACATGTTGAACCTTTTGACCACTTTATTCAAGTAACTCTCTTGAGATATGACTAGCTTCCTTTTGTCCCGGTGCCTTGTTATCTCCATACCTAGAATCCTCTTAGCCGGACCAAGATCATTCATATCAAACTCACTTTTAAGTTGATTCTTCAATTCTACAATAGGAGTCATACCCTTGCTTGCAAGCAACATATCATCAACGTACAATAACAAGTAGATACCATTATCATGAGATAGATGTTTGAAGTAAATGCAACAATCAAATTTACTTCTAACATACTTATTCTTTGCCATGAAAGAATCAAACCTTAGGTACCATTGTCTAGGAGATTGTTTGAGTCCATAGAGAGACTTCTTTAGATGACACACCCAATCTTCTTTCCCTTTGGCTTCAAAACCTTCGGTTGTTGCATTAAGATACTTTCCTTCAAGTCTCCATGGAGAAATGCGGTTTTCACATCCATTTGCTCCAATTCCATGTCATGGTGAGCAACCATAGACAAGATGATTCTAATAGAAGAATGTTTGACTACCGGTGAAAAAATTTCGTTGTAATCCAAACCTTCCTTTTGAGTGTAGCCCTTTGCAACCAACCTTGCCTTGAACCTTGATTCTTCAACTCCCGGAATTCCATCTTTTCTCTTGAATATCCACTTGCTACCAACCACCCTAACTCCTTTTGGCTTAGGAACTAGTTCCCATGTGCTGTTCTTATCCAAAGAATTTATTTCTTCGGTCATGGCAACAACCCATTTATCACTATACTTGTGATTAATAGCTTCATTGTAGTTCCTTGGTTCTTCATTAATAATCTCTTCCGCAGTATAGAGAGCACAACTTACCATATCTGCATAGTCAAACCTTTGGGGAGGTTTCACCACCCTTTTGCTTCTATCTTTAACTAAGTTGTAATCCGTGAGATCTTGATCACTGTCTTCACCATCTGTTTGATGTCCCGGATCCGGTTCCACTACCTCTTGATGAGTTTGGGGTGGGGCATTGTTAGTGGCTTCATGCTCCACCTCAAGCTCAAAACTCTCTAGCTCTTGCTTGTCTTCAACTAGCTCTTGATTGTCTCTAGTCCCCTTGAACAATTCTGCTTCTTGGAACTTCACATCTCTTCTAATGATGCACTTTTTGTCTTCTTGGCTCCATATCCTATAGCCTTTCACACCTGCAGGATAACCAACAAAATACCATTTTCTTGCCCTAGGGCTTAGCTTTCCTTCATTCACATGATAATAAGCAACACAACCAAAAACTTTCAAGTGATCATGACTAGGAGTCCTATTTGACCAAATTTCTTGAGGTGTTTTTAGTTTAATAGCGGTGGATGGGCTCAAATTAATCAAATAGCAAGCCGTATAGACGGCCTCGCCCCAAAATTTAATAGGCATCCCAGAATTGGAGAGAAGGCACCTCATTCTCTCCAATATGGTCCTATTCATCCTCTCAGCAAGGCCATTTTGCTGAGGTGTGTGCCTAACAGTTCTATGCCTAGTGATTCCATGTTCTTTACAATAATTTGTAAACACATCATTACTATACTCTAAGCCATTGTCTGTTCTTAGCACCTCAACCTTTCTATTAGTTTTATTTTCAACTAAGCTTTTCCATTCCTTAAATGTTTTAAAGGCTTCATTCTTAATTTTTAAAAGATAATCCATACCTTCCTACTACAATCATCAAGAAAAGTAATGAAATACCTGTTTCCCCCAAGAGTGGGAATCCTTGCCAGTCCCCAAATGTCACTATGCACATAGTCCAGCAAGCCTTCCGTATTGTGTTGTCCCGTGTTGAACCTCACCTTGTGCATCTTGCCAATACGCAATGTTCACAGAAAGGTAACCCTCCAAGCTTGTCCTTTCCGAACACACTAAGCTTTTCCAATATCTGCATACCCTTAGAACTCACATGCCCGAGTCTTTGATGCCACAACCTTGCCCTTTCGGAATTCACCGATTCCGTGCTTGAGGTCGCCACATCTACACTACCGGTAATTGTTGTACCTTTGAGAATGTATATGCCGTGATCCCTATATCCTCTCATAACCACTAGAGAGTCTTTGACCACCTTCATAATACCATCTTCCCCCTTAAAAGAACAAACCGCCGCTTCAAGCATACCAAGAGAGATTAAATTTCTCTTTACACCAGGGACATACTTCACCTCCGGAAGTATCTTTATAGTGCCATCATCCATTCTAAGTCTTACAGAACCTATCCCTTCAATCTTGCACACTGTGTTGTTTCCCATTACTACCTGTCCACCATTCACTTGCCTATAGCCAATCAACCACTCCTTATTGGAGGACATATGAAACGAACAACCTGTATCCAACACCCAGTGATCCTTGTTGATGGATGAAGAGGCCATCAACACATCACCATCACAATACCCGATAACTTCGCTTCTTGAAGTTATATGATGATCAAAACCTGAGTCCAAAATCCATATTTCCTCATTTGTGGAATTTGACCCAATGACTTCTTCCGCAATCAAAACGTATCCTTCATAGTACTCGGAAGCAATTGAGACGCTTCCTTCATCATCAGTGGAATCGCCCTTTTTCTTGGATTTCCATTTTGGACAATCCTTCTTCCAATGACCCTCTTTCTTACAAATGTAGCACTTGTTGTCCTTCTTACCTTTTTCTTTATCTCATTTCTTGTTCTTCTTACTCTTGCCTTTAATTTCAAAATTCCCTTTCACAAATAAACCTTCATTCTGTTCTTCCTTAGTCTTGGATCTCCTCTTAAGTGCCTTTGATATTAGTGCGGATTGCACATCATCAAGGGTTAATGTTTCCTTACCATAAAGTAGAGCATCGGTGAGATGTTCATACGTTTTAGGTAAAGAATTTACAAGTAAGATAGCCTTATCCTCATCATCAATCTTGACATCAATATTTTCGAGGTCAAGAATGCCTTTGTTGAATTCGTCAATGTGCTCTTCCACGGACTTTCCCGGTTGCATCTTGAAGGTGTACATCCTTTGCTTCAAATACAAACGGTTGGCAATTGATTTTACCATGTGCAAGTCTTCCAATTTCTTCCAAATAGCTGCTGCAGTCGTTTCTTTTACCACTTCCCGGAGAGGCTTGTCACCAAGACTCAAGATTAGCGCACCATGTGCCCTCTCTAAAGCCTCCGCCTTTTCTTCCGCGGACATCTTTTCCGGCAAGCCCCTTTCTCCAAGTAGCGCACCCGCGAGACGTTGTTGGCCTAGCATTGCTTTCATCTTGACACGCCATAACCCGAAGTCGTTCTTCCCATTGAAATTCTCGACTTCGTACTTTGTTGAAACCATCGTTACTTGATCACAAACCAAAGCTCTTGATACCAATTTGTTGTTCCTGAAACGATAATTAACAAAAACCAGCAGTCAATTCCAGAGAAATCGAAAACACAAACAAAATTGAAAAACGCAATTAACGAATAAAACGGAAAAACAGAAATTAAATGTGAAACCGAAATTGAAAGAAACGAAACCGAAAAACGAAAAAAGAGAAATGGGGAGAGGAAGAACACCAAGAATTTGATAACCCAGTTCAGATTTCTCCTACATCTGGGGCTCTGAATCCGAGCAAGAATCCACTATGATGATGATGATTACAAGAGCGAATCTGTTTTTTTCTTCTCTGTGACTTTCGTTTTGTTCTTGATCTCAGTGAACAAAACCGAAGAAGAAGATAAACAGTGATTTTACAAAACTGATTTTTTGGGGAAAAACTCGCACTCGCTCACAGCCACTCTTCTCTCTATATATGGTGATTTCCGCAGAAGAAACGAAGGATTGATTAACGCGAGCTTCTGATTCTTCTCTGGTTAAGAAAGACGCGAGCGAGAGATCTTTACTTGGCTTCTGCAGAATTAATGATATGACCCGGGCCCATGAACACAAAGACTGCAACGAGGCCCAAACAGCAGCGAGGCCCAATATGCAAATATATGATATTTGCACCCCAGCAATATAATCTTTGCACCACACCACACAAAGAGAATTGAAAATGGAATAGGATGACACCAATTACACTTACATGCATGAAGAGGTGAAGTGGTATCAAGCCCTTCTTCTTCCTCTCCCATTTCGCCCTCTCTCTCTTTTTCTCCACTCTCTCTTTCTGGTTTCTGAATCTTGCTAAAGTGAGAAGAAGGAGAGTGATCAGCTGGTTTGTGTTTCTTAAATGAGGGCAAAATAATTTTGCCCTTATAACCAAATCGTCACTCAACCAACAATTAACTCATAACCCTAATTAAAATCCTTCATTATGATCTTAGGGAAATTGAAAAGCATGATTGGTGAAGGGTAATTTGGGTTAATGGTTTGAAGAATATGGAAATGACCAAAATGCCCTTGGTTCCTTAATATCCATTTAGGTCCTTTTTAATCCATCAAATACCCATCAATCCATGTAACTTAGTAATTTAAATAACATTTCCATAATCCTAGCATGACTAGGACCCAATCCATTATTTCATCAGTGATACTTCCTCATTATGATACGAAATGACGATTTTACCGTTGTGCTCTAATTCCCACAACGATTCACATAATTCGGATAATTTGTGTGTATTTCATGTAATTGAGCAATTCAACATTGCTTTCGCGAGATTATCATATCCATGACTCAATTTATCATCTAATCGAAGAATAAATCGCCAGTTAATTTTGAAAACCGAAATTAACGAACTAGGGATGTTACATCCTGCCTGAAGAATAACTAAATTATAAAAGAGTTTATTTGTTGTGGGACAAATTCAGAAGTTACAAAAGAAAAATTTAATAACAAATTAAGCAGAAGAATATTTAAGCTATAATTAGTTCAAAATTACAATTAAGATGATTGATAGGAGAATAAGTCATTTTAATTTGAAAATTTAAACAATCAATAGATTTGATGTCCATATTGCATGAAGTAAAATTTAGAATTCTAAGACAAATTTTCTAAATTTAGATATATATCCTGATCTCAATCATTTCTTTTGTTGCCTCTCTTTATAACCTTATGTTGCTCTTTTTATGTATAAGTCTGCCTTGATTTCACATTTTCAAAATTATAATTAAAACGATTTGTAGGAGAATAAGTCATTTTAATTTGAAAATTTAAGCAATCAATAGATTAGATGTCAATATTGCACGAAGTAAAATATAAAATCCTAAGACAAATTTTCTAAATTATATATCCCGATCTCTCAATCATTTCTTTTGTTGCCTTTGTTGCTCTTTTTATGTATAAGTTTGTCTTGATTTCACATTTTCAAAATTACAATTAAAACGATTGGTAGGAGAATAAGTCATTTTAATTTGAAAATTTAAACAATCAATAGAATAGATTCCATATTGCGAGAAGTAAAATTTGAAATTCTAAGACAAATTTTCTAAATTTAGATATTTGTCCCCATCTCTCAATCATTTCTTCTGTTGCCTCTCTCAACAAAGCTGCATCGGCCAAGACATGTCACAAGTAGATTGATAATCACATGCAAAAAAATTGAAAAGGTGCACACCTTTAGTTTGCAGCTTACAAATGGAGTGGAGCAAAATGACGAAATTGATTAGAACTGTGGAACTCTAGTAGCCAAAAGAAATCAATGCACTATCATGCAACAACATCTGTTAAAACATAGATATAGAACCATCCAATTTTTTTGACTAAAAATTACTCAAGTATACCCTATATGATATTCAGCCACATAACAAAGAATGTGGAGCATAAAGAAGGCGAACATGTCCCGCTGCAATTAGACATTAAAATAAAAATTACACAATAGTCACTAGTGCAAAAAATGGATTTAAAGTTAGGCGAAAAGGGATTTAAAGTCAGGCGCCCGCTTGACTTTCATTAAGTCGACTTTGTATGTAAGGAGTTTTAAAGTCAAGCGATAGCCTGACTTCGTAAGTCTGATTTAAAGTCAAGCATTTATTAGCCTGACTTCGTAAGTCTGATTTAAAGTCAAACATTTATTATTGCCTGACTTCGTAAGTATGATTTAAAGTCAAGCATGTATTATTGTCTGACTTCGTAAGTCTGATTTAAAGTCAAGCATTTGTTAGCCTGACTTTGTAAGTCTGATTTAAAGTCAAGCATTTATTATTGTCTGACTTCGTATGTATGATTTAAAGTCAATCATTTATGGCCTGACTTCGTAAGTTTTTTTTTTCTTTCAAATCTATACTTAAGTCAGGCTTTATTGCGCCTAGGGATGTCAACGGGGCGGGGCGGGCACAGGTATCTCACTACCCGGACCCTCCCCGTTTATAATAAATGGGCCCCGGACCCGCGCGGGTACCCGCTTAACGGGTTTTAAACGGGCACTTTTTTAAATGGGTACCCGCGGGTATTTATGAATTAATAAAAAAAACTTTTGAAAATAAAAAATTAGTTAAAAAAAATTCCTGGACATGCACAGTACTGCAAAAAATTCTTAATTCCTTAATTCCTAATTTTTTCCCTACCCTGGACAGTGACTCTAATTTTTTCCTGGACAGTACTTTTAAACAATAATCCTTAATTCCTTATAAGAGGAAGAAACAGTCGCACTTAAACATCCACTTAAACGCAAAAAATAACATGTGAATGTTTATCCACTTAACTTGAAAAATAAGAACTACTTAAACATCAACTTAAACATCCACTTAAACAAACAATAACAACATGTGAATGTTTATCCACTTAAACAACAACAACAACAACAATAGATAAACAACAACAACAACAACAACAGAATTTTCAACAGATTTCAGCTAAGTAGCACCACTTGGTTCACTTGTTTCCTGAAACAAAAAACAATTTAAAATTAAAACCCAAACAACCATATTTATGAGCTTTGAAATTAAATTGTAGAAATATTACTTACAATATCAACTTCAGCATCTTCCAGAACTCCGTTAAATTCAATATTGTCAACTTTTGATTTTGAAGAGCCTACAAACAAACAATTTAATTAAAAACTTGCAATAAATAATCAATCTATTTTCAATAAAATTTAATGTTTTTACCTTTCATTTCAGTCCATAGCCAATCTTGGAGACACATCAATGCCTCTAAAGTATCTGGACGCAGTTTACTCCGATGAGGAGTAAGGACTCGACCACCAGTGCTAAAGGAAGACTCAGAAGCAACAATTGAGATTGGAATTGCTAAAAAATCTCTGGCAATCATTTGAAAGATTGGATATTGTGCCCCATTAGCCTTCCACCAGCCTAAGATGTCAAACTCTTCATTTGTGGTAGGCAATACTTTCTTCTCCAAATATAGATCAAGCTCTGATTTACCACTTGAAACATTTTGTACTGTACTAACATATTCATCAAATTTCAACTTCCAAGGATCTTTCTTACCAACACTAAGATCTACATTTGAATTTGAACTTGAAGATGAAGAGACACTTTCCTTACCCTTAATTTTCATCTCATACTCATTTACCAAATCTTGGCAAATAGATTTTACCGCAACAATTTTTTCACCAGCTTTCTCTCCATAAATCCCAGGGAAAAAAATATCAACCATGTAAAGTTTGTATCTGGGATCTAACATAATGCCTACAACCATCACCTCATTGATCACACCCCAATACTTGTCAAATTTCTCATTCATAGATGCAGCCATTGTATAAATAAAAGAATCAGGAGATTGGAGCCACTCAATCAAAGACAACTTAATTACACAGACTTTTGGAAAATAAACATTGGCAGTCGGATACAAAGTACCAGAAAATAGTTGTGTGACTTCATAAAATATTTCCAACTTATCACAAATTTCATTTGCCATCATCCAATCACTTTCACTGGGCAAAGTTTTATATTGAGCTTCCCGCTGTGCCAATCGACTAAACACATCTTTGTATTCTATGGCAACCTTAAGCATTAAAAAGGTAGAATTCCACCTAGTCTTACAATCAGAAATAAGCTTTTTATTATATGAGATGCTCAGTTGTCCACATGTCTCTATGAATTTCTCCTCTCTTTTGGGTGTTGCTCTCCAAAAATCCACACTTTCTCTAACATTCTCAATAGTCTTAGAGATTATTAACAAACCATCTTTCACAATCAAATTTAATATGTGAGCACAGCATCTCATGTGAAAAAATTGACCTCTTAAAATAAGTGAGCTAAGTGGAATTTTATCAAAAATCTCCTTAATCATAGCATCATTTGTAGAGCAATTATCAACAGTCAATGTAGACAACTTTCTATCTAAATTCCAGTCCATCAAACATCCAACTAAAACATCAGCTAGAACTTTTGCAGTATGAGGAGCAGGCACATAAATAAACCTATGATATAAAATTAGATTGAAATTTAAATAAGAACAAGATGTAAAGAAAATAACAATTGTAACAAAGTCAAGAAGGTTTAGTGATTTTACCTTACAAGTCTACTTTGTAGGGTCCATGAATCATCAATGAAATGAGTTGTGACCGTCATGGAGAAGACGAAGTGTGGGTGTGGCTGTGTGGCGGTGGAAGACGAACTGGAAAGGAAAACGAAGGCTGCGTGAAAGATGAGTGAATGTGAATCAGTGAACTGAAAGAAGAAATTAGGGTTTGTTTTTTATATTGGTATATATACGAGGCCCTCACTAACGGGTACGGGTACCCGCGAGTACGGGTACCTCGCTACCCGGACCCGCCCCGTTTATTAACGGGTAGTCAAAATACCCGTTTATTTGGCCCGCGGGTACCCGTTTGACTACCCGCCCCGGACCCGTGACGGGTTTTACCCGCGGGTCCGGGTTTTTTTGCCACCCCTAATTGCGCCTGACTTTAAATGTCTTTTTTTCAAATTTTGGTTTAATCTCCTACATACACCCTTTTTTTTGACAAATACATACACCCTGGTTATACGATTTTGGTCATTCTCCCAGTAAAACCAGCAAATAAAATTCTACACTTAAATTCATCACATTCTACTTTAAGTACAGTACATCCAAAGCTTAAATTCATCACTTTAAGAAGAATTCTACACTTTAAGTACAAAATACATCCAAAGCTAAATTACATTAAAGCTAAGTACATCCAAATAGAATTCTACACTTAAATTTATCACATTGTACTTAAATCCATCATATATATACAACAAACAGAACAACACCTGCACTTAAACTATATTCCTTGTACCAATAGCAAAAAAAATGTTCTCATCCTCATAATATCAACTGAATGAGGAAATTTATGAGAAAAAAAAACAAGAATAAGTGGAGTGCTCAGCTGTTGTTTGAGTAATTCTCCCTTCATCAAGCATCTCCCTTCATAATATCAACTGAATGAGGATATTAGCTGTTTGAGTAATTCTCCCTTCATCAAGCATCTCCCAGTATGCAGCTTGAACACCTAATATTATGAGCAATAAGTTTCAAATTAGGCTTGATATTGATATAGTTGAAGCAGTCAAATTCATAGTATTAATAGAAAAATAAGAACTTTATCAAAGGACATAGCCAACAAGAAATGGCAGAACTTTATCAAAGGACATAGCAAACAGAAATGGCAGAACTTTAGTAAACTAACAAAGAAGTGCATGCATCCCTTGCAAACGATTGCTTTGATTTATATGAATATAAGTACTCACTTGTAAAAACCAAAACATAGAAACTCCATAATAAGACAACAAAGATTGGATAGACTTTAAGAATGGGAAAAACTTGAATAACATTTACCTTATGCAATGCTTCCACCAAAGCTGGGATGATACTGTCAGTCAAAAACTTCAAATAGGTCACATCCCGACCTTGAGATTGTCCTTTCTCTATAGCTAACTTTGCAGATCGTAATAGCTCAGGCATTGCTACACAAATATTGGAAATGATAAACATTGACATAGTTAGGCTAGTGAGATAAAACACATTTACAGTGCAGGAGAAAAACATTGACCAAAACACAAGCAATCATTTTGCATACCTGAAACAGCTGCTTTTCTAACCTCCTCATGGAAATAAATTTTAAGGAGTGGAACCAAAGTTCCTGCAACCTGCATCACAAATAAATATAAATAATTGGTGACAAAAGAATCATAAAGTAATGCAACAAACGTCAGTGAGTAAAGACATTCAGCAGTTGTCCAAGTCTAACCTAATCAATCCATGGAAATAATCCTTCCTTCAGCTCATCAGCATAGCAACAAAGCATGTTACATGCTGTAACTTTTTCCTCTAGAACACTAGTCTTGATTCCAATTCTTTTGTCCCCGAGAGTGATAGTCTCCATACTATAACAGATAAATAAAACTTGGTCGGATTTTCATTGTCTAACGAAAAATGAATTAGGGAGTGCATTAGGATTTTGTGTGTGCCTGTGTTCACAAAAGCATGTGAAAGTGCATAAAACAGAGACATGTGCAATAAAGAGGGTATATTAATAATGTTAACTTTCATGAAAAGGGATAAAATTGAGACCTTTCATCATCAGAATCCTCTATATCATTATCCGAATCTGCTGATGTGATTGTTACATCGGGCTTAAGGGAAGCAGACTGAAGCAATGGAGGCATGACAAACTCCATGTAAGGAAGAAAATCTTGTCCTAGACATTTGCAGAGTCTAGCCCATGCTTGTAACAAATTGAAGTTATGGTACTGAGCATGAACACATTATGGCAAATAATATAAGCAAATAATATAAAGTAAGTACATATAAGCAAACCCTAGAAAAAAGTACCTCAATGGAGTGATTTCCTTCTGCGATTTCAGTTCAGTATTCTGTCCCTGTTCTTCTTCTTCCTTTGTTATTCTATCTTTGGCTAAATCTGAATCCAATGGAAAAGATAGAGGGTGAGCATTAATTTGTTAGAGCATCAAAACCTGAAGATAGGGGAAAGCACAAACAACGTAAGCATTACTGTTAAGTGTGTAAATTAGCAGATTAAAAACACAATAGTACTATAGCATCACAATAGATGCAGATAAATAAAACTTATGTTACCTATAAGACATGTTATTGAGTTATTGGTGGAAAAAGCAAGCAGATCCAAATATAAATATATGAAGAAAATATAAAAGGCAAACAAAGCAATCCTTGTAGCATGTTCTAAGAAATAAGAATATATTCCATGCAATAGATGGATCACTAAATCTCATCCATCTACAAAATAAAGTTTATGAAATAGTTGTATTTTGAGTTCAATTAAAGCAAGACAAAATTGCCAATGTAGTCTGTAGGTGTTAATGGAATTGATTCATGATAATTGGAAAGATTTTCTATATTGAAATATTTCTCTGAATGTATTACAATGATACACTAGTGCCTTATATAGGCCTTAGAAGCTAACAGCTGTTAGATCAGTTACAACTGATCCTAACAGACCTAACTAACTAGAAACAGAAAGCTAGAAACAGAAAACCAACTGTAACAGCAAATTACAACTTAATAAATAGAAGGGAGAAATATAATAGACAATATCCCTAATACTCCCCCTCAAGCTCAAGGAGAGAGCAGAGCTGTGCTTGTCACATTGAGCTTGGACCTGAGGTTGCAGAAAGGAACTTTAGACAATGGCTTAGTTAGAATATCCGCTATCTGAGCTGCTGCAGGCACATGACAAACCAGAAGTTGTTTACTTAAGACCTTCTCTCTAACAAAATACAAATCAAGCTCCATGTGCTTGGTTCTGGTGTGAAGAACCGGATTATGACTAAGTGCAACTGCACTCTGGTTATCACAGAATATGACAGGAGCAGTATGAGCAACATGCAGCTCAGTTAAGAGAGACTGAACCCAAACTAATTCTGATGTAGTGAGAGCAAGGCTTCGGTATTCTGCTTCTGCACTGGACCTAGCAACAATATGTTGCTTTTTAGACCACCAAGAAATCAAATTAGGCCCAAGGTAGATACATGCTCCTGAAGTAGACCGTCTGTCATCAACATCACTGGCCCAGTCAGCATCACAGTATGCTTGAAGAGGTAGAGGACACTTGGAAGAAGCTGGTTGAAGTAAGAGTCCATGATCAGATGTCCCTTTAAGGTATCTAAGGATTCGTTTGACAGCAGACCAGTGACTGTCCAGGGGTTGAGCAAGAAATTGACAACATTTATTCACAGCAAATCCAATTTCTGGCCTAGTAATTGTAGCATACTGCAAGGCCCCCACAATGGACCGATAGAGGGTGGGATCAGAGAAGTAATCAGAGTCAAATTTAGATAATTTCAGTTTGGCAGGTAATGGTGTAGAGATTCCTTTAGCCTGGTCCATACCAGCCCGTTGCAAAACCTCACGGATATACTTAGACTGAGTAAGTAATAGAGAGCCAGTCTTAGTTTTAGTTACCTCTATTCCCAAAAAGTAGTCTAGAGCAGTGAATTGCTTAAGAGCAAAGCTAGCAGAGAGAGTGGTAATGAGATGGTGAAGAGCAGATGATGATGAGCCCGTAAGAATAATGTCATCAACATAGATTAAGGCATAGAGGCAGCAAGAACCCTTTTGATACACTAACAAAGAAGGATCACATTTACTCTTGACAAACCCAAGTTGAAGTAGAGTAGATGTTAAGCGCTCATACCATGCACGAGGAGCCTGCTTTAGCCCATAGATTGCTTTATTGAGCTTGCAGACCTGATCTCTGCTACCTTGTTCAAAACCAGCTGGTTGTGTCATATAAACTTCCTCTTCAAGAATGCCATGAAGAAAGGCATTGTTTATATCTATTTGCTTAAGATCCCATCCATAAGTAAGAGCCAAAGTCAATATTAATCTGACAGTAATGGGTTTAATAACCGGAGCAAAGGTCTCATTATAGTCACAGCCAAGTCTTTGATTGAAACCCTTTGCAACGAGTCTAGCCTTGTATCTATTTATGGTACCATCAGGATTTTCCTTAATGCGAAATACCCACTTACTGCCTATGGCTTTCTTTCCACGAGGAAGAGAAGTCAAAGTCCAAGTATTATTGGCCAAAAGAGCATTGTATTCACACTGCATAGCAACTTTCCAGTGAGGAGAATTAAGAGCCTGAGCTACTGTATTCGGTTCAGCAGTTGCCATAAGAAGAGTAGGTTGAAGTCTAGGTTGAACTATTCCATCTTTTCCACGGGTAACCATAGGATGAGTATTATTTGGATGAATAAAAGGTGCTGGAACAGAGGATGGATCAGGTGAAGATACTATAGGCATGGTAGGTGGCTGACTGGATACAGAGCTATGCTCTGAATTAAGGTTAATTGTACTGGATGCTGTTGATGGTAACAGTGTGGAGGACTGAGAAGGTTGTGGAGATGGAGGTATAGGTGTTAGAGGTGGTGTGGAGAGAGGAGGGGTAGCACTTGGGTTATAGAGTGGTGGAGTGGCAGGAGGTTGAGGTGTGGTAGTGGCAACTTGTAATGGTTGAAAAGAGCTAGTAGAAGTTGGATTATGAGGCTTCTTAGCTGCAAACAGTGACTGATAAGGATTGATATTTTCATTAAAAAGCACATCTTTAGAAATAAACAACCTACCATTAGAGTCAAGGCACTTATAACCCTTGTGATGAGGGGAGTATCCCAGGAATAAGCATTCTGCAGATCTGAACTCAAACTTATGAGAGTTGTAAGGCCTAAGTAAAGGAAAACAGGAACATCCAAACACTCTAAGAAGGTTAAATTCAGGTTGCTTGTTGTACAAGGTAGTGTAGGGAATGGCATGTTGGTGATAAGCAGATGGTAATCTATTAATTAAGTATACTGCAGTATGAAAAGCATGATCCCAGTAAGGAAGAGGCATAGAGGCTTGAGATAGTAAAGACAGTCCCATATCCACTATATGTCTATGTTTACGCTCAATTACACCATTTTGATGGTGTGTATGAGGGCAAATTAGACGATGAACTATCCCAAAAGACTCAAGATATTCATTAAAAGACCTGAACTCTCCCCCCAGTCAGTTTGAAAAGATTTTATTGTACAGTTAAACTGATTTTCAACAAGGGTTTTAAATGTTTTAAACGTAGGAAGAGCATCAGATTTTTGTTTTAGGAAATATATCCATGTATACCTACTGTATGCATCAACAAAAGAGATGTAGTATCTATAACCCATAGAAGAGGACATAGGGGCAGGGCCCCAGAGGTCACAAAAAATTAATTCTAAGGGATAATTATAGACGGTATCAGAAATTGTAGAAGGCAAACGATGAAGTTTTCCCATACAACATGCAACACAAATCTCTTTTATTAATGCTAACAGTAGGTTTATTACAAAGCTTCAAGACATTGTTCAAAACATTAATATTTGGATGTCCTAATCTATTGTGCCATAGGGCACTAGTTGACACAGTGGGTGAATTGACAACAGTGGCATTAGCTGTAGGTATAACATGACTAGAACTAGACTTTGAGTTAGGAGCTGCAGAAGAAATTCCTGGTAGATGATAGAGACCATCTTTGGTGCCTTGCCCCTTAAGTAGAGTTGTATCATCAGCCTGTGATTTTGCAAAACAAAAATTAGGATGAAACTGAAAATACGCATCATTATCAGTCACAAACTTTTTGATACTGAGCAGATTTTTATTGAGTTGAGGTACGTATAGGATATTTTTATAGTGAAGTAAACGGTTAGGATTAATGGGAGAGGGAACAGTCTCATTACTAATAGAGTGAATAGGCAAACCTGTCCCGTTTCCAAGGAACACATGATCCTGACCAGAGAGAACAGTGGCTGTAGCAGGATTTGGAGGGATGCTGCTCATGTGATGAGAGGCAGCAGTGTCTCCCAACTGGTTACTGGTAGCAAAAGATGGTCCAGCCACAGCATAGGCTTGAGGAGGAAATTGAGAAACCGATGGAACAACATAAGGAGCAGGCCAAGCAGTAGCATTTGCAGATGGAACTGGCCAAAGGGGAGCATTCATAGTCATTGGAGCAGGCCAAAAGGTTGCATTAGCAGCAGGGGATGCTTGTGGAGGAGTATACCCAGGACGATGATATTGATATGAATTATTAAACGTGGGCATTGGCAAAGTAGGCATAACAGGTGCAGTATAACGATGGTAACAGACAGTTGCATCATGTCCAAACTTGGAGCATACTTGGCATTGAACAGCTGAACGACCACCTTTACCATTTCTTCCACCACGGTTGGATCTTCCACCAGACCTACCCCCACGAAAAGAACCCTTCTGGCCAGTGAAATTAGCCTGAGCAATCTGTTGTGAGTGATCTTGATGCACACTGGGATTGGAGGTGGCCTGAGACTCATCTTTGGTATGGGTAAGATTCAATGTGGCAACAGCTTGAGAGGCCTCACTGTTGTGAGATAACCGGTTCTCATGTGCAAGAAGAAGAGCCTCAAGCTCTTCATACTCAAACCATTCAGCTTTGGTGGCAAGCAACGTCGTGATAGACTCAAATTCCGATGGCAAACCGCGAAGAACAGCATCATACTGTTCTTGGTTTGTGACAGTTTCTCTGATTGAGAGCAAAGCATCAGTAATAGATTTGATTTTGGCAAAGAACTCAGTAATTGACTTAGAGCCTTTCTTGATATTCGAGAGATCAGCACGTAGCTGTCGTGCTTGAGCTTTAGTTTTTCCCAAGGAATGGCTGTGTATCTTTTCCCACAGCTCGAATGAATATCTACACCCTATAACTTTTGCAAGAACAGATGGGGACAGGGAAGATTGAAGCCAGGCAAGAAGTAACTGATCTTGTAATTCCCATTCTGTATAAGCAGGATTTTCAATGTCTGCAAGTCTATGTTGTTCATCAACGTATCGAGGAGGAACTTGCGGTGACACACAGAAACGGTGGAGTTTGTGTGCTCTTAAGACTGGCTCAATCTGTTGGAGCCATAGAGGAAGATTATCCCCAGTTAATTTCTCTGTAACTTGATACTGAAATGATTTGAATGGTTTCAGCGATGGTAAAATGCCCTGATTTGGTGCTGCCATAATGAAGAAGACGAGAACGAGAAAGAAAACAAGAAACTACGAAGACGCGAAAAACAGGGGAACGAAGAGAAAGAAAACGAGAAAATCAAGACGGTGATGGAATAATTTCACAACACGATGAAACTAACGAAGAGAAAGGTCAAGAACGAAGATGCGACAGACAAGAGACACAAACGAACAGAAACGGTGGTGAACAGAGAGAAGACGTGACGAACTGACGCGAAACAGGGGAGAACGAAACGAAGGCAAGAAAGGACGAAAACTCGAAGAACGACTGCGCAAGAAAAGAGAAATACAGAAATAGAGAGGGCGAGAGGTATAGAAAGGAAAACGAAAAGAAAAAAAGAAAGAGAAACAGAAAAAACGAAGGTGGCAGAACCGATGGAAAAACAGAGGCACGGTGGTGCCTGGTGAGAGAACGGCGGAAGCGATGAAAAATCAGGACCGAGAGCCACGTTTGTGGTGCAAGGGCGCTGCTGATACCATGTTAATGGAATTGATTCATGATAATTGGAAAGATTTTCTATATTGAAATATTTCTCTGAATGTATTACAATGATACACTAGTGCCTTATATAGGCCTTAGAAGCTAACAGCTGTTAGATCAGTTACAACTGATCCTAACAGACCTAACTAACTAGAAACAGAAAGCTAGAAACAGAAAACCAACTGTAACAGCAAATTACAACTTAATAAATAGAAGGGAGAAATATAATAGACAATATCCCTAATAGTAGGGACATTTTCTAAAAGGGACATTTTCTCTCATTACATTAAACTCAGCAGCGAAGGTAGAGACAGTGCCCAGACATCCCATCAGACCAAATTGTATTCCTCCTACAACAATATCACAATTCTTTGTGTTCAACTGCATCAGAAAAAAAAAAATTTGATCCTATGACTATCCACTCGTTAGAGATTAGCAAACGCAGGAAAACGAAAGTGATGAGAAAGAAATTTACTGCATTCTTTACAATAGTAAGTGCGGCCGTAAGACATGCAGCTGATACATTGGCAATTAAAGTTCCAAATGGAATCCATTTAAACAGCCCAGCCCTTCCTATCCCACGTCCATTGAACCGCGCTAAGAACCATCTAATCCACACGCCTATAGGTCCAACCATGCAACCAAGCCATAACTCAGCAGCACTGCCACCATGCTTGAACTTAGCCTTCACTAGTGCACCCATTACTATCAATTGACTGCCGTAGCTGTCCAATTTGCAGTTGATCCTAGAGCCACTACCATTTTCTGAACTCATTATATTCAGCCTGTTGAGAAGCCACCTGAAACCCTTGGCAGTTTCAATCCCAAATTGGATGGAAATGGAAACAAGAAGTAAACCTGCAAAGTTCAATAGTAAAAGTAAAACAACTTCATCTTAATTATCAATTGAGTCATGATGATGGGGAAACTTGATTTACCTACTTGGGATAAATATCAAAACTGAAAGGAAAAAAAAAGATATCTGATTCAAACATCTATATAAGATTAGAGTTACATTACACCCTGCAATTATTTACCAATTAGGAAGCCAAGTGCAGCGAAGAGCCAGTGGCCGGAAACACTGAGCTCAAGCATTTCTTGATTCCAACCACTAAAGGTTGTAAGGCTTCCCAAGTAACCAGTTGTTATTGCTATGGCTAGATGCTCTGACACCTCAGATATGTTTCTTTTGAATACAACACCAAACCATCCCATTAAAAATGAACCAATCTGTATAAAAAATTGCATTAGCATGCTGAGTCTCACTTTCACCTAAATTAATTGTATGCAAGCAAGAATCAGAACAAATTTGAAACCGTGTTCTATAGGTAAAGGATAATTGTCATTCTACAAGCAAATTTAAAGTGTGGGTCAAATTGACTCAAACTGTGTTTTAGCAAGATTCAGAACAATTTCTTCTGTCATGGCAAGGAACAAGTGAATAACAACTATTTCAAACTCAAAATTTAGAACATTCCTATTTGGACCCTTTAACCAATTGTGGCCTCTATATTGAATAATTTGAGGAAGAAACAAAATAGACCAGGCTTGCAAAAATCATAGTAGAAAGATCATACTTGTGGTATAATTATATACTATTAATGTGATAGAAACGGACATAAAGACAAGTGAAAATGGTCTAAATGAAAAGGCTCAAATATAGCTGGAAATTTGAAATGCATTTCACTATGGTTCTCTATGGATCAAAAAGTCGATAACCTGATGATATGAAAATGTTTTTTTAAAATGTTTGGTTTATTAAAGAGTATAGTTTGGTTTATTAAAATGTTTTTTTATCACAATATCTTACAGATAACCTGATGATATGAAAAGAACATAATGACAATACTATCAGCTCTCAATAGACTTTCTAAATTCATAGATGCCTGAATGGAGGCAGGACTGAAATATTAACTATTCGCAATAAGTTTCAATTTTATCTCCTGCAAGTAGTAGTGGTACAGGAAAAGAAACAACCAACTTAATTTTAAGACAATCACTAAGCAAACTAAGTTTTAAGGGAAAAACAAGGGCACTGCAATAGATAAAAAGTGAAATAATTAGGAAAAAATAAGGTATATACTTACGTCTTTCCCGTGCTTCAGGAGACAATATCTGACTAAGCATCATTTGTCTTCTTTCCTCTGCCTCCCTAAATTAATTGGTATTCCATTCAAATAAAAAGTTGTTGTTAGTCCATGAAACAAAATATCTGAGCATAGAAAGATAAATAGATCAATAAGTGTTTAAATTAAATCTATGCAACTGAGACTAATAGAAGAAATCTATATTCATAAACTAACCTCTTTGCATCCTCCTGAGCGTTCTGTTGTTCAGGGTTATGTTGATTTCCCTGCAACATCAGCACAATTAACAAACAAAGTTTCCTCTCTGCTTTGAAAGAATAAAGATAAACAAAACATAAGGGAATAATAGCTAACCCCGCCTTGCCGAGCCGCCATAAGCTCTTGCATCCTTCTCTGTCTGATTGCTTCCAACTCAGGATCAACCTAAAATTTGCAATTAAATATATAGACGAAAAACTAGAAAAATATAATAACATGAAAGGAGGGACGATCTCTGCACTGTAGGCATTGTCCAAGCAAGTAAAGACCCAAACCCAGTAATTAAAGCAGTGCATAAAAAGCTCAAATATGCAAGACAATTTTTAGCAGCAGAGAACCCTAACGCGCAAAATTTGCAAATTAAGCGAGGGGATTCTTCCGCTCAAAGTTATCATCTAAATTCAAAATCCAAGTATTGCAACACCCAAACAGTCGCAATAGGCTAGTTTTCTGAAAGAATAATGAGGGGATTCTTCTGCTCAAAGTTTTCATCTAAATTCAAAATCCAAGTATTGCACCAAATCACTAACAACTTTGATTCATGAAAACATTCAATAATCGGGAAACTGGATAAGCCACGAGGACCCTACTTTATTAAATGAAAAGAATAACGAGGGAGATGGGAATGGGAAGTTACCATTTGATTAGGTTAGCAGAAAAAATAAACCCTAGCGGGTCTCTGAATGGGGATTTTCCTTGATCCTTAGGCACCACCACCACAGATCGCGTTTGCAGTACGCGATTCTTTATGGATCAAAAAGTGGATTTGAAAGACAAGGGGGTTTTGCACAATACCTGTTTGTTGTCACACTAGCAGCAACATTGCTGCATTTTCAAGCATCAATTTCTGCGACTGTTGATGGCTGCGAGATCTGCGATTGTTGGCAGCGACCAGACAAGCTTCCAAGGGTATGGTCGCTGAAATGAGATCTGTGACTGAAGCTGGTTTTTCTCCTCTCCTACATCCCTCTTCTTTCCCCTCTCTTCTTTCCCCTCGCTGAAATGAGATCTGCGACTGAAGCTTCCAAGGGTTAGGGTTTGTGTTTCGTCGGTGCGTGGGAAGGAGAGGAAGACGGGAAAATGCGTGATTGGAGGGATGAAGGGAGAAGAGGAAAGGAGAGGATTGGAGAGAGAGAGAGAGAGAGAGAGAGAGAGAGAGAGAGAGAGAGAGAGGAAAGGATGCACAGAGAAGAGGAAAGGAGGAAGAAGAGATGAGGAAAGGAGGAAAGGATGCGTGAAGGAGAAGACGCGTACTGAGTGAGATTAGGGAGATGAGGGAGTGAGGAACCCAATGGATATTTTAGTACTTTAGAAGTCAGGCTAAATACACTTGACTTTAAAACTTTACTTCTTAATTACAAATTTGCCACCGTGTCTACTTATGTAGTGAGGCGAATACACGCCTGACTTTAAAAGTCTAATTTTTTTTCCTATTTTTCACTTTAGAAGTCAGGCGTGTATTTGCTTGACTTTAAAACTCGCGAGTTTTGCTTCTTAATTACAAGTTTGCCACCGCCTCAACATATAAAGTTAGGCATCTGAGCGCCTGACTTTAAATGCCTAATTCTTTTCCTGATTTTGCACTAGTGAGTAAAAGGAGAAATGGTGTGTTTCAATAGCTATTGCATGACTACTATGAATGAAAGATAGGAAACCCTGCAGTACCACCTCCTACTATTACGTAGTAACACACGTGGACGGAATTTCTTGAACGGGTGCCTTTTTTCATGCCAATTCTGCTTATCTGCAATCAATTTCGCTAGCCCAAATTCAATACCTTATTGGATTATTATGAAAGGGTGGTTCAATTTCAATGCATTATCCCTGGGCCAGCAGTTGTCCCACCCTTCGAGGTGTCTCCAATCCAGCGAGGGGACTAGTCACTGCGTTCGGCGGTGGATACCCTGGTTAATACCAAATTTCAATGCATTATTAATGATATCTCATATCTCAAGAAGGTAGTTCAATTGGTGAGCTAAAGGTTATCGAAGGAGTGCACCAAATGAGTGCAATAAGGAAGTCTCAGGCGAAACCCGGGAAACTAACATTTCCCCCACCCCCATTAACATTGTCTATAAAAAAATTAATGATATCACCTAAGAACTCAAACCCCTCTTCCACCAAATATCAAACAAAAAAATTTCCTTGAAGCTTCAGAGCTTCTTCACTGCAAGACTTTTTCCCTAACATAGTTTCCTTGAAGCTTCGCCTTCGTGGACTAGCCCCATCACATGCTTCCCCTTCCACCACATCCGCATAGCTTATTGGTTGGGAAGAAGCATCGGAGAACTCATGCTCACCTCCTTTGAGCTTCTTGGAACTTCTAGCCTTTTGATCATCCTCCTCCTTAGAGGAGCCACGCTTCTTCGCTTCATAGAGAGAACTCAAGTTTTTTTCCAGTACTCTTATGTTGGTCACGCTTTCTAGAAGAAAAAATTGTCAGTCACAAGTAGTATAACCCCAACCATTAATTTCCCCACCGCTTCATACACTACTCACATATTAAAAGTCAGCAAATGTATTGTTTTTAGTAATAATTAGTACATAGCTCTAATTACTCGATATCAAATATAGGGCAAAACTGATACACTATGGCGACGGCGACGAAACTATCGGACGAAGAAACTGATCAGGTGGATCGAAGCACCAAGAAGATTAAGGGGGGAGATCAGGGATTTCAAGGGACTACTTCAGGTCTTGTGTCTTAATTACAAAGAACTTGTGGATGATAGTGAGGAGAACTCTAAGAAAGTCTCTTACAAGGATGTTGTTCTTGGAAGTAGTTCAGATGAGGAAGAGTATAATGATGCCAGTGATGGAAACGAATACGTGGAGGTAAAAGGGACTGTTGAGGAGGAGGGGGAGGAAACAAAACGAGATGAGGAACTAGAACTCACTATCATTGAAAAGACTGTGGGGAGATATGAATGCCCAGAGTTCATTCTTTCAAGTAAGGATGAAGAGAGAATAAGAAGACCTTGGCAGTATTGGCAACGAATTTTTCCTGGTGACTTTCTCAAACATGGAGGATCATCAGGTGGCGCTAACTAGAGGACCATGGCTGATCTACGATCATTATTTAACGATAAGGGGAATGGACCCCAAACTTTCACGCTTCCAGTGAATCCATTAACTACCAATGTTGCTGTATGGGTAAGGGTTTCAAACTTGCCTATAGAATACTATGATGCGAGATTCTTGTAACACCTTGGGAATAGAATTGGGAGAACTGTGAAGGTTGACAAGAATACTCTCCAGAAAGAGAGAGGCAAGTATGCAAGGTTATGTGTGGAGGTAGACTTGACCAACTCATTTCTAGCTATGTTTGAAGCTAATGGTAGTGTGTACAAGATAGAGTATGAGGGCCTCCATCTTCTGTGTCTCAAGTGTGGTCGTTTTGGCCATTACATAGATGGTTGTCCGGAGAAGAGCCCCTGAGAACGGAGACGGTGGTTGGCGGCCGTGGAATCCGCAATCTAACGGATCTCGTTTTCAAATTTTGGAAAGAGAGGCGGAGAAAGCGGTGAATTTGACTAATGATGGAGATAATATTAATGGAGATGATAATAATGGAAACACTGGCACTAAAAGTGGTGATAACGTGGCCACAAGTTCGGGTATTATTACCGTTTCGGGTACGAGGAAGCGAGACGCTAATAAAATTAATCTACTTTCTATCTAATCAAAACATATATCTTAGCACATTTACATTTTTAGACATCACCAAATTTTGATATTTGTCACATTTTAGGGGCAAAATAGACAATTCACCACATAAAGACAAAATGCTACAGTATCACTACAGTGCGCTACAGTGACGTTTCTGACGCGCTACAGTACCAATACAGTTTTTTTTTAAAATTCAATTTTTTAAAAAAATAACTGATTTTTTTAAAAAAAAATTATACACTATTTTTTTAATTTTTTTTAAAAAAACGGTTGTCAATATTTTTATAAAAGCAATTAGTAACTATAAAATAAATTTCACTATTTTTAGAATCTACTAAAACTACTAAAATTAATAAAATAATTAGTCACTATAAATCAATTAGCCACTATCCATTGTCAAAAAAAGAATCTACTTTCTACTTTCTATATAATCAAAACATATGCTAGCACATTTACATTTTTAGACATCAACAAATTTTGACATTTGTCACAATTTAGGGGCAAAATAGACAATTCACCACATAAAGACAAAATGCTACAGAATCACTACAGTGCGCTACAGTGACGTTTCTGACGCGCTACAGTGACGTTTCTGACGTGCTACAGTACCAATACAGTTTTTTTTTTAAATTTCAATTTTTTTAAAAAACAACTGATTTTTTTTAAAAAAATTACACACTGTTTTTTTAATTTTTTTTAAAAAAACGGTTGTCAATATTTTTATAAAAACAATTAGTCACTATAAATCAATTTTCACTATTTTTATAATCTACTCAAACTACTAAAATTAATAAAATAATTAGTCACTATAAATCAATTAGCCACTATCCATTGTCAAAAAAAGAATTGTAAAAAAACTTTAACCCCTACCAAAAATTACAAAATAACTACTAAAACTAATCAATTTAACTACTTTTGTTAAAATAAATCAATTTAACCACTACAAAAAATTACCAAATAACTATTTTATAATTACTAAAACAGAGTAAAATGCCACTGAGAGTGCCAACGGGAGTGGCCAACGAGAGCGCCAATGGGAGTGGCAACGAGAGCACTAACGGGAGAGGCCACGGGAGTGGCAACGATAGAGGGACAAAAAAGTGAGGGACAAAAAACTAATTGAAAAGCTGCAATCAGAAGCTGCAACTGACGCAGCAAAAGGACAAAAAACAACAAATTTTAAAACCAACTTTTTTTCAGTTTTTTTTCCAATTTTTTTTTTTCAGTTTTTCTTTCCATAAAAAATCACTTTTTTGTCAGTTTTTTTTTACTAAAAACATAATTTTTTTTAACTATTTCTATAATTTACTCAAACTACTAAAATTAATCAATTTAACTACTACCAATTGTCAACAAAAACCATACCTCTAACAATAGTTTGAAAATTATTTATTCCAAAAAAATAAATTATTAAATTAATATCCCACTCAATAATTAAATAATTTAAAATTTACTATTTACTATAATCTCTCTATTAAAACTACTAATATCAATCAATTTTTTATGTAATAAATGAAATCAATCAATTTAACCACGTAACAATGAGAACGGCAACGAGAGTGCGAACAAGAGAGGGAACGAGAGTGATGGAGCTGCATATTTCACCTTTTACTCCATTATTAACATTATAAGAAGATACCGATTTTGTTTTAACTTTTTGCAACACAACTATTTTAGTAAATTCACCGCTAACAACACAACAAGAGCGGCAATACGAGACTGGCAATGGAATCGACAACGAGAGTGACAACGGGAACATGAGTGGGAACAAGAGAGGCAAGGAGAGCGCCAACAGAGCGCCAACGTGGGTGCATATTTTAAAAATTTTATTTTCTTTTTTCTTCATTTTTACTCCATCTAAAATTTATTATTTACTATAATCTCTCTATTAAAACTATTAAAATCAATCAATTTAACCACTAAGAATTATAAAAATACAACTTTAGCCACTACCAAACTTTACAAAATAACTTACTTATAATTAAACGAATATGATTTAATTAATATTAAATCATATAGAATAATATGAGTTAACATGTGGCAACGGGAGCGACAACGAGAGACTGAAAATAGGAGCTGCAACGGGAGTGGCAACGAGAGAGGTAACGAGAGCGCCAACAGGAGTGCCAACGGGAGGGTCAACGAGTATGCAAACAGGAGTGTCAACAGGGATGCATATTTTACCTCTAATGTCCAAATACATTATTATGGATCAATGTAATTCTGATTGTCAATCTCCTTTATTTTCTTCGACTCAATATAATTTTTATTTGTATCTTATATGACATAATACCTATCTCTTTCCACTTTGAATTTCAAATCATACATTTTGGACATTGTTCACAACTTATGATTATCTTCCAAATTACTATTATGACTTCATGGAAATACACCGACCATACAGTATCACCCGTACGTATGCATTAAAATACTAGTGCTGGAGTAAAATATAACTCCGCAGCGAGAGTTTCGGTTTCAGGAACGGTTTCTTTGAAAGGTGTTAATGAGAAGAATAATATGGAGGTAGATGTGGTGCAACAAATTCAAGGGAAGCCTACCGTGGAGCAAGTATCAAGTCAATTAGTAGAGAATAGAAATAAGTCTTTTGTGCTGCATCAAAACGAGGGGACTACCGTGGAGCTTTTAAAAACTCACGTAGAAGGCACGAGTTTTGCTGTGCGCAAAAACAACAACGTGCATGTTCCTGTGCAGATTGTTCAGGGAAAGGGATGTTCTCCTTTGCAGCTATCTCACCAGCCTAGACCACCAGATAATAATCATTCAGGTACGTGGGATGATAGTCGCATACACCAATCCGCTGTTACTGGTGGTGGTGGAGATGCGAATACTCCCAGTGCTGTTGCAAATTCGCTTGAAAATATGGACTATGTGGCTGAGACAATAGAGGAAGTGAACGATGTTCCAAATGGTTTTGAAGGGAATCACATGAATTTAGATTTATTTTTTATGATGATGCCTGGACTGGGCCAGAGAATTAGAGTTCAGGCCCAATGCAAGACCAACCGAACTCAAGCGTACAGAACCTCGGCATGGCCCGCAAAGAGAAGAGACCAAGGACAGGTGTCGCTGTGAGGGGACACGTGGAACGCATTTGGCTTGGAGCCGAGCTAACCGCTGGTAACCGATCTCCCAAGACAACTGCCGAGGAGATTGGAGAACTAGATATAGGACTCTAGACCAGAGAAGAAAATGGGGGCATATTTCTGAGACTAACTCTACTTTCTGTACTGGAGAAGACCTCCATACTTGTAACAACCGAATTGATTGAATACACATCTTTTTATCCGAGAACATTTGGCGCCCACCGTGGGGTTCGGTAAATTTAATCCCGGCCACACCTTGCATTTTCACCACCGATGGTAACTACCCGTCGCGGACGCCGGCGTCAACCGCCGCCATCACCCCCTCGCAGAACACAAGCCTCGCAAGCAGGACCACATACACAGGATCCTACCACACCGGAAACAATTCAAATACCGGTTGCTCAACCATACAATGCTACGACCACCCAGACAGTTACTGAAGAACAACAACCAGTTTCTCAACCAAGCCAGGCTGCGATGCCTGAACATCCGTTCATGGTTGGAGTCAATGCAGTCCTCGACGAACTGCGAAAGCAGAACCAGTCCCTACAACAACAAGTTGATGAAATGAAGCAAGAAAGAGATCCTAACTCGCTTGATAGAGTCCAAGTGGAAAAGCCCCAACCATTCACAGATGCCATCATGAATGACTTAGTTCCCCAGAATTTCAAACCACCCCCCTTGGAACCATATGATGGTCGCCGAGATCCTCAAGAACACTTAACCGCATTTGACACACAGATGGCCATCATTGGTGCACATGAAACGCTAAAGTGTAAACTGTTCTCCGGCACCATGAAAGATGCGGCGTTACGATGGTTCATGAGCCATCCTCGGCAATCCGTTACTTCCTATGCCGACTTCACCAAGAAATTCCTCAGACATTTTTCAGACAGAAGACACAAGAAAACCTCCACTGGTACATTGTTTAACACCCGACAGCGCCCAAATGAAACTCTCCGTGAATACTTGGGAAGATTCAGTGACATCACCGTCGACGTGGAACACCCTGACCGTTGCGTGGAGGACAGTTCAACGAGTCACTAGCAAACATGCCTGCAACCAATATGCAAGAGATCTTAGCTCGAGCAGAAGCATACATGAAGGTAGAAGAAAGTAATGCCGAGAAGCGACACCGAGATGAACGCGGAAGGCAAACGGACAGAGGATACGAGCGCCGTAGCAGATATGACGACTATAGCCGAAGTGTTTCTCAACGGCGAGATCCTCCACCGCCTCCTCGGCGAAGCAGCCCTGTCAGAGGAACTTTAACACCTTTGAATCAGAGGCGTGCAACAATCTTGAAAGAGGTCCTGCAAGAAGAACCCTAGGCAGAGACAACAATAGTTGGTGCGAATACCACCGAGGTCGAGGACATGATGTAACAGCCCAGGTCCACCGCAGCGGCCACCCCGGTCCCACTGTTACCTCACGGTCTTCTCTACCCCTCTTGTAGAATTTTTGCCTTCCGTGGGAATCGAACCTTGCACCTGAGGCATAAGTGCAAGTTAAACCCCCTTCCCACTACCAATTGAGCGCGCGCTCAATTGGTAGTGGGAAGGGGGTTTAACTTGCACTTATGCCTCAGGTGCAAGGTTCGATTCCCACGGAAGGCAAAAATTCTACAAGAGGGGTAGAGAAGACCGTGAGGTAACAGTGGGACCGGGGTGGCCGCTGCGGTGGACCTGGGCTGTTACACATGATACCGAGAACTGCTATGCCTTAAAGAATGAAATAGAGAAGCTAATCCGGCGTGGTTTATTGAAACAATATGTGAAAGATGACCCAGGGCACTCACGTGCCAGAACCCCGGAACAGCCGAAGCCTAAGTTGCAGTCTCAAGTGGTAACGTTGGAGGAGCCTGCAGATGAAGTCCCACCAGTGCAACATACTCTCAACACCATCTCAGGAGGATTTGCGGGCGGGGGAGAAACAAGCTCTGCTCGCCGCAGATATGTACGCCAGGTCATGCATATCAGCAGTTCATCCGATAGTTCCATGATGCGCAACGTTCCTGATCTTACTTTTTCTCCCAAAGACTTCGCGGGAATCTCTCCACATGAAGATGATCCTCTAGTCATAGTGGTTCAAGTACTTAACTACAACGTCAGACGTGTATTGATTGACCCTGGATCCTCAGCAGACATCATCTATTGGGAAGCCTTCAAAGGTATGAACTTATCTAATGAACACTTGCAGCCTTACCATGGTACACTGGTCGGTTTTTCAGGAAAACAGGTGCAGATAAAGGGATACATTACCCTCAACACCAAATTTGGCATAGGCAACAATGCAAAAACAATCAAGGTCAGATACTTGGTGATTGACGCTGACTCGTCTTACAATATCATAATGGGAAGGCCAGCACTCAACATCCTCGGCGCAGCCTTGTCAACCCGATACCTCACAATGAAGTATCCCCTTGACGACAGACGAGTTGGAGTCCTTAAAGCAGATCAGGAGGCAGCAAGAAAGTGTTACTTGGAAAGCCTGAAAACAAAGAAGAAAAACGCCGTAGACTCAACGGTAAAGGCCACATCTTTCAACATTAATTTTGCTGATTTAGACCCAAGGGAAGATTTCAGTGATCACCGATTGAAGCCAACAGAAGACCTCAAACAAATTCAGATCGGATCAAGTCCTGAATAGACGACAAACATTGGAGGTGCCCTCCCGATAGACGAAGAAGTAGTAATAGTTGAGTTACTAAGAAAGAATATTGATCTCTTCGCTTGGACCCCAGCGGATATGCCAGGGATTGACCCATCATTCATTTGCCACAAACCATCATTAGTTCCAGCTGCAAAACCGATCTCACAAAGAAAGAGGAAGCTCGGACCTGAACGCAGGGTAGCAGTTGCAGAGGAAACCCAGAAGTTACTTGAAGCCGGTTTCATCAAGGAAATTCAATACCCAACTTGGCTTTCTAATGTGGTGTCAACCAGATCAAAATGGTCCCAGATGATGCAGATAAAACAGCATTCATGACTGATACCTGCAATTATCACTACACTGTCATGCCTTTTGGCCTCAAAAACGCAGGTGCAACATATCAACGACTAATGGACAGCGTGTTCCAAGGCCAAGTCGGAAGAAATCTTGAGGTGTATGTCGATGACATGGTGGTCAAAACCGAGGCGAACCATAATCTTGTTTCAGACTTAGAGGAAACTTTCAATTCCCTCAGAAATCATGAAATGCGGCTCAACCCAGCAAAGTGCTCCTTTGGAGTACAAGCTGGAAAATTCTTGGGATTCATGTTGACCAATAGAGGTATAGAGGCGAACCCTGACAAGTGCAGAGCAATACTTGAGATGCCAAGCCCATCAAATCCCAAGGAGGTTCAGCAACTAACGGGACGCTTGGCAGCTTTATCACGCTTCCTATCTTGTGCAGGTGAAAACATATTTATAAATGTTTCACTCCCTCGACCAAACCCCATTGGCAACGCAAATTCTCAACATAACTCACTACTATTTTCTCATACTGTTTTCATTTTTTGTAACTAACTGTGTGCAGGTGACAAAGCTTTCCATTTCTTGCCTTCTTTGAAGAAAAAGGGGCTGCTTCGAGTGGACAGCTGAATGTCAAGAAGCTTTTCAGGCGATTAAAACTTTCCTATCCTCTCCTCCCATCTTGGTGAAGCCAAAAGTGGGAGCGCCGTTGTTGCTTTACTTAGCAGTTTCAGAAAGAGCCATGAGTTCAGTCTTGGTGTTTGAAGAAGGGAAGCAGCAAAGACCGGTATATTTCTGCAGCAAAGTATTCAAAGGAGCCGAAGTCAGATACCAAAAAATAGAGAAGTTAGCTCTGGCTTTAATCACTTCGGCACGACTTCGACCTTATTTCCAGAGTCATCGGATAATTGTGAAGACGGATCACCCTATCAAGCAGGTTTTACGTAAGCCTGATCTCGCAGGTAGAATGGTTGCTTGGTCAATTGAGCTTTCTGAATACGATGTTGTCTTTGACCCAAGAGATGGCATAAAAGCTCAGGTTCTAGCAGATTTTGCTGTGGAATTGACACCACCCCCATTAGAACCAGATGTTTCTTCCTGGACCCTCTCGGTGGATGGAGCATCAAACTTAAAAGGGAGTGGCGCAGGCATCACACTTGAAAGTCCTGAGGGCCTCCTCATTGAACAGTCATTGAGATTCGATTTCAGAGCTAGTAACAATCAAGCGGAATATGAAGCCCTGATAGCAGGAATGAAGCTTGCAAAGGAGGTCGGAGTCCAACATCTCAGAGTGAAGAGCGACTCCCAACTTGTAACTTCCCAGGTTTCTGGCCAATTTCAAACCAGGGATCCACAACTCGGCAAGTACCACAAAAAAGTTAAACTACTCTCCGCTGGTTTCACCTCTTTTGAATTGTTGTACGTCCTCAGGGAGCAGAACATCCGAGCTGATGTCCTCTCCAAATTAGCAAGCACAAAGAAACCTGGCAACACGGTGATTCAAGAAACACTCCCACTGCCAAGTATTGAAACAAAAGAGATCCACTCGGTAGAACTATCAACCAACTGGACTACTCCAATCATAGCTTTTCTGCAGCATGATATCCTGCCTCACGAAGAAGCTGAAGCCAAAAAGATGCGGCGTCAAGCAGCAAAATATGTTATCATCGCAGACAAGCTCTATAGAAGAGGGTTTGCAGCACCACTTCTACGGTGTCTACACCCACTGAAACAGAATGCGTGATGAAAGAGATCCACGAGGGCATATGTGAAAGCCACATTGGAGGACGTTCATTGTCAAACAAAGTCATAAGAGCAGGATATTATTGGCCCCAACTGGACAAGGACTGCGTGGACTTTGTGAAGAAATGTGATAAATGCCAACGACATGCCGATCTTCACCATGCTCCTGCGACCACGCTGCAATCCATTACAACCCCTTGGCCTTTCTACAAATAGGGGGCTGACATCTTGGGCCCATTTCCAGTTGGACCTGGTCAGGTGAAATTCTTACTTGTTGCCGTCGAATACTTCTCCAAATGGATAGAAGCAGAACCTGTAGCAACCATCACAGCAGCTCGGGTCAAGAGGTTCTATTGGAAGAATATCATCTGCAGATTTGGTATGCCAGCAGAAATAGTGTCAGATAATGGTACACAATTCGCCAGCTCCCTTGTTACAGATTTTTGCAGTGGACTTGGGATCAAGAACAAGTTCACGTCGGTGGAACATCCTCAGGCAAATGGCCAAGCTGAGTCAGCAAATAAAGTCATATTATCTGTTTTAAAAAAGAAACTTGATGAACACAAAGGTGCTTGGGCAGATCAGTTATGTCAAGTGCTTTGGTCATATCACACGACCCCACATTCTTCAACTGGTGAAACCCTTTTTAAGCTTACATATGGGGCGGATGCTATGATACCAGTAGAATTGGGTGAGCCTAGTTTCAGGCGAGAGAACACAAGGGAGGATATGAACTCAATCAACATGGCAGTGAGCCTAGATCTCCTGGAGGAAATTAGAGAGGCCGCTCATCTACGAGAGTACGCAGTGAAGCAACGCGTAGCTCGGAAATACGACTCTAAAGTCATCCCTCGTGAGATGAAGCAAGGCGACCTCGTTTTAAGGAAAGTCTTGGGGTCAGATACAAAGGGAAAGCTTTCACCTAATTGGGAAGGTCCATACAAGATCCTTGAGAAGCTGACTGCTGGAGCTTACAAGTTAGAAACGCTAGCAGGAAACCCAATTCCGAGGAGTTGGAACTCGGTAAATCCCCGCTTCTACTTCAGTTAAGCTTTTCCAAGCCATTTCAGTAGCAATAACGGTGCACTCTTTTCTCCCACTGGGAGTTTTTAATGAGGCACCCCCCTGTTTTATCTCTTCCATATTTTCATTTCCTGTTTTTACATTAGACAACTTTCCCATGAAAATGGTTGATTATGTATGTACTCAAAGTGATGCACAGACATCATAACGTCAATGAATAAAACCTGGCAAGTACTCTTTTCTCCCACTGGGAGTTTTTAACGAGACTTGCCAGTTGAAAAAGTGGTGTCAACACATTTTACAATTTTTACTGCTAAGTCTTTGCTGAGAACAAATCAATACAGCTCAGTTAAGACAAAATAGAACAATCTACAACTCACCTCTGCAAAGCCTCTAGCCGAAGTCATTTTGAAACACTTCGGCAAAGATCAAGACAAGTGATTTATTCAAAATCCCATACAACAATGATTGGAGATCCACGACCTAACAAATATAAAGGTCAAACCAATTTGGGATGACGTCGGGTTAAAACTCTTAAGAGAAAGAGATACTCCCTCTTGCCGAAATAAGGTAAGAAAAAGGGAACTATTGGAATGAACAAATGGATCAGGTTCTACTCCATGGTTACCCCTCGTAGTCCTTGTAAACTCGAGGTTCATCCATTGAAGTCCTTATAAACTAAAATGATTCACTCTAACTACTATCTACTGGCAAATTCAGAAACTCGGGAAAGTCTTTATAAACTTTATAAACATGCCGAAGTCTTCATACACTTAAAACGCTTTTTCAAAATTAAAACAGAAATGAAAGAAATTGCAGAAAGATAAATTTAATTCATAAGTTGAAGATACAAAAGGTAACATATAGCGAAACAATGAGAAAAACCGAAAAGAGAAAAGTAAATCAAGAAGATTCATTGAGTTCCTTCATCTCGGCATTCTCTTCCTCGGGCGATGGGAGCAACACCAATTTGCCATCCACAATCTCCTTTAATGGATCAAGTCCACTCACATCTAAAGTAGGGTAGAGCGCCAAGACTTGGCTTTTAGCTTTCTCAAAACCTTTCAAAAGAGCTACAGCATTCTCAATGTGAAGTTCTTCAATCTCGGCTTCCTTGGCAATACGCAAATCCGCTAGTTGAGATTCCACCTCAGCCAAAGACGCCTTAAGTCCAGTATTTTCAACTCTCAATCCGGCAATGGTAGATTCATGAGAAGAAACCTTGCTTTCTTGCTCCTTCAAAGTAGTTCGGACTTCCTCAATCTTAGCCTCCCACTGAGTTTCCGTTTCTTCAAGTTGCTTACGCACGAACTCTTCCTTTTCCTCAAACAGCTTCACCTGCTCAGCTAACTTGGATTTCAAAGCTTGATTATCCTTCACCAACTCGGCATGAGCGGCAATGGCCTTCTCAGCAGTTTCAACATCTTTCCGCCCTTGGCGTTCTCGACTCCTAAGCTTTCCGAACTCGTCACAAACCACATGACTAAGGGCAGCAGCTTTCAAAGCATAGGACTGCATCGCCAGGAAAGCTTGTTCCGCCCCCAAACTCCGAATGCTGTCACCGTCATCAGCAGTAGTAATGTGTTCCCTCACGAAGTGTTTCAGAGGAAAGCGCTTGTCCCACAAGGATGCGATCTCCCCTTGGCCCTCAAAATCCTGCAGAAATTCCATCCAAGAAGTCTCGCCTTCAGAACCCTTTAATTTCTTCTTAGAGGAAGAATCTTCCTGCACAACAGGCCGTTTTGCAGGAGTTGAAGTCGCAGCAGTCTCTTCAACCTCCTTCACAAGGGCACTCCCTTTATTCTCCTTCAACACCTCGGAAGAATCTCTGGGAACAGCTTTCAAGGGAATAGCCGCAATGGGGGTAGAGCTGAGATGCATTCCAACAATGGTAGTTCGCCCAGTGTTTTTGGCAATCTTTACCAAGCCTTTATCCGAGCTTTCCGTCGCAGAGGTCCCACTTTGATTTTGAACATTCAATTTCTCCTTTGCCAATCTCTCCTGAGCCTTCTTGATGTAGTTTTTGATGTCCTTCTCCTTCAAACCCATCCTAACTGCACAATGAGGTAAAAGAAAACATTAGAAGCGGTTACAAAATATTAAAAAGAAGGCGGGGAAAAAAGCTTACTCAATAGATTTTGAAGACCTTTGTCATCCCCCTCCAGACTAATCACTTCCTTACAAGTCATGGTATGCAACCTTTGCAGCATTGCTGCATCCTCAAGGAGCTCAGGACTTAAGTCATCCGAGATAACTCCAGTCACACAAAAAACCTCACTTTGCCAATACAAAGGGAAATGAGGCGCTCCTATCTTGTTTATGAGAAGTTCAGGAAAAGAAGGAGGGGCTCGAACTCGGAAGAACTTCGCTTTAAAATTCTTGTATGAGGTGGTGAATAAACTGAAAAGGGGGCGAGGGGAATGGCTATGGAAAGATATCCATTTTCCCAAACCTTCACCTTTAGTCCGGAAAAATTGGAAGAACACCCCTACGTTTGGAGTCATACCCAAAGCTCCACAAATTATCTCGTAGGCGCGTAAAAATCCCCAGCTATTCGGATGAAGTTGCGTCGGGGCAACGTTGAGAAGCTGCAACACGTGGTGTTCAAAGCGGGTGAAGGGCATTTTCACCTTCAAGTCTTCAAAAAGACAAGCGTACATATAAGTACTCTCCTCCACCACTCCCTTAGGACGCATCATACATACAGGCTCGTTGTGCTTACAACACTCCAGAATTACATCTTCTTCATTTCCAGTGGAAGACACTGTGTTCTTTTGCCGAAAAGCTATCAAGTCTTCTGGCTTTGTAAACATGGTGAATAAATCCTGAGCTTCAAAGTTGGGAACAGACTTAACACACTGTTTCGATGCCATCAACACCTTGATTCCACGCGCAGGAGTAGAAGGAAGAGCCAAGGGCCCCACCTCTTCTCGTCTAAAGTTTGAAAGGGCCACAGTGTTATCGAAATGAACCTTGGTTCCTGGGAAAAGAGGAGAAGCAAAGTCAGCATCCTCACCATCCGAAGAATCAGAATCTAAAGAGCTAAAATCAGGAATACTTGCTAGTGTCCTGGAAATGGATGATTCGAGGCGCCTCCACTTTTCCTTTATTTTTTCCTACGAGGCCGAGATTCATCCAAAATCACTTGATACGCTGAAGGTACCTCACTCACCTCATTTCCGTTTTCATCAACTTCCCAAATTTCTACCATTTTAATTAAGGTACAAGAGAAAAAAGAGGAAGAATGATAGAAAGGTATACCTCAATGCAAACAAGCGAAACGTTGAAGGAAGGCGAAGCTTCAAAGCAAGTAAACCTCGGCAGGAGAGAGAGCAGAAATCAAAGAACAAGGGAAAATAATGAGGTTCTCACATCTCATGCGCGCCCTTTAAAAAGAATATCAAAAGTCTGCCTTCAACGCACGCGCTCATTCAAGCGTGAGGTAGGTGGAACGTTTCACTGGCGTGTCAAATCCAAAGGAGTCAGCTGTCCATCAAAACGCTGACATTACACGTTTTCCCAAGTCAATGATCACTTCAACCGTCAAAGCAAATTCATGAAGACAAATCACTAAAAGCTCAAACCTCTTCGCCGAGCTCACTCAACTCGAGCTTGGGGGGCTGTGGACTGGGCCAGAGAATTAGAGTTCGGCCCAATGCAAGACCAACCAAACTCAAGCGTACAGAACCTCGGCATGGCCCGCAAAGAGAAGAGACCAAGGACAGGTGTCGCAGTGAGGGGACATGTGGAACGCATTTGGCTTGGAGCCGAGCTAACCGCTGGTAACCGATCTCCCAAGACAACTGCCGAGGAGATTGGAGAACTAGATACAGGACTCTAGGCCAGAGAAGAAAATGGGGGCATATTTCTGAGACTAACTCTACTTTTTGTACTGGAGAAGACTTCCATACTTGTAACAACAGAGTTGATTGAATACACATCTTTTTATCCGAGAACAATGCCCAATGATGATAAGATATTTATTTGGAATTGTAGAGGAGCGGGAAGTGATGACTTTTTTCGAGTATGTAAACAATCTATGGATACTTATAATCCTAATATAATTGTGATTGTTGAGTTGCGGTGGATGCGGAGAGATTACGGAGATCAGTGAATAGACTTGGTTTTGATGAATTTCATTATTCCAATGTTAGAGGTTTTTCAGGAGGGATTATTGTGGCATGGAAAAGCAATTTGGTGGAAGCTTTAGTGATTAATAAGCACTTCCAATTTGTTCATTTGCATGTTAAATTTCATGGTGGGGTTGAGCAGGGGCGGATCATGGATTTTAGAATAGGGTGTTCCTCAGTGGCGGACCCATGACTCCGGAGTCGGGGGTGTCAAATTTTTTAAATACACAATTTGCTAAAAATATAATTAAAAACAACTATAATATATTTAAATAGATAAATTATACATTTCATAATGACAGTAATCCTCCACTGTTGGTTGCATTAACAAATTCAGCAATATGTGGGCACCGACTTTCGGGTTCAAACTCAGATGTGACCGTGCGATAGTGTGTCTGTAGTGTTTATTTGCCAAATTGTCTTAGCTGATAAAAAAAACTAAGTAACAGGAAGATGTATGATGTGATTTACTAGGATCCACTGAAATAGCAGATATTAAAGGTCCATAAACTCCTCTCGTTGGTATGCCAGTGGTTCCTTTTCCAGCCCAGTAGAAGTGAATCTTCAAAGTATGTTCTGTGACACTAGCATTAAAGGTCTTCACAATTGTGTGGTGTTTTTTTATAATAAAAGTGTGTGGTGTTTGGGTAAGTGAAATTTGGGTCTTTGGTGCAAATAGATGCAAAATTTGGGTGTTCCTTTTTCTTCAGGAGTAAATAGGGTGTTCCTTCAATGACACTAAGGGTATGTTTGGGAGGGGGTTTTGGGAGGGGAGGACATATTTTTCAATTTAGAATTGAAGAAACTATAAAATGTCTCTAAACATAAATCAAGTATGATTAAAAATGTTATATGGATATCTATCAACTTGATCTTTTAATTTTTTAAAATCTTTAATACATATTAAAATATAGACTAATTTTTTCCAAGCCCTCCCTTCTCTTCCTCTCGCAAAACCCCCTCCCAAACATACCTTAAGGCAGGATGTATTACCACCAACACAGGATATTTGGGGTGTATTACCACTAAAAGAGGATATTTGGGGTGTTCTTGTTGGGGTGTTCTTGGGAACATAGGGAACACCCCCTGAATCCGCCTCTGGGTTGAGTGTAGAGGTGTCAATTTGGCCCCAAGCGCCATTGGCCCCCTAATTTAGCCCCAAATATTTCAGCCCGCTATTAATGGGGTTTTTTTAGCCCCAACCCACATTTTAAATTTTTTAGTGGGTTGGGGCCAGGGTTTTTTGGGTTGGCCCCCAATTTTTTTGATCATTCTTTTCCTACTACTTACACCTCTCTTTCATTCTTTTACCCCATTCCTCTTCTCCATCACTCTCACCACCACCTCATTCTCTCTCACCACAACCATCACCATCTCCCACTCACCACCACCACCACCTCATTTTTCTTCTCACCACCACCACCATCACCATCACTACCACCTCCTTTATATTTTTAAAACATAAAAAATCTTTTACTAAAAAAAAACTTTTAAACATCATTTTAATATATTTTTATACTTCAGATTTTTTTCTTTATATTTTTAATATCTGTAAATGTATAAATATATATATATATATATATATATATATATATATATATATATATATATATATATATATAAATATAAATATATATTTATATTTAAATATTGAAGTGGTGCCGGGCGGCTCTCCGGCAGCCCCATGTCGGCGTTCCGGCTACCCCACGGCGGCGCTTCGGCGACTTCACGGCGGCCGGAGGCGGCGCTCCGGCAACCCACACGGCGGGGGGAGGCGGCGCTCCGACGGCCACCACGGCGGTCGGTGGTGGCTGATATATATTATATAATATATTATATATATTATAATATATATATATATATTATTTAGTTTCTGAATTTGAAAAAAACTAAAAAACTGAAATTTATTTTTTTCGTTAAAAAGTATTTTTATAATTATCCAATGGATTTAAAAAATATATTGGATGGATCACAACCATCCACAAAATTAAACAAAAAATTAAGGGCCTTGGGGCTGGCCCTGGCCCACTGGGGCTTGGGGCCATGTGGGCTTATGAAATGTGGGCTTTTTGGCCCATGGGCCTTTTGGCCCTAGGGTCATGTGGGGCTGGGGCTGGGCTGGCCCATATGGGCCAAATTGACAGCTCTAGTTGAGTGGAATTTCTCTGCTGTGTATGCCAATCCAAATGCAGCCCATAAGCGTGATTTGTGGCAAGAGCTTTATAGATTATCCTCGTCTGTTCCGGAAGGCTGGTTAGTAGCTGGGGATCTGAATGATGTAGTAGGGGCCCAAGAGTGCAAGGGATATCCAGTTAATAGAGAATAAAGCTAGTGCAACTAGTAATTGTAAAGAAGGTGCATTAGCAAATTTGTAAGGTGCCTTTAGTATATTAGTTGCAGTGGGTTTGTTATATCTGTTTGGTCTGTTAGAGTTCAGTTGCCAAAACAGTTATAACTGCACCTATCTCTCAACTACTATATATACCCTCACCTTGTAAATCAAAAGTCAAGAAACTCATTTTTACAAAATCAATAAACAATGAATACATTTCTCTATGAATCTCTCTCAAGAATTGAGTCTTATCATGGTATCAGTCGCAATTAGCCTGGGAAAATAACAAGAAAATCGTTTCGCCATTGCATCTTCTTCTTCCTTCTTGCTTCGTTGCTCGCTTCATCGCTGCAGTTCTTCTTCACACTCTGCATCTTCTCACCTTTGCTGCAAAATTTTCACCTCTCTTTTCCTGCATCAGCACAACAATGGCGTCAGACTCATCATCAAATGATAGTCCAACAAAATCACAACCAGATCAACCACAGGTTTTTCATACAACTCATACTTTTCAATCTCATTCAAACTTCATCACTGGACCGAAACTATCCATCAAATTAGATGAAAAGAATTTTTTGATTTGGAATCAACAAGTGGAAGGTGTGATTCTTACACACAACCTCCATAGACTTCTTGTTCATCCTCAAATCCCAGTCAAATTCAACAACACTGTTACGCACAGAATTGAAATTTCTCAAGAAAGGCAGTAAATCTATATCTGAATTCCTCACAAAGATTCACACTATTGCTGATTCCCTTATTGCTATTGGTGAGGACGTAAAAGATAGAGATCTAATGGATGTTATACTGGAAGGGTTACCAGAGGAGTATAATGCTTTTGTTATGCTCTATTATGGTAAACCAGATACTGCTGATATCAGAGTTTGAGTCTTTGTTACTGGTTCAAGAGGCACAATTAGAGAAATTTCGTCAAGAATTGACTACCACTACTCCTACTGCTAATGTTCTGCAGGCTAATCCTCAACCAAATCCTCAAGTTCTTGCCACAAACACTGCCTCTAATGGATACAATAATCCCTTTCCATCCTTCACTCGTGGCTGGTACAGATTCAACAGAGGCAGAGGACGTGGTAGGTCAAGAGGTGCTTCGCATACTTATCATCACCCTAACTACACAGCACCAACAAATGGATCTAAACCTACCTGTCAACTATGTGGTAAATTTGGCCATGCTGTGACTAGTTGCTGGTACAGATTTGATGAATCTTTTGTCCCTCCACCAGTGAATAATACTACTGCTCCAAATCAGGCCACTGCTACTCCTACAACTACTTCAGATAATTCTACTCCTCAGGCATGTTTTGCTGCTCTAACTTCTCACGTGCCAGGTGCTGTCACTGCAGAATTCCCCCCTGAATTCACAGAATCAGGTTGGTATGCTGATACTTGTGCCTCTCATCATATGACTCCTCTTTTTCATCATCTACATTCTAGTTCTCCGTATACTGGCAAGCATCAAGCCAAGATGGGCAATGGTTATGGCACAACTATTCATGCTATTGGTTCCTCTAAGATTCACTCTAAATTTAATCCTGACACACACTATGCACTAAATAATCTCTTACATGTCCCTTCTCTTACTCGTAATTTACTCTCGGTTGGTCAGTTTGCTCATGATAATAATGTATATTTTGAGTTTCACTCATTTGTCTGCTATGTTAAATCTCAGGAATCTGATGAAGTTCTTCTACAAGGCTTCAGAGGTTCAGATGGGCTGTTCTTTATGCCTAGCTTGGCTATAGTCCAACCCCCTGGTCCACCAAGCGCTGCTATTGCTTCTAATTCATCTAAAATTGTATCTCTTCCTTCTGTTGTTTCTAGTTCTTCTATTTCTACTTCTGTAAATGATGCCACATCCTATGCTCTGTGGCATCATAGACTAGGACATGCAAATAGCCGTGTGGTTCACCATGTACTCAATCAATGCAATGTTTCTATACCGTCTAATAAAACTTTTGAACTGTGTAAGTCTTGCTGTCTTGGGAAATCTCACAAACTATATGCACCACCATCAACCACAATTCATTCCAAACCCTTTGAATTAATCCACAGTGACCTATGGGGCCCCTCTCCCGAACCCTCTAGTGAAGGCTACCTCTATTACATTGCCTTTGTAGATGCCCATACTAAATATACCTAGATATACTTCCTTAAGACCAAATCAAAAGCCATTCGTGCCTTCACTCAATTTCATACAATGATCCACACCCAATTTGGAGCCACTATTAAAGCCTTGCAAACAGACTTTGGAGGTGAGTTCAGACCCTTTACCAACTACTTTCCACTCTAGGCATCACTCATAGGAAAACCTGCCCCTATACCTCTCACCAAAACGGCACTGTAGAACGTAAGCATAGACACATCACTGAAACTGGCCTCTCTCTCCTAGCCCATGCCTCCATGCCTCTAACCTATAGGGATCATAGTTTCACCACTGTAGTACGTCTTATCAATAGGTTACCTACCTCAGCCCTTCCCACTTTCATTTCACCCTATCAGGCCTTATTCAGAACTGTACCTGACTATGCCCACTTAAAATCTTTTGGTTGTGCTTGCTTTCCCCTTCTTACACCTTACAACAAAAACAAACTACAGTTTCGCAGCATTGAGTGCATCAACCTGGGCCTATCTCCTACACATAAAGGCTACAAATGTCTTAGCTCTACTGGTCGCATATACATATCTAAAGACGTCCAATTTCATGAGCATTCATTTCCCTTTCCCACTATGTTTCCCTCCACCTCTTCATCCTCTCAGATCTCTGTCCCTCACCATTCTACAGGTCTTATCATCCCTAATTGTCCTCCAGTGTCCACTGGAGCCTCTAATCCAGTTGATATCTCACCACCTATTTCTCCTCACATCACACCACCACCCAGTCCATCTACTCACAGTCAATCACATGAGTCCAGTTCCTCTAATGAGTCCTCTCCTCCAGCACCTGCACTAAACACTCCTCCCCCTGTCACTAACACTCATCACATGCTCACTAGAGCAAAAACAGGACACCTAAAACCTAGAGTTTTTCTCACACATATGGAACCAACTAGTGTGAAGTCTGCTATGGCCATTCCCCAATGGGTTTCTGCCATGAAGGATGAGTATGAAGCACTAACTAGAAATGGAACTTGGACCTTAACTGAGCTTCCACCGAACAGAAAGGCTATTGGGTGTAAATGGGTATACAGAATAAAAGAAAATGCAGATGGGACCATCAACAAGTACAAAGCCCGTTTGGTTGCAAAGGGCTACAATCAATTACCAGGAACAGACTTTGGGGAAACATTCTCCCCAGTGATCAAACCAGCAACAATCAGAATTTTACTCACTTTGATGTTAACACACAACTGGCAGATTCAACAGATAGATATTAACAACGCATTCATCAATGGCAAGCTAGAAGAGGACATTTACATGCTACAGCCACCTGGTTTTATCTCTAACAACAAGAATTTAGTTTGCAAATTACACAGATCACTATATGGGCTCAAACAAGCCCCTAGGGCATGGTATGATCGACTGAAACAAGCACTTTTTCAATTTGGGTTTACAGCCAGCAAGTGTGATCATTCATTGTTCATATACAACAGACCAGCAATTCAACTATATGTGTTAGTATATGTAGACGACATCCTTATTACTGGTTCACATTCAGCTCTCATTCATGATTTAATTAGCAAATTACAAACACAGTTTGCACTCAAACATTTAGGACAACCAGAATATTTTTTAGGGATTCAAGTCAAATACCTGAAGAATGGATCTCTGCTGCTCACTCAGTCCAAGTATATCTCAGATCTCCTTGAAAGGGCCAACATGACTGGTTGCTCCTCCATGAACACTCCAATGATGTCTACTGAAAAGCTCAGCCGTAATGGAACTGATTTCTTCTCCAATCCAACACAATACAGGTCCATCGTGGGTGCTCTTCAATACATTACGCTCACTCGCCCAGATATTGCCTTCAGCGTCAACAATGTTTGCCAATTCTTATCATCACCACTTGAATCGCACTGGAAGGCCGTCAAACGCATCCTTCGCTATCTGAGTGGATCTATTTACATGGGTCTTCTCCTTCAAGCTGCTCCCTCAACCGCACCATTCTCCGTTAGGGTTTATTGCGATTCTGACTGGGCGAGCGACATTGATGATCGCCGCTCCACCTCCGGTGCATGCCTCTACCTTGGCCCGAATCTGGTGTCGTGGAACTCGAAGAAACAAACGCTTGTTGCTCGATCGAGCGCTGAATCCGAATATCGTGGAATCGCCAATGCCACCGCAGAACTTCTTTGGGTTCAATCGTTACTCACCGAGCTTCGAGTTCCTTTCCAAACTCCAACACTGCTTTGCGACAACCTCAGTGCGGTGATGATAGCTCACAATCCGGTCTTACATTCAAAAACGAAACATCTGGAGATTGATTTGCGTTTCGTAAGAGAGAAAGTGATGTCGAAGTGTCTCGAGATCCATCATGTTCCAGCTACTTCGCAGCTCGCTGATGCGTTAACCAAACCCTTGCCTGCCTCGTTGTTTTTGGGCTTCCGTAGCAAACTCAAAGTTGTGGCCCATGACCCAACTGTGAGCTTGAGGGGGGGTGTAATAGAGAATAAAGCTAGTGCAACTAGTAATTGTAAAGAAGGTGCATTAGCAAATTTGTAAGGTGCCTTTAGTATATTAGTTGCAGTGGGTTTGTTATATCTGTTTGGTCTGTTAGAGTTCAGTTGCCAAAACAGTTATAACTGCACGGCTGCACCTATCTCTCAAGAATTGAGTCTTATCACCAGTTAATGTCGCAAAGGCTAGTTGTTTCATGAATCGTATTAATCAGTGCAAGTTGATTGATTTGGGGTGTATTGGCTTAAAGTTTACATGGAGGGGGCCTACTGTAAATGGTGTGCATGTTTATAAAAGACTAGACCGTGAGCTCTGTAATGATGCTTGGAGATTAGCTTTCCTTGAAGCGGTGGTGAAAACGTTGCCTAGAGTGGACTTCTCAAATCACCACCCTTTGCTTATTCTGCCTTATGGTGTTAATTTGCGTAGTAGAAATAAACCGTTTCGTTTCGAAAGGGTTTGGCAATCTCATTCTATGTATAAGAACACTATCAGCTCGGTTTGGGATCCAAATTTGGATGTGGTTTACAATATTCAAACTACTAAGACTCGGCTAATACAATGGGGTAAAGAAGTGTTTGGGGATGTGTATCGTAAGAAGAAAATAGGCTTTGGACATGAGAAGTAGACATCATCTTCTCTCATGGTGATTTGGCCGCCATGGTGAATATCGGTAAGTCTATTCTCGCTTGAATACTGAGTTGAACAAATTTCCATTTTGGAGTGAAAATACTGAGGGTGGGTGTGGGTATTTATAGGAATCGTCACTGATTATCCACCGTTGATATTGTCGGTGCGATCCACACCGTTGATCAAAACTGCCAGTCAAATCGTGTCAGTTATATTTTAACAAAAACGGAATTATCTAATAAATAGATAAATCCGTTAGTTCAAAAAACCAAAACAGATTTATCTATTTATTAAGTAATTCCATTTTGAAAAATAACAAAAAGGAAGTACCTTATATAATTGTACTTTCGCTGTGATAACATTACGAAGACGGAAGTAAGTCTGAGTTACATACTTCCGTTGTTCAAAAATATAAAGATAGAAGTATCTATGGGTTAGGTAATTCCACTATGTTATTTTTCCATAAACGGAAGTATCTATGGGTTAGGTAAATCCGTTAGTTACTTTTTACTAGAGACATTTTGGGAATTAAAAAATATGTGGGGATATACTGTCAAAGTGTGGGGGTACAAAAAAAAAGCCTAATCTTGGAGTGGAGACTTCAGCACCAAAGCCTTTTTTTTGTGGGTTTCGGTTTGGTCTGGGTCGTTTTGCAATTTTTGTTTGGGCTGGTAAGGACTTGAACACTCCTAGATTCAACCAAATTGCACCACAAAATGGGGTTGAATTTGTCTCCATTTTGTGGAGTCAAGAGAGCAACTATGGCTAACACATTTAGAAAATGATGAGCCAAATAGGATGTTTGACAAATCGAGGCAAATACTTCTCTAATTTGAAGACCTATAAACATATTTAAGTCAATAAAAAGTGCAACTCTGACAGGTTCAATTTCTGGCTTGAAAATTGAGTGCAAGTCCTTGTTGCAGCAAACTTTATCTATCAGGACTCAATTCCTTTCTCTTTGTCAAACTGCACCAGCCTTAAGAGTTTGAAATTGGCCAACAACTTTATCTCAGGGGGTATGCGAAAGTCTTTGGGTCAGCTAAACAAACTGCAGACTTTTGATCTTTCCCACAATTAAATTACTGGCTGGATCCCTTCTGAATTTGGAAATGCATGTTTCCCTTTTAGAACTTACACTTTCTGTCAACAACTTCATGGGCCCAATTCCTAATGGTTTCTCTTCTTGCCTTGGTTGCAGCTTCTTGATATGTCCAACAACAATATGATAGGAGAATTACCAGAGTAAATCTTCCAGAACCTTGGATCATTACAAAAACTGAGTTTGAGAAATGAAGGGAATGAAAATGAAGGTAATGAACAAATGAACAAACATGCAGCAAAAATCACATAACAATTAGAACAAAAACATGACAAACAATTGATAAGAAAATAAGAAGAAAACAAATAAATGAATTCTAAAATCAACCCCTGTTTCAAAGATACTTGATACCAAACAATTTAGAGTTAAGGAGGGAAATGTAAACACCAAGCAAACAAAACAGATATCAGTTGATGGAAATACATGAAGATGCAGGGAACATAGTAAACATTGTAGAGACAGAAGTCAATTAAATCGAAAAAACAAATTATTTTTTTAAAAACAAAACAAATAGGCAATAGAGATTAACAAAGAGTCAAAGCAGTCCCTGCCTGGATTACTGAGGATAAGAGCAATTGTCATAACAGTCTTCTCAAGTCTCATTGCATCTGCTAGAATCTAGAATAAAAAATATAAAAAAAATAGCAATAAGATAAACTTCTCGAACAGAATATAATATGTGGAATTTAAAAACATGATGACTTGAAATAAATTCACTCCTCCTCTTGCCATCTGTGTTGCTTTTGGAAATTGCATTGTGGACTCGCTGGTGAAAATGTTCACATAAATTGTCCTTCTGCAAGAAAGCATGTCAGCTTAAGTTGCATACTGATATTGGGGGGAAAGACTTCACTTTGCTTGTGGAATCATTTGCTATTAGTACTTACCCATTGCATATATTGAAGGCAGACCAGCAAGGATGCAAGTTTCTCTCAGCACTTTCAACACCAATTCCATTCTCAATTTCCGGCATCCAGAACAGAGCTTGGCTCTGGTAAGGTTTTAAATTACACCTCAGGGTGCTTGATGCTTCCTTCTCCTAAAGAGACACGAGTCATAAAAGGGTTGATGAAAAGTGACCGGAGAGAGAAGTTTGAAGTTAAACAATTGAAATTGAAGCACAAAAGCTCTTTACCTCAAAATCTCAACTCCTAGAGGCTCCGTTGAATTACGTAGAACATTGCATAAGAAAATATATTCGGGAACAGATTATTTATATGATGAGAAATGCATAAAAAATGAACATATAGATTAGGAAAAAAGACTCACTTGTGCCCATCTTTTCCCAAGGAACTCATTATTTACCATGGCATTTTGTCCATACATTATAGGTGATATCCAAAAGCTCCATAGCCACCATTTTTTTAAGCTGTGTGTGAGTATAAAGCAAAGGAAAGAGAGGAGCAGTGTTAGTATAGAACATAATGAGAGAAATATTGCGATTGCTTTGTATTGTATTCATGATTCATAATACCTTTTGATAGAACAAAACCACTCATTGCAAAAAGGATGGCCAGTGCAAAAGAGAGACAGCAACACGTTCAACAAAAAAGCACCCCAAAGAAGCCTGTAGAACCATGAATGGCACCAAATAGAAATGCTGGTCCTAAAGATCACAATCACTAAAACAGCAACACAAAAGAGAGACAAAGTTCTGTAGGTGCCTATCTAAAGCAATAAATATGAAGATAATAAAGAAAGGAAAAAAACAGGACTAAGTTGAGGGACGAACCCAAAAAGGACTTGAAAGCTGATGAGAAGAGGTGGGGAGGCATTGGGGTTTATATAAAACTAAAGCAACGTACCAACAGTACCTAGAGGCGCAAATCACAGATAATAATGAACCTAATTAGAAGGGAAGAACCACAATTAGAAGCAACTGGAATGCAAAAGGTTAGATTGGAGAAGTTAATAGAGGTTATCAGTAGTTAGAGATCATAATAAAACGCATGGGAAAAGGGAAATCATGATCACAAACAATTGGCATGGAGAAGGTTAGCTTCACAAATCAATTCACAAACATTGGGAAGAGGAGATGCTGTCAACTGTCTACAAACCAAGACAGATTAAGTCAAAAGTTTACAGAAATATACTTATTTCACAAATTAAATATCAAATATTTACAGAAACATGTTTGTCAAGGAAATTTTTTTTAACTAAAACACAAACTACAAAACTTTCTACCAGTAGACTCACCCCACCTATTTGCCTCTCTCTCTAAGCTACATCCGAAGATATGTGACCCAATTAGTGGAACAGGAAAATGAAAGCAAGTGAAAAATTGAAAGAAAAAATGTGAAAGTTAATGGGCGAGAAAGAAGAGCCTGGGAGTAATAGAAGACCAAAAAAATTTAAAAACTCAAAAAAATTAAGAAAGAAACAATTTGTTAAGAGAATGAAGATACAAAAAACTTACATGAAACTAAATTGAGGTGTAAGAGAGAAGAAACCAGATGCACTTCTTTGCTATCTGCAAAAACCATGACACCAATATTTATTGTTAGTTTGTTACAATAGTTCAGTTAGTAAACTGAACATAGCTATGTATATATAGCAGTTCTGTAGTTGTAATTCATCAGATCAATGAAATGAGTTTTTCACTCAAATTCCAGTTTCTCTACTACTTTATGCTTAATAACCAACAGAGATAGTTATTTCAATCAATTGACCACAAACCTGATAAGTGACACTGCTGTAGAAATATGCTTGGTTCCAATCTCATTGACATACTCATGTGTCCTTGTTGTGTGTTTGAAAGCTGATTCCGCAGTATTGATACTGAATAGAAATATTAAAAAGACACTGTTAGAATGTATTACAACAGGTAGGATGTAATACTTATAAGAAATAACACACACCTCTGCCATGCGACAATGTTTTGCAGCAGAAAAATCAGAGGTGCCTTTGGCATTTTTTTATGCCTGCGTGCAAAAGCCCTGCCACTTCTTCTTTGCATGAGACACAATATCTCCCACAGATGATACATGTCCATCTAAGAATGACTTGCTAGCAATGCCATTTTCTCTAAGATCAATAAGCAAGCATAAACACATGCATGATCCCATCAACAATCATCTCCTAGAGGGGAAAAACGACAAAAGAGAAAAATTGTGAAAAGAAATACTCGAAAGTCGAAACAGACCAGATCCATTTGACGACAGATGTGATTTGAAGAGGACAGAGCGAACACCTGTAAAAGAGAAAAAACGATTTTCTAAAATGCCAAATCCTCAATCACAACCCCCAATTAACAGAGCCATCAACATCTCTAGAAAAACCAACAACTACAATCATAAACATAAACAAAAGAGGGAAAAAAATACCAGAAAACAATGAGTAATTTGTCACAAACATTAAGCTACAAAATCATCTCTTCAAACTCCATTCCCCATTAAATCTGTAAAAAGAACAAATGACTTCAAAAAAGAGGCAGGGAAATAGAAGATGATCAAAGAGAGATAAAAATAAAGAAAGGAATTTGCACCACATTTTTTGGCACAGAGAGTAGCGGCAAGCCGAAGGTGTCACAGTGGCGGTGGCGGTCCAGTTGTCAAGTTGTCAAGTTCCACGGCCCACCATATTGAGGCTTCCTTTGCAAGCAGCATCTGTCTCACCACCGCATCTCTCCATCACCGTCACATCTCCCCCACTATCGGTTCCCTCTCTTTTCCCTCATCTCTCGGTATTTCTACAAAATCAGAAGCGGAAATCAAATTCAGAATCAATATCAAAATAAGAAGATAATAAGGTAACAGGAAGAGGAAATATGTGCTACACCTGGGTTTCGAAATTTTGAATATAAGTTTCCTAAATGAAGAAGGAGGACGGCGGCGAAGAGAGAGTGAGAGGAAGAAGATCTGCGAGAGAGAAAGAAAGGAGATGAGGAAAGCTTGGTTCGTGGTTGACGGCGGTGATGGTGTGGGAGGAGGAAAGGAGGACGGCGGCGAGGAGAGAGTGAGAGGAAGAAGATCTGCAGAGAGAAAGAAAGGAGATGAGGACTTCTGAGAGATGAGAGAGAGAGAGAGAGAAAGGAAGCGTGAGGAAGAAAGGAAGCGTGAGGAAGCGTGAGTGTCAGGATGAGAGAATGGAACGTGTTGCGCATGCAAGAGAAGAAAGGGGAGGGCAAGACACGTGGTGGACACATGGCAGTGATCAAGTGGCTGAAAAATTGGAGGGAAATAGGGGGGCTTTGGCGGGAAGGAGACTACCCCAAGATGTAAATGTAGAGATGCCCTAATAGTAGTTGTTAGAAAAACAAGAGAAATAGTATCTAAGAAATCGTTTGTTAATTTTTTTAAAAGATTGAACTTAGTTTCTAATACATAACTTCTTTTTGCCGAAGTCCAATAGATAATTTTAAACACCTTAACCAATATCAAAACCCATACTCAGAGGCTTCCTCTCTATAAAAAATTTAATTACACTAATTAAAGTAATATCTTCATTGATACTTTTAACAAGATAAGATATTCTTCCTCCAATACCAAGTATAAGAAACAAAAAGCTATAAGAAACAAAAATAAAAAATCAGCAAGATCAAAATACTTTGATTTCATTTTATACTCTTAAAAATTTAAAATTTCTTTCACAAAAACAGATATTTGGTAGGCACTACGAACATTATTACTCCTAAGATTTTGTTCATAATAAACAGAGACAAATGAAATTTAGCTTCTAAAATATTTAAAAATTGGTCACCAATTTGAATAAGTTAGAAAATATATTTAAAAAGTATACCAGCAAGATTTTCAGATAGATTTCTTTTGCACAAATATTTTATTTTCTCGGCCAGTATGCTAAGGAAATTCGGTAGAAAAAACCAGAATAACAATATTCGAGATATGGGTGCTTGCTTGAGAATAGATCAACCCATTTTCAGAGCAGGAATTATGCTTTTTCCAGGAAAACAAAAAAGCATAAATCATCTCTTGCTTAAAAATAAAACACATTGTTAACATTAAAAGCCTGCATTGAATTAATTGAACCAAAACAACACTACAACAGCTAATCCATCAAAATATCAATCCATCTTGTGAAACAATAACAATAAAAACACTGCTTATTTTTTCTTATCTCCAGCTCCACCAGCCCTACAAACAAGAAAATATAGTACAGATTAGTCACAACCAAGAAGTTAACAATTGGCACTGTAAATACTGCAATAGAACATAGGACTACCTCATCTTCCTAAGGACATTGGACATCTCCTCACGCTTCTTCTTTGCACGTTTATGGGTTCCAAGCTTTCTCTTGGCAACTTTCAATGCCCTCTTATCTTTTCCAACCTTGAGTAGCTCAGTTATGCGCTTCTCATAAGGTGCAAAACCAGCTACCTCTCGGATGAGGTTCCTCACAAAGTGCACCCTCTTGCTTGTTTTCTGTTAGAATCAAAATATTCTTTAGGACCAAATATAAGATGAGTAAATCAAGAGAAAGTTACAACTGATTTAATAATCTCTTTGGGCAACACATTTCTCTTTTACTTCATACAGCTTATGACCCCAACAAAGATGTACAATCGGACGATGCTTCTAAAATTTATATCTGAACTTGTTTTCTGTTCTGTCTACAGACTACATATTGTGGCAGAATAAATATTTGAGCTTTGAAACCAACAGTACAGTTTATGACAAGTTAAAGAAGTTTCCAAAAACTGGACTCAGTTTGCAGACAAAAAGAGATCAAATAAATGTCCAAAACCTTAATATGCTCACTACATAAAAATCAATTTTGGCACGAGTAACTTACCCCCGTAATAAGAGAACTACTAAGTATTAGTACTAACTATGAGTAACTAAACCTAACAGATACAAAACATCAATTTCACAAATTCAGAAAGTGAGAAACTAAGATACGACAAGTATTTTGTAGATTAATGGTATGGAATTAAGCATATCACACAGAACAGTCTCTCCCAAGGAAGAAGCTGGTGTACCATTCGACATACTTATGAAATCTTAATAAGCCTTAAATTCAAATTTTTCAAGAAAAAATATCTAAACTCAGATATATTCTGCATTATCATGCACTGAAAGGAACGCAGCATTCGAAAACCGAAATAACAGAATTGTAATTTGGCAAGTGAGATAACTACCACAAATGCTAAATAAACAAACAGTCACTACATTTAGATGATACTGAACATATATATATATATATATATATATATATATATATATATATATATATATATATATATATATATATATATATATATATGAGACTGAAAGACCGAATCGAGTAGAAAAATCAAACTAACCCCTTTTCGATCTGAGGGACGCGGTGGCAGTTCCTTCTTGGTGACAACGTGACCCTTGTTCAATCCGACGAACAGACCAGTACTAGGCTGTTTAGGAGCCATTTCCCTGTGGAAAATCAACGCACGCAATTCAGAATTGTCGATGACTAAGAAAATAAGAAGGTAAGGGGAATGATCAACATGAACTCATGGGTTTGGGAGAATCGAAGATAATTTACCTCTCGCGCCGGTGGCTGCAGAAACCCTAACATCAGATGAGCTGCTTCAGCTTTTATGGCAAATAATCAAGTCGGGTCATGGGTCTACTGTAGATTGACAATCGGATCCCGACCCATGTCTGTTTTAAATGAAAATACGAAAAAGGTCAAATGACTATCTACACCCCTAAAACCACATGAGAAAAGATCCTCTCAAATAAATAAAAAATTAACAAAATAATAATTTTTTGGGTAAGAGTATTGACAAAATAATATGATGCAACTATTATTTTTCTTTATATTATTGCTTCATATTTTATTATTTTTTATTTCATCTTCTTCTTTCCTATAGAGTTATTTCAACTACTCACCCAAAAAAAAAGTTATTTCAAAACTACCATTTTAATGTTTAAATTATTTCGTCTTTATATAATTTCTCTTTCTACTTTTGTCTTGTTTCTCACACACATGATACATGTCTTTCTTTTCCTACTTTTTATAATTTATAATTTATAAATATCTTTGATATTTTATAAATTAATATTTTTAATAACAGTCTTGTTGGGAAAATAATAATATTGTTGATATAATTGTTTTTATATTTTGTCTTTTTAAATGTATTTATTTTTTATAAATAATTATTTGACTTGAGTCTTGACAGGAAAAATCAAACCTCATTGATATAATTATTTTTGTGTTTTGTGTTTTTAAAAAACTATACTTATTTTGCTACCTATTTTGCTTTCGAATCCCAACAAAAAAACATTATATGTTGTGAGAATAATTATTTATGACATTTTTTCTTTATGAACGTATATTTTGTATTTGAGTTACAACGTAAAAATATTATACATTAAAATAGTTTCATTACTTTTGATTTACTTTGAAAAGAGATTACACGTTGTCAGAATACTATTTTTATATATTTAGTCTTAATCTCATTGTTTTTATAAATGAATATTTAGGTACTGAGTTTCGATGATAAAACATTACTCGTTGTTGGTAAAATTTTATTGTCTCCAACCCCTCTTGATGTAGATATAATTATTTTATATATTTTATCCTTATAAATGTCTTTTTTTTATTAATTTAAAATTTTTATTTTATAAATGAAATATATTTCAAAAACACGTGAAAATAAAGTGACACTCTTGCTGGTTAGAAAGTAAAAAACGACCAACGATTTGTATACACTAGTCCTTTGACCCGTGCTTCGCACGGGCTTACGCGATATGTCTTTTGCCAAGTATTTGATGAATAAATTATTTCTGATGCATATATTCGTTGAAATGAATAAATCTACTATCTATCTATACCATTAACCTACTATCAAAATAACAATTTTACCTTTTTTCCCAACTAAACAATTTTAGGATATTTATGTAATTTCAATTTTTTTCACTGTCATATACTTTTTTAAAATTTTCACTCACACTCTCTCTCTCTCTCAAACTTTTTCACTTTTTCATTCTATCATCTTCTTTCTTCCTCTAACTCTATCTCATTTTTCTATTTTTCACAATATATCTACTTTAATTGTATTTACATGTCTCCTTTATTTTTAATATTCCATTTTTCTCTATCAATAACTTTTATTTAGTCTCTACGGGAAATATTACAATTTGGAAATTTTGAAAATTTAATACAATTTTGTTTTCTAATCTCTACGGGAAATATTACATATCTACTATTTATCTATATCATTAACCTACTACCAAAATACCAATCTTACAATTTTCCCAACTAAACAATTTTAGGATATTTATGTAATTTCACTTTTTCAAACTTTTTCACTCTCTCATATACTTTTTCAAACTTTTTCAGTCTCTCTCACTTTTTTCAAACTTTTTCACTTTTTCACTTTTTCATTCTCTCCTCCTCTTTCTTCCTCTAACTGTATCTCATTTTTCTATTTTTTACAATATATCTACTTTAATTTCATCTACATGTCTCCTTTATTTTTAGTATTTCATTTTTCTCTATCAATAACTTTTATTTAGTCTCTTCGGGAAATATTACAATTTGAAAATTTTGAAACTTTAATACAATTTTGTTTTCTAATTTCTACGGGAAATATTACATATTGCTGGTAAATGTTCACGGGGTAATGTTCGGATTAACTCAATTACAATTTGAAATTTTTTGTTTATCTACTTTAAATTAGTCTTGATTTTCACGGGGTAATGTTCAGATTAATTAAATTATGTCTGAGTCTATTAATAAAAATAACACGAAAACACCTGTGCGTATGCACGAGTATACTGCTAGTTATTTTACATAGTATACTCACACACAGATGGCACATTTTTATTATTATATTTGTTAACAGGTGAATAAATGAGTGTACTTATAAATTCAGAATGAAATAAATTAGTTCTTTTAGTACATAGGCCCAAGATACAAATAGATATAGTAGGCCCACACAGACAACTAATAAGGACTTGTGTTAAACTATAAAGCAGATAAAAAAAACCTATTGCATTATAAGTCTACATACCTAAAAAAAGAAAAAAGAATGCACAGGTATATTAAAACCAAGTGGGTGTGGTACAAGTGGTAAGTTGTTTGGACCCTTTAAGCATTTGGTCAGTGGTTCGATCCCTGGTCGGTGTGTATGGGGAGACATCGCTTAGGAGATGTCAGCCCTTAAATAAACTTCAGTACTTCAAGGGATTAGTCTCCACAGTTACCGTGAAGGATACCGGGTTAAAAAAAAACGAAGTATTAAAGGATAAGAAAGGTGGATGGTATTATGTTTGCACAAGGAATACAAATATGCCTATTGGTATCTATTTATAGAATGGTCTGCTTAATTTGTAACAAAAAAAAAGGCTGGTTCGTTCAACCTTGCTTACATTTTGATATCAATTCGCCTTTTTAAAAAATATATATTAATAACTTTTAAGTTGTTGATTAGCTTGTTGACAAAAGAGCGCACAAAAAAAAAAGCTTGCTAACAACAGAAAAGGATAGAGTAGTCAACTCAAGCCATGTGTTATTGGTTCAGAAAGACGGTGTCACTACATCCATATGTTTGCAAAAGAGGGAAATTATTAGAACTTTTACAGTAAAAAATGGGTAGGTTAGATGGTTCAAAACCCTACTGGCAATCGGATACAAGTTTTTATCAATAAAGTTATCTTAAATATTTACATGAAATTGGAACATAAACAAAAGCCTACGGCATAGCCATCAGATGCAGAGGCAAATGGGTCAGGCTCTTCCTACTTAACACTGTTGTCCTTCACTAACATCCAGCTATTTGAAGAGAAGGCAACTCAACACGGAAGAAGGAGGAATCGATAAGGAATTGCTTCCACGGTAACAGGGGGAGACGTGATTTGGACTGCGAAAGTTGTTTGGTTGGTGCTACAAGAATTTCGCTTCTGAAGAGGTACCTTCGGATCTGGGAATTTATGTAAGTTGTAAACGGGGATGATTTAAAAATTGGGGTTTATGTAAATATAATCAAATGTTTGTTTATGACTTTCATTGTTTTGAAACAGGTACATAAATTTTCTGATGTGTGTTTGTTTTATATGAACATGCTGCAAAGTCGTTATTGATGTATATACTATACGGTTCTGAACAGCATGTGGGTTTCATGTTTTAAGTTATCAGTATAGGGGAAAAATTGCTAGTGGATGTTAGGCTTTCGGGTGTAGTTGAGGATAACAACTTTACGGTCCAAGTGAATCAATTTTTAGGAGAAAAGGTTATTGTAAACTCGCCTGCATATAACTATAGGAGTATAGAGGCGATCTTGCTTTGATGATAAGAGAAAATGCAATGGGGGATACAGTGTTGGTGTTAGGGGGGCTTACAAGATACCTACCCAATTCAGTTGTTAAATTCTCGCTATGGCAGTGCAGGTGATTAGGTTGTTTGGAAATGTTACATAAAACTGGTTAAGTTAAGGCTATTGAAATTAGAATTTCAAAATGATGCACTTGGATGTCGACAAAGTGTTGTAATTTGGTATGCCTATAACTATCTCGTTATAGACATTTTGTTGCTTTGATGTTAAGACAGAACAACATGGTTAATCAAGTTGGATGCAAAGGGAACGTATTTCTCTTTAAATTAAATATCTGAATTAGGCATTGGTAATGAACAAACTTGTTTCTGACGAACTTCTTGTAACCTGATACGCCTATAAGCTCATCGTTTTCACCAACTGCAGCTTTTGTTTAGGGAAAAAGATGCAGGGGCATCCAGATACCTATAAAAGCAATAAGTTAGCATCTAAATGGTATCAGAATGTATCGTAATCATTTGAGTATTTGATACTATACATGTATTAGTTAACAATGTTTAATGTTTAATAGAATATATGTTCGGCTTAATGCTTCAATTCTACTTGTTTTAATTAGATGTATCTTACGGATAATGTTTAATTCTTTGCATGGGAAATTGTTATGCTATGAAGATAGGGATGGCGAACAAAGACTTCCATGCAATTGTGCGCAAATATGATGTGAGTATTGAACCTATTAGGTTATAAAAGTGCTATGTTTATGTTGTTGTTGGTTTTCAGTTTCATTAATAGTATTTAACTGATTTGTTGCTAACACAAGAGGATGTTAAGATCCCCAGAATTGTTTATGATACATACAAAGCTGAGTTGCATGGAAAGCTAGTTATGGAGGATTGTTTTGGAAACCAATTTGATGGTGAGGTGCGTGTTAATCGGTTTGGTAGTGTATACATTCAGACAGATACCAAGAAAATCTTGCGAACCTACACATATCGGAGGTTTGCGATTGTTCGGCTGACATACACATCAAAGGGAAGATTCAAGCTTTTTGTTCGTGACTCCACCCGGTACTTTGATGAACATAGCGATATCTCCGGTCTTTTATGGTATGACTCAGATTTTCTACCCCATCCTTCTGAATTTGATTCAGTGGGGAAGTACAAATCACTTCCCCGAGGACATGATAAAATTTGGGATGAGATTAAAAGGTCAGCCAGGACTGAAAACCAAGATGAAGGGGGGGTCTGAAATGGATTACGACTCTGATGAACAATCTGATACCAAAACTGAGTCCTTAGCCACTTCTGACAGTGATACCCTTGTTAACATAATCACTGGCAGGCCTTATGGATACATGACTACGGATGAAGACGATTAGTTGCTCCGGGGATACATGACTCATGATGGTTACATGACTAACGGGGACATGACTGCTGATAGATAAATGTGTTTTTGCAAAACTACTGATGGAAGTGGGTAGGAGGTATTTTACTTTTTGTGTAGTAACTTTAATGACTAATGTTGAACCTGGTTGCAGTATGGTAGTGACTATAGTAATGGGTTGAACTACATTGTTTGGGAATCTGATGTTTGTTGTAATTTTAATTTTTGGCTAAACAATATTGACTGATTGAAACTGATTGTTGTATGTTACGGTCTATAATGCATTTTGTTTAGACATTCCATACGAATTGATGGATGCTAAAACTTTATTCTTGAGCTTTAAAGTTTATTATGCAAAGAACATGTTTTGAAAGGGGGGAATTATATAGTTGGTTAATAGTTATATATGATAGATATATGATTTTCCTAAATATTACAGAATAAATCTGGAAAAGGTAAATTTGGAAAGAACATAAGGTTGGCCAGAGTTGTGCTACAATTAGTAGTAGGATGAGGTTTCTTTAACAGGAAATTGTCCAATGTTAATTCAATATCAATGTCATTAACAAACGTATTAACAATTATGTATTTATCATAAGTGAATCAGTGTCAAGCATACACCAACAGTAAATGATTTTAAAAACAATATATATTAAGTGGGTATTCGAGACACATAGCAGGCCACATACAGCTCACCTACAGGCAGTATACATTGATCAGTTTGACCTGGCAACAGTAGGAATCACTTATTGCGAAACAATAAGTGGAAGATAATATTGAAATTTAAAAAAGTAGCATGAGATGTAATCCCATGCGTTTGTTGTTCTTGGTTTATATGAGATAAGGTTGAATATTTTATCTTCTCTTATATTGCGAATAATTGTTTATGGATCAGAATAACAAACTTATATCGTTTGGTTAGAAAGAGGGTGGATCAGAATAATGTAAGAATATAGGTTGCTCACCAGATGGCGCCAAGAGGCGGAGGCAATGTTTACCCATTAGTCCACTCTTCCATATGACTCTACACGTCACATGCACTACTGCACCATGAATCACGTGTCTTTTGGTAAGCAACTCAACGCATTATATATATATATATATATATATATATATATATATATATATATATATATATATATATATATATATATATATATTCAAGCTCACGTTCACCTATAAATAAGACTATAATGTAGACTTATGTCATTCATACAGCAGCATAAGAGTCAAAAATATTAGGTGATAATGAAAAACAAATTAATTGATGAATTCTTTTTACGACCCTCTTTTTCGTAACACGCATGACACTGTTTTTTCAGATGAATTCAGACGACTCAGACGACGAAACTACACATCCTGGTGGTGATGACCCCAGATATGAACACTCTACACAACGTGAAATTCTTTATCTATGGGTAGAGGTTGAACTTATGTACAGATTTGAGAAAACGATGTCTTCTATGGACATTAGAAGTGATGTTACGGTATTTATCGTTTATGTATATCTATATAAAGTGATTTAATATGTAAACTGATTTTTTTTTTATTTCAGTATCTACCTGCAGATTTCTGTTCTCTAGCCCTATGTCGAGATACTTTTATTTTCGAAGTTATTGATGAAGAGTACAGGAAATGGTACTTTGATATTAGGCAAGATGAATTAGATAGAACACAGTACCGTTTGACCCGCGAGTGGAAGCATTTCAAACAGATCAATAACTTTGTTGAAGAGGAGACAATTGTGTTTGGAGTGGTTGTAGAACAATCTGGCAGGATTCTTGTTCAACGGAAGAACAAAAACGGACCGTGGTGTAACCATACTTTCTAAAATAATATTGATACAGTCTAATATCAGTCGAGTCTTGAATTGAAGTCTTTTAACCATGTGACAAAGGTGGATATAATGTTGTGTTTGTCGTGATTAAATAAGTATTCACCAAACTTGTTTGTGGTTATGAATAAAGAATATTTATTTTTCACATATAAAGCAACATACAAAGTTTCCAAACATCTAATCTAAACTGAAGGTACACAATATTAACCAAAACATATAAAAATATAATTTGTAAACTCAACAGGTATCTCTACCCTAATTGCACCCCCTTCAATGAAATTAATTTTTTTCAAAATCGGTAGCCATCCTTCAAGCATTCCTTGACGCGAACTGTAAGAACTTTTAATGTGCAATGTTCCTTGATACGCATTTCCGTATGGGTCAATTATTGTACCACCAACATCACCACCATCAGTATAGACCATGTTACAAAAATCCATAGGCAGATGCTGCATTTAATGTCAAAATATATTCAATAATTATAAACAACAAAAACGAAGAAGTCAATATTGAAAGTTTAATCCCCACTCTTTTTACCAAGAAAAAATGAAGACAGATATTTTAAACTATAACCAACATACCAGATAAATGGTGGAAATATCCTGAGGGACCAACCTTTTATGAAGGGTGAAAACCGAAATGGGATTGTGTCCCAAATACACAGAGTGGTCTAACGGTTCAAAGTTGATATCGTCTTCTCCAGGAATAACAGGCTGTTGATCCAATCTCAAGATTCTTGGTGGACCATTAGAAGAAAGATTTTTTCCCAGTCGATTTGAAACTTCTATAAGGAGTCGATCGTGTCTCACAAGTATCATCTTCACCTTTCCTCCATTACGAAGATCGTAGGTATCAGCTAATCGATTCCAACCGTTGGTAAAGTAGCAATCAACATTTCTTTTCAACACGCGCACTTGAATCATGTTACCATGTTTATCATAGAGTTCTACAAACACTGGAAACGTCTTCATGTGTTCACTCGATAGAAAATAAGGCATCTTGGCTTCAGTCTATAGGAAATCAAAAATCAAAAATATTATAACAATGAATTCTCAGGAAGCAAACAAAACAAATCATTGAAAGAGATACATTTCGAAACCAAAACTTCGGAAGAAAACTTAAAGAATTAGGTAGATATTTGTAACACCCAGGTATTTATAACATGTAAAAATACCCAAGGGCACCAAGCTATAACCATCAGAGATAATAATTCCTGCTCAAACACTGAATACTACTATGAATTTTTCGCTGAATTAAAACAAAACAGTCTTACACACAATTAAGACCATACGGTTTTCTGACCATAAACTGCAGTGACTAATGTATTCAGTATCATACATGAAGCGGAAGAAAGATAAAGTACAAAATACATAGGGTTTTAGTACAGGAACAACAAAAGGAAATATAAACAAAGCATAAGGCTATGTCGACGGCAACCATCCGAGCTCAACCTACTCGTGCCTCTTCGATTTCCGCTGTCCCTGTGTCTCTGTAAAACAACAACATTAAAACAATGAGATACAATCTCAGTGAGTTCTACCGAGACCCCTACTCGCACTCTTGGTTCTTTTAAAACATTTTTAAGATTTAATACAACACCGACCGCAATCCGCTTGCTAATCCGGGTGATCCATATAATAAGGCTTCGACCTAGTAAGACACCGACTGCAATCCACTTGCGTTTCCCGATGAACTAGCATCCTAGGCCTTTCTACGTACCACCAGCCGCAATCCACTTGCATCTTCTGGTGATCGTAGTACAATAACTTTTAACACAACACCGGCCGCAATCCCATTGCATCTTCCGGCGAACCCCAATACCAATAGTGTTTCCTAATGGCACGAAGCCTGGGGTAAGGGTTCATGACTACCCCGCCTAGTGTGTCAACATGGGTCGTCACCCAAACTCGATATATATATATATATATATATATATATATATATATATATATATATATATATATATATATATATATCTACAATCATATGAACATTTAGTTCATTTAAATTATACTTTACCACGTAGGACTCATAGTCCGCTTTGTTATCAATAATAACATATCCGCACACGTGTACTATTGTTCTGCTTTTCGAAAGAATTTCAACTTCAAAAGTATTTTATAAAACCCTTTTGAAACATACTCAAAATCATGGCATTATGAGCCTAATATCATTATAGAAGGGTTAGGAAAGGATTAAAAGAGGATTGGAATCGATCGGGATCGTTTCGGACACTTTTGGAAAACTTTGGGTAGAACACTGCGCACGGGTCGTGCGCTTGGGCGCACGGACCGTGCGCTTGGGGCGCATGAGGAATTTGCACTGTGCGCTTGGACGCACGGGTCCTGCGCTTGGGGCGCACGGGTCGTGCGTCTTTGACAACACTTGGATTTTATTCCGTTTTCGCGTTTTTCGTCGTTCCGATCAATTCCGATCACTTCCGGTACCTGTTCCAGTCCAATCCCAACACCAAAACAGTACAAAAACATATCCAATATCATCACTCAATCAATCAATCCAATCAAAAACTCAACATATACGAATTTCGTCAAAACGCGATATATTTCAAAATAACGTTTTCGACTCCAAATCTTTCGAAACCAAATCACATAAAATTCATTTCAAAACGGAATAAACATAAACGTGAGTAAAACTCACCTGGGAAGCGAGAGTCGATACCGAACCGAAATCGCCGAGACTTCAAAATCTCCAAACGAGAACCGAAAATCACCAATCCGCTTTCAACTTCGATTCGAGCTACCAAACGCGTTCAACCTTCCTTGGCTTCGATCCTATACCAGATTAAATCATCAATTTCATCATTTAATCCAAGATTCCAACAATTTTCTCCCTCAAAACCCCTAAAATTCCTAGCTCCATAACTTGGGGAAAAATGGATGAAAACTTACCAAGCTTTGAGGGTTTGGCAATGGAGGGGAGATGATGATGGTGCTGAAATTTGGAGGGATGGGCTTCACTTCTTCTTCTTCCTTTCTCTTCTTCTTTCCTCTTCTTCTTTCTCTTCTTTTCTCTTCTTTTCTTCCTCTTTTCCTCTTCTGTTCGCGTCCTCTTCTTTCTTTCTTTCTTTAACACACACACACACACACACATATTTATTTAATAAATAAGTGGTAACGTGGTCCAATTACCATATTGATCTTAATCCCTTATATCAATTCCAAAACTTCCTTGACCCGTATTATCCGGTTAACGATCCGATGACAACCAATAAATAATTTTAGCGCCCAATAAATTTACCAGTCAAGTACTAAAACAATTCAATTGGGTTAACATCCAAATAATTCTATTAATTATTTTGAGGATGTTACATTCTCCCCCACTTAAAAGAATTTTGTCCTCAAAATTAAACACAACGTACCTCAAGAAAACAAATACGGATACCGAGTCCGCATATCGTCCTCCAACTCCCAAGTAGCTTCTTCGACGGAAAAACCATCCCAAACCACCTTGACAATGGGAATTGACTTCGTCCGTAGCGTCCTCTCGCCACGTTCCATGATGTAATTTGGATGAGGTTGGAAAGACAAGTCCGGTCGAAGGTCAGTCGTTTCAAAATCTAACGGTTGACTTGGATCGAGAATGTACTTCCGCAACAGAGACACATGGAACACATCACGGAGATTTGACAATGGCGGAGGCAAAGCGATACGGTATGCAAGAGGCCCAACTCGCTCGATAATTTGGAAGGGTCCAATATACCGAGGACTGAGTTTCTTCACTCGTAATGCCCTACCTGTGCCAATTGCTGGTGACAATCTCAAAAACACATGATCACCCGACTCAAACTCTAACGGCCTTCTCCTTTTGTCGGCATAACTCTTTTGCCTACTCTGAGCAGCTTTCATTCTTTCTCTGATCTGGCGGATCTTTTCAGTAGTGTCATGAATCATCTCGGGTCCTAACAATTTGTTCTCACCGACTTCCCACCAACACAATGGAGTTCTACATTTCCTACCATACAAGGCTTCAAAAGGTGCCATTCCGATACTGGAATGATAACTATTGTTGTAAGAGAATTCCACCAATGGAAGATGATACTCCCATTTCTTCCCGTTATCAAGTACCGAAGCCCTAAGCATATCCTCTAATGTTTGGATAGTTCTCTCGGTCTGACCATCGGTCTGCGGGTGATAAGCGGTACTAAGAAGTACTTTAGTCCCCAATGCTTCATTCAGAGCTTTCCAAAATCGAGAAGTGAATTTCGGATCTCGATCCGACACTATACTGGTAGGTGATAACTCTATTTTATATAGAGTTATTCATACAATTAAGCTTGAGTTATTGCTTGTTTTCAAGAACATTTATATATATTTATAGCTTATTTAACAAGGAACAACATTCTACATATTCAAATGGATAAAGGGCAATGATCTAGGCAAAATGCACAATTCTTGTTAGGTTTGATGTTTTTGTTCAGTGCAGCTACTGCAGGAGTGGAAATACTGCCAACACCAGGAGTGGAAACACTAGGAGTGGAAACACTGCCAACACCTGCTAAAATTCTGCAGTTAATACCAAAACATCCAAAGACCATTTCAATGCTTCCACACTTGATTAGTGACGTCATGCCTAGTCACCTGGAGCTGAGCCACTTGCTGAAGTCGGCGATACACATAAAAATCAAGTTGCAAGACTTAAGCTTATCTAAAAGACATGTGGCACTTCTCCAATGGACCTCTTCTTTTGTTATGCATGCAAGCGACCAAAACTGTGCAGCTTGCTTGATTGGTTGTCAACAAACTAACCATGTTCGGTCCCTCAGCTGATCTTTCGCGCCAAAGGAAACCCCTTGCAAGAGGAAAGCTTTCAAGCCTATAAATAGAAGCCAAATCCTTCACAAAAGAGATCATCTATCTTCTATCATCTTTGACATCTTTAAATCTTTTATCTTTCAGTTTAGTTTAGGTTTAGTTTATTTTCATTTTAAGTTTCTAAGCAGAGGAAGGTGAGGAAGTGCTTGACAACCATTCCCTTCACTTCTACTTTGAAGAAATTCGTGTAAGAAATCTTTATTGTACTTCAACTTGGGAACTTAATGCAAAAGATCTTCTATTCAAGTAATCTCTACTCTTTTAAGTTCTTTTGCCTTATTATTCATTTACTTATGTTCTTTGCATATTCTTTGCTTTATAACATGAGTAACATGAGCTAAATTCCCTTAAGTTGAGATGTTCTAACCTTGTAATGAACTTCAAACTATGTTATTATGGTTTATGTAGTGTAAACACTTTAAACTCTTGCATAACACTTCTTTCAACTTATTCTGGAATTGATCACTTTAGAATAGGTAAAACTTGTAGCAGCAGACATGGGCTACATTTATGAACTCAAGAGTTAATAGGAACAAGTATTTAATAAAGGAAACTTTGTTAAATATATGCTAAAACCTAGACATAGGATAGCATAGTTCTTAGGATAATAAAATTACAAGAGTGAACCTATTTAGCAACTTGGATCATTGTTAGGAGGCAAGGGAGGAATTGACAAACCTTTCTTTACTGTAGAAAACAAAGATCATAAGAGCTTGTAATGAAACTCTGAAGAGAAGTGCTGAAAGGCACAAACTGATGCACCTACATCCAGTGTTCCCACACTACATACTCCATTAAAACACTTAGAAGTAAAGTACTTGGTGAAAACATCTCAACTACTTTTTCCAACTGATTTCTCACACATTTTATTGCTTATTACTATTTTACTTATTTTGAAAAACTTCAAACCAAAAATACTGAATAGTGTATACACACTAAGTGTACACTTTGAACTACAAAAATTTACAATACATAATCCCTGTGGGTTCGACCTTTCTTATCACTTTATTACTTGTGTGACTATGTATACTTGCATATAATAAACCACACCAGTAGGAACCCCATGTAACCTTACTATGTTCTTCAAATACACCTCAGCTAACTTGGATACTCTACTGCTCGAACGAACTGGAATAAAATGAGCTGATTTGGTTAACCGATCCACAACTACCCAAATGGAGTCGTTACCGGCTTGAGACCTTGGCAACGCCATTACAAAATCCATAGAAATGTCTTCCCACTTCCACACTGGCACGTCTAGTGGCCGTAACAGACCAGCAGGCTTCTGATGTTCTATTTTAACTCTTTCGCAAGTTAAACATTGAGATACGAATTCGGCAATCTCTAACTTCATTCCATGCCACCAATACATCTGCTTTAAATCTCTATACATCTTGGTGGATCCAGGATGTACAGAAAATAAGCTTCGGTGTGCTTCCTCTAGCACTTACTTTTTAATATCCTCATTATCGGGTACACAGATCCTACCGTTGAAAGAAATAACTCCATCACTATCTTCGGTAAAGTCTGGCAACACTTTTTGTGATTGTAGCTTCACATCAATTTCCTGTGCTAAGCGAATAGAATCCCTTAATGAACTAGAGATCTTCATATGGCTCAACATTAACCGGTTCTTCCTTGATCTTGTGTTCAAATTCAAGTCTCTAAAGGATTCCAACAATTTCATTTCATGCATCATAAACTCTGCTATGTGAATGGATTTTCTACTTAGTGCATCAGCTACAACATTAGCCTTTCCCGGATGATACTTCAATTCGAAGTCATAATCCTTCAGAAATTCCACCCACCTTCTCTGCCTGTTATTCAACTCCTTCTGATCAAACAAATATTTCAAACTTTTATGATCACTAAAGACTTCGAAACGAGACCCATATAGGTAATGTCTCCAAATCTTCAGTGCGTACTGTTGTGTGAAAACGTAGTGCAAGTATACACTGCCTTAACAAGTAATAAAGGGTAAATGAGATCGTTCCCACGAGGAATTTAGTCAAATACAAGAGTTCAATTTTGCTAACAATTTAGTGAATAAAATAAATGACACACAAATTTTGGGTAACATAAACAGTAAAGGTAAATGGAAATGGTGAATAAGATTCAGTGAGAAGAACAAGTTGAGATGCATTCACTTTAGTACTTCATTAATATGCTATTAAGGGTATATTCAATGCTGCAGCACTAGGTGCTGCAGCAATAAGACATTATTCTCTCGAATACTTTACACTAGGGTTTCCTTGCAAGAGTTTATCTCTAAACCCTAAAGAAGTACTTCCTAGGCTGCTTGGACACCGGCAGTAATCACCTTATGGGTTTTACCTTCCTATCTCTAGGGTTAAGTAAGGAGCATCAAGATCTCTCATTAATGCCCACTACCCATATTATCTTGTGAGATTAATTTACAAACCATCTCTGAATTTATAAATGCTATTTAAAATAGACGGCCAATCCTATTTTAAAATGGAAATATTATCACGCACAAGGTAAAGTGCACAACATTAAATATACTTCATAAATAGCATAGAAATTCTAGTTACTTCAGATCCAGCATCTCAACTATAAGAAGTTAGCTCATATTGAACTTACAAAACATGGAAAACAACTTAAACAAAAGAGTAGAAGTCATATTACAAATTCCAAAGGAAGAAATGATACTATTGAGAGGAAACAGTAAAGGAACTCCAGTAGTCACAATGGAGATCTGATCCAGCTCTTCTAGTACGATCCTCCAAGAGAAATGTAATTCCAAGTGATGCTGTCGCAATGGTCTCAGCAATGAAGCTTGTGGGTAACAATGGTGAGCTAAGCACGCTATGAGGAGCTATCTCTATACTTCCTCGTGACGGCAGAGCATGAAAATGAAGAAGGAGGAATGTCCTTATATATTATCCTCTTTCACGCAACCCTAGAATGAGGGCTCTTTTAGGAAATGCGTCCTAGGATTGAGGGCAATCATGGGAATTCCTCAATAGGAAATATCTTTCCGTGCCATACAGCTCTGACACCTGTCCTTGCCTTAACTTCCGTGTTTTCCGCATTCTCCTTGAGCTTTCTCTCTCATCTTTCGCAAATCCCCTGTTGCGCTCGCACCTATTGCTGCAGCACTGACACTAAATACAATTAAATACACTAAGGGCATCAAAATGCCCAAATTAAACCAAACCATTCCTGCATCATTATTTCTAACCAAAACACTTATTTACACACTAATAATCACAACAAGCTTATTAACTTACTATAATTCAAGCTAAAAAGGCAAGTAATAACCATCATAAAGGATGGTTATCACGTACACAATAGCTGCCAACTCCAAATCATGAGTCGGATAATTCTCTTCATGAGTCTTCAACTGTCTGGAGGCATAAGTTACAACTTGTTGGTTCTGCATGAGAACGCATCCCAAACCCTTTCCAGACGCATCGCTGAAAATTTGAAAATCCAAAGACGGATCTGGAAGAATTAGGATTGGAGCAGAAGTCCACCTAACTTTCAATTCTTGAAAACATTCCTCACAATCGGCATCCCATGTAAACGGTTGGCCCTTACGAGTTAACCGAGTAAGTGGAAGAACCAATTGTGAAAAACCTTGAATAAACCTCCTATAGTAACTAGCTAGACCCAAGAAACTTCTTATTTCTGTGACAGATGTTGGTCGTTCCCAGTTCAATACAGCTTCCACCTTACTGGGATCCACCGCAACTCCCGATTGGGAAATCACGTGTCCCAAAAAATTCACTTCCGGCATCCAGAAGTCACACTTCGACGGCTTGGCATACAACTTCTTCTCTCGGAGTACATTTAGGACAATGCGGAGATGTTGAACATGGTCCTCAATGGTCTTAGAGTATACCAAAATATCATCAATGAAAACCACAACGAACTGATCCAGATAAGTGTGGAACACTCGGTTCATGTAATCCATGAATACGGCTGGAGCATTAGTCAAACCGAAGGGCATTACTACGAACTCGTAATGTCCATACCTCGTACGGAAAGCTGTCTTCGGAATATCTAAGGCTCTTACCTTTATTTGATGATAGCCCGACCTCAGATCAATTTTTGAAAATACCACGGCACCTCGAAGTTGGTCAAGCAAATCGTCTATCCTTGGCAAGGGATATTTATTCTTGATCGTCACTTTATTCAGTTGTCGATAATCTATGCACAATCTCATGCTATCATCCTTCTTTTTGACTAGCAACACCGGAGCACCCCATGGAGAAGCTCTCGGTCGAATGAACCTCTTTGAGATCAACTCTTCAAGTTGAGACTTCAATTCCTTTAATTCTAATGGAGACATCCTATAAGGAGCAATAGATATTGATCCTGTACCAGGAATCAATTCTATTGAGAATTCTACCTCTCGGTCAGGAGGTAAGGATGAAACTTCTTCTGGAAAGACATCTAGAAATTCATTTACCACTTGCACAGATGACAAATCTAAGCTTGTTTCAGTAGATGCAGACAACATAATAAGAATAGCTTCCGCACCTTGGAATAATGACTGGCTTGCTTTGGTGTAAGAGATCGTTGCTTCAGAATCTGCCTGTGTCAATCCTACGGATTCGGAGGCGAAGCTAATGGTTCGATCGGCACAGTTGATTGTTACATGATTTTCAGCCATCCAATTCATACCCAGAACAATGTCCATACTTCTCATAGGTAAGCAAATAAATTTCACAACAAATTGTCTGTCCCCTATGACAAGTAGGCAATTTTCACACAATGATTGGGTCTCGACACGACCCTTGGCAGCAGTTAAAATAGTTATCGGTTTGGATAGCTCAGATAATGCTAGTCCCAACCGATCCACACATGCTTGTGATATAAAACAGTGAGTTGCACCGGAATCATGTAAAATATTGACTGAGTTATTAAAAAGAGATCTCGTACCCCTCAAAAGATTATCAGTAGGTGTGATGGTCCGAGCATCCAAAGTGTTGATTCGCCCTTGCCTCGACGCATTCGGGGCTCCTTGAAAGCTCCTCCTTGATGGACACTTATCAGCATAGTGGCCCTCTTCATTACCATGATAGCACCGATTAGATTTTTGCCAACAATCACCTGGGTGATATCTTCCGCATGTGTTACACTTGTGGGGCTTTGACGGTTCATGGGATTGCACATGCTTCCCTTTATAATTACTTCCTTTGAATGGCCTGTATGGAGTAGAAGATTCAGCAACCTTTTTCTTACCCTTCCAATAGTCCTTCCTTTCAGCATACATTTTCCTTAAATCCTCCTCAGCAACATATGCTTGTTGCACTAAGGCAGGATAATTAACCAGAGTGTAAGAACTGAGTCCTTGACTTATATCGGCTCGGAGACCTTCTTTGAACATTTGCATCTTCCACATATCATTTGGGGCATACCTCCCCAACTCATAGAACTGAGACAGTCTTTCAAATTTCGCAGCATATTACCCAACTGACAAATCACCACGTTTGAGATTCACAAACTCTGCTTGCTTGCTTAGTTTCTTCACTGAAGGGAAATATTGCTTCAGAAACAATTCCTTGAAGTTGTCCCAAGTGAGGGGAGTTCCTTGGAGTTCCATCATTTGTCTTGCATTACACCACCAGGTGTGGGCATCCTCATTGAGCACATTTGCCGCACATATTACCTTCTCTTCTTCCCCGCATTGCAAGGTTTGAAAAATTTTCTCCATTGAATCAATCCAATAATAGGCAGTCATTGGATCCGGTCCACCCTTGTAAGTCGGGGGCTTCATCTTTTGAAATTGGAAATATGTCCAGTTAGGATCTTCTTGATGAGGTTGGAAATTGGGTTGTTGCAGACCCATTTGGTCATGCTGCATTTGCAACATATCCTGCATCATCTTTTGCTGATTCTCAATGACATTCTGCATCCATTCGAAATGTGGATCAACAGGAGGAGGAACGCCTCTACCTCTTCTGGCCATGATTCTGCGAAATATGCACAAAGTATTAAGTTGATCAAGCTCAATGTCTAATAGCATACTAAGAAAATCACGGCTGGAGAAAGCAAAGACCCTAAAAGCTAAGTCCGACTAGGTCGAACCGCTCTGATACCAACTGTAACACCCAGGTATTTATAACATGTAAAAATACCCAAGGGCACCAAGCTATAACCATCAGAGATAATAATTCCTGCTCAGACACTGAATACTACTATGAATTTTTCGCTGAATTAAAACAAAACAGTCTTACACACAATTAAGACCATACAGTTTTCTGACCATAAACTGCAGCGACTAATGTATTCAGTATCATACAGGAAGCGGAAGAAAGATAAAGTACAAAATACATAGGGTTTTAGTACAGGAACAACAAAAGGAAATATAAACAAAGCATAAAGCTATGTCGACGGCAACCATCCGAGCTCAACCTACTCGTGCCTCTTCGATTTCCGCTGTCCCTGTGTCTCTGTAAAACAACAACATTAAAACAATGAGATACAATCTCAGTGAGTTCTACCGAGACCCCTACTCGCACTCTCGGTCCTTTTAAAACATTTTTAAGATTTAATACAACACCGACCGCAATCCGCTTGCTAATCCGGGTGATCCATATAATAAGGCTTCGACCTAGTAAGACACCGACTGCAATCCACTTGCGTTTCCCGATGAACTAGCATCCTAGGCCTTTCTACGTACCACCAGCCGCAATCCACTTGCATCTTCTGGTGATCGTAGTACAATAACTTTTAACACAACACCGGCCGCAATCCCATTGCATCTTCCGGCGAACCCCAATACCAATAGTGTTTCCTAATGGCACGAAGCCTAGGGTAAAGGTTCATGACTACCCCGCCTAGTGTGTCAACATGGGTCGTCACCCAAACTCGATATATATATATATATATATATATATATATATATATCTACAATCATATGAACATTTAGTTCATTTAAATTATACTTTACCACGTAGGACTCATAGTCCGCTTTGTTATCAATAATAACATATCCGCACACGTGTACTATTGTTCGGCTTTTCGAAAGGATTTCAACTTCAAAAGTATTTTATAAAACCCTTTTGAAACATACTCAAAATCATGGCATTATGAGCCTAATATCATTATAGAAGGGTTAGGAAAGGATTAAAAGAGGATTGGAATCGATCGGGATCGTTTCGGACACTTTTGGAAAACTTTGGGCAGAACACTGTGCACGGGTCGTGCGCTTGGGCGCACGGACCGTGCGCTTGGGGCGCATGAGGAATTTGCACTGTGCGTCTTTGACAGCACTTGGATTTTATCCCGTTTTCTCGTTTTTCGTCGTTCCGATCAATTCCGCTCACTTCCGGTACCTGTTCCAGTCCAATCCCAACACCAAAACAGTACAAAAACATATCCAATAGCATCACTCGATCAATCAATCCAATCAAAAACTCAACATATACGACTTTCGTCAAAACGCGATATATTTCAAAATAACGTTTTCGACTCCAAATCTTTCGAAACCAAATCACATAAAATTCATTTCAAAACGGAATAAACCTAAACGTGAGTAAAACTCACCCTGGAAGCGAGAGTCGATACCGAACCGAAATCGCCGAGACTTCAAAATCTCCAAACGAGAACCGAAAATCACCAATCTGCTTTCAACTTCGATTCGAGCTACCAAACGCGTTCAACCTTCCTTGGCTTCGATCCTATACCAGATTAAATCATCAATTTCATCATTTAATCCAAGATTCCAACAATTTTCTCCCTCAAAACCCCTAAAATTCGTAGCTCCATAACTTGGGGAAAATGGATGAAAACTTACCAAGCTTTGAGGGTTTGGCAATGGAGGGGAGATGATGATGGTGCTGAAATTTGGAGGGATGGGCTTCACTTCTTCTTCTTCCTTTCTCTTCTTCTTTCCTCTTCTTCTTTCTCTTCTTTTCTTCCTCTTTTCCTCTTCTGTTCGCGTCCTCTTCTTTCTTTCTTTCTTTCTTTCTTTCTTTCTTTAACACACACACACACACATAGTTATTTAATAAATAAGTGGTAACGTGGTCCAATTACCATATTGATCTTAATCCCTTATTTCGATTCCAAAACTTCCTTGACCCGTATTATCCGGTTAACGATCCGATGACAACCAATAAATAATTTTAGTACTCAATAAGTTTACCTATCAAGTACTAAAACAATTCAATTGGGTTAACATCCAAATAATTCTATTAATTATTTTGAGGATGTTACAATATTCAATTTCATATTGCTCAAACTTAATAGCAGTCGAGCAATGATAATCTCTGTTGTTGTAGGAGGACAGTTGGGAAGCCATTCAGTAAATCTGAATAAAGTGATTAACTATTGATAGAAACAAATTGAAGATATCAAGTTATTTATATAGATCAAGTAGTTTTTAAGAAAAGAGAGAAACAAAAATTAATCAAGACGAAGGATACCCCAATATGGATTCTTATATAAATATATTGAATGATAATAGGGTCTAATCTATGGTTGAATTAAAATTGGTTCTTATATAATCATATTTATTTTCACCTAACCGGTTTTCGAAGAACCTATTTCTTATATTTGAACATCTATATTTTTTGTAAATACTAAAGTACTCTAAAATACACAGTTTAACACCATACTTTACGTATTTTTTCAGGAAATCATTATTTTTCTCTACCAAAAAATTTATTGAGGAATGAACTACGCGTATTTGGACAGTTAATTTTTTTTCTAAAACCTAAAATACCTTAAAATAAATTACGAAAACAAAATAAAAAACAACATTTAGATATAAGACAACACGTATTGCTATTGATTGTTCTCATAAATTAACACTTCCCTATAAATCTTCACATGCATCATCTAACATGCATGCTCGCCAGATGGCACCAAGAGGAGGAGGTAATGTTTACCCATTAGTCCACTCTTCCATATGACTCTACACGTTACATGCACTATCACCCACCATGAATCACGTGTCTTTGGGTAAGCAACTCAACGCATTAGAAGCCACGCATGGTTGCCAAACGTACGATATATGCGTGATGAGTCAAATTTACGCATTTATTCAAGCAAACTTTTAGCTTCATCAGTCTATAAAATGAAGACATAAGTTGAAGTACTCGCATACCACTCCTCTTCCACCACTTAATTAACGACGTCTTCTTTGTTTAGTTTACAGATCAATTTTCTTTATTTACATCTGAGTATTTTTAAGAAATAATCTTATTTTATAAAAATGCTAGAGATGTAAATATAGAAGTTGTCGATCTTAGCTTTAAGGTATGAAAATACTCAGAGATGTAAATTAACATGTGTTATTGTATATTTGTTAGATATAATATTATCAGGTAAGTCGTTAATAGAAGTAGTCTTTAGTATAAAAGACTACTGCAAGACGACCACATCAACTCCATCAAATTACCATCAGGAAATCTTCAAGCAGATGGGAAGAAATTACTAAATAAATTTGATGTGAATTATAACAGAACGAATACAAGTAAAATACGTTTCTGAAGAATCGATGCAGCCCTAAAGTTCTTCTGTTCACCAACAATGTTTGTCGGTTATTACTACAAAGCCGATCACAATATTTCCTATATCAAACCACGAAGGTAACACTAAAGTAATGAAGACAAATTCAAGGATGAAAACCAATTGAAAATATTATATTATATTTTTTTGATAAGTCAAAGTGTATTATCAGATGTACAAGGGGTACCACAACCCGTTCAATTTGAAACATTATAGTATATTTAAGAGATTATTGAGTTTTACGATTTAAATGTATTTTATTTGAAAAATTTCAAACTATGCAATGTGATATCAACACCTGAAATTTGGATGAAGTATAAATTATAATGACACCAATTTGCAGCCATCGTAGCATAGGAAGAATTTCATGGTGACAATAATAAAAAGATTAAACACAACATCTTAACTTATATAACCGAAATGAATATACAGTTCTACATGTTTATCCATATTTAAATATTTCAATCTGTTGCAAATTTATGAAGTACGCGAACGTTCCACCATAATGGAATACATATATTATAGTATATAACAGTGTTGTTACAAAAAACCAAAAAAATACTCCTGGGTACGTATGCCTCCCTTCCTCAGCCAACAACCATCATTGGTTGAGCTTTGAAGGGATTATTGAATAAATAAGACAGTCCTGCAAACAAATTATAACAGCATAAGAAAACAATTAATAGAAAATGTTGGTAAAGAAAAATAATTTGACCTATCAATCCGGTATTCGAAAATATTAGGTGAACAAATAAATATAAAACGTAGGGGCGTTCTAAGTAAAACAGTAAGATGAAAAATAAATAGTAGAGATTTATATTAATTTAGTTAAAAGTTAGTAATAAAGAATTTTTTGTTTTTCCGTAAAAAGTTACGTATTTGGTAGAACAAAATGTTTATTGATTTTTAGAATAAAGCGATAATAATATTAAACGATATCATTTATTTTGAAACACATTAACACAAGTCAGTAAACGGATCGAAAACAAAGTTAGATAATAAGATAAGTAACTCACAACATGATTATTCAGCGGAACAGTTGGCTATTGACGATCAGCAGCTATACCAAATTATGAAAGACCTCCGTATACACTACATTAGCGGTTGTATTTTTATCTTTATCGTCTTCTCCGGTGACTAAGATCTTCAAACTCTTTCTAGATGTAACTCTTGAAAGAACCACGTATAACTGGCCATGTGAGAAAACAAGTTTTGGAAGATAAATTCCAACATATTTGAGAGACTGTCCCTGACTTTTGTTTATAGTCATTGCAAAGGATATCGTTACTGGAAACTGTCTCCGCTGAAACTTAAAAGGAATTTGAGGATCAGACGGCGTTAAGGATAGCCTCAGAATGTATACTTTTTGTCCAATATGACTACCGGATATCACCGTACCCTCAATAACAAATTTACCCACTCTGGTTATGATCAACCTAGTTCCGTTGCATAATCCCAATGATTGGTCAATATTTCTTAATAACATAATAGGTATACCAATCTTAAGTTGCAAACTGTGATTTGGGAGACCAGAAGCAATAATAGTATTTAAAAACTCTGGTGTATGTATAGTATCAAGAAAATCATATTCAACACTCAATGATATCGTACTGTCAAAGCTCAAATATGTTTTCTCTTCTCCTGGCATCAAAGATAGGATAAAATGATTAAGAACATCTACCAAATCATTGGTAGGAGCTAATATAGCTCGGTCTCTAAAGAAATTTGGATCAATCATGTTGGATAAGAACGATGGATATATAGCGTCCACAATAGTTTCAAGACCACTTCGGGACACCTTTAACAACAAATCATCGGGTACGTCGACAATCATGTTAAAGTCGTCAACTACACCGACCACGCCGTTACCAATACCCAAAACCCAATCAGCAAACTGCTTCCTTTCAGCCACCTCGGCATTAGAATGACCGCTATTAAGCCTCATATTTGTTGAAAGAATTAGAAGTTCATAGAAATTCCAAAGGTAAGATGAATTAATAGAAGAATGAACTATTTCTTGTCTTGTTCCCTTAGGAATAACAGGTAAAATCTGTCTAAAATCTCCACCTAAAACAACTACCTTGCCACCAAACAGAATGTCAAGCGAACCATTGTTGGCAAATCTCATGATGTCTTTGAATGTTTTATCGACAGCCTCAAAACAATGTTTATGCGTCATAGGCGCTTCATCCCAAATGATAAGTTTAGCACTAACTATCAGTTGAGCTAAAGGACTTCCTTGATTAATGTTGCAAGTAGAAAATTCATCAACATTTAAAGGAATGCAAAAACGTGAATGCGCAGTCCTTCCACCAGGAATTCGAAGTGCAGCTATTCCACTCGAAGCAACAGTTAGAACAATATCACCCTCAGATCTTAATGCAGACGACAACGCCCTCCATATATATGTTTTCCCAGTTCCTCCATAACCATAAACAAAGAATAATCCAGGCTTACCGGATTTGACTCTATCTATAATAGTAGTATCATATACATATCGTTGTTCAAGAGTCATATTAGAGAGTAATTCAACATATTCCAACCCCAAAGCCTGTCTATCATAGTTAGGCTCGTCAAAAACCAACCTATTCTGAGTGTTTGAAAGTAATGATGGATCTGGCTGTGGCATGGTAGAAAACTCAGCCAAACTCTTATTATTACTCTATAAAATCTTTTGAATATCGGCCAGTGCGAAAGCTTGTAATTCTTCTGAAGATAGATATAAATCTATACGAACAAATAACATTTATCATATAACGATTTAAATATACTAAGGTAAAAATAACAAAAACTTTAAAGTTAAAATATGAAGAACCTAGAAACTTTAATAGTCGCCTCTGTCTGCATAAAATGTCATCCGACAAATGCTTCCATGTACTTTCCCAGACATTTTCTGGCTTTGATAGTTGATTTGACATGAGTAACACAGCAAACAAATGTCGTAAAAAAGATGGTTCCCCAAAAGCTTGCCTCATTGATGCCTTTGACGTATTCACGATCATCATCTAACAAACCATGAGCATAGCAAGCTTCCTTAAAAGTTAAATGAATATCATCGTTGACTTTTCGGAGATCTTCAAAAGAAGTTGGTCCTCTAACATATGCAAGAAGCATTCTCAAATAATATTTTTCTCCACAGCCAGGTGGAACAAAATGAAGCCGACCAATTGAAAAACCTCTTTTACGCGGTATCCACTGACGTTCTGTATCCTTCCAAACAAACTTCGAAGGAAATCGAGCATACGTGAGAGTTTTAGCTTCCGAATATTTCTTGTTTGCATCCATCCACGCCAAAAACTTAGTAGTATGCGTACTATTTCTGATAAGCACATCCTTGATACTGTTGGTAGCCTCATAAACAACATAGTGTTCATCGGGCAGATGAAAAGTCAAACGCTCAACTGATGGTTCTCTGTAATGAATATCAAAACTAAATATCCTCCAAACAGCCTCACACGACGATAAATATCTACAGTCGTAATACATCTTAATTTCATCAACAACTGCACTCTCAGGATTATCCGTTGGATTGGTGTAAAAAGTCGTAGTAACCCGATCACGACCTTTGTTAACATACTTGAACAGATATTTAACAGACCGAGACTGATTGCACCATTCAACATTGATGTGAGCGTTAAACTTAAGAAGTAGGTTCTTATTGTATGGGACAACAAACCTGTTGTCTACTGCAAAATCACCCTTTTGAAAAGATACTCCATTATTTCTTCGCATGTAAAGAGGATACCCGTCAGCATCAATAGTGGTCTCAGTCACAAACTTTTTTGGAAAATTTTTAATGCATTTATTGTTTTGCATGCAAGGCGACATTGGATGATCCATTCCACAAGGCCCATGTACCATCAAAGATGTCACAATATCAAAAAGCTCTGGATCATTTTTTTTATCTGGAAGCTCAGCAGAAATAAATTTGTCAATATCATCAGTTAGAATAGATCTGTACTCAGCTGATAGGAATGCCAAAATATGTGCATGGGGTAGACCTCTTTTCTGAAACTCGATAGTATAAATCACTGTAGATGAACGCAAAACAAAAAAGTACGTAATAAGGTTTAATAAAATGGATTAAATAAGTGGGAAAAGTAAATAAAGAAAATGAAATTAAAGAATACCTGATTTTACTTTGCCGAATATGTCTCCTTTTTTTATCCTTAATGAGCTGATCAAGTTTTATTTTAAAAAGTCTGCAAGTCATATCTGGTCTATCTTGCGACATAAAGTTGTAAATATTGAAATACTCTACAAGTTCTAGCCACTTATGATTGCAGGTGAAAGTAATAAATAAATCTGGATAACCAGCCCAAGAACATATAGCCATCGCATCTAAGTAATTTTGAAACATATATCTAGCTCCGCCAACAAAAGACGAAGGTAGTATTATACGTTTACCTGTAGAGGCAGAACTGGATTCACCTCTTAAAATAGCGTCAGTCAAGCCATTATAGACATCAGCTCTCAAATCTTTTTGATGAAACCGAACCCACTACAACCTGGTGGCTTCTATCATGCTGTACGTACCCATCAACTAAGAACTGCTGAAATAGACGACGACCATACAACAAAAGACCTTTATCAGCAATTTTGTGTTGAATTCTATAAGCAAACCATTCCCTCAAAGTTAGTTTCCCTCTTTTTATCGATGGAGCGCTGGAGTCACCACTGAATTCAATGTCTTCAACAAAACCGTCTTCACCCCAAGGAAATAATATAGGATACTGCATAGGTAAATATGCTGCACTTAACAAAGGAATACGCTGCAGATCACCAGATTGAGTCTGGACAATAACATCCCGATTAGAGTTGGCCGTATCAAAATCACCGACAATTAAGGCTGCAACTTCTGAAGCAGATGGTACATTATAACGTCTTCCATCACGTCCACGTTTACCAATGATACGCATTCTCATATTAGGAACACTAGAGGAAGACATGTGCTGTCTGAGCATTCGAAAGTTTTGAACAAATGGATTGCAATCATCAAGAACATCTTTGAGAGCAGCCACCAATGTTGCATTAGATGAAGATGCATCATTCTTCATTCTATGAAAATAAGCCATATAAAAAATGTGCACAGATTGAAGGACAATAATTACGGAATTAGAGAAGGTGATATAAACACTACCTGACTACATCCATTCGGTTAGATATCTCATTCTGAGTGTTGTAACACCCCTTTTCTACCCCATAGTTTACACGTCATTTATCAGAGTACAAAAATCTTTTTCATTTATATTGATTTTAACTGATAGAAAGGAAATGTCACATCGTCATTTATAAAACTCCTCATTTGCGCTCGTTATAGTTTGTGCAATAAAACCACCGTCATAAAAATTAGACTTCACAAAAATTCAACACATCACAGCGGAATAAGAGAATAACTCACTAAGGCTCTCAAACACATCTCATATACTCCACATAGTCATTAAACAGTTAATTAATTAAACTATCAGACTTCAACCACGCCCCCTAGGTGCTACAGTATCAGAGAGCGACTCGACAGACATCCCAACGGCTATCAAAGAAGGTAGTAGGACCTTCACTCGCGGTTACCTGCAGCGTTGCCACAATAGAGCAACATTCCAAGCAGAAGGGGTGAGAATTTCAATAAAACATAATTAAGCATATAATAGAGTAATATGGGCAACAGTCTCACAACATCATCATTATCATCAACTCCATAGCAGACAATCACACAACGTCATAAACATGTATGTGCATGAAAATGCAACCCACTCCTGGGTATATGCATGATGGTACCATACTCGTCGTAAATAAGCCACTATGGGCACACCGTCACTGCCACTATGGGCGCACCGTCACTGCCACTATGGGCGCATCATAATTATGCACATGCTATGAGACACTATGGACACATGTGCAAACACCAAATCACTCACCTGGAGTACTCGTCATCGTCATCATAGAACACTCATAGAGTGTACTCGTCATAATCACCATAATAATATCACACTTCTTCATAAACATCACATTCAAAATTGGAGTAACAACATCCTTAAATCTTAAATAACAATACATTAAAATTTAAGTGACATAACATTTAAATTTTAAGTAGCTACACATTGGAAATCTAAGTGGTAAACCATTTAAATTTAAGTAACTACACATTAACAATTTAAGTGACAACCTATTTAGAAATTCGAGTAACAACTTGTTTAACTTTTGGACAAACATCTCATTTTCATGCCTAAGAAACATCACAATCAAATCGAGAGAAACAACAATAGGACAGTAGCCTTTTAGCGCAAACAGCAGCAAAATACAACAAGTATTACACATAAAATAGCGCTTTACTGTTTATAAAACAGCAGCATTTTTATTTTAGAAAACAGCAAGACAGCAACATATTTAAATGGTTAACAGCAACATTTTTAGTTCTGAAAATCAGCATCATTTTATTTGACAAAAACAGCAAACAGCAACACATTTAAATGGTTAACAGCAACATTTTTAATTCTGGACAGCATCAGTTTATTTTATAAAACTGCTTACAGCAACACTACAAAATCTGGACAGCAACATTTTTGTTTTATAAAACTGTTTACAGCAGCACTACAAATTCTGGACAGCACATTTTTGTTTTATAAAACTGTTTACAGCAGCACTACAAATTCTGGACAGCAACATTTTTGTTTTATAAAACTGTTTACAGCAGCACTACAAATTCTGGACAGCACATTTTTGTTTTATAAAACTGTTTACAGCAGCACTACAAATTCTGGACAGCACATTTTTGTTTTATAAAACTGTTTACAGCAACACTACAAAAATCTAAATTAACTACACCACATTTCACCAAAATCGCAATTTGCCTCATCCTATCACATGACACTTCACATTGTCCACACCAACAAATCATCAAAATAATATCCTATGGCAAATTCGCATATCAATACCAACAAATCAAATCTTTCATCCATCATAACATACACATCTTTAAATCATCACACACCAAAAATTGAAATTTACCTCATCATATCCTATGGCAAATTCGCATATCAATACCAACAAATTGTCCAATTAACATCCCAATCAAATCAAATCTTTCATCCATCATAACATACACATCTTTAAAATCATCACAACATCTAAACCCCATACAACCCACCATATACCCAATTATATTCAATTGAAACGCTCACCCTTACCTTAGGTTATGACGAACACGCTATCTCTGTATACGTAAGCTCCAAAGATCACCGCAACACGACCCCTCTCCCTTTTCTCCTTGGGATTTGCGCACTTCTCCTCTTCCTCCTCTTCTCATGAGCGCCGTTCCTCCACCCTCTCCTCTCTCTCTCAATTCGCCTCTTTTCTTTCTTTTTACAAAAATGAGCTAAAACCTAATTTTTCACTTTAAATATGCGCCTAGGCTAGTGGGCTTGGATTGCGGGCTTTCCCCGCAGCTTAAGCCCAATTTAATTAAAACACCACCTCCAATTACAATACCACTCCTCATTTTATTTTTAAAGCACCTTATAATTATTATAATAAATAATAAATAATTATATTATTATTTCTACCACCCAATTTCATTTAATTAATTAAATAAATTAATCTATTATTTTTGGGGTGTTACAAGTGTCATATATGTAAAGTTGGGCAAGTTTAGGCTGAGATCCAGAATTGGTAGCAGACTTCCAATTGAATGATAGTTTTCCCCATTAAGTATGAAAACCGGTGGTGCATTACCGGTATTTACAGATCGATCAATCTTATCACCGATTGAAGTAAATGAAAACATATTATTGAAAGACCTTATATTGTCAAGAAAATATTGGCTCTGAACATGTTGGTGATGGAATAACTGGTAAAATAATGGTGGAGGGTCTTTATAAGGAGGAATTTGAATTCGACCTCGACTACAACATCTGGTAAAAGTAGGCGAGTTGGACTTATAATATTTCTGGACCCTTTCATCAAACCACATAATAGCACCACAGAAGTTGCAAGCATAACCGGGTTGTCCAACATTCCAGTAGCATTGAACGCGTTTGTCTAAAGATAAGTAAATTCACCAGTTATTGATGAATCGTAGAGGAAGATTAGATAGACAAATATATAATTAAAAAATGAACAAAAAACCTGTCCGACTTTTGTGTGTAACACTATTTTGTTGCTTTACTTGTGTTGTTATCCGGCGGAGAAAATGACAAGTCTGATAAAACGAAGGTTAAAATAAGTACGCAGGAAATCATGAAAAAATAAAGGGGATTACATTGTAACACAATAACAAAGTATTACTGCACAACAAAGTATTACTGCGTTCAGATAAACTATACCGTACCATATACCAAGGCTTTGTTGGTGTTGGTTGAACTAACATTAAGAGGCACACGGGAACCAACATGTTGCAAAATATATTTGCCAGGCAAAAGACCTCTTCTATAAGGAGTAGATATTCTTGTAAGGGACGATGCTTTACTTTTGTTGCGAGAATCGCCGCTCATAATAATGTATTAACGTGTTCCAACACTAATGGAAAGACAGATGAAAAACGAAATTTTGGAGTGAGGATACGAGAATGATATGAGATATAGAGGCAACAAATAAATGATGCACATATATAGTTACACATAACTACCAAGATATTTAAAATATAGATATATATAAAATTTATATATATATATATATATATATATATATATATATATATATATATATATATATATATATATATATATATATTTGATAGGCAATGTTAGTGGGGGTGGGGGAAATGTTAGTTTCTTGAGTTTGAACCTGGGAACACTTGCGACGGCTGAAGTAAGTCATACTTTATAAGAAAATACGGTATGAATAACTATTTTATTAAGCAAGGAAAAGCACCCAGAGGTAAATAAAATGACAGACAAACACGATTTTTATTCGATAGAAACACAAGTACAACGTAAGGCAACAATAAAGGACAAAAGATAGTAAACCAAACTGATACAAACAGATACAAAGTTACACAGAAAGAAAAAACTTTAAAACAAAAGACAACAGATTTATTGTAGCATTGATAACATAGCAGGTTCACAGATCGAAACGACACGATCAGCCATTTAGCTCGCGTTTAACAACAACCATCTCCTCAGATGTTGGAAGTGTAACAGGGATTCCATCAGCAACTTTCAGGTTCTTTGCTGGTGAATTTGGAGACAACTCAGCAGGATAGTTGTCGTCATAATTAGTAAGGTCTAATGGACGCTTGGAAGACCCGGGTGTTGAGTCATTTTCAGCATCAATAGTGGCAACATCTTGGGGAGTAACTTCCTCGTTATCAAGAGACAGTGAGTCATTTTCAGCATCAATGGTGGCAACATCTTGGGGAATAACTGCCTCGTTATCTGTAACACCCCGGTATTTCTATTTGTTAAAAAAACACCCAAGTGCACATTAAACACACATCAGAGATAATATTTCCTGCTCAGACACTGAATACCACTACAAAATTTTTGCTGAAATATAACATAACATAACTGTCTTATACACAATTAAGACCGTACGGTTCTCAGACCATAAACTGTCAGCAACTGTGGTAGTCAGAGTCATACAAGAAAGCGGAATGAAAGATAAACATAACACTAATGCCATAGTGCTGTGATACATGGACAACAGAAGGAAAATAAACTAAAACATAAAGCTAAGTCATTATCCATTTCCCGGGGGCCACCTACTCGTGCCTCTGAGGTTTCTTCTGTCCCTGTTTATCTGTAAAACAACAACATTTAAACAGTGAGATACAATCTCAGTGAGTTCTACCGAGACCCCTACTAACTCTCTCGGTTCTGTTATAAATTCGCTTTAACCTAGCACGGCACCGACTGCATGACTGCTAAACCCCGGTGAACGTGTTATCACAAAGTGCGGCACCGACTGCATGACTGCTAAACCCCGGTGTATCGCACACAATTTTTAACATAACATCGACTGCGTAACCGCTAAACCCCGGTGAACCCCCCTACCAATAGTACATTCTCCTATTGGCATGGAGCCTAGGGTAAGGGATCATGACTGCCCCGCCTAGTATGTTATACATGGGTCGTCACCCAACTCGATACATATACAAACATATATCTACAATCGTATGAACCCATAGTCCATTTACATTATGCTTTACCACGTAGGACTCATAGTCCGCTTTGTTATTAATAAATCATATCACACACGTATACTATTGTTCGGCTTTTCGAAAGAATTTCACTTCAAAAGTATTTTATAAAACCCTTTTTAAACATACCCAAAATCATGGCATTAGAAGCCCAATATCATTATAGAAGGGTTAGGAAAGGGTTAGGAAAGGATTGGAATCGAAACAGAATCATTTTGGGCACTTTGAAAATTTTGGGCAGAACTTGGCGCACGGGTCGTGCCCCTGGACGCACGGGTCGTGCGCCCTGTTTGACATTTTTTAAACACTGAACCCGAACCAGGCGCACGGGTCGTGCGCCCTGGACGCACGGGTCGTGCGCATTTGACAGCATTGCTAAAATGTCCTGTTTTATGAAAATTTGCTTTCCGATCAATCCGAAACTCGCCCCGATCGATTCCTAACTCGAAAACAGACAATACCAGACTATATCCCAGTCCAATCAACATCAAACATTCAAGCAATTCAATCAAAAACTCAACGATTACGAATTTCGTCAAAACGCGATATATTTCAAACTAACGTTTTCGACTCGAAATCTTTCGGAACCAAGTCACACAATTCATTTCAAAACGGAATTAGCCTAAACATGAGTAAAACTCACCCTTGAAGCGAGAGTCGTTGCCGAGCCGAAATCACCGAGATGTCAAAATCACCGAATCGAACCCAATCAACACCGAACCGCTCCTAACTTCATTTCGAGCTTCCAATCTCGTTCAATCCGCTCCTAGCTTCGATCCTAAACATAACCCAATCACCAACACAACTTATCAATCCTTGATTTCAACAAATTTCCAACAAAAACCCCCTAAATTTCGTAGGTCACAAAAAGGGGGAGAAATTGGATGAAATCTTACCTAGCTCTTGGGTTATGATGAGGGGAGTGAGATGATGAAGATGATGAATTTTGGAGGGATGGGCTTCACTCCTCTTCTTCCTTTCTCTTCTTCTTTCCTCTTCTTCTTTCTCTTCTTTTCTCTTCTTTTCTTTCTCTTTTCCTCTTATGTGCGTATCCCTTCTTTCTTTCTTCTCTTTTATTCTTTTCTTTCTTTAAACACACACACACACACACACACATATTTAATTAATAAATAAGTGGTAGCGTGGTCCAATTACCATATTGATCTTAATCCCTTATTTCGAATTCAAAATTTCCTTGACCCGTATTATCCGGTTAACGATCCAATGTCATCCAATAAATAATTTTAGCACTCAATAAATTTACCAGTCAAGTACTAAATTATTCCCATTGGGTTAACATCCAAATAATCCGCCTAATTATTTTGAGGATGTTACATTCTCCCACACTTAAAAGAATTTTGCCCTCAAAATTAAACACAACGTACCTCAAGAAAACAAATACGGATACTGAGTCCGCATATCGTCCTCCAACTCCCAAGTAGCTTCCTCGACGGAAAAACCATCCCAAACCACCTTGACAATGGGAATTGATTTCGTCCGTAGTGTCCTCTCGCCACGTTCCATGATGTAACTTGGATGAGGTTGGAAAGACAAGTCCGGTTGAAGGTCAATCGTTTCAAAATCTAACGGTTGACTTGGATCGGGAATGTACTTCCGCAATTGAGACACATGGAATACATCATGCAGATTTGACAATGGCGGAGGCAAAGCAATACGGTATGCAAGAGGCCCGACTCGCTCGATAATTTGGAAGGGCCCAATATACCGAGGACTGAGTTTCTTCACCCGTAATGCCCTTCCTGTGCCAATTGTCGGTGACAATCTCAAAAACACATGATCACCTGACTCAAACTCTAACGGCCTTCTCCTTTTGTCGGCATAACTCTTTTGCCTACTTTGAGCAGCTTTCATTCTTTCCCTGATCTGGCGGATCTTTTCAGTAGTGTCATGAATCATCTCGGGTCCTAACAATCGGTTCTCACCTACTTCCCACCAACACAATGGAGTTCTACATTTCCTACCATACAAGGCTTCAAAAGGTGCCATTCCGATACTGGAATGATAACTGTTGTTGTAAGAGAATTCTACCAATGGAAGATGATCCTCCCATTTCTTCCCGTTATCAAGTACCGAAGCCCGAAGCATACCCTCCAATGTCTGGATAGTCCTCTCGGTCTGACCATCTGTCTGCGGGTGATAAGCGGTACTAAGAAGTACTTTAGTCCCTAATGCTTCATTCAGAGCTTTCCAAAATCGAGAAGTGAATTTCGGATCTCGATCCGACACTATACTGGTAGGAACCCCATGTAACCTTACTATGTTCTTTAAATACACCTCAGCTAACTTGGATACTTTACTGCTCGAACGAATTGGAATAAAATGAGCTGATTTGGTTAACCGATCTACAACTACCCAAATGGAGTCGTTACTGGCTTGAGACCTTGGCAACGCCATTACGAAATCCATGGAAATGTCTTCCCATTTCCACACTGGCACGTCGAGTGGCCGTAGCAGACCAGCAGGCTTCTGATGTTCTATCTTAACTCTTTGGCAAGTTAAGCATTGAGATACGAATTCAGCAATCTCTAACTTCATTCCATGCCACCAATACATCTGCTTTAAATCTCTATACATCTTGGTGGATCCAGGATGTACAGAAAACAAACTTCGGTGTGCTTCCTCTAGCACTTGCTTTTTAATATCTTCATTATCGGGCACACAGATCCTACCGTTGAAACAAATCACTCCATCACTATCTTCGGTAAAGTCTGGCAACACTTTTTTGTGATTGTAGCTTCACATCAATTTCCTGCGCTAAGCGAATAGAATCCCTTAATGAACTGGAGATCCTCATATGGCTCAACACTAACCGGCTCTTCCTTGATCTTGCATTCAAATTTAAGTCCCTAAAGGATTCCAACAATTTCATTTCATGCATCATAAACTCTGCTATGTGAATGGATTTCCTACTTAGTGCATCAGCTACAACATTAGCCTTTCCCGGATGATACTTCAATTCGAAGTCATAATCCTTCAGAAATTCCACCCACCTTCTCTGCCTGTTATTCAACTCCTTTTGATCAAACAAATATTTCAAGCTTTTGTGATCACTAAAGACTTCGAAATGAGACCCATAAAGGTAATGTCTCCAAATCTTCAGTGCGTACACAATAGCTGCCAACTCCAAATGATGAGTTGGATAATTCTCTTCATGAGTCTTCAACTGTCTGGAGGCATAGGCTACAACTTGTTGGTTCTGCATGAAAACACATCCCAAACCCTTCCCCGAAGCATCACTGAAAATTTGAAAATCCAAAGACGGATCTGGAAGAGTTAGGATTGGAGCAGAAGTCAACCTAACCTTCAACTCTTGAAAACATTCCTCACAATCGGTATCCCATATAAACGGTTGGGCCTTACGAGTTAACCGAATAAGCGGAAGAACCAATTGTGAAAAACCTTGAATAAACCTCCTGTAGTAACCAGCTAGACCCAAGAAACTTCTTATTTCAGTGACAGATGTTGGTCGTTCCCAGTTCAACACCGCTTCCACCTTACTGGGATCCACCGCAACTCCCGATTGGGAAATCACGTGTCCCAAAAACTTCACTTCCGGCATCCAGAAGTCACACTTCGACGGCTTGGCATACAATTTCTTTTCTCGGAGTACGTTCAGAACAATGCGGAGATGTTGAACATGGTCCTCAATGGTCTTAGAGTACACCAAGATATCATCAATAAAAACTACTACAAACTGATCAAGATATGTGTGGAACACTCGGTTCATGTAATCCATGAATACGGCTGGAGCATTAGTCAAACCGAAGGGCATCACTACGAACTCGTAATGTCCATATCTAGTACGGAAAGCTGTCTTCGGAATATCTAAGGCTCTTACCTTTATTTGATGATAGCCCGACCTCAGATCAATTTTTGAAAATATCACTGCACCTCGAAGTTGGTCAAGCAGATCGTCTATCCTTGGCAAGGGATATTTATTCTTGATCGTCACTTTATTCAGTTGTCGATAATCTATGCACAATCTCATGCTACCATCCTTCTTTTTGACTAACAACACCGGAGCACCCCATGGAGAAGCACTCGGTCGGATAAACCTTTTCGATATTAACTCTTCAAGTTGAGACTTCAATTCCTTCAATTCTAAAGGAGACATCCTATAAGGGGCAATAGATATCGATCCTGTACCAGGAATCAATTCTATTGAGAATTCTACCTCTCGGTCAGGAGGAAAGGATGAAACTTCCTCTGGAAAGACATCTAGAAATTCATTTACCACTTGCACAGATGACAAGTCTAAACCCGTTTCAGTAGACGCAGACAACATAATAAGAATAGCTTCCGCACCTTGGAATAATGACTGGCTTGCCTCGGTATAAGAGATCGTTGCTTCAAAGTTTGCCTGTGTCAACCCTACGGATTCGGAGGCGAAGCTAATGGTCCGATCGGCACAGTTGATTGTTACATGATTTTCAGCCATCCAATTCATACCCAGAACAATGTCCATACTTCTCATAGGCAAGCAGATAAATTTCACAACAAATTGTCTGTCCCCTATGACAAGTAGGCAATTTTCACATAATGATTGGGTCTGGACACGACCCTTGGCAGCAGTTAAAATAGTTATCGGTTCGGATAGCTCAGATAATGCTAGTCCCAACCGATCCACACACGCTTGTGATATAAAACAGTGAGTTGCACCGGAATCATATAAAATATTGACCGAGTTATTAAAAAGAGATCCTGTACCCCTCAGAAGATTATCAGTAGGTGCAATGGTCCGAGCATCCAAAGTGTTGATTCGCCCCTGACCAGAAGCATTTGGTGCTCTTTGTAAATTCTTCTTTGTTGGGCACTGATTTGCATAGTGACCCTCTTCATTACAGACATAACACCGATCAGATCTTGATGGACACTCGCCACGGTGATACCTTCCGCACTTATTACAATTTTTAAACCTCGCTGGGTCGGCCGCTTGCACCTGCTTCCCTTTATAATTACCACCCTTGCCTGAGTCATGCTTGGGACCCATCTGAGAACTAGATGACCCAGTGCTCTTTCTATTCTGATGGAATGCCTTTCTGCTTGCATACAACCTTGACAAATCACTTTCGGCGATATAGGCTTGTTATACCATGGCTGCATAGATGGTCTTCGGAAATGAACTAAGACTCTGAGCAATATCCTCTCTCAACCCATATTTGTACCTGTCAGTTTTCCATCGGTCATTGGGGGCATATCCAGCTAAACCGAAGAATTGATACAACTCTTCAAATTTAGCCGTGTATTGGCCCACGGTCAAGCCTCCTTGTGTGAGAGTTAAGAACTCATTTTCTTTATCAAACCTCATAGCCGTGGGAAAGAATTGTTCCAGAAATGATGTTCGGAAATTTTCCCAAGTCTGGGGAGTTTCCATTGTCTCCATCATGGCCCTAGCATTTGTCCACCAGTTATTGGCCTCTCCCTTCAACATATGGGATGCCAACCTCAACTTCTCTTCATCGGTCACTTGCATTGTTAGAAAGATCTTTTCAATGTCATCTAGCCAATGTTGTGCTCTCATGACATCCGGCCCACCTCTGAACTCGGAGGGTTTCATTTTCAGGAATTCTGTAAAAATTCTTCTTGAGTTCACTTGTGGCTCTTGTGCTTGATGCTGCTGAGCATTTTGCTGTTGGATCTGTTGCTGTTGATGCATAAGCATCATGTCTTGCATCATTTTCTGCTGGTTCTCGATCACATTTTCATCCAATCAAAATGTGGATCAGTAGCAGGGGGAGGAACTCCTCTACCTCTTCTGGCCATGATTCTGCGAAATATGCACAAAGTATTAAGTTGATCAAGCTCAATGTCAAATAGCATACTAAGAAAATCACGACTGAAGAAAGTAAAAGACTCTAATAGCTAAGTCCGACTAGGTCGAACCGCTCTGATACCAACTGTAACACCCCGGTATTTCTATTTGTTAAAAAAACACCCAAGTGCACATTAAACACACATCAGAGATAATATTTCCTGCTCAGACACTGAATACCACTACAAAATTTTTGCTGAAATATAACATAACATAACTGTCTTATACACAATTAAGACCGTACGGTTCTCAGACCATAAACTGTCAGCAACTGTGGTAGTCAGAGTCATACAAGAAAGCGGAATGAAAGATAAACATAACACTAATGCCATAGTGCTGTGATACATGGACAACAGAAGGAAAATAAACTAAAACATAAAGCTAAGTCATTATCCATTTCCCGGGGGCCACCTACTCGTGCCTCTGAGGTTTCTTCTGTCCCTGTTTATCTGTAAAACAACAACATTTAAACAGTGAGATACAATCTCAGTGAGTTCTACCGAGACCCCTACTAACTCTCTCGGTTCTGTTATAAATTCGCTTTAACCTAGCACGGCACCGACTGCATGACTGCTAAACCCCGGTGAACGTGTTATCACAAAGTGCGGCACCGACTGCATGACTGCTAAACCCCGGTGTATCGCACACAATTTTTAACATAACACCGACTGCGTAACCGCTAAACCCCGGTGAACCCCCCCTACCAATAGTACATTCTCCTATTGGCATGGAGCCTAGGGTAAGGGATCATGACTGCCCCGCCTAGTATGTTATACATGGGTCGTCACCCAACTCGATACATATACAAACATATATCTACAATCGTATGAACCCATAGTCCATTTACATTATGCTTTACCACGTAGGACTCATAGTCCGCTTTGTTATTAATAAATCATATCACACACGTATACTATTGTTCGGCTTTTCGAAAGAATTTCACTTCAAAAGTATTTTATAAAACCCTTTTTAAACATACCCAAAATCATGGCATTAGAAGCCCAATATCATTATAGAAGGGTTAGGAAAGGGTTAGGAAAGGATTGGAATCGAAACAGAATCATTTTGGGCACTTTGAAAATTTTGGGCAGAACTTGGCGCACGGGTCGTGCCCCTGGACGCACGGGTCGTGCGCCCTGTTTGACATTTTTTAAACACTGAACCCGAACCAGGCGCACGGGTCGTGCGCCCTGGACGCACGGGTCGTGCGCATTTGACAGCATTGTTAAAATGTCCTGTTTTATGAAAATTTGCTTTCCGATCAATCCGAAACTCGCCCCGATCGATTCCTAACTCGAAAACAGACAATACCAGACTATATCCCAGTCCAATCAACATCAAACATTCAAGCAATTCAATCAAAAACTCAACGATTACGAATTTCGTCAAAACGCGATATATTTCAAAATAACGTTTTCGACTCGAAATCTTTCGGAACCAAGTCACACAATTCATTTCAAAACGGAATTAGCCTAAACGTGAGTAAAACTCACCCTTGAAGCGAGAGTCGTTGCCGAGCCGAAATCACCGAGATGTCAAAATCACCGAATCGAACCCAATCACACCGAACCGCTCCTAACTTCGTTTCGAGCTTCCAATCTCGTTCAATCCGCTCCTAGCTTCGATCCTAAACATAACCCAATCACCAACACAACTTATCAATCCTTGATTTCAACAAATTTCCAACAAAAACCCCCTAAATTTCGTAGGTCACAAAAAGGGGGAGAAATTGGATGAAATCTTACCTAGCTCTTGGGTTATGATGAGGGGAGTGAGATGATGAAGATGATGAATTTTGGAGGGATTGGCTTCACTCCTCTTCTTCCTTTCTCTTCTTCTTTCCTCTTCTTCTTTCTCTTCTTTTCTCTTCTTTTCTTTCTCTTTTCCTCTTCTGTGCGTATCCCTTCTTTCTTTCTTCTCTTTTATTCTTTTCTTTCTTTAAACACACACACACACACACACACACACACACACACACACACACACACACACACACATATTTAATTAATAAATAAGTGGTAGCGTGGTCCAATTACCATATTGATCTTAATCCCTTATTTCGAATTCAAAATTTCCTTGACCCGTATTATCCGGTTAACGATCCAATGTCATCCAATAAATAATTTTAGCACCCAATAAATTTACCAGTCAAGTACTAAATTATTCCCATTGGGTTAACATCCAAATAATCCGCCTAATTATTTTGAGGATGTTACATTATCAAGAGACACAGCCGTCAACACAGCGAGTGGTTCAGACTCCATAGTAGGAAGCTGTAAGTAGGAAACAGTGCAAATCAGATACAAATACTAAATAAAGATGAATGCGGTAGAAGAATGCATAGCGCATTAAAACATAAGATTAAAGAATATGCGTACCAAGGAGATGACATCAGGCAGATCCATGAGGTTATGGGCGAACTCAACCTCAGCAGAGGATAAGGTCACCTACATCCCGAAAGAATAAGACACTTTATGTAACACAAACTAAACAAATGTAAGCAATATTGTATGAGTAATTACGTACTGCAGGAGTATTATGTCTCTCAACGAAGGTGTTAATGATAGTCAGATCCGAGGTCACTCGCTTAACAGCAAAATGCTGCCAATTCTGAGTTATATTCCCTTCAACAATTGCAACTTTAAACAGCAAATCTTTATCAAAAAAGAGACTAAACTCATCCGGAAATGGAGCAGTGTGCAAGGTAGTCTCGAGCAACTGCTGAGCAGATCGCCCAACAATATCAGCAACAACACGATCAAAAAGGACAAAGGTTGCAGTCCCAGATGAATCGATCACCTTTGCTTCGACTTTGAAACTGAATAAAAAATGTTTAATCAAATTAAAATAACAATAATGGAAACACCGAATACATAATATACGAACACAATTAGACATGTTGGAGATGATATCGAGGGACACCAGTGACTATCCTTGAACATTTCGGATTTTTGCAGTAAAAGCGATTACCAACTTTGCCAACTTTCCGCAAACACCTATTACACGCATCATAGAGCCATCCTTATTGATCATCTATCTCAATCATACGGACGACAACAGCGACACCAACCTGAATGATTGGAACGTAAATAGAGTATGGGAGAAACCATTTCGTACGTAGTAAGACTAAAAGGAAACCAACAAACTAAATAATCGTAAAACATACCTCTGAAGTAGTTAACAGATGAGATAGTCATCTCGCGTGTTTGCAGCATTTCATCAGCCAAGGAGAGAGGTTGCGGAGCGATGATCTGAGTTATAGTTTGAGTCAAAGGCTCAGAAGGCGCAGCCATGCTAAGAACATAGATAAATGAAGTCAAAAAAGGGTATATTACAGAAAGAGAAAAGAATGATAGAAAGGAAGGTAAAATTACCTATGGATATAATCATAAATTTCAGGAATGGCAGAGTTGAAGAAAACCCTTGTACCAAAAAACGCATTGGAGATGCCAACAGTACCTTTAAAAAAATATAAATATAAACAGTTAGAGTTAGTTTTAACTACAACGTACAGATGCATGTAGTTGAAGAACAAAAGATAGTTGACACTAAGCCAGACCTTGAAAGCGCTTCAATTTGCATAGTTGAACAACAATGACAGGTGGGTTGGAAGAATTGTGTTGCTCAAGTTCGTGATTAAGTTCTTCAGCATAAGAACTCCTAATCGTGCATTCAAGTTGGTTACGACTAAACATAGAATATACAAATTAACTCAGTTTTCCCACAACCAATACAAACACTAAAGAATAACAAAAGGATGCATAAAGTTACGATTATACACACCTTAGATCCTCTAGGGTAAATTGCAGATATCTGGTTTGCGTACCATGCCTCTCATAATCTTTCAAAGTGTCCTTCCAAACTAAATGTCCGATGACATCTAAAATAATATAACCCAAACATAAGTAAGAAGAACAAAAAAACCAATCACCAATCAAAAACAAAAACACAAACCAGTAAGAAGGTCATCTCTAGATGCTTGCAAGATTTCAGTAAAAGGCATAAAGCAGAAATGATTGTTTGGTATCTTATCAGTTTCAATAGGAACACATTTCGTGAGCGCCATAAAATGAAACTTAAACTTATGCGAAGTAGTAGGAAACTTGACATCATTAGCAGACACCAGCAACTTCTCAAGACGATACGCAGATCCTTCCTTTATAACTGGGTGAAACTTGATAAGAAGACTTCGTTTTACAGTAGCATGGATCCTATCAAGCTGCAAGAAAAGAATAAACCAATCACAATATGAATACATGAAAGATTGTTTCAAGTAATGAGCAGACAAAAAACTAACCTTTTCATCAAGGAGTACCATTTCAAGACTGTTGGCTATTTGTTTGTCCCTGTGGTCAGGAACCCCCCAAAGCCTAATAACACGAACATCAACAGACCAATCGATCTTCCCAGCAACGACATCAGCAAGAAAAGCCATGTGAAAATTGGGAAAGTGAGGGTAGTGAAGCAGAGTTTGACAAAGGAAACGGGTTTAACAATTGAGAGAAGAAGTGTGTGAATTTGAGAAGGGAAGGGAAGCTATTTATAAGGGAGTAAGGCTGAGGTATCAACGGTAAAATATAGTAAAATAAGAAAGGAATAAACTGAAAACAACAATACTTCGAACCAAAGAAATCTAAAACGTTATAGAAAATAACCCTAAGCAAACAGCAAAGTAAAATACCCATGACAAACCAGATAAAGGAAACAATATGAACGGTTGGATTGCGAAGTAACATGATAGAAATAAAAAAAAACTAAACATGGCAGCATCAGAGCACACAAAAAGGAGGCTACGCAATAGATAGAACCGCAAGTTGTTAGAGCCTAGTGTAGAGTTTAACGGAACAGTAAACGTGACCAGATGGCCTACATGCAATGAATTACCATGGCACTTCTGAGTGTTACGGAGGTTAAAACTAAAACGGCACCGTTATTGAAAAGCATATAATAGCGAAACAAATAATTCCTTCCCACAAATGAAAAAAAAATTCAATAGAATTTACAAAATGTCCAGAAAAATATGAGTGAGAATAATATAAAATCAGTATCCGGTTGAAAGAAGTAAGTTAAAATATAAAAACGCAGAACAATAAATAACAATAATAACATAATGCGTAAACGAAACAAAAAAATTCAAACACAAACCACATACTTTATAGTAGTCAACGTTTGGTACAAACTTTGTACAATACACTACCAAAGAAAACACACACAAACAACACTACATATTAGGAGTGTTTATATTGTAACTACAGTTAGTTAGATATCTATGTTTAGTTAAGTGTATAGTTACTTTTTATTGTATTCTTGTTAGGCTGGTTAACTTTCTGTTACAGTTTGTTACCCTTGTATATAAGCTGAGGCTTTATTCATTGTAAAGTAACTTTATTCATTTCATCATCAATATGAAATCAGAGTTTATTTTGGGTTGTTGTTTGGATAACTAGATGGTATCAGAGCTACATTTGTGAGCTCTGGTTCATCGTTTGTTTCGTTCCTCTTTTCCAATCTTCAACATTCCTCTTTCGTTTCATCTTGATTTCCTTTTTCTTTCACCAAATTTCTGCTTCTATTCTTCGATTTTGCTGGTGAACTCGCTACATTTCATCATTTCATTCTTCAATTTTTGATTTCACATCTTCAGATCGGTTCAATTTCGCACAATTTCGCACGATGACTCAGTTCAGAATCCTATTCCGATTTTGCCACAAACAATGGCAATCCCTACTATCTTCATCCTAGCGAAACACCTGCGCTTACTCTCGTTTCTCCTGCACTTGAAGGCACGAAGAATTTTCAGCCATGGATTCGTTCCATGCGTATCAGTTTTATCTCGAAAAACAAGATTTCGTTCGTTGATGGAACGTTCAGTGCTCCGACGAAGTCCGATCCACTTTACAACCAATGGACTTGCTGCAATAGTATGGTTCTCTCGTGGATTCAACGCTCGGTCTCTCCTACTGTGCAGAAATCGATTGCGTACTTCGACAAAGCTTACGATGCGTGGAAGGATCTGCACGAACGTTTCGATCAAGGTGATATGTTTCGTATTGCTGATCTTCAAGAGGATATTTGCCGTCTCTCTCAAGGTAATCTCGGCGTTTCAGAGTTTTATACTGAATTGAAGTCTTTATGGGATGAATTAAAAAATTTTAGGCCTCTAGTCACTTGCAAATGTTCTATTCCATGTTCTTGTGATGCTACAAAATCAATTAGGACTTATAGAGATCAAGATTACACAATAAGGTTCCTAAAAGGGCTCAATGAGCAGTATTCACATGTTAGGTCACAGATAATGATGATGGATCCGTTTCCTACTGTTTCTAAGGCTTTTTCCATGGTTATTCAACAAGAATGACAGTTTGATTCTCCTATAGCTGCTGATATGGATAATAATAAAACTGATGTTGTGAACAATACTCAAACTCATGCCACCAATTCATCTCAATTTCCAAACCGTAGAGGTGGTTTTAGTGGTGGCAGGTCTCGTGGTAGAGGTGGTAGATCTCACGGCAGCAGTAGAGTTTGTACTAATTGTGGTAAAACCAATCACACAGTGGATCATCGCTGTTTTATCCACGGTTTCCCTCCCGGTTATCAGACTAAGAATGCTGGCAGCACCTCTAACTCCATTACTGCTGCTAATAACTCAAGCACTAACACCGAGGATGATAAATCTGCTGCATCTGAGTCTAAAGCCAGCATCTCTTTGTCCAGTGAGCAATATCAAGGATTGCTCGAGTTACTTCAAGTTTCAAAGCTACAAGCTAGTTCTGGATCTCATTCTGCCAATACAGCACTTGCTCCATATCATTCAGCAAACACTGTGACTGCCCATAATCTGAATTCTGGTGATACATCTGGTAAGGTCTATCTCTATAACAAAGAATTATATATGTGGATAGTCGACACCGGAGCCACCGACCACATTACTCACAATTTGAACCTTCTATCCAATTGTTTTTCTATCAAACCTATCCACATTAGTTTACCAAACAATACCACTGCTATTGCTACTTTGGCTGGCAGTGTCTATTTTTCAAATGGTTTATGCTTGCATAATGTTTTATATGTTCCCAATTTTCATGCCAATTTAATGTCAGGACCTCAACTTGCTAAAACTAGCAAATGTTCTGCTTATTTTGACATTTCTGCTTTGTCCATTATGCAGGCAGATACAAGGACGATTATTGGTATAGCTAGTCTCATTCATGGCCTCTACCGGATTAGCCTCCCAGTAGCTAAGTATAACTTTGCTGTTAGTGATTGCTCATCCACACCTATTGCTAGTTGTAACACTGTTACTGAGTGTACATCCACTGAAGGCACAAATATTTCCACATCCACACACACCATACCTTCTATTAGTAATACTTACACACATACCACTTCTGTAATACCTATTACACCTGCACCATGTAAGAATGATTCTATGTTGAATAAAAATGAGAATTCTTCTATATGTTCTGATTCTACTTTGTGGCATATGAGACTAGGACATATCCCTTTAATTAGACATAAGTGTATGTCTAGACAATTTCCTTTTATTCAGTTCCAAGATCACAAGTCACCTTGTGATGTCTGTCACTTAGCCAAACAACGAAAATTACCTCATCCTTTGAGCATGACCAAAACCACCCAACCGTTTGACCTTTTGCATGCTGACATATGGGGCCCTTACTCCCATACATCCATCTTAGGCCACAAATATTTCCTTACTCTAGTTGATGACTTTTCTAGGTTCACTTGGGTTATTCCTATGAATACCAAAGCTGAAACCTGTCCTCATCTAACTAGATTTATTTCATACATTGAAACCCAATTCAATGCCAAATTAAAGTGCCTAAGAAGTGATAATGGACCAGAATTTCTTATGACTGTTTTTTTCTTATCCAAAGGAATCCTCCACCAAAAATCTTGTGTTGAAACACCCCAACAAAATGGCACCGTTGAACGCAAACACCAACATATCCTCAATGTAGCACGTGCTCTCTCTTTTCAAGCCAATTTACCCCTTAACCTTTGGAACTTTGCTATACAACATTCTGTTCATCTCATTAATAGGATTCCTACACCTCTTCTTAATGACAAAACTCCACATCAAGTCCTTTACAACCAACCTCCCACCTTGCTTCACCTCAAAGTCTTTGGGTGTCTTGCTTATGCATCCACACTACATGCCAATAGGACTAAATTCGATCCTCGTGCTCGCAAAACAGCTTTCATTGGTTATACTGATGGTGTTCAGGGTTTTCTACTTTATGACCTTCAATCTCATCAACTTCTCACTTCTAGGAATGTTATATTTTATGAGAGTCATTTTCCCTTCCATTTAACAACTTCTTCAAAACCACGTGACCCTACTCCAATACCCACACCATCTGTGTCACCTATGGCCTTTGATACACCTGACATCGTACCAACTTCTGCACCTGTCCATGACAGTTCTCTGCCTCATACCAATAATTCCCCTATGCCTCTTCCACCTATAATTCCTTCTCCACCTACAAACAGCCAAGCCACTGCTTCCTCACCTTCTACTACTATATCTTTGCCTACTACAAATAGCCAACCCACTAGACAATCTCTAAGAACAAAGTCTAAACCTAGATACTTGGAGGACTACCATTGCAATTTGACTAGATGTACAAATAATTTTTCAGGTATTTCCAATTCCTCTTCTCTTTATCCCCGTTCCTCTGTTTTATCTTATGATAATTGTTCTCCATCCTATCAAAAATTTTGCTCTTCTATTACCATCAATTCCGAGCCTTCTACTTATCACCAAGTCGCCAAACAAGAGTGCTGGCAGCATGCTATGCAGAATGAGCTTCAAGCTTTGGACTTGAATAAAACTTGGTCTATTGTTGAATTACCCACTGGTAAGACATCCATTGGTTGCAAATGGGTGTACAAAATCAAATATAATGCTGATGGTACTATTGAAAGGTACAAGGCTCGCCTTGTTGCCAAAGGATACACCCAAATGGAGGGTGTAGATTATTTTTAAACCTTTAGCCCTGTGGCAAAACTCACCACTGTGAGAGTTTTGTTGGCTCAAGCTGCTGTCAATGGCTGGTTTCTGGAGCAGCTGGATGTGAACAACGCGTTCCTCCATGGTGACCTTCATGAGGAGGTGTATATGTCTTTGCCTCAAGGTTTTTCTGCTCCTAATACTTCATTTACTAGTCCTGTTTGCCGACTGCACAAGTCCTTATATGGACTCAAACAAGCGAGCAGACAATGGAACCAGAAACTTACTGCCACTCTCATTTCTCTTGCCTATGTTCAGTCTCAAGCTGATCACTCTCTTTTCACAAAGACTACTGACATCATCATCACCATTTTACTTGTTTATGTTGATGATGTAGTGCTTGTAGGTAATTCTATGGAAGAAATCTGTTCGGTTAAGCAGCTACTGCACTCCAAGTTTAAAATTAAAGACCTCGGGCCCTTGCAATTCTTTCTAGGCCTTGAAATTACTCGCTCCAAACAGGGCATTATACTCAATCAAAGGAAGTACAGTCTTGATTTGTTGCAGGACAGTGGTAATTTGGCCACCAAGCCTGCCACAACACCTTATGATCCATCCACAAAACTCACGGCCACAGACTCTACTCCTCTGGAGGATGAGTCATCTTATAGAAGGTTAATTGGGCGCCTTCTCTACCTTACAACTACTCGCCCAGATATCTCCTATGCTGTGCAACAATTGAGTCAATTTGTTGCCAAACCTATGGTCTCTCATTATAAGGAAGCAATCAGAGTTCTTCGCTATCTCAAGTCTGCCCCTGCTCAAGGACTGTATTTCTCAGCATCTACATCACTGCAATTATCTGGATTTGCAGACTCTGATTAGGCCTGTTGCCCAGATACTCGCAAGTCAATCACTGGCTATTGTGTGTTCCTTGGTACATCTCTTATCTCTTGGAAATCCAAGAAGCAGAACACAGTTTCTCGTTCTTCATTAGAGGCAGAATATCGTGCTTTAGCTAGCCTTACTTGTGAAGTTCAGTGGCTCCACTACTTGCTGGCTGATCTGCATTTCAAACCCAGCAACTCCACTGCTCTCTATTGTGACAACAAATCTGCCATATACCTTGCCCACAATCCTAGTTTTCATGAACGTACTAAACATATTGAGATAGACTGTCATGTCATTCATGAGAAAATCCAGCAAGGTCTCATTCATCTCCTGCCTGTTCACAGATGTTTTCACCAAACCATTGCATGCTCCTTCATTGACACTTTTCCTCACCAAGTTGGGTCTATGCAATCTCCATAGTCCAACTTGAGGGGGGATATTAGGAGTGTTTATACTGTAACTATAGTTAGTTAGATATCAATGTTTAGTTAAGTGTATAGTTACTTTTTATTGTATTCTTGTTAGGCTGGTTAACTTTCTGTTACAGTTTGTTACCCTTGTATATAAGCTAAGGCTTTATTCATTGTAAAGTAACTTTATTCATTTCATCATCAATATGAAATCAGAGTTTATTTTGGGTTGTTGTTTGGATACCAAGACTACACTTAAGACAACATAATACACTGACTCAATAACAACAAAAAGAAGCAGCACAAAGTACATATAGATGCATCCAAAATAGTACATTCAAGCGCCAGTAACCCATTCTAAAAGAACAAAACAGATACAGCAACTCCCAAACCGTTTCCACGGTACCTAAAATCTGAACCATTTGTTAGCACGGAAGGCGATTCACGGCATACGTTCGGCCAAAATACTAAGATAAAGAACGTCAAAGATGTCATTAGGGAACCCAATTTTAATACGACTTCCTGGAACCAAACCCCTCACTCTGCAAAGATTAGCCCAATCACCGCCGACAAAACAATACATTGCATGTTCTTCAGATGAAGACGACGCAGATGAAGGCCCCTGGCCTGCATGCAGCCAAGTAAGATCACAAGACCAGCTACGGTTCCACTCGTCAAGCACAGATATGCGAACGGTATTGACTGGTAACGAAACAGCACAAAACCAAGCCGGTAGTAACTGCATGAAAAACAAACCATCATCAACAATATTATCAATCCTAAACACACCTATCAGAAAAAAAAAATAACAACACACCAGTTTAGACAAATCAGATTCAGCCAATGTAGTTGACATGCAGTGCAAGAAACAGTGGTCACCATGGGGTGTGAAGCGATCATCAGCAAGATTATGTTGGGAGTCAACATCACCAGGGTTCATATTGCGAACAGGCGCATGCACGCCAAGATCATGCGAAACAACAGATTGAAACACAAAAACATTTCCATCAGCATTAGGGACGGTGATATGCACCGCAGGCCTTGGGCAGTAAATTTCTCTATAATACCTATCCTTAACCCTAATCATAAAAGTAGTTCCATCACGAACTGTAAGTTGCACCCACCCTCCAAAATGAAGACCATAATACCACCCCAAATTGTGCCACCCTCCATACATGCAAAGGTAACCCCTCCTATACCTAACAACCACTTGAAACTCAGTCCCAACCGGATCACGTAGAACCATGCAACGGGGTATTGGATGAGTAAAGAATCCAGCTAAAAAAGGGACAACCTCGAACTCCTACAAAATAAAAAAACACAGATATAACCAACAAAAATAGTGAAGAAAGAAGATGAATAGGAAAAATAGGCATGGGTTAGGCAAACCAAACCGTAAGAGGATCATAAGCTACAATGGAAGTGTTCAAAAGGTGACCCATGGCTTGTAGTTAAGCAGGAAAGGAACGGAAGTAGTCAAACAACACCATTAGTATGTATATATAGCAGAAATGGCAGAGGTGACAAATACATAATTTTTTGGAAGGAAAGATATGACAGGGCAGGTAAGAATAGTCTTGGAAATGTGAACAGTGTGTTAACACAAACGTGTGATGAAAATAGTAATCAGGCCACGACATAACTCACCATGATATTGACAGAAACAAAAACCAAAGCAGGAAAAAAGTAGATTTTAGAAGATATTAGAAGAATAGTACTGAATAGAGTATAATCACATCCATTGTCAGCATTAGTAACAGTGTCAAAATAGTACACGCGTAAAATAACCAATGCAAAAAGAAAACGGAGCCTGAAATAAATTTTGTGACATGTGTAATACTGATTTGGAAAACCATTAATTCAGATACAAGATTTTATAAATAAAGTCATATTAAACATTTACATGGAATTGGAAGATAATTGTCAACAAATAAAAAAATGGTAGAAAAGTGAAAGTCACAAAAAATCGTTGGCTTAAAAAGAGGATGACACGCCAAATTGTTGAAGACACCTCAATATTTAGTGAAACCCAGAAGCAACACATGTCAAAAGAAAATCACAGTGTACCAAAAAACAAAGAAAATCATAGTAAAAAAAAGAATCCAAGAATAACTAAAACAATAGAAAAAAAAATAGGACGTTATCAAATGTATGTGAATACAATAATTCAATATCAATATTATTAACAAACGCATTAACAATTATGTATTTATCATACCAAGTGGGTGTGGCAGAAGTGGTAAATTGCTTGGGCCCCTTGAGTATTTGGTCAGGGGTTAGATCCCTGGCTGGTGTGTATGGAGAGACATCGCTTGTGAGAGGTCATCACTTAAATGAACTCCAGTACCTCGAGGGATTAGTCTCCACAATCATCGTGGAGGATACACTGGTTTACCCAAAAAATTATGTATTTATCATAACTGAACCATAGTGTCAATAAAAACAAAGGAAGTCTTCTGTCACCAAATTATATTTATTTTCACCAAACCGGTTACTGAGAGACAAACTTTGCGTATTTGAACCGTTAATTTTTTTTTTGAGTTATAAAGTACATCAAAACAATCTGCTTAGCATATCACTTTACGTATTTTGACATTAAATTAAATCTTTTTTTACCTAACTGTTTTTTGAAAAACGCACTTGTCATATTTGAACATCTAAATTTTTTTATAGACTCTAAAGTATTCCAAAACTCAATGCTTAGCATCGCATTTTACGTATTTTATCAGGAAATTATTATTTTTCTTCACCAAATTGAGGAAAGAATGCGCGTATTTGAACAATTAATTTTATTTTCTAAACGCTAAAATACATCAAAACACACCGCTTAAAATTTGAAAAAAAAAGTACGAAGTATCGACTGCAGGACGGTACTCGCATTACGCCATATATTAAATACTATTATCATGGTTGTTAATGTTTTTGCTAGAAATTATTTTGTAGAATAAATCCGTTTAAATAAATAGATCCCTTCAAAAAATATAACCATTGCTTGATATTATAAAAAAAATTTTGCCACTTGTAAGAGTAGAATAAATCGATTATTATATTTATCAACGTGCAAAGATAATAATGTACTTACAATCTGACAAGTGAGATAAATTATTTCATTTTGTCCAGAGGCCCAAATGTACAAATTACTTATATTAATTTTAGTAATGAAATATAAATCAATGGAGCGAGATGGTAGCAAATCAAGGTGGTGAACATCCGATGACATAAATTCACTGCATCATTTGGAAGATCATTAAAAAATCCACTTATTTTTTTTATTGGATGGAAAGAGTTTGTGGAGAATTAATTATGGATTGAAGAGAAAAGGATTTTCTAATTTTTAAGTTCAATGGAACTGCTACATGAAAGTGGACATGATACGTGGTGACAGTCGCTTTATTGAAAGTGGAGATTAATGATCGAGTAGATGACGTGTGGACAACGACGCTAACCAAAGCAGATACCCCACTGATTAGTTCACAACTTTATTAGTATTTTATTAACAGAAATGCGATATAATACATTATATTTATTTGAAATAATAAAAATGTTGCAAACGAAACCGTGTTACTTTTGTACTAAAATATTAGATATAGTATTTGCTTACTTTGTTTCTTTCTCGATTATACTATACAACCTGTGCGATGCAGCGGGAGCACCAATATTAACGAATGTAAAAACACTAAACTGATATTTGTTAGTATTAAATCTACTCTGTATGCAGTGGTTGACAACTTCAAGTCTCCACGCCGGAGACCCCTATTTATAAGAGTGTTAATGACACTGTGTCATTCAACAAACTGATTTTGGTGGTCTTCGCTAATTTAGGCGTAATTACTTGGTCTCGCATTAAATGTGATCGCGGCGAGATATTTGCTATTAATGATGTCGTTGCGTTTTAGACACGTTATGAAATAGAGGCCCGTAAAAAAAAAAATATACACCTAAATGCTGAAGACACTCAAAATGTTAGATATAGTATTTGCTTACTTTGTTTCTTTCTCGTTTATACCATACAACCGGTGCGATGCAATGGGAGCGCCAGTATTAACGAATGTAAAAACACTAAACTGATATAGAGGAAAAATTAACTACTACATGGAATTGAACTTATTAGTGTGCTAGGTACGACCTAGATACTTTAATAAAAAATAAATTAAAATTCAAATATATATAAATAAAAACATAATATGCAAACATAAATAAAGATGGGAGTAAAGATATATTTATTTACATAGAGTGTATCGATTAGGGATGGCAATGGGGCGGGGCGGGGGCGGGGAGTACACCCCCGCTCCCCGTCCCCGCCTCCCAAGTTGTCCCTCGTCCCCATCCCCGATCCCCGCTTCGGGGAGTTTTCCTCCTCCATCCCCATCCCCACGGATCCCCACGTTCCCCGCGGGGACTCCGAAAATTTATTAAAAGCTTGAAAAAATATAAATTAAAATATAATAAAATTGAATAAATATATAAAAGTAAGACTAAAAAAATAAAACTTTAACATTTTTATACAAAAAAATGTAAAAGTTAGTCTTACTTTTATATTTTAATATTTAAAAAGTATAAAAGTTAAAACAATTAAATATTTTAAATTAGAAACACGTATAAAAAGAGTAAAAAATTAATACTTATAGTATAATATGCATCTATAATAAAAATATTTATGTAATATATTTCGGAGCGGAGTCCCCGCGGGGCGGGGGGTATGATTTCCGTCCCCATCTCCACTTTGACTGCGGGGAGATTTTTTCCCCCGTCCCCGTCCCCACGGGGGGGAATTCCCTGCCCACAGGGCCCCGAACGAGGCAATCCCCGCGGGAATCCCCAATTATGGGTAGAAATTGCCATCCCTAGTATCGATTTTGGTATTGGTCCACATATTAAAGACCCACGTATTCAAATAAGCAAAAGTGAGCTATCCATTGGCATTGGTTTAACTTTAGGTACATAGAGTGTATCGGCATTATTTCCTATCATAAATGAAAAAAAAATCTTATATTATTTGATGATATCATAAGTACCAAGAATGTACTCTATTGGTTGGAAATTCAAGTCCATCTAGCTATAAATGTAGAATCGAGGACTGATTTATCTACAACTTATCTCATTCTGAACAACAACAAATAACCATAGAGGTAGTCGGTAGGACTAAAAAGTAGAAACATGTTATTTTGGTCAAATATTTTTTCGAAAACGTGTAATAAAATTTTGTTTATTGTTTTTCAGATGAATGGGGATAATTACGGAAGTGCTGGTATTCCGTCTAATCCCCCCAAATATTTCTGACAAAGTAACGACCCAGAATGCTTAGAATTGTTGACTATCTCCACAAATTAATATGAGTCTTTTCAGTGTGTTTTGTCCTCACTCACATGCTTTCCGGGAAACTTCCCAAAAGATCACTTATCCCAAAATTGCTCCAAGTCAAGCATGTTTAACTATGAAGTTCTTATGTTCAGGACTTCCGAAAAGAGAATGTATTTGTTGGAATAAGTAGTCCAAATCAATTCTTTTAAATATTCCCTCAACTGTACAACCTCACACCTGCACAACCTTATGATCCCTCTCATTCTAATGCATATTCGGTTCACTCACGTGTCCCTTCGCTTAGAAGCGTGCCAACGTTGGTCGATATTTGTGGAAATACAAAATCCATAGTAATCCGAAAATCTCAATGTGATCCGAATAGTACATAACCATTGGTTGAATTGAAACACAAACAGTAGATGTTATGAATACAATTGATTTTGGTAAAAAAAATGAATAAAATTGATATTCAAACCAATTAATATAAAACGTTTATATTTGTTTTAGGGGATCCGTGGTTGGCACTATCTTGTTTTCAATATTCCAAATAATTTTATAAGAAATTGCATTGAGATAGAATCAAAATCTTATCTCTTTATCTAGATGTACGTCTATACCACAACTTATTGAGGAATGAAATTTACGTATTTAAATATCTAAATTTTTTCTGGACTCTAAAGTACTCCAAAACACACTGCTTAACACACACTTACGTATTTCGTCACGAAATTATTTTTTTTCTTTTCACCAAACTGATTAATGAGGAACGAACTTCGCATATTTGAACAATTAAATTTTTCTAAACTCTAGAGTACCCCAAAACACACTACTTAGCGCCGCACTTTACGCATTAGGTCACAAATATATTTTTCTTTTCACTAAACTGGTTATTGAGTAACGAACTTCGCGTATTTGAATAGTAAAAAATTTTCTGGCCTATAAAGTACTAAAAAACACACTGCTTAGTATCGCACTTTACATATTTTATTACAAAATTATTATTATTTTCAATAAACCAGTTATTAAGTAACAAACTTTACCTATTTGAATATCCAAAAGTTTTTCCTAAATTTTAAAATAACAAAATATGTAAAAACAGGAAAAAAAATAAAGAAACGTGCAGTTTGGTGCGCAATATTGCAAACTGCGGGACGATATTCCATTTGGATATTATTACTTTGGTGAGAACATCTAATATGATATTAAAAAAAAACAATTACTGAATCAACAAATTTAATTGCCAATGAATGTGGTTGCATGACTATAAAAAATACAACACAATTATAAAGTGAAACATGTGAGTGTCTTGATAGGTTGGATGAAAATCACCAATAAAAAAGAAGCACTTATATAAAATTGAAAGAATGTGATGAGAGTTCTATTGTTAATGTGGGTGAAGTTCACACAGGCTTGTCTTTTTTATCTCTTAAAAAACAGGAATACTACTATTATTATATCGTTATTCTTTTTTTGACCAAATTTATTATTATATTATTATTATTAATGATTATTATTGTTATAAAAAGGACACATGGATAAAATGTTTTATTTTTATTTTTTTTGGTTTCCCAAGGTATCCTCCCCGGCGATTGGGGAGACTAATCCTTCGAAGTACTGGAGTTCATTTAAGGGCTGACCTAACAACAAATGTTACTATTTGTAAGTAATGGTAAACCGATAATAATAGAAAATAGTCATCTATAGTAAACCGGAAGAAGAAATCTATATGGGTGAGGGTCTATAAAGAGCTGAAATGTTAAAACTTAAATTTGACCGGTAGATAAGAGAAACTAAAAGTAGGAATACATACAATGATATATACTAAGGTAAGTTGTTTATAATAACCAAGGCACCAAAGGAATTTGTTGTGAAAAATGATGCTAATAAAATAAAATAAATCATGTTACGTGCAAAATATGAGGGGGTGGTGGTTACCGTAATGTTAGGAGTAATAATACCACCTCCACATCATTTTAAAGCAACTTACTTGTTTTTTACTCCCATAGTAAACATTTTAAGAACCAAAGGTATATAACTACTTTCATTTAAATATTTTTTTGGTTTTACCCGGGGTATCCACTGCCGATCGCAGTGACTAATCCCCTCGCTGAATCAAAATAAATAATAAGGTTATTAATTTAATATTTTGTTAAAAAAATAGACAAAAATAACCATTCCAATTGCTAATTTTATTCGATTTACCTCATCCCAAAATTATATATTATATATATGACAAAAAAGTAAAAATTGTTAGATTTCTATAGTCTTCCTTTGCGTAGCTTTGTAAATACCAATTCTTTTATAATTTACCTCATCCCAAAAAATCTCATTACGGGAACTGTACCCTCTATTATCATCCACATGTTCCCAACAACCTCATCTCTATCTCCTCGGCTCTTCCACAACTCCTCTCACTCTTGCTACCACCGTATCTCTCACTCTCATCTCAGATTCACTCCCATTTTCCTTCTTCCAACGCCTTATCATCTCCTCTCCTCCTCATCTTGTCTCAACACCTCATTGTTTTTTCTTTCATCGCTACCTCTGCCGTCCACACGTTCATCTCCCACTGCCCATTTCGTCCATCATGGCGCATGGTGTTGCTCAGATCGGCGCACGGTGTTGCTCAGACCGTCTTCAGATTTCGCATCAAATCACTTCTTCGGATCTATACATGCATCACTCGTTCGTCATTGAGTAACTCAAGTTCTTTTCAACATGCATTTTACTTTGCATCTTCTCACTCAGTAGCTTGACAACACAGTAGCGGAGATCTTTGACGACGGTAACATTCATCCTCCCCATTCAACTACTGACATGGGTGTCTTACAACGGCGGAGCGTAAAGTGCCGGAGCAAAACGATGACAACAGATCTGTCACCGTTCTTTCTCCCCATTCGCATAAAATCAACGACAGTAGTAGAATAAACGACGCGGTGTAGTACATACCATGATGGTGGATTACGGCAGTAGAACGAACGACGACGTTGATCCACAATAATAAAAGGAACAACGACGGTGGGAGATGAGTGACGTCTGCGGCACTGCACCGTATCTTCTATTCTCACCATTTTCATTTTGATCTACCTCCTTAAACCATTTTTAGATTATTTACTATATTGCACAAATGATCTTTAAGTTTAATGGAAAAAGTTCTTCCATCTTTTTTCTGCTGAAAATGTTCTTTAAGTTAAATGTTTGTGATTTCTCTTGAGATTACAAAGAAATCAGAGAGAGAGAGTTGTAAAAAAAGAAGGCGAAGAAAAGTCAAAATTTGTGGGCGTGAGAGTGGGCCAATGAAGGTATTGGTTGGGTGCGGTTACGGAAAGTTTTTCGCGCGAATAACCGACTGCAGTACAACTGCAGGACGGTATTCGCAGTAGTTATGAGATACATCTTTTTGCTTGTTTTTTTGTTTTTTTTTTCAATTTTGGTTTAACACACCCCTGCTTTGGTACCCCACGCCTAAAGGAAATGGATTCTCTCTAGTCAGTTTTCCCAGAAGTCACAATCTTAGCCATTGAATTATGATATGACGGTGTAGATTTAAAGTTGTATTTTATATCTGTTTTTTATAAGTTAAATCATAGCCATTTGATCTATATCCAACGGCCAATATTTAGTGACAGCAGTGACTGGACCAGAAGTTGACTGGAGAGGATCCAGGTCATGCCTAACCTACCCCCATCACTTTCTTGCATATCCTGCAAAATCACAACAACTCCTTTTGACTCATTAATTTGCTATCCTCTATAAATAATAATAACATAATGCAGAATAAATAATAAGGAGGAACAATAGGAAAATCACACCACCATGAAGTTAGCATTCAAATCCCTAACACACAGAGTAGAAAAAAGCAAAATAGGATTTTGATGAAAGAAAAAGGCAGAAAACAGAGAGGGAAGAGGATTCTAACCTCACCACTACCATCTCCAGTGAACCAACCACCACCGCGAGCCACCTTACCGTCATCCACCACCTTACCGTCGTTCTCCACCACCACGAGGTTTCCTCTCCGTCTCTCTCAGTTTCGTTTCTCTCTCACTCTCTTTTTTTGTCGATCTATTTCTTTCATTTCTCTCCCTCGCCATTTTTCCCCCTCTTTCACGGCTACTACCGTTTCTCTTGCGTGTGTGTTGTTTGTGTTGAGATTAGGTTAGGTTCCGTTTTTTTGGGTCCAAGATTAGGTTAGGTTATTGTTTTTATGATTTTAAATGTTGGGTTTTTACTTTCTATAATTTCTATGTGCTGATTGCACCCCTTTACGCCTTTAATATCCCTCACTCCTTATCCCTCGTTCAATTTTTAATTAGTTTTTTTTGAACATGTTTAGTTTATTATTCTTTGTATATGTTATATGCTTCAAAAAAAATATTATTTGTATATGTTATTATTTTCTGAGTATATACCCCTTTTGCTCATATTACACATTCACACCCTGTATTCATATTCTTTGTCAAAAAAAACCCTGTATTCATATTCCAATGTGGCAGATAATAGGAGATAAAGGGAGTATAGTTTAAACTATATTTATTATATTGTAAAACACAAGAATGGTTAATAAAAATAATGTGAAAAATATAAGGAGAGGAAGTACTAACTTATTTCATTTTTAAGACATCCACAAGCTCCAACATAGAGTAATTGTTGTTCTTACAAATGACGTATCAATGAAAGAACTTATTATATTATTTTTGGTTCTAATCTTTTTGGATTCTGGTATTACTCGATTGGTGTCGCAATGAGTGACTCATTTATAAAAAAACGAATGACCATTCAATTTTTAATGCAATATTAATATTATTATTATTATCATTATTATTTCGTGTCTTAGGATAGATTAAGCCACTGGGCCAAAAGTATTGGTTATCTTCCATTTTGTATTTACTATAACGGTAAAAACTTTTTCATTTTTAAACATTTATTAATATGTATGGAATTGTCAAATTGATCGCTAATTGTGAAATGGAGGAAGTATATTTTTGTTTGAAATGATTTTGGACTTGCATTGTTTCCTAACTCATGCCTCATGGTATCTCTTTTGTCTTTTTTATTATATATTAGGCTCTTTCACAATCAAAAGAAGAGCATATGCGGCAGTATTCTGAACTCAGTAAATTTACACATAATGGTCGGGAGCGGAAATACAAAAATAATAAAACATTGCAGTCTTATATTGAGAGCAGGTTTGATTTCTCTTTGGTCATTTTTCTGGTATATGAAATTGAAAGTATTTGGAAGATGTTTTCGATGCACCACATTTCAATTCAATTTACTAAACATATTTAAGCCTTTTTATATTTATGGTTACAAATGGTTCTCCGTACTGTGTAGTGCAATTCAAATGAAATGAGACTTCAAAGAAGCATTTCAGTGTACGAAGCTTCTAGCATGTTTGGACAGAAAACATTAGTCAGATGAAGGTATTAAGATTTGAGAGTTTCACATAAACTAATATTAGGCATGTTGAAAATGTCCTAAAATGTATCTTTTGCCTAACTGTAAATTTTGTCTCAATATTTTAAATAGAACTGAATTTATATTATTTCCGGATTTGACAATTAGCTTATTCGATGTTCAAAGTTTCCTTCACATGTTTTGCATTAATCCCCCTGCACCCCCATAAAGAAAACTTTCAATTTTTGTTTTGCCTTGTGCATGATAAACACACACTCTTAATTAGTAGTTCTCTACCGAATGTCATCTTGTTTTTTCTTGGGTCGTTTTCTATACTTATGTATACTCAACTAGCTGCGTGGAGATTCTTTAGCTATTAAACAGTGAGACTGAGACATGTTAAACAGTCTGGTTATACAGGTTGAAATGCTGCAGAAAGGACTCGAGGAGGTTGGAGTTTTGAGTAATGTGGAAGCTATTCCTACCATTTGTTGAGCCTAACTTCTATAGGTAGTTCATGCACCAGTCTTTTAGCTGACAAACCCAAGCAAGATATGTGCTTTAGAAACATGATTTGTTATTTAGATTCATTAGAGTGACAAAGAATGCAACATAGTATACTGTATATTTAGGCCATATAAAAATGATATGCGTAATATTGGGATAATATTGGGGTAGATAGAGATTACCTCTCTGTCATCAAAATCAGTATGCAATCTCCAATGAGCGAGGGATTAGTCACTGCTGTCCGTGTGGTGGATACCCGGGTTTACCCAAAAAAAATTGAAAAAAATGGGATTTGGTTGAGCTTAGTGTTGGCCAAACCACACCCCTTAGTTTAGGGTTCCAAAAGTTTGAATTATTGCCCTTGATCATAGCTAAAATTATTTGTGTGATGAAAATATTGAAAAAGGATATAATGTGTGATCAAAAGACAAAGATTCATGAAACCCTAAATTTGAAAGTGTTGGGTTATGTATGTTTTGAATTATTAAAATTAATTATGAGTTAGAATGTTTGATCCTTTAATTTTGTGCTTAAAGTACAAAATTAAAGTGAAAGAAAAAACAGTGAAGTTGTATTTTTGTCTAGACAGAAAATTTTGGAAAATGACGTAAATACAAAGGAGACTATGTCGAATTTTTATAAGAAAGATACTTTGAAATTTTTTAGTAGTTTTACCTTGATTATCAATATTAGTCGCATTTTTAGTGGTGGCTAGTTTTTCAAAGTAAATTAATGACTTGATAGTGATATACTCATTATTAATTTGATGAGGTAGCTCAGTTGGCGAGCTTAGGGATATCGAAGGAGTGCACTAAAAGAGTGCAAGAAGGAGGTCCCGAGTTCAAACCCCGAAAACTAACATTCCCCCACCCCCACTAACATTGCTTATCAAAAAAAAAAATTTGATGAGGGTAAAATTTAAAAAGAATATTACTTTTTTTATAAATGTGATAGAATACTATTTTGTCGACTTTTTTTCTTCTGTATTTTTCTTTAGCAGGGCCGGCCCAACACTAAGTGAGGCTTAAAGCGAGCTCTATAAATGAGGCCCTTTTATATTTTAATGAATCATTTTTGTAAAATTATTTTATTTTCATTTAAATTTAATTTTTCAAGTTTTTTGTGATGCAAAATTATTTATCAAACTACTGTAATCAATTTCACTTAACAGAGTTTCGCTCAACACACACCACCACCCAGTGGCGGACCTGCCTTATAGTGAGGGGGTTCAGTTGAACCCCCCTAAAAAAATTGCACTTACCACCTTGTATAAATAGCCTAAATCTCCTGAAATTTTAATTTTGAACCCCCTGAAAATTTTAAATTGCACTAGTAGACCAAGTTTTGCACCCATTTGACACTGGCCTTAAAAAATTTGACACCCCTGACCCCGGGGTCCTGGGTCCGCCACTGCCACCACTGGTGCTCTTCTCCAAACACCTCTACAAGAGCTCTGTTCCAAAAACCACGACCGCACCGACAGAGGCACCGCAAATCGCAATGTCACAACAACAACTATATCAAATGAGGTCACCATAAGTAGAAATGTAAACTACACTGTTAAAATGTGAGATTGTGAGAGGAGAATGAATAGAGATAGAGATTGTGCAATAACAAATCTGAAAAGCACTAGCAAAGCAGAGACCCACTTGCTCATGTTCTTATCAATTTTTTAAACCACAATGATGGAGAAGAAATAATTAAAATGTTAAATTGAAAAACCAATACTCTGAAATTGAAAAACCAACAGGCATATTTAAACTAGAAATAGAGAGATTTTGGTTGAATTAAAGCCATTAATTGAAAAATTGAAATTGAAAAAATCTAAAATTGAATGGAGAAGGAATCAATTATTTATGAGAGAGAGGAAAACCAAACTACCACATTTTTACAATAAAGGAAATGTCAGTACCTTCTTATAGTAGAAGACAATAAAGAAAATCTAAAATTGAATTCTTTTTTACAATAAAAGACCTTCTTTTAAAGAAATGACAAAAAAAAGCAAAAAGAGGCTCCATGGGACTCAAACATTGCACATAATGCATAAAGTGATAAAGTTTGCACCAATTGGGCTATGTTGAATTTTTATACTTATTACCACTCCGAACCATTTAGACTTAAATCGAGGCCCTTTTTCTTTGAATAAAAAGTAGGGTTTTTTTTTTGCACCCCATCAGTTCACTATCTACCCCCATCATAAATTTTAAGACAAAATTACCCCTGCTTAAATTATTTTAATCGGATTTACCTTCCTGATAGATAAATCCGATTCTGAAAAATCAAAGTCGGATTTACGTAGATCCGATTAGAATTAGTTGGGGGAAATCAGATTTACCTTTAACGAGGTAAATCCGCTTTTCAATAAATACAAAATCGGATTTACATTCCATTGATAGGTAAATCCACTTTGCAACTAACAAAGCAGATGTACCTATCGATGGGGGTAGATCCGCTTTGTTAAAATACAAATCAGGTTTACCTTCCTGATAGGTAAATCCGATTTGTACTAAATTCGACGAGTAGGATTTGATTGCCAATGTTGATCAACGGTGTAGATTGCACCGACAATATCAACGATTGATAATCATTGACGAATTCTATAAATACCCATTGCCAACCTCATTATTTTCACTCAAAAATTTCACTCTCATTTGCTTATTTCACTCATCCAAAATGGAGATATGCCTCACTCAACGCTCAGATGAGAATAGGCTTTCCGCTATACATCATCGGGGCCAAATCACGATGAGAGAAGTTGGTGTCCACTTCTGGAGTCCTCATCTGGTGTTATGCAGAATCCACCACGGCATTGGGTTTGAAGGTTTGAAGGATAAAGTGTGGTCCAAAGTTCAAGTGACTGGTGACAACCGTGACGTCACTAGTATCACTTATCAAAAACCCTATCTTGGAGACGATAGCCGCGTTTCCTTCTCGTCCATGACAATCAAGACTGACGAAGACGTGGTGAACATGTTAAACATCCATGACACGCTTCAGGGGTATAAGCCGTTGGAGCTATACGTGGAAACTCAACGGAGTGTGAATGGGATTTACGTCGTTTTCGACGACCAGAATTTTAGTCACTTATTGTTATTGTAGTTTAACTCCACCAGCTCAATCACTTATTGTTATTGTTATTGTAGTTTAACTCCACGAGCTCAGTATGTATCTTTTATATTTTATTGTTATTGTAGTTCATTATGTTTTATCTTGTATTGCATTAAATCGAAATTATATCTTTTATCCACAAATATAATAAACAACAAATACTAATAATCAATTAATATAAAAAATAGTTCAAGCATACAATCACACAAAACCCCCTAGTCACGCCCCCCGTAGCATATCCAGTAATCGGGTGAAGCGAGCAAATGTCTGACTACCCATCCTAATGTCTCCGCTCTGAAGCCCCCTCCGAATCTCCCTCTCCACAATCTCTAGCAAATCTGGCTGTACTGGTGGTGCAGCTGGCTGTACTGGTGGTGGTGGTGGTGATGCAACCCGTAAGAGTCTAGGAATAGATGCTCTCACATACCAATGTATGTAGTCCGGAGCAACCTGACCCAACTCCTCAGCAGCATAAGTAGTACGCAAAACGTCCTGCACCACAGGCATATAATGTGCAATCTGAAAAATGCAGTCTGCATGGCTCGGACGACCGGTAAGAGGGTGACGTGGGATGACCTGCACGTACCCAAACTGTCTGAGGCACCTATCGGGCATATAGGGAACAGTGATGTCTCCCCAGCTGATGTGGCCCTTGTATAATGAGACCTGCTCAAAGTCTCTATCCTCCTCCCGGTGCTCCTCAAACGGTCGCCAGCAGACATCATCCGAGGTCAGTGCATCAATCCTCTGCCTGTATACCCCCAGTTTCACTCCATCTGTCTTCTTCTTCCTCCAACGCCCACACAGTGCTCCAATCCGCAATCCGCTCCTCCTTTCCACCGGCTGAGGGAAATACCATAAAATCCAGCTCTAAAAAAAAGAAGATAAACAACATGGTGAATTAAAAACTGTTTAACAGAAATTTAACCAAACTCGGAAAAAATTAACTTAAAATTATTATCCTTTCTAGCTTTCAATTTTAAGTTTCTTACTTCAGTGTTGGTTGTGTTTGTTTTGAGGGTTAGGCATATAAGAAGAGGATAGAAGAAGAAAGGGGAGGATCGGTCCAGAGAAAGGAAGCTTGAGAGAAGAAGGGGGATCTTGATTTGAGGGTTAGTGTCTCCTTAATTGTAATTGATTGGGGGTTTTGGGAAATCTCAATTTAGGGTTCAAAAAGGGTTTTAAGCTTGTGTTTCAGGACCCATGGTTGCTTATTTTGCTATTCGACATGATTTATTTCAAGTTCTTCTAAATAGCTTTAGGTTTTAACTGTAGTGATACCTATTCTTTCAAATTCTTCTACGCCTTTTTTATGCCTTGTTTTCTCCTCTTGAAAAAATAAGTATATTATGGTTGCTGCATTTGATTTTTCGCTGTCAAAACCTAGACTTCGTGAACTAGTTCATGGGTAATATTGGTTTCTTTAATATTCTTAGGCAGTTGAGTTTATATGACTCCTTTATGCCTAAATACTTGCAAGTGCCTAATTTAACACTTTAATGCAATGTTAAGTGGAAAGCACTTTGCAATCACTGATAAACCATCTGCTGTTCTTGATGGGGCAGGTGACAAGAAAGGGATTGAGGAAAGATGTGAACAGATTAGGTCAGCAAATAGCACTTCTGATTATGACAAGGAAAAGTTACAGGAAAGATTAGCCAAAATTTCTGGGGTATGATGCAGCCAAAGGTTAGTCAGTGGTCCTTGTCTTGTTTTTTATTGATTGTATTTGTGTTTTTGCTGATTCTGCTGACATGTATGTATTATTTTCCTGCTTGATGATTAAGTGAATATGTTGATATGGTTAAAGCTGGAATCATAGACCCCTTGAAGGTTATTAGAACAGCCTTGGTTGATGCAGCCAGGTAGGAGGATGTTAAGAAACTAGCTATAAACATAAGATATAGATGTATGTTGTTTTTTAAGTAGCTTGCTTATATCAATGTTTTTTGTGCAGTGTTTCATCTTTGATGACCACAACTGAAACTGTTATTTGGACAAACACAACATCCATTCTAATTTCCCTTGGCCAAGATCCTGAGATATCCACAGAAGCTGGACAATATGCTCAGCTAATGATCTCCTTTGGACTTGGTGGAGCTGTAAGGTGAGCAGCTATTCTAGACGTTGACAGTTATGCAATAAACTCACCAAATTTTCTGAAGTGCATTCTCCCTAGCTTGTCACTTGCTTCAGAATAGATGTAGTTAGAGTAATTAGTAATATGTTGCGTGACCTTTTGCAGCACTCGGGTATCAAATGAACTAGGAGCCGGTCATCCACAGGCTGCAGGTTTAGCTGTGTATTTTGTCTTTGCAATGGCCATTTTAGAAGGCAGCATTGTTGGGAAAGTGATGATACTAATACGCAATGTTTGGGGCTATGCATATAGTAATGAAGTAGAAGTTGTCAAATATGTAGCAATCATGTTGCCAATTCTTGCAGCATCCATTTTCCTAGATGCACTTCAGTGTGTTCTTTCAGGTTCTTCTAGTTCTTATTTCTTTAAACTTACTAAAGTATCTGATAGGAAAGGAATCTACAATGTTGTTGTATGTAGCTAATCATTTCGATTTTCGAGTAATCTTAGTTTTGTCGACTCTGATGCAGGTGCGGCTAGAGGATGTGGTTGGCAAAACATAAGTGCATTCATTAATTTAGGATCATACTATTTAGTTGGGATTCCATCAGCTATCTTATTTGCTTTTGTGATGCACATTGGTGGGAAGGTAAAACAAGTCCATTTTTTTTATGAATCAGTCTTATGATATTTGTCATTTTCTTGATAAATTTCATTTTAATTTGTATAGGGGCTATGGCTGGGGATTATATGTGCACTTACTGTTCAAGTGTCATGTTTTCTGATCATTACAATACGTACTGATTGGGAGCAAGAGGTTAGCTTCTGAAATCTTGTTATATCTCATGCTTCTTTGATGACCACCACTGAAAGCTCTTGTAATGTTTCAAAATTGGTGGAATATGGCACAATTAGATTATATCTGTCTATAAATCTGAAAGTTCTTTGAAACAGTAAATGTAAAAAACAAAAGAAAGTTTAATATTTGGGGGTTTTGGTAGGTAGGTTGGAGGATCATTTGGGGGTGAGGGGTGTTAGGTCACTTCAATTAATATTTGCAAAATTGCCATCACTGCTAGAATTTGGATAGAGGAGTATTTCTTGGATTTGTTATTGCCAACAGTTAGTTCAAATGTGCCAAATCTCAGGCATGGTAAATCTTCAAGTTTTGGTTACACTTTGTTCGAAGAAGCAATATATTATAGGCTACCTGTTGTTCTATATTATTATCCTAATTCATATACAATGTTTTTTATCCTTTCACAGGAATTTAGCCATGATCCTGTGATTCCTGTATATTCAGCAAGACCAGATGAAGTTAAGAAGGCTTTGAAGTATGTACATTCTTCTGTTCTAGACAAACTTGGTGGGAAAGAGCTAGAGTTGTTGATTGCCATTCTTCCTGACAACAATGGCTCTCTTTATGGTATGATTCTAAAAGACTCTAAAACTTCACTACTTCACTATTTGGTAGTAGAAAAGTATAGCTATATGCTTTGCAAGTCTTTTAATAATCTGTATTCTACAATTTAGCAATTTATATGTATTCTGTAATTTGATAAATCTGTAATCTATATGTATTCTGTAATCTTTATTCTCTAATCTGATTAGCAATTTAGCATTTTAGGGACAATTTCTCTTCAACAAACATAAAATTCCTTTGTTCATTTCTCTTGAGTAAGCTTAACTTAGAAAGTCCAGAAGATTCATCTTTTCTTGCATTTGTGACAATTTTACAGCATTGTTTACCACACTCATCAGTATTACTTTGATTGTCAAGTAATGGTTTGGTGTTATCTTCCAAGAGTTCACCATATTTCAACCTTGTGTGAAAACTATATGCACTTATAAACTGAATTATTGTCTTTGTGATTTTCAGTGGCTCCATTTGTATTATTGAGTTTGACTTTGCTGGAGGTGGTCTTTGTGATGTTAGTCTGTGGCTTCTTGTTCGTGGAGGTGGACTTTTTCTCAGCAAAGGCACATGGGTAGTTAATTCTGAGAATGTCATTCTGGTGTATCAATATACTAGCAGTCTTCCTTTTCACTCCTTAGGTCATTCTGGCGTATCAATATACTAGCATTTTGGACTTAAATTCACTACTAGTTTGGTCACCTTTTTTCACTGGGAATGACATTTTTGTTTGTGTTGTACATTTCTGTTTGTGTTGTTCAACCATGGAGAATTTCTGTCTATGAGCAATATTGGTTACCAATTAATGATTTGTTAAGTTAGTTAATGTTTAATGGAACGTTGCTTCTATGTCCAGTGTATTGTTCCATGTATGTTGCTGAACAGAAACCACTTTTTTTTTTAAAAAAAAAACCTTCAGTTTTCATATCGGTTCTAAATTCAACCGATGTTAAAAATCCGTATTTTATATCGGTTCAGGAAGAAAACCGAAGTTAAAAAGGAGTATTCATATCGGTTCGCATATATAACCGATATAAAATATAAGCGAAAACTGACTTTTCATATCGGTTCGCATATATAACCGATATAAAATATAAGCGAAAACTGCCTTTTCATATCGGTTGGCCAATATAACAGATATAAAAGAACTTTTCATAACGGTTCAGAAACCGATATGAAATGTCCTTTGTTTTTATATCTCCTTTTTCGGCATCGGTTCAAGAACCGATATGAAATATCAATTTTAACCGATATAAAATGCCTTTTTCCATCAGTGCAAACAACTAATCATCAACCATCTATTTAATTATTAACTATCAATTCTCTATTTAATCAACTCAAACACTACCAAAAATACCAAACAATTCAGATCGATCTAAAATATTAGACGGGAAAATATCTTTACTATTATAAACAGATAGTTTGCTATTTTTTTATAAATATTAATGTTTATCAATATTAATAAAGCTGTTCTTAGACGAATTGATGATCGGGGGCAGTTGAATTCTTAAAATTTGTAGAAGATGATGTCTCCCCCAATTTCTGATTGATTGCACAAAATGTTCTCTCCCGATAGACCCAAAAAGAATAATTAAAAATCGTTTTCACCAGATAAGTTAGCTATTTGAAGTCAACTCACAGAAAATCTCTTTAACAAATTATGCTTTTCATTTTCAATAACTCCCCTATGGAATGAATAGAAGCATGTTGTTTGTATTATATAATGAACTGCATTAGTAATTGAAGAGAAAACCTCTTTAATAAATTATGCTTTTCAATAGCTCCCCTATAGATGAACAGAAGCCTCATGCTGGTCCCTATAAAATCACAACCGTTCAAGTAAAGTCTCTATAAAAGTACTATTCATTTTAAGTTTTTGTAAAATACAAAAACCATGTGTTTTTAGTCTTACATAGGGACAAAAAACACAATTTTTGTTAAATATAGGGACCAACAGTAAATAAAGTGGCTAAATTGCATTTTTGGTCCGTTATCTTTGACCAACGTTTCAGTTTGGTCATTTATCTTTTTTTTCTTCCACTTTGGTCATTTAACTTTCATATAGGTGTCAGATTGTTCCTTTATCTTTTATATCTGTTTCCGTTTGGTCCTTTAGAACAAAAACACATAAAAAAGAAAAATACCAAAAACACATCGATTTCTTGTTTCTTGAATAACTCATGCAATACGTCGCCAAATCGAATGAAACCGGACTCTAACTTGAATACAATTTCACAAAGAATACAATGGAACCAAAATTAAGTTCTGAAAAGTGTGTATGCGCAAAATCACTTATGGAATTGAAATCTTGAATTTGAAATTCAAAAATCCTTCAATCTCAACAATAGTGATTTTGCTATAACACCAAATTGAACGAATCTTAAGCCTAAAATGCTTGAAATTCAACGAAGAATCAAAATATGGCTAGTATTTTATTCAAAAAAGCACTTAAAATGAATACACTGTGAAAAAGCAATTTGCATCTATATTTTGACTTTTATTTTCTCATTTCTCAACCAATGGCGTTCAACTTATATTGAATGTAGAAATTGAACTATAGCAAAAGGTTTCAACGAAAACGATGTAAATTTGAGAACGATGTGAAAAGCAGCAACCCGATCTACTACTTCATTACCATCTCTACCCAATCGATAATCGGGAACCTTGTTTCTTCAATACAAGAAATAGATCCAATACGAGGCATTCATTTCTTTCAGAGAAGATAAGAGAAACATGGTTGATTCGATCGTCTTTCTAGAGTCAGACACACTGACTATTTCATCTAATCTGTGTTGTTGGACGCCGAGCTAAAACATCACCAAAACAATGAGTTGTGTGAGTGGATGAGTCAAGTGAAACAAGTATTCTCCAATGCCGAAGATGTAGTTGACAATTTTGAGTGCAAGGCATTGCGTAAGAATGTGATTCTGGCAGCACTAGAAGGAAGGTACGCTGCTTCTTTTCAATAACTTCTTATCTTCTTAAAGTTGTGCCTAAGAATGTCGCGCGAAATCAAAACTATTAAAGAGAAATAAGATAAGGTTGTCAAAAGTTAAGACTTCAAACCTTTGATAACAATAATCGTGTTGTGCAAAGATGAGAAGTCCATTCCCAGGTAAATGATTGTGATGTGATACAAAGTAAATACGATAAACAAAAAATCATAAATTTGTTAATGCATGACATTGATGATAAAGACTTCCAATTTGTTATTCTTAATGTTGGAATTGGAAGGTTACTAAAGACTACGTTTGCAAATTTCGTGTTGAATGATAAATGTACACCTAAGTGTTTTCTATTGAAGAAGCAAGTGCATGTCTCTCCGTTGGCTAAAAGTTCGTCTAAGAAACATACTTGTTGGCTAAAAGTTCTTGTTTATATTGGACCGTAAAGGGAATGAGGATCACGTCAAATAAGAAAAATTGAAAGATCTAATACAAGTAGATGCTGAAGTATGTATAGTACCGGTGATAACATGTATCCATAGTGTGGCTATGTGTAGTTGGTAGTATTGTACTTCCTTCGGCAGCTACTTGTATTAGATTCTTCAATTTCTCCCATTGACACGATCCTAGTTCTATACGTCGTCCAAGGCAAGCAAGAACTTTTGGCCAACTAAGTATGTTTCTCGGGCGATTTTGCTCCAAAACTAATTAACCAAGAACCATACTTGTGGGATAAAAGTTCTTGTTTATCTTAGACCGCATATGGAATGAGGATCACGTCAAATGAGAAGAATTGAAGGTTTTAATATGTACAATACCAGTACCTACACGTATCCATAGTGTGGCTATGTGTAGTTTGTAGTATCGTACTTTCTTCGACAACTACTTGTATTAGATTCTTCGGTTCCTCAAGTTGACTAAGTTTGTGAAAAATATTTTACATAAATGTGCTAATATTCCATTCGCGCGGAGGACATTGAGTTGAATGTGACTAGGGATCTGCGGAAAAATTAGAAAGCTCTGCTAGGGTTTCAGGATATGGCGACTAGGGCTCCCTCCCTTTCGTGATCTTGTCTCTTCATCGCTCTTCTACTGCTTCTCATCCGCGGTCCTCATCATAGTGATCCTCTATTGTTCATATCTGATCAAAGTCGCTATTCGCGTGTGGCTGTCTTGCTGTTCTCGCTGTCTTGCTGTTCGCTGTCTTACTGTTTCTGGCGTAAGTGGATGTCTTGCTGTTCGCGTGGTGCACGGCTTCGTTCACAGCCGGTTGTGATCACGGGGTGGCGTAAGTGGCCGCGTGGTGCACGGCTTTGCTGTTTACAGCCAGGTTTCGGTTTGCTTCACAGTCTCAGCAAGGGTTCGGTGATCAACAGTATTCACGTGTGTTTCGGTTATTGATCTTATGTGTTTGTAATGGATCACTGTCTGTGGCCTTGCATGGCCGATCTCACAGCACCGCCTGAAGCAGCCGCTCCAGTGGTTCCTCCTCCTACAACCGTAAGAAAGTCGTTTGCGGCAGCTCTAACAAACTCTTGTGTTATTCCTCCAAGCCAGTTGCCCAAGCCTTGCATCAAAGGCGATGCTCTCACTATCAAGATCACTGAGTCAGAATATCAAGAAGGTGTCAAAAACTGCAAGAATGTATTGCATGGCCGCCTTACCCTTTCCAAAGGGGACTCTCCTATAAAGCTTAATGCTTTAAGGGAAAAACTAATGCAAGAATGGAAATCTATTGGCTCCTGGACAATGGTCTCTTTAGGCAAGGGCTACTATGAGTTTTGCTTTCAGTCGTTTGAAGAGATGCGTAGCTTACAAGCCATTGGTACGTGGTCGTTGAATCCGGGATTATTAAGACTCTTTGCATGGACTCCGGATTTTGATCCAACCAGGATACGTAACACAAATGTTCAATGTTGGGTTCGTATTCATGGTTTTGCTCGGGAATATTGGCATCCTATCACCCTTTTTGAGATTGCCGCTGCAATTGGTGGCCCTATTGCATTGGATGATGCAACAAAGCAACGCACTTTTGGTCACTTCGCAAGAGTTCTTGTTGATATTGATTTAAAGGGTGATCTTCCTGATCGTATTATGGTTGAACGAGAAGGTTATGCGTTTTACGTGGAAGTTGTCTATGAAAGGCTGCCTCAATTCTGCTCTTATTGTCATATTATTGGGCACAATCACTCTAATTGCAAGCAGGTGCACGGTAAGCAGGAGCCTCGCGTACATCCCCCAGTCACTATCCAGGTTTGGGAGACAAAACAAAAGGTTGTCCTTGATCCTAATAAGGATAGTAATAGGAACAAGTCCGACGGTGTTGATGTAAATCACGAGAAAGGTATGGCTTTTAATGATAATGTAGTTATTGTAAACAATAATGATCATCATGCAGGTAGACATGCTCAAAAGGAAATTGCTGATGGCAAGGAAATCATTAACTCAAATGATGCAAATGATTATCATGACATCCAACCGGGGGTGTCATATCTATTCGAGAGATTGAAATTCCAAATCAGTTTGGAGGCATTAATAATGTTCCTCATGATGGTTCAGGTGGCAACCCTCTACTTGGCTTTATTTCTAACCATATTGAAACAGGCTCTCCGAGTGGCAGTGCCCCAACTGTTCCGCAAAACGAGGTTTCCCCAGATCAAATTTTGGTCAACGATACTCAAGATGGTGCAATATACGAGTTTGACAGGACTCAGGTACAAGTGATTGCTGACCATGATGCTACCCAGGAGGTGATCGCTGATTTAAACATTATTAAGCAACCTTGGGCGGCCTTGGTTGAGGAGGAGAATTCGCTGGGGAATGACGTTGTTAAGCCAGCCCAGGACTCGGAGTTTGAAACAGTGCTCACGAAATCACAGAAGAAACGGATGCAAAAGAAAAAGAAAGCTGCATCTCCTGTTATCACCCGTTCTAGGGCAGGCTCTCAAAGTCTTGCCCAATGAAGTGCCTTTACTGGAATTCAAGGGGCCTGGCTAATCCCCCCACAAGATTAGCTCTCAAAAGGCTTTGTATCTCCAATAAGCCTGATTTCATTTTTGTTGCAGAGCCTTGGTGTTCTCAAGACGATTTTCCTAGCAGATTCTGGTCTAGGCTGGGTATGAAGGTCTTTGCTACAAATGATAGAAATAATTTAATTCCTAATCTCTGGTGTGCTTGTCCGGACTCTTTCAATCCTACAGTCATCGCTTGTTCTGATCAGCAGGTCTCTTTTACTGTTGAGGTCAACAACACTACTATTGGTATTTCTTCTATCTATGCTTCTTGTAACTATCTTGGTAGGCGTTCTCTGTGGCAGGAGCTTAGTATTCTCCAGCAGCTCCACAAAATCCCTTGGTGTTTTATTGGTGATTGGAATGCTGTCCTGGGATCTCATGAATATAGGGGCAGTGGTACCCCCTCCAAAATTGCTTGTGAGGATTTCCAAAATTGGACCAATTTGAACAACTTGATTCACCTTCCGACTAGGGGGGTTCAGTACACTTGGTCTAACGGCCGTAAAGGCAGGGCTTTCACCGAGAAAAGGCCTGATCGAGCTATTTGCAATGATGATTGTCTCTCTTTTTATACAGGTATATCCTGCTCTACTCTTACTAAATCTAAGTCTGATCATTTCCCTTTATTGTTGGATCTTCAGATTGCTGGTGGGCCTCACCCCTCTTCTTTTAAGTTCCTTCGCACATGGGCGAGTCACCCTGATTGTTTGAATTTGATTAAGGAGGCCTGGCAAGCCCCTGTTATTAGTTGCCCTATGGTAGTCCTTAGTCAAAAGCTTAAGAATCTTAAGGTAAAGCTTAAGGTTTGGAATAAAGATGTCTTTGGGGACGTTAATCTTAGGGTGCAAGTGGCAACGGCTGCCTTGGATCATGTGCAGGCGCAGATTGATATTGATGGCTTCTCGGAGGCCCTAATTGAGCAAGCAAAAGTTCACCAGCTTGAGTTACAGCAAGCTTTAGCTTCCCAGGAGGATTTTTGGCTTGAAAAATCTAGGCTAAATTGGCACACTCATGGCGATCGTAACACCTCCTTCTTTCATCAAATGGTCAAGATTAGACAAATTACCAAGCAGATTACTTCCCTGAACCATGGTGACACTCTTCTTACTTCCTCTAATGATATTGAAACTCATGTTGTTAATTATTTTAAGAATATTTTCTCCTCTAACAACCAGTGTATTGATAATGGTATGGTGGAGGATGTCATTCCTAACCTTGTTACAGGGAATGAGAACTTAATGCTCACCAGCATTCCTAATATTGATGAAATCAGGCTTGCTATTTTTTCTATGAACTCTAACGGCGCCCCAGGCCCGGATGGTTTTGGTGCTTTCTTTTTTCAACACTTCCGGGATATTGTTTCAGAGGATATGGTGAAAGCGGTTCAACAATTCTTCAAAACCGGCTGGCTGCTCCCTAATTTCAATTCTAATCTGGTGGTGCTTATCCCAAAAATTAACGGGGCTGACAGAATTGAGAAGTTTCGGCCTATTGCCCTTGCGAACTTCAAATTTAAGATTATCACTAAGGTGCTTGCGGACCGTCTGTCCAAAATTGCTCCCCGTATTGTCTCCTCTCAGCAATGGGGTTTCATTCAGGGTCGAAACATATCTGACTGCATTTGTTTAACCTCTGAAGCTGTTAATATGCTCCAAAAAAGATCTTATGGTGGTAATATGGCTTTAAAAGTAGATGTTACGAAAGCTTTTGACACTTTAGATTGGCTTTTTCTTCTTAGAGTTCTCAAGGCGTTTGGGTTTAACTCCCAGTTTTGTGACTGGGTGAAGGTCCTTCTGCATTCTGCTAAGCTTTCTATTTCAATTAATGGCAAGCCCTATGGTTTCTTTAGCTGCAAGCGTGGTGTGCGCCAAGGTGACCCCCTTTCTCCCTTGCTCTTCTGCCTGGCAGAGGAGGTTCTTAGCAGGGGCATATCCAAGCTGGTGAATGATGGGGATCTTCAGTTAATCGATGGTCCAAGAGGCACTCAGGTTCCCTCTCATATTCTTTATGCTGATGATATTATGATTTTTTGCAGAGCTTCCCAGAAAAATCTTCAAGCTCTTATCACCTTTTTCACTAAATATGGTGAAGCTTCGGGTCAGATTGTTAACTCTAGCAAATCTACTGTTTATTTGGGAGAAGTTCCGCTTAACCGCCAGCGTCGTATTGCTGAGATGCTTGGTTTCTCTATTCACTACAAGAAAACTGGCAACCGGCGGCGGTTCAAAAGGCATTCAGCGGCGGTTTTAACCGCTACTAAATGCATCTCGCGGCGGTTCCAAAACCGCTGCAGTTTTCTCCGCCGCGATGTAACTCTGCGGCGGTTTTGACAACCGCTGGAATAACCGCCGGGAGTAGCATTTAGCAGCGGTTTGTGTGGCGGTTTGACATCTGCGGCGGTTCCGAACCGCCACAAAACAGTTGCTAAGTTATAGAACACCCAATTTTTTTGCAGCGGTTCGTGGGAATTTAGCGGCGGTTTATAACCTCCCCTAAACAAATGGAGTCAGAATAATCAGTGTCAATCTGCAGCGGTTTATAACCGCCGTAATTAACTGCTTTTTTTTAAAAAAAAATATTTCTTATTTGGCTGCTGGTCGAATCGTATGGAATGCTAAAAATTATATAATTACTATGATAACAACTAAAAATATAAGAAAACAACAAATAAATTAAAATTGACTTCATTACTTCCAAAAAATTATTACAAACAAGTATTCTACTAAAAAATTACATAGGTACCTAAGACAAGTATTAGAGAGTAAGTCGTTCAATCATAAACAAAGAACTAAACATAAATCTTGTGAATTCATTGGATTGGTGATCAAGTACCAAACTGGGAAATATATTCCTCTTTGAGAGTCCTATGTGCTAGTTTGATGACCAGAAAACACCACATTGCAACCTGAGTGCCATACAAAAGGTTATGCATCTGAAAGGCCCGTATATTTTCCAACCATTGCAATTCTAACCTGTGAAGAACATGTGAGGTCAGTACTGGAACTACTCATGGAGTTGAATATCCAGTCAATTATTAATTTTTCAAATGATATATCAGAAATATAGAAACCCACAGATTCATGAAATGTGTCATAAACTTTTGTTGTAGTGATCCACTCCTTGAAATTAGGTTGAAAATGGTACCTAAATGCAAATACTGGAGTGCATTTTGGAATGTTACCCTGAATAGAAGATAGCATATGCAACATGTTTGTATGTATATCAGTAAACTAGAGTTTGGTTCTAAATCCTTACAACTTGGCTGATTTGCAGTCAGCAACATGGAAGTAAGTTCTTCTTGAACCAAGACGCATAGTTCCTCCCATATGAGTCTTTGAACCCTATCAAGAGAAAACCAGATTAAATTGAATTCTAAAACGAAAAATATCATCTATATAAAAATATGGGAGTATCGGGAAATATACTTCTGGCATAAATATGACACAAGGATTTTTGGTTTCAGGCTCAAATTCTGTGCTATTAGCATCATGCAGACCCAGAACAGATCTTGTAAATTCAATGACAGCAATTTGCATCCCCAAGCAAATGCCCAGATATGGAACACTGTTTTCTCGAGCATACTTAGCAGCAAGAATTTTCCCTTGCACTCCCCTATCACCAAAATCTCCAAGAACTAGAATCCCATCAGCACCCTGCAATACAAACCATTTGGGGAACACTTGAAGTTAATATCACATTTGAATACATTTAAATCATGCAGTATTCACATAAGAAAAGTGAAGAAATGGATTTATTTTGTGCATAAAAGCCCACCTAATGGAAACCAAAAAAACCTTTAAAAGACTCCAAGCAGCTTCATAGGCATCAGCATCCTGCAAGAAGTAAATTAATCATCAGAGGTTTGGCAGAGTAAAACAAAACAGTTAACTAACCAATGCAGAACAGCAGATCCCCTGCAGTAATCACCTCTTTAAATGTTTCATCTTCAAGATCCCCTGCAGGAACCCAATCCACAACAAGCTTACGGTTGCAGCCAACAGAAGCATGCAAAAGTGCCTGCTCAAAAAGATCAATTATATAAGCTTTATCCTTTTAGCATATCATAGTTAGCAAGTTCCATACAGCAGTTCATGTTGGAAACTGAAAAGAGAAATAATACAGAATACACGCCCAATGCATTTGTGAATTATTAATTTTAAGGAACAACGTCTCCCTGGCTTATCATCCTCACAACAAACATTAGACACAAAAATAAGGAAGCACTGACAAAGAAAATAAAGGTGCCCAACAGGCTGATAATAGTATCTCATACAAGACAGTTCACTATCCCTTTCTTAAGAAATTCAAGTACTAAAAATGCAAGTTGCGGAGAATGGAAAAAAGGGAATTATTGAAGAGTAATGTACCTTCAGTACAGAAAGATATGCATCTGAAAGGCCCGTATATTTTCCAACCATTGCAATTCTAACCTGTGAAGAACATGTGAGGTCAGTACTGGAACTACTCATGGAGTTGAATATCCAGTCAATGATTAATTTTTCAAATGATATATCAGAAATATAGAAACCCACAGATTCATGAAATGTGTCATAAACTTTTGTTGTAGTGATCCACTCCTTGAAATTAGGCTCTGTAGCAACACTGCAAATAACAGAAAGAAGTTTCATAGAATATCAGAGGATTACTTACTCTTAACAACAAAGGAATGTGCCAAATATTTGGAACATCACAGAGAGTAAGTATGTTCAATAACTGCAGTTATGTAAATTCACTATGAGAATATAGGTAAGGATTTAAGGGTAAACAAAGTTAAAATTTGTGAACAATTGCATCATATTACCGGCATATGACAAAATTGAGAAAGTTTTGCCTTAACATTGTTATCAAGTTCCTGGTAAGGACAGTTAATAAATCTTGAATCAGTATAATGTTGAAGCAATAGAATGAAAAGAAAAAGCAAAGAGCAACACGAAACGGACCTTTGAACTGCGACAAGCAAGAAGATTTGGGACCAACCCTAATCCTCTAAGTTGACGGACACTGTGCTGGGTTGGTTTTGTTTTCTGTAGATTAAAACTTCCAATAAGTAAAAGATGATAGTAAATTGATTATACTGTATGAGAAGATACAATGACAGTATCTCAATTTACTTATGGTGAAGCATCTATTTAAAAAGAAACAAAAAAAATGCACTATATACTGACTAATAAATCTAATTTCCTTTTCTTCTTATCTTTTTCTATTCCTAATATTAAAATATAAAAGAAAACGTCCATTGATGACATAAAGCTTGCAGTGTACCTGTTCACCAACCGCACTGAGAACAGGCACCAAGCTGACATGAACCAAACAGAAGTTGCTAGAACCTAGAAAAAATAAACAAGATAAGCAACTGATTTGCCAAAGAACACCCTACAACTTTTTTTGATATAATTCAGTATATACTATGGGGTCTCAAGTATTAGAAACATTACCTACACGGTAGGAAAATTGCCCAAGTGCTTCAATAAAAGGCATAGATTCAATATCCCCTACATTAAAGTAAGGCCATTTTAAAATACTGTTTCATAATACAGAGGTTCTAGCATTCCACAGTTCTGCTAAAGTTTCTGTTTCAGCCACATCCATAGTTTTCAAAATTAAACAAAATTATAACTAAAATGTTACTAAAAACAAATTATGCCCGAGTATTACTTAAAATTTGTCCTGAAAATGTTATTTTACCTATAGTTCCACCAAATTCAATGACACAAACATCAGCCGGGCCTTCTTTTCCATCAACTGGTACTTGTGCTACACGTTCTAGGGTGCAGACGAGCATAGCATCTAATAAAATCCAATAAAAACAAACAATTCAGTAATACAGTAGTAGAAATCAACAAAAAATAAAGCAAAATCTAAAGTAAAAAAACATAGAATGTACCAAACCGAGAAAGTCAACTAAAATAAATAAAATCCATTTGACAAAGTAAGGAATGGATATCAATATGGGGAACAAGTATAGCCTCTTTTGCACTTATAAACAACAAAAGAGGTTAAGTTATATTCCCATGAAAACAAAAATAGAGAAAAATGAAGAACCATACTTGCGGCAAATCATCTTGTCTTGATTGTATTTGCGAGCCAAAGCCATCAAAGAAGGTTCAATGATACCACCACGAAGCCTAAGAACAAGATGAAGAGTTGATTCCTTCTGAATATTGTAATCAGCTAAGGTACGTCCATCTTCTAATTGCTTTCCAGCGAAGATCAAACGCTGCTGGTCCGGTGAAATTCCTGTGAATTTCGTTTAAGTTTCAATTTGAATAGAAATGGAATGAGATTTGATGCAAAGAATAAAGAGATAGAAAGATTAGGGTTTGGAAATTACGATTGCTACCTTCCTTGTCTTGAATTTTGGTTTTCACATTGTCGATTGTGTCGCTGCTTTCGACTTCGAGGGTAATGGTTTTCCCAGTTAGGGTTTTCACGAAGATCTGCATCCTTGCCGCTTCGCTTCTGAACCTCCCTCTCTCTCTCTCTCTCTCTCTCGACTATCAGTCCTGGTGTTGATGACTGCCGTTTTATATTCCCGTTTCTAGGGTTTTATCTTAGCTGGGCTTTCAATTGGGTTTTGAATCAAGGTGGAGGATGAGAGACAAACAGAAGGTGGAGGATGAGAGACAAACAGAAGATGGAGGATGAGCGACGAACCATGGCGGCTAGCGACCAGACAAACAAAAGTTGTGGGATGAGCCACCCTCAACCAGCGATGCTATTTCTGAATCAAGGGGACGGCGTGAGATGCTGAGAGGGATGCGAGAGAGAGAGAGAGGAAGAAGACGAACCTGGTTGGTGGTGGCGGAGGCGAGAGAGTTCCAGAGACAGAGAGAGCGAAACTGAGAGTTGTGTGAGAGAGTGAAACTGAGAGTTGCAGAGAGTTGTGTGAGAGTGGTGGATGAAAGAATTGTGAGAGAGAGAGAGAGAGAGCGAAACTGTGAGAGTGGTGGATTAAAGAATCGTGAGAGAGAGGGTTTTCTGATTTTAATTTTTATTAAAACAAAAGTTAATAGAAAAGAACCGCCGCAGTATCTGCCAGAAACCGCCGTCGCTTGACTCCATAAAACAAACCGCCGCCGATTACCCTATAACCGCCGCTGTTTACTTACTAACTAAGGCAATCAACTAAACCGCCGAAGAAATCGCCGCCAAATGATAAGCGACGGCGGTTTACCCAAAACTGTTGCAGATTAACCGCCGCCGGTTGCCAATTTTGTTGTAGTGATTGGCCAGCTTCCCTTTACCTACTTGGGAATTCCTATTTTCAAAGGGAAACCTAAGCCTGCTTATCTTTTGCCTATTGCTGACAAGATCAAAGCCAAGCTCTCAGCTTGGAAAGCTTCCCTTCTCTCTATCACTGGAAGAGCTCAGCTGGTCAAGTTGGTTATCCAAAGTATGTTAGTTTACAGCTTTATGATTTACAGATGGCCCACTTCTTTGCTAAACATGGTGGACTCTTGGATCAGAAACTTCATTTGGTCTGGGGATGTCAATCAACGTAAAGTGGTTACTGTGGCATGGCAGAAGGTTTGTAGTCCCACTGTGGAGGGGGGTCTTGGGCTTAGATATCTCAAAGAAATTAATAAGGCTGCCTGTCTCAAGCTTAGCTGGGAGCTCAGCACTTCCCAGAATAGTTGGGCGGTTTTGTTGAGATCTCGGGTTTTCAGAAATAATCGTCCGATCTCTTATCATATTAGCTCTTCTCTTTGGGGTGATTTGCGAGCTAATCTCTCCATCATTCAAGACAACTGCATTTGGCAAATTGGTAAAGGTGACTGTGTCAATTTTTGGCTTGACCCCTGGGTGTCGGATCCTCTGGTTTCCCTTCTCAATGTCCCTGAGCATCTTCATCACTTACTCAAAGCCAGAGTTTGCGATTTCATTCAGAATGGGCATCGGTGTATTCCTTCTTCTTTAGCCAATCAGTTTCCTCATTTGACTTCGCTGCTTCACGCTAAAGACATCCCTACTTTTGATGCTCCGGATCGGTTGCTTTGGAAGAATTCTACTGATGGTTTGCTCAATTTTAAATCTGCTTATCTTTTCTATCGTCCTATTAGTCAGCATATTGATTGGTGCAAGAATATTTGGCGCACAGCTATCCCGCCATCGAAGTCTTTTTTGATTTGGCGCATCCTTCACAATCGTCTGCCTACTGATGAGAATCTTAGAAGTCGTGGCTGAGGCACGGTTTCCATGTGCAGTCTCTGTGAAGCGAACTATGAATCTACGTTGCATCTTTTTTGTGATTGCTCTTTCGCCAAAAATCTTTGGTCCTGGCTTAGTGGTAAGATCGCTTTTATTATTAATATTTCCTCCCCTGAAACGATTATCGAGGTGTGTTTGCGTCCTATGTCTGACCAAGTGCAGGATGTTGTGACTGCTGCTGTTATAAATGTCTTTTGGGCTATCTGGCATGCTCGTAATAAGCTTCGCTTTGATAATAAAAAGATAGTGCCCATGATGCTGAAAAATTTGATTACTGCTAATGTGAATCTTTCGGGTACTCTTAGCAAGGGCTCCACCTCTGCCTCTATGTAGGACTTTGCGGTTCTTAAGGCTTTTCGGTGGCTGGTAAACCTCGCAAGGCTCCTAACATTACCGAAGTTCTTTGGAAGTCTCCTCCCTACTCTTGGGTGAAGTGTAATACTGATGGCGCTGCCAGGGGCTCTCCTGGTTTAGCTGCTTGTGGGGGCATTTTTCGTGATAATAATGCTGACTCTCTTGGTTGTTTTGCCCTCCCCCTTGGTATTAATTACGCGCTTCATGCGGAATTAGTGGGTGTCATAGTTGCCATTGAGGTGGCCTATAAGAAAGGTTGGCATCGTCTTTGGATTGAAAGTGACTCGCAGCTTGCTATTATGGCTTTCTCCTCGGACTCCATTGTTCCTTGGAATCTTCGCATTCGCTGGCGTAACTGCATGGACATTCTAAAGTCCATGTCTTTCTTTTGTTCTCATGTTTATAGGGAAGGGAACTATTGTGTTGATAAACTAGCGGCTCATGGGGTCACTTTGGCCGGGTTTCAGTGGTGGAACAGTACTCCCAATATTATCAGGGATGATTTTCATCGAAATAGGGTTGCTCTTCCTTATTTTCGTTTTAAGAATTAATTCTGTGCAAGGGTTTTGGTTTATGTCCCCCCTTGCTTTTTGTAATTTTTGTTTTGTTTTAATGAAATCGGGGGGAGTACTCTTTCCTTCTAGATGTTTTTATCCCTAAGGAGGGTTTTGCATCAGAAGGTTTTAACGAGGCTCATTTCCTTTGTTTAAAAAAAAAGGAGGACATTGAGTATCCTTACGGGGCAAAGTTTGGTATACACAAGTGGATGAGGGACAATGAGGTTTGGAATTTTCAACAAAAAGATGCATTTTGCATGCTCTCAAAATAATATATGAATTGTTTTCTTATTTTAAAAAAATGTTTTGTTTGTTTTTTTTAAAGTTAGTTTTGATGTTTCCATGCTTTCGCAAGTACTTGGTATTCTGTGATCATCAACGTGATAATTTGGGAGACATTGAAAATCATTTTTTTGAATGAGGTATAGTCAACATCTATTCTTCAAGATTTTTTTTTTGACTACGATCGTGTTTCTCATTTTAAAGTGCAGATTTAATTAGTGAATAATCTTGCACACACTAGTGCAAAATCAGGAAAAGAATTAGACATTTAAAGTCAGGCGCTCAGATGCCTGACTTTATATGTTGAGGCAGTGGCAAACTTGTAAATAATTTAAAGTCAAGCGAATACACGCCTGACTTCTAAAGTGAAAAAATAAGAAAAAAATTAGACTTTTAAAGTCATGCTATCAGGCGCCTGACTACATAAGTAGACACGATGACAAACTTGTAATTAAGAGGTAACGTTTTAAAGTCAAGCGCTTACACGCCTGACTTCTAAAGTATCTAATCTAAAGTACTAAAATATGGTAACTATTGGGTTCCTCTCTTCTCATCGTGCTCACTCCCTCGTCACGCTCACTCCCTCTCTCACGCAAAACTCAATCTGTTCACTCTCTCACTCTCTGATTCCGTTCAATCTCCCTACGTTTCCTCTCCGTCACCGCCGCCTCTCCGTCACTGCCGCCTCTCCGTCACCGCCGCCTCTTCGTCGTCTCTCTCTCCCTGCTCACTCCGTTCGCAATCTGTACCTATTCATCAGGTTCGCAATCTGTCCATCTCTCACTCCGTTTTCCTCTAGACTGTAGATCGGTTTCGATCTGGTGTTCTCAGTTCCGTTCATCTCTCACTCCGTTTTCACAACCCCTCGGGTTGATGTACGATTTGAAGGTTTCTTAGAAACCCTAGGTTCGTAACAATGGTGAAAATGAAGATCTGCTTCCAGGGTTTTGAATCGGACACCCTCAGGAAGGTAAATCACTTAACCGTTTCTTTAAATGCTTTCTTTAGCTGCTTGTTTTAACGAAACCCTAATACCTGCGTTTTCTTTGCTGTTTGAGGTTGCTGTGAACACTGATGGTTGAAACCCAGAGACTGACTGAAGGAACAGCAAACACAGTGGTGATCACTTGGAGCCCTTGCTCAATTGATCATCATGAAAGCTCAATTTTCACAATTAAACAAGATAAAAAAACAAAAACCTTTTTCTAGACAAATAAGAACTACGTAGCTTTGAATTCTCCATCGCACCGGGAGATACGTAGGAGCGGGTCATGTCCCGTCAAGCACTTCTTTCTAAAAACCCTTTTTTCCTCCTTTCTCGCCAAAAAAAATAAAAAATTCATTATGTTCTTTAATTCATTTTTCAATAAGAAGTAGAGAGGCAAAATTAAATATTTTCAGGCCAACATATAAAAAACCACACATTTAATTAAAGGTTCCCTCTCAGTAGAGAGGACGTGTGGGGTGCTAACACCTTCCCCGCGCGTAACCGACCCCCGAACCCTATTCTCTAGTTTCGCAAGACCAATCGCTTTCCAATAAAAGGTTTTCCTAATATTTTCCTTAATAAATATTGGGGGCGGCTTCATTGTTTTTTAGAAAAGTTGTAAACGAGGAAGGTTCTCCCTCGGGGGCTTTTTCGGGCGCAACAACAGGTAGTATTTCACTCTCAGTGAAGTTTGAGTTTCTGTGTTGATTATTATCAGAAACCGTAAGCACTGTTTCTGTTTGCAGGTTCCCTTGTGTGTTCTTCTCTAAACAAAACAACCAAACAGGAACCCTAATTGCACAGCTAAGGTATTTTCTCTCTCTCTCTCGCTCTGAATATCGTTCTCTTCGTTTCTTCTTTGTTTCTAATCATTCATTTAGTATTTATTTCCTTGGATTTGTTTTAAATCAGTACATTAATTAAGCAACTATTATTTAATCTTAATTTTTGGTTTTCAGATGAACAAAGCAACTATTATTGATGATGCTATAAATTATATCAAGAAGCTGAAAGATGAAGTTGATAGTCTCAGCCAAGAGCTTCACCAAATGGAAGAAACCTCAAAGGAAATAGCAGATCCAAACATACAAGACTTTTGTGCTGTACAAGAGATGAGGAAATGGGGGATACAGGTTATTTAATTTTGCATTAACTGAATCAATTTCTGTCTGCGTATTATAAACTATAATTAGTAATCTTGGTGAAGTTTCTTTCTATAGGAAGAGGTGCTAGTCAATAAGCTCATTCCTGATCTGGTGTATCCAGGACAACTTGATCATGCACACTTGCTTCACTTGCTTCATTTGCATGTGGAGTCGAATTTTTGTTATTTTTTGCCACCTTTGCAATGTGCTCCCCATCTATGTCTGCATCCCTAGGATTGGTCTGATCTGATTTTGGTGGAGCAGTGTCTTTTACATGTGTTGCTAATGATAATGAACCACTCTCTCTTTGATTGGTTACATGTGAAGATGTCTTAGGTAACACTGGATTTCTTTGATCCTGATTAGTATCAGCAATTTCGTATTCAGATACCAAATCCATGAATTCGTTAAGTAGTCTCTGGACTTTCCTGTTTGATGCCATGGCTGGAAGAATGTCTTCAAGAAGAAGTTTGTGTTTCCTCATTCCCTGCAAAAGTTCCAAATGGAAAACTTCATTTGGTAAGCTCACCATGTGTTTTGGCATTCACAGATCTGTTGGATGTAAATTATTGCTAGATCTAAATAATCAGCCAATGAATCTTTCATGTTATTATATTTTGGCATTCACAGATCTGTTTGTTGCATGATTTCATTGTGCTAGCTGCTGACACAACATGACTATTATATTTGATATTTGATTCCATTCCATTCCATTCTAGAGACTGTGTCAACAAAAATAACTTAGAGAAACGTAATTGCCTTCTTTTAAGCCGCGCGTCAGATTATGGATTGGTCAAGGTAGACGAAAGAGGCCGCATCATCCAATTTTCAGAAAAACCAATGGGTGCTGATCTTAAAGCAATGGTAATTTGCAACCTACTCTAGTAATGCTTGCACTTTCTTTCTGTTTTCTTCTTATTGATGTGGAAATGAGAAAGGATCATTTAGTTTGAAGTTTAATGTTTCTGTTTATTTAGTAGGAATTCTAATTTGCTAGCAAAGGTGTTGATTACTGTTGTGTTGTTTTGTGGAGTGTTTTTTGAATATAGATTATATGAAATTAGAATTTTACTGAGTTATTTTAATTTGATTTGTTTATTTTACTTATTTGGATTAGGAAAAGGATTGGTTGCTTTGAACTTTGACGCTCTTAAATGGGCTGATCTTTCTGTTAAATTTCTTTGATTTCTCTTTTAGGGTTTTTCTGTGTTGCTTAGTTTTACTTTCAATTGCAGATTGCAAACATCCGAAAACTGCTAAAGATTTTCTTAAATCTACATCCACAAGCAATTCTAAGGTTTCTACTAGTTCTACCTCAATTTTTGGTTTCTTTTTTTGTTTTTGATAAATTCAATTTTTGGTTTCTTTTTATTCTCATAATCAAAATCCTTAATTTGTTAATGGGTTTTTCTGTGTGTGTTGTTGCTTAAATCTCATTTTTATTTGACATAAGTTGCTTTTAAACTTTCTGCAATTTGTGTTTGCAATTGGTGTACTCAACTCATTTCATACAGAGAGTTTTACACCAATTGCAAACACAAACACCCCAACGGGTTGAAAGTAACATACTGGTTGAAATTCTGATGCTAATCCTACGTGTTACAGGGAATGTTCAGCAGATTTGAAAGAAGGTATTGCTAGCGTAATATTTGCATCCCCTAGGTGTTCAGAAATTCCAGAACTTGTGGCACTTAAGAAAATCTTTGAGAAGAAATATGGGAATGCTTTTGTATCCGCTGCTACTGATCTTAGGCCTAGTTGTGGCGTAAATCGCTAGGTAAGTCTTCTCCTGACTGCAATTATGCTTGTATTTGCTTATCAGTAAACTACTAAACTTTTTTAATTCTAAATGATATTCATATCAGTGTTTGTGAATTGCATTTTTCTTTTAGTTGATTGATAAGCTCTCGGTTCGCACACCTACCGGTGAAGTGAAGTTGAAAGTGTTGAAGGAAATAGCAAAGGAATATCAAATCGATTGGGATACTACAGAATCTGAAAATGAACTTCTCAAACCTCCAGAAGAGCTAATAGTATGTTTTCTTTCTATAGCTATCTATTAACCATTTTCTGTATGTTTTCTATCTCTTGATTTTTTATGCTTTTTTAAATTCTCATCTTATCAGGAAGGGCATAACACTTTTGTAAGTGCCAGCAGCTTACCAGTAAAGCCATCAACAGATGCATCCACCAAATTCAATAGGCCAGTTACAAGGTGATTCAAAACTTAATACTCTGTTACATATTTGCATTATTATTGTTCTTATCTTCTAATAAGATTCTGTGGTGACTCATCAGTTTATCAGGTGGTGGAAAAAGCGACGCGATGCATTTTGAAGATTCTAAGTCTGCTGCTGAAGCAGCAGCTGAATCAACAAAGAAAGCAATCGTCGCAGCTGAATCAGCTAAGCAAGGATCAGATGGGGCTAACTCGTCAGCGGAGATTCAAGCTTTGACCAAGCAGGTACGACTATTAAAATTAGGTTCACCGCGACTGCTACGATTATAGAAATGGCGTACAAGATAAACCTCATTTAAGCATTGAAGCCCAACTGGATTTACAAAGAAGCCCATGGGCTTGGAATATAATAAAATCTAGTAATGAAATTGCTACATGTATATATTATGTAGACATCGATGACTTAATAAAAACTAGCAATAAAATCACGGTCTTAGTTACCCAACAATTATTAGTTCTTTTATTGGCATCTATGTTTAAAGTTTGTCACTTGATAATTTAGTGAATAAATTATTCACCTTTAATTTGTTGTTCACTTTCTTCTTCTTTTCTCTATTTTGCAGGTTACTGATCTCAAAGTCTCGGTGGATCTCTTGGAAAAAGAAAGAGATTTTTACTTTTCAAAACTAAGGGATATAGAAATTCTTTGTCAAGCTACAGAACTGGAGAATGAACCTGTAAGAATTCCAGCCAAGGCTTGCATTGCTGTTTATTTTGCAGTGTGCATGTGATCATGTCTACTTCTATGTTATTTTTTGCAGATGTCAGTACCAATAAAGAAGATTTTGTATGTCGCTGATGTAAAAGAATCGGCATTAGATGAAGCTCAGGCTTACATTCATGAAACCTTGAATGCTGATGAAGAGGAACAGGAAACTGAAGAAGCTTGATTACTCCCAAATATAATTCCCGGCTGTTAAACAAACTAAGTGCCGACCACGACTATGAGACTGGTAATCCTTCCCATGCAATGGCCAGAAAGTGCCATTTCATCACATAGCTTAGCTGTTTTTTCCCCCTGTAAGCTTGGATGGATAATCAGAGGATATTTTAGCTAATCTTTTCTATAAACAAAGTACTTCTTGTATTGAATATTGCTTTAGAAATTGGCTGTGGTATAGCCATTTTAGCTTATCTAGGGGTTGTTCCAATGCACAAGGTGGCAGCATGACTTTGCTTTTACTTTCTTTTCTCCTATGTAATTTTTATCAGTAGCAAGTTTTATTTATCAGTAGGCTCTGTAATTTTTTGAATACCAATGATTATACAAAGGATATGGAGTTTTGTTCATCTATATGTTGGTAGTTGTAGTAATTTTTGTTAAAGAATTTGAATTATGTTGTGGCAGCATGAGGATACATTAAGGCTAACAATTTTTTTTTTTTAAAAAAGTACTTTTAAAGTCGGGCGGAACTAAAGCCTGACTTCAAAACAGACTTACGAAGTCAGGCGAAATAAATGCTTGACTTTAAAACAGACTTACGAAGTCAGGCAATAATAAATGCTTGACTTTAAATCATACTTACGAAGTCAGGCAATAATAAATGCTTGACTTTAAAACTGACTTACGAAGTCAGACGAAATAAATGCTTGACTTTAAAACTGACTTACGAAGTCAGGCGAAATAAATGCTTGACTTTAAATCAGACTTACGAAGTCAAGCTATCGTTTGACTTTAAAACTCCTTACATACAAAGTCGACTTAATAAAAGTCAAGCGGGCGCCTGACTTTAAATCCCCTTTTCGCCTGACTTTAAATCCCTTTTTTGCACTGGTGACAGTAGGTGGCTAAGGATATGTTACAACGGTTGAAATCCAACTGTGAAAGTATATGTGAGACTATCTTGCATTTGTCGTTTGTTAAAAATGATTTGTTTGGTCAAATTCAAATTTCCACATGTTTGAGAACCATACTCTTTTGTGGATCAAGCTAACGACGAAGCTTTCATGAATGTTTTGGTGTCAAGGTGCAAATACTCGCGGGTTTTGCAATTAGGTTATTCTAGATACAAGAGTTTGGCTCGCTCCGTTGGTAAATTAAAACATTTACGATGTCTCTATCTTGAGTTTAATGAAAAACTCAAAAGGCTCTCCGAATTCTGCATGCAAACTCCAAAATTTGGAAACTTTCAGACTTAATGTATGTGAAGGGCTTCAAACATATATTGCCCCCGAAGGAACATGAAACTTGACCCGCTTTCGAAACCTACTTACAAGTTATAACCACAAAGCAATCTGAATTTCCAAACAAAGAGATTGTAAAATTGAATTGTTTGGAATTTTTATTTGTTTAATCTTGTCACAACTTTGGAATTTGTATTCCATCGAACAATGATTCAAAATTGTGACAAGATTTGACAAATAAAAATTTGTATTCCATACGTCTTTCTTTATTTTTCACGCAAAAGAAGTCTAAAAAACGCACTCACACAAAGAAATAAGACGCCAACAGTTGTTGAAAAAACGAACCCCGTTGATCCACGTCATTGAAGTACGCTCTTCCTTTACGCCATTGATGTCTCATTATTGTACTAACCAAACTATTGAAAGGTTTGGTTCGTGGAATAATAACCATAGAAATAGTTTAGAGTGGTTATTATTGTACTAACCAAACTATTGAAATGTTTGGTTAGTGGAATAATAACCTGGAAAACACTGTACTTTAGTTAGGTGTCGTGGTGACGGTGGTTGCGTATTTGTGTGATGGCGTAGTCGACGGAGATGAAAACGTTTTAATTTTGTTTGAATGAAATGAGAAAGAGAGATGAAACGAACCTTGAAATGATGATTGACCAAATCTATCCAGTGGCCATCACCATTGATGTAAGTCTCATTGAAACACATTATCATGGATATCGAAAAATAGTGTAGTGCAATAATAACCATAGTAATAGTTTAGATTGGTTATTATTGTACTAACCAAACTATTGAAAGGTTTGGTTAATGGAATAATAACCATAGAAATAGTTTAGAGTGGTTATTATTGTACTAACCAAACTATTGAAATGTTTGGTTAGTGAAATAATAACCAGGAAAACACTGTACTTTGGTTAGGTGTCGTGGTGACGGTGGTTGCGAATCTGTGTGACGGCGTAGTCGACGGAGATGAAAACGTTTTAATTTTGTTTGAATGAAAGGAGAAAGAGAGATGGAACGATGGTGAAGAGATACGTTATTTCACAAAATAAGGAAACGATTACAATTAAAACGGTTCCAATATTTTAGAAATAGGAGCACGATTTTTGGTTTAGTCATTAATATAGATTCCTTGATTTTTTTAGGTTTTTTTTTAATTAAAATAGAATTTACTGGAAATTAATGGGTTTCTAAAATTTTGGAAGCCGTATAATGAACAAAATCCCATGATTAATGGGTTTCAATAACTGTTCCTTGATTTTTGCTATGCCTCCTTTTTTTCCGCTTTAATTGGTATACAGTTACGCCGATTTTTATCCAATTTTTTTAACTACTGTTTTAATTATTATAGTAAATTACCTATGTAACCCTTTAGTAATTATTAGGGGTGTCAAAAAAACCCGGACCCGCGGGTACCCGCGGGTAAAACCCGTCACGGGTCCGGGGCGGGTAGTTAAACGGGGACCCGCGGGCCAAATAAACGGGTATTTTGGCTACCCGTCAATAAACGGGGCGGGTCCGGGTAGCGGGGTACCCGGACCCGCGGGTACCCGTACCCGTTAAAAATTATGTTGTTTCTTACTTTTTTTTATCATCTATTGTTGTTGTTGTTTAAGTGGATGTTTATTCACATTTTGTTGTATCTTTTATCCTAATATTTTGGATAATTTTTAGTTGTTATTTTTTAAGTTTCTATTTTCATAATTTTAATTTTTTTTATCTCAATTTATTAACGATTATATATTAATAAATAGTTGATACGATAAATGCATATCAAAATGCGTAATTTTTTTTATATAAATGAATCAAAAAAATAGTGTTAAAAAAACTAATTTTCTATGGTATTTCAAATTTTATTTTTAAAAGTTTTTTATTTATTAATTTACAAATACCCGCGGGTACCCGCGGGTACCCGTTTAAAAAAGTATCCGTTTAAAACCCGTTAAACGGGTACCCGTCACGGGTCCGGGACGGGTCCGGGGCCTATTTATAATAAACGGGGCGGGTCCGGGTAGTGAGATACCCGTGCCCGCCCCGCCCCGTTGACATTCCTAGTAATTATTACTAAGCTACTGCCTTAGTAGCATAAGTCAGACTCCGGAATGGAGTGTTTCAAATGCAGCGAAACATATTGTCAAACATGATGATACTTTGGATCCTCTGAGGGACTTTGAATCTGAATTCTGAACAAGAGAATTCTTCATCATTATAAGCCTTTTTGAATGCTTACCATAGAGAAATCGTCTCCTGAATTCAATCCTGAATGTAATCCATAAACGGAATGTTAATATTATGATTTATGAGCTTAGGGATCAAGCAATAAAGGAGCACATGCTTACAAGATATCTCTCTCCTCCATTTTGTTGGTACAGAGATATTACTACTCCACCATTTTTATTACGTTTTTTGTCCATAATTTGATTTGCTCACGTTCTTTCATTAATTGGTTTGTCACCTTAATAAAAATTTGAATTTCAAAATTATAAGACTAATTTGTATATTTTGGTACGAAATCATAAGCCGTTTTTTGGTTAAGCTGGATTCGAACACACGACATTGGTTAAGCTGGAAGAGACCATTACCATTCAAGTGCTCTTGGGTATGAAATCATAAGCGGTTTGTCACGTTCTTTCAAAATCATATATAAGACTAATTTGAATTTCCTATTCTGTTACAAGTCACACTAATTACATCCGTTTAATAGCTCGGATATTCATGCATTAATTAGCAACAAATTTGACAAAACAAGTACTTGAGAGGATTCACTCTATATAGCGTGTTTCAATCTTCTCTCCCGTGAGTTTTTTTCTTATTCTTCCCGTTTCAATTTTGAAGTCATTAAAGAAAGGTAATCCTTGATTTCTTTCATTGACTAATGACAATTATATACATCATTACATGATCAAGAGTGGGCTATGATTCATCTATAATTATGGAAGGTAATTATACACTTGTGTAAAGCTATTTATGTTCTTGCCTGATACAAAAGTCAATACAATTTTTACATCAATTCTTACTCACCCTGTGGTCGAAGTGGGAGGTTGCCGATCGCTGAGACTGTCCCATAAATATCCAAAGAGGACTGATGGAAGCCCTTTCGTGAAAATATCAGAAGTTTGCTAACACGGCGGGACATGTAAGACACGTACTTGTCTGCGAGCAACCTTTTTTTGAACAAATGGATGTTCATCTCAATATGTTTAGTGCGCTAGTGTTGAGCATGATTGCCAAAGAGATAAATCGCACCAACATTGTCACAATAGATCAATGTAGATTTCTGAACGGGACAGTGAAGCTCCAGAAGAAGATTTCTTAACCAACATGACTCAAAAACTACATTCGCGACCCCCTAGTATTTGGCTTCTGCACTAGAGAAAGTAGCCTACCGTTTAGAGGACCAAGAGATCAAATTGCCACTAAGAAAAACACAATAACCAGAAGTTGGACGTCTTGTATCCAGACATCTACCCCAATCAGTGTTAGTATAAGCAATAAAGATGCAATCCATGATCCAGAGTGCCCTGAATGTAGCGTATGATGCGCTTATGATCGATGCGCTTGAGAGCATATTCATGTGTTCCTCCATTTGTTGCACAATATATGATATATCGAGCTTTGTGAAAGTTAGATATTGCAGGGTTCTTGCAAGATTGCGATAATGCGAGGCATCATTGTAAGGTGCGCTAGAAGTAGCACTCAGCTTTGGTTAAGTATCAACCGGATTCACACTCAGCTCGTTCTATGATTTCTTATGCATACTTTTTCTGAGATAAAAATGGACAGTTTGTATGACGAGTTACAACTATACCCAAGAAATAGCACAATGACCCTAGATCTTTGATGGCAAATTTGGAATGAGATGTGACATGATAGATTTTTAAAGATCGTCAGAAGAGGCGGTTAATATATATAATACCATCCTCATACAGAAGAATGTAAGCCATATAAGTACCTTTACTGTAGATGAGAGAGTGACCCGACTTGCTGTGAGAGAAACCAATAGTAAATGCACTAGGCCCGAGGGTCTTGCTTTAGCCCATACAAAAATTTCTTCAACAGACATACATAATCACATACATAATCAGAATGACTTGGGTCCCTAAAACCCTTGGGCTGATGCATTATATAGTTTTGTAGCACGGGTCGATATTCTAGTTAAATATATCCTCACAGTGATAGAAAGTAAATTAAAGAACGATTCTTTCTTTGAATGGGCAAAATGGCAAACTAAAATAACAACTATAATTAGAAAAGTATGAGATAATCAAATCCAACAAAACAAAATTAAACTACACTACGTGGATTGCCACTTCATTTAGTTTAAATATTATTGGCTTGTGATACAATTTTTATGGTTCATGTTCATAGTGTTAATTCGTTTTGATCAAGAAGACACAACAATCTCGTTATCCAATCACATGGCGAATTCTACAAAATGGGGTGAACGACGCTTGTCTAAGATCACATCGACCGGCTAACCATTATTAATGAATTTTAGTATGTCGATGTGAACTATTCTCTAACTACGTCGCTCACCTCATTTGTGTTGCTTGATATGGATCATGTGGGAAGTAGAATGAGCCGTGTCGATGACTATGTACAGAGATTGTTGTGTCTTTCTGATTGAAACAAATTAACACGATGAGTGGTAACAGTACGTTAGGTGACAAACCTTGTATTTAAACAAATGGAAGCAACAATCCACTCAGCTCTCTAGAATGACGCATATGCTTTAATTTTTCTCTATTATCTACCGCTGGTGAATGGGATCATCAAAAGAAATATTATTCAAACATCAACCACAAAAAAATACATTTGAGATCCACTGGTCACTTAAAATTTTGAAATTCCCGTTAGTGTTTTTTTGTTGATAATTAAGTCATAATTTTTATTTTATTTTAGATTGATAATAATTATGGTTTAGCTTATTTTAAAGTATTCTGTGTTATTAGACACTTAGGTTAGTGTTGTATTCTACTTTTAAGCCATAAGCTCATAAATATGCGGAATATAATTGTTAAATTTTAGTCTTATTCTTTTATAATCAACTACCATATATAAAAATCAAGTACCAGCAAAATGACTTTATTAGACATTTACAAATTGTGCCATTTGTCCAAAATCAAGGGTAAAATCGTAAATTCGCTGCAAAAAAACAAAATAACAACAGTTTCAGAACTACAGTACTTTTTCAGCGCTACAGTCCTTTCCGTACAGTACTTTTCCCAGCGCTACAGTGCTTTTCCCTACAACAGTATACAATTTCAATTTTTTTTTAACTGTTTCACTTTTTATAAAAACCTGTTTTTAAAAAACTGTTTTTAACTAAAAAAAGATTTCAGTTTTTTTTATTTAAAAAAACTGTTTTACTTTTTATAAAAAAATATTTTTAAAAACTGTTTTACTTTTTCCGTACAACAGTATACGGTGTCAATTTTTTTTAACTGTTTCACTTTTTATAAAAACCTGTTTTTAAAAAACTGTTTTTAACTAAAAAAAAGATTTCAGCTTTTTTATTTAAAAAAACTGTTTTACTTTTTATAAAAAAATATTTTTAAAAAACTGTTTTTTTTTTAAAAAAAATTTCTTTCATAAATTTTTTCAGGTTTTTTTGTCATAAAAATAAATTTCTTTACACCTTTTTTACTAAAAATAATTACTCACTATTTTTATAATTTAGTGAAACTACTAAAATTAATTATTTTCAATGGTTAAATTAATGATTTTAACCACGGTCAAATTAATTAATCTTTTTTACAACGGTCAAATTAAATATTATTTACTATAATCTTTCTACTAAAATCAATCAATTTTTTCATAAAAAATAAAATCAATCAATTTAACCACTATAAAAAATTACCAAATAACTATTTTATAATTATTAAAAATGCGTAAAATGTCAACTGTAACACCCCTGTATTTCTTTAACAAAGAAATACCTAAATATACAATTTGGTATAAATCAGAGTATAAAAATTCCTGTTTAGATATACATCTTTACAAGAAACAGCGGAAACTATAAAAATACAATTAATACAAGCTCGAGTCATACGACCGAATACAGAGATAACCACAGGAGAACATGGACAACTATCAAAGAATCAATCTTCAGTCTTCTTCTCGAACCCGACATACCAACTATGCCGCCTGCTGTCCTTATAACCTGTTCTCTGTAAAAACAACAAATATGGATTGGGTGAGACAACTTGTCTCAGTGAGTCCTACCGTGCCCCCTCACTGACACTCGGTTCAATTTATTAAACCGTTAACACTGTTTGATTAGCTACCACGAGCTATAATCGAAATACCAAGCAAACCGTATTCTCAATTATGTTTTAATAGCTTAGCTTAAACCGACTGCACAACTGCTAATCCCGGTAGCTATAGCTTAACATCGGCAGACTGCACAACTGCTAATCCCGGCAATGTTCTTAATTATGGTTTTTAATAGCTTAGCTCAACCGACTGCACAACTGCTAATCCCGGTAGCTATAGCTTAACATTGGCAGACTGCACAACTGCTAATCCCGGCAATGTTCTTAATTATGGTTTTTAATAGCTTAGCTCAACCGACTGCACAACTGCTAATCCCGGTAGCTATAGCTTAACATTGGCCGACTGCACAACTGCTAATCCCGGCAATGTTCTTAATTATGGTTTTTAATAGCTTAGCTCAACCGACTGCACAACTGCTAATCCCGGTAGCTATAGCTTAACATTGGCCGACTGCACAACTGCTAATCCCGGCAATGTTCTCAATTATAATCAATAACTTAGCACAAGCCGACTGCACCACTGCTAATCCCGGCAACCCGTGAGTTGACCACGCCAAAACACATTCAGGGCCTAGGTAAGGGGTCATGACTACCCTCCCTAGTATGCTACTTGTCGGGTCGTCACCCAACGCGATTTATGTATGACAATACATAACGATTTCTCGAGAGTTAGATAATATATATCTTTCCGATCACCAAAGGATCAATCACAATATCTTTTTAGACAATTTATATCTTATTGATCTATAACCCGTTTTGATGAATTTATAAACATCCGGCATTATAATCATATTGTAATGTATTATTGACTTATAACCCGTTTTGATGAATCTATAAACATCCGGCATTATAATCATATTATAACGTATTATTGACCTATAACCCGTTTTGATGAATTTATAAACATCCGGCATTATAATCAAAGTCAATTGACATATATAAACATATATATATATATATATTTTCAGTCAGTTTATCAGACGGTGTACCCACACGTATACTAGGGTTTCGGTTTTTCAATCAAATATGCTTTTGAAACTCTTTTTCAAAATCATGAGTTGAATAAGTTCAAAATACGGTTGTCAATAAGGCAATATCCATAAAGTGGGTTGGGGAGAAAATTAGAAGTGATTCGGGATCGAAAGGAGCGACGAAATGAGAAATCGGAGTCCGGTAACAGCAGCTCACGCACGGTCCGTGCCCAGGGGCGCACGACCCGTGCGTGATTTACCAAAATCACACAGCCAACCCGAAGAGGACGCACGGTCCGTGCCCAGGGGCGCACGACCCGTGCGGCCTGTTCTGTTACTGAATTCTAGTTTCTCATTCCGCTTTCCATTTCTCGCCCAAATCGAATTCCGATCGTTCTCCAACCTGAAAACGGATTTAATAAACAACATTCCAGACCATATTCCAGTGAAAGCACTTAAAATCACAATTTCGCAAATTGTTCAACAATTCAATAAAAACCGTAAAAACGCGATATTTCTCAAAACGGTTTTCGGTTCCAAAATCTTTCGAAAATTGATAATTGCCTTATGACTCAACCCGATATAATTTCAAGACACGAAAAATATCCCTATCCGTGAGTAGAACTCACCCGGTTGACGATTGCCGAGAAATCACGTCGAAACACGGACGGCCGGATTGTAACCACTCGAACAATCCCCGTAGTCACGTACACGCTCCTAGTGCCTCCGCATCTGAACTCGATGGGTCCCACATGCACAACCAGTAATTCGATCAAATTCTTGTTACTGAACCCCACTTCAGTATATCGAACTGATGGCGTTCGAGACTTCGGCGAACCGAACTCAAATTTGACGAACCACATTTCCAGCATTCTTCTTCCTGTTTTCCAGCAACATGACACAGTTTTGCAACAGGCATAATTTGGTCAATCCGTGACCAAATCTACTCAAATCAGTGCCCATTGTGAAGATAATTTCGTCTACTTTCAGATGGAAGAAGTTTCACGCGCATGCATCCAGTAGATTGAGAGATATCACCGAAACTATGTGACTGGTTCAGTACAGTGGCAGATTCTGAAACCGTAACTTGGGGACATGATATCTCCTTCATTTCTCCATGAAATCATACGGTTCTTGTGCCCAAAATGAAGAGCCTCGAGTCTAGTTTCCAGAGGAACAAGAATCACGATCATCGGAGTTGTGTGCAGGGCGATACGATGAAATCACTGAAGGTATACCCTACGGGTTTTACCCAGAAATTTGTTGGACTTGCATCTTCACCCTCTAACTTGGAAATCCCAGCTCCATCCTTCTTCTACTCGAAAATGGTGGATGGAGATATAGGGGAGGATGATCAGCAACAGTGGTATCAAATGGTAGAGGAAGAAAAATGGTGAAGGATGGCATGAAGATCACTTGCATGCATCAAGGCTTTGGGATTTTCCACTTCTTCTCCTCTCTTCTCTCCATTCGCCTTCTCCTCTTTCTCTCTCTCTTGATGCTATGTTATTTTCTGAGTTTCAGAAAATGAGGTGTATGGGAGTGAGGCCTGATCCAGGGGCTTTTCAGCTGAAGCTCATTTAAGGGCATGAAAAGACCATACTACCCTTTAGTCCATTTTATTACTTGATACACTTCTAATTAACCACTAACGTATAATTTCTCTTAACAATCATGGTTATGGTCTTGTGTAATTGAGGAGTGTATTTGGTGTTGGGTAATTTGGGTTACGGGCTTAAGGGACGTGGAAATGACCAAAATGCCCTTGGCCCATTAAGTCTTGGTTTTGAAGCTAAAGCCCCAATAATCTTATGGCTTTCCGCTCGGCATAGGTTTCTCGGCTAATCCTCATTCGATTCGAGATTAATTGATCACTCAATTGATACATCTTCGATGTGAGGTAAATTGACGATTTTACCCTTCAGCTGAATTGTTCATTTAATTTATGACTAAGCCACAATTAAATGTAGAGTAGGTTTTCTTTGGACTTTTGCTCGACTATTAATCCCCGAGACACGACCAATTATTCCCACAAATAATTTCTCGGTCTTAGGCATCATAGTACGAGTCTTTAAAAATTAGGGATGTTACAATCACCCCAACTTTTAAAAATTTTGTCCTCAAAATTGACAAGACGAATCTTAAGCAAAAAGGTATTGATATCGGGTCATCATGTCCTCTTCCAATTCCCAAGTAGCCTCTTCGGCTGAGAAGCCCTCTCAGACTATCTTGATGATCGGAATGGTCCTTGACCGCAAAGTCTTCACGCCACGCCCTAGGATATGACTAGGATAAGGTTGGAATGATAAATCCGGTCGAAGATCGATCGTTTCAACGCTCAACGGCGGAAATAGATCAGGAATACATTTTCTCCATTGAGACACGTGAAAGACATCATGGAGACACAGACTTTCTTCGGAACTAACTATTCCGACTTCTTGAAAACTGACACTAATCGTTATGGACAATGGAATGCCTAAAATCTGTTGAGAATACGAACTTATAATTTATGGTATCAACACATCCTGCACTCTCGAAGTCAGGAACTCGGAAGGTTTCGGTTTAGCCGTAGCTTGAATTGGAACGAAACGATGACTTTAAGAGGATTTCTTTGGAATCAAACCATACGGTATCCAGAAGAAAAGTTTTCTTCTCTTCCCGAGTTACGCTTACATAAGTGCTTGACTCATCTTACTAAAAATCTCGACTGAAGCAAACAGAGTTATTTTATAAAACAGGTTGACTTTCAGTCCAAGGAATCTAGAAACGATTTTTTTTTTCTTGCAACCGAATCCAGGAAAAACTCTAATAGTGAAAATATTCTTTCATTAAATCAGTTCCAAAACTCGAAAGTACTATAGTTCCATTTGAATGAAAATTCTTTTCACTGGGGTTTCTAATGACGATAGTTTGAAAATACGACTATCCCAAAAGATTAATTCACCCCAACTTATATACGACCTTACTCAATGCACGACACTCCAATAAAGCGAAATCTCATTCTCTGATATTTAAAAGTTACGAGTTTTGAAAGTGAGAGTAGAAGTGTTACTTTGTTGGAACTAGCCATTCGTGCAATCAAGATCTCACAAACTTCTATTATCGTGCTTGAGTTCGGCTCCGTTAAGACAAAACAATTGGGTTCGTTCGAGGAAGGGATCGGGAAGGACATTGGGCCGAAATGAAAGCGAAAATTTTATTTTAAAAGTTTTCTTTGACCGCTAATCTATTCGATCCAATTCTCTTCCTTTCCATCCTTTTCTCGAATTAGTCCAAGATGAAACTTCAAGGTTAAAACAAAGGTTTGTATTTCGTGATGAAAAATAGACACGACTTGATTGTCTCAAGAGACTACACAAAGGTTGTAGGATTCACTATCAAGGACTCATGTGTCATACAGTCACTGTCCAATCATTTAGTCTCAGACCGTCCTACGGTTCATCCTCAGATATTCTTCCATCATACGGGTGTAGTAGGTAAAAAGGTAAAGACATTATAGGTACTCAACTCATTGGATTCTTAGAAAAGCATCGTGTGCTGGATCACAATCGGACAATTCCGAATTCTCAGCACATACTTGATTTATCGACATTTAACCATAGGTCAATAGAATGGAGAATTAGCATTGACCCATCCGATGGATCAAAGCCACAACAACTTACTGTTGATCTTAACGAATTCAAGATTAACGATTGGAGTTTCACTTCAGTAGCGGAAGCTTGAATGCTATAACATTCGAAGGATGATTTCCCAAACATGGCTTTTTCGGAGTTTTCTAAGTCAACGACTTGTCCAATTTCAGCGTTCTTCCTAAATCAACTAGGCTTGAACTTTGATACCTATCTTTCATAGATTCTTGATCACTCAGATCCTAAGGAGATGCAATTTCGATATTAGGATTCTTACTAAGATGACATAAGGTTTTCTTTAGAAGTTACGATTTAGTGCCATCCTATGCAATCCTGGTTTCTCGATTAACTTCAATGTAGTAATTATTCTCGGATTAGTCACGAAATTGAAATTGCGGTGGCACCAGGGAATTTTGAAAACAAAAGGTTATTTTGGGAATCACACGAGTACACCATGAGTGTCTCCGTATTGATTCGTTGAAATTGGGTTTATTCTTTAAAATTTTCCTTGGCCCAGCTTCTTTCCGAACTTCCGCGACTATCCAGACATAATGATTACATTATATTAACAAATATAGCTTCAGAACGGGTTCTAGGAGTCTAAACTGACTGATTGGAGATCCTTTCTACCAATTTCCCGTACAACAGGGAGGTCCACATTCCACGAATGCTTAGAGTTTACGGTTCAGATTTAAAACAGAGGTACACTTCAAAATACAATTGAAGATACGGTTCACAACCCATTCATCGGTGTAGATATTTTCGTTAGCTTTCCAACGCCTCTCGGAACATAAAAATCGGAGTTCCGGAGCAGGAGTTACGAACAAATGAGTCGGAAGACTAACGAGAATTTCTCACAGACCGTGATCGGAATGCTTCCAGCAGCGGATTGAAATAAGGTCACTTCTACCGATTCCAAAAACTAATCTTCTTTGAAGGATTTGACTCATAATTCCTGATCGGGACTTAACCTGATCGACACTTATGATTCCACTAGTCAATACTGACGACGGAGTATCTTTACTCAATTGGCTTTGACATTCGTCACATTGTGACTCGGAAGAAGAAGAATCGAGATCTGTACTTGAAATTTTCTGGAGGGACTTCCTCAACTGATACCTAAACTGGGATTGACTTACTCCAGAAGGTAATATTTACGATGAAAATGATATTTCAAAAACTGATACGTTGACTAAATAAAGGTCAGGGTTTCGGGTGTTAACTAGTCTGATAGCTTTCAGTATACTGACATTGCTATTGCCCAAGGGCTTTGCTTGATTCTTACTCCTCGATAAGATCTACGACGTTTCATGCCGCGATTCACTAGCTGCATCAGATTCCCTTACTGAACAGCCGCCCACAGTTTCCTCGAACCATCGCGGATGCCCATCCTTGTTTCCAAATGTAATATGTAGCCCTCTGCTGCCGCTGCACGTTCTGATGAAACGAGAAGGCTGAGAATCCTATGGTGTAGGGTCTCGGACATTTTCGGGGCTGAGGCAACTATCTGTCACAGTTTTCAGTAACTTACATGAAACATTGAGTGGATCCTGACTCAATACGTCACATAATATACTAAAAAGGTCTGACATATAATTGTCTAAGTCCCTAGCTGACTCGATCCTATGTTCTCGACCCGAAGGTCACTACGTCCGACAAGGCCGAACCGCTCTGATACCAAATGTAACACCCCTGTATTTCTTTAACAAAGAAATACCTAAATATACAATTTGGTATAAATCAGAGTATAAAAATTCCTGTTTAGATATACATCTTTACAAGAAACAGCGGAAACTATAAAAATACAATTAATACAAGCTCGAGTCATACGACCGAATACAGAGATAACCACAGGAGAACATGGACAACTATCAAAGAATCAATCTTCAGTCTTCTTCTCGAACCCGACATACCAACTATGCCGCCTGCTGTCCTTATAACCTGTTCTCTGTAAAAACAACAAATATGGATTGGGTGAGACAACTTGTCTCAGTGAGTCCTACCGTGCCCCCTCACTGACACTCGGTTCAATTTATTAAACCGTTAACACTGTTTGATTAGCTACCACGAGCTATAATCGAAATACCAAGCAAACCGTATTCTCAATTATGTTTTAATAGCTTAGCTTAAACCGACTGCACAACTGCTAATCCCGGTAGCTATAGCTTAACATCGGCAGACTGCACAACTGCTAATCCCGGCAATGTTCTTAATTATGGTTTTTAATAGCTTAGCTCAACCGACTGCACAACTGCTAATCCCGGTAGCTATAGCTTAACATTGGCAGACTGCACAACTGCTAATCCCGGCAATGTTCTTAATTATGGTTTTTAATAGCTTAGCTCAACCGACTGCACAACTGCTAATCCCGGTAGCTATAGCTTAACATTGGCCGACTGCACAACTGCTAATCCCGGCAATGTTCTTAATTATGGTTTTTAATAGCTTAGCTCAACCGACTGCACAACTGCTAATCCCGGTAGCTATAGCTTAACATTGGCCGACTGCACAACTGCTAATCCCGGCAATGTTCTCAATTATAATCAATAACTTAGCACAAGCCGACTGCACCACTGCTAATCCCGGCAACCCGTGAGTTGACCACGCCAAAACACATTCAGGGCCTAGGTAAGGGGTCATGACTACCCTCCCTAGTATGCTACTTGTCGGGTCGTCACCCAACGCGATTTATGTATGACAATACATAACGATTTCTCGAGAGTTAGATAATATATATCTTTCCGATCACCAAAGGATCAATCACAATATCTTTTTAGACAATTTATATCTTATTGATCTATAACCCGTTTTGATGAATTTATAAACATCCGGCATTATAATCATATTGTAATGTATTATTGACTTATAACCCGTTTTGATGAATCTATAAACATCCGGCATTATAATCATATTATAACGTATTATTGACCTATAACCCGTTTTGATGAATTTATAAACATCCGGCATTATAATCAAAGTCAATTGACATATATAAACATATATATATATATATATTTTCAGTCAGTTTATCAGACGGTGTACCCACACGTATACTAGGGTTTCGGTTTTTCAATCAAATATGCTTTTGAAACTCTTTTTCAAAATCATGAGTTGAATAAGTTCAAAATACGGTTGTCAATAAGGCAATATCCATAAAGTGGGTTGGGGAGAAAATTAGAAGTGATTCGGGATCGAAAGGAGCGACGAAATGAGAAATCGGAGTCCGGTAACAGCAGCTCACGCACGGTCCGTGCCCAGGGGCGCACGACCCGTGCGTGATTTACCAAAATCACACAGCCAACCCGAAGAGGACGCACGGTCCGTGCCCAGGGGCGCACGACCCGTGCGGCCTGTTCTGTTACTGAATTCTAGTTTCTCATTCCGCTTTCCATTTCTCGCCCAAATCGAATTCCGATCGTTCTCCAACCTGAAAACGGATTTAATAAACAACATTCCAGACCATATTCCAGTGAAAGCACTTAAAATCACAATTTCGCAAATTGTTCAACAATTCAATAAAAACCGTAAAAACGCGATATTTCTCAAAACGGTTTTCGGTTCCAAAATCTTTCGAAAATTGATAATTGCCTTATGACTCAACCCGATATAATTTCAAGACACGAAAAATATCCCTATCCGTGAGTAGAACTCACCCGGTTGACGATTGCCGAGAAATCACGTCGAAACACGGACGGCCGGATTGTAACCACTCGAACAATCCCCGTAGTCACGTACACGCTCCTAGTGCCTCCGCATCTGAACTCGATGGGTCCCACATGCACAACCAGTAATTCGATCAAATTCTTGTTACTGAACCCCACTTCAGTATATCGAACTGATGGCGTTCGAGACTTCGGCGAACCGAACTCAAATTTGACGAACCACATTTCCAGCATTCTTCTTCCTGTTTTCCAGCAACATGACACAGTTTTGCAACAGGCATAATTTGGTCAATCCGTGACCAAATCTACTCAAATCAGTGCCCATTGTGAAGATAATTTCGTCTACTTTCAGATGGAAGAAGTTTCACGCGCATGCATCCAGTAGATTGAGAGATATCACCGAAACTATGTGACTGGTTCAGTACAGTGGCAGATTCTGAAACCGTAACTTGGGGACATGATATCTCCTTCATTTCTCCATGAAATCATACGGTTCTTGTGCCCAAAATGAAGAGCCTCGAGTCTAGTTTCCAGAGGAACAAGAATCACGATCATCGGAGTTGTGTGCAGGGCGATACGATGAAATCACTGAAGGTATACCCTACGGGTTTTACCCAGAAATTTGTTGGACTTGCATCTTCACCCTCTAACTTGGAAATCCCAGCTCCATCCTTCTTCTACTCGAAAATGGTGGATGGAGATATAGGGGAGGATGATCAGCAACAGTGGTATCAAATGGTAGAGGAAGAAAAATGGTGAAGGATGGCATGAAGATCACTTGCATGCATCAAGGCTTTGGGATTTTCCACTTCTTCTCCTCTCTTCTCTCCATTCGCCTTCTCCTCTTTCTCTCTCTCTTGATGCTATGTTATTTTCTGAGTTTCAGAAAATGAGGTGTATGGGAGTGAGGCCTGATCCAGGGGCTTTTCAGCTGAAGCTCATTTAAGGGCATGAAAAGACCATACTACCCTTTAGTCCATTTTATTACTTGATACACTTCTAATTAACCACTAACGTATAATTTCTCTTAACAATCATGGTTATGGTCTTGTGGAATTGAGGAGTGTATTTGGTGTTGGGTAATTTGGGTTACGGGCTTAAGGGACGTGGAAATGACCAAAATGCCCTTGGCCCATTAAGTCTTGGTTTTGAAGCTAAAGCCCCAATAATCTTATGGCTTTCCGCTCGGCATAGGTTTCTCGGCTAATCCTCATTCGATTCGAGATTAATTGATCACTCAATTGATACATCTTCGATGTGAGGTAAATTGACGATTTTACCCTTCAGCTGAATTGTTCATTTAATTTATGACTAAGCCACAATTAAATGTAGAGTAGGTTTTCTTTGGACTTTTGCTCGACTATTAATCCCCGAGACACGACCAATTATTCCCACAAATAATTTCTCGGTCTTAGGCATCATAGTACGAGTCTTTAAAAATTAGGGATGTTACATCAACGGGAGTGACAACGAGAGCGGGAGTGCCAAAGGGGCTGCCAACATGAGTGCCAACGGGAGTGGCAATGAGAGCATCAACGGGAGTGCCAACGGGAGTGGCAACGAGAGCGCCAACGGGAGTTGCAACGAGAGCGAGAGTGCCAACGAGACTGCCAACATGCGTGCCAACGAGAGTGGCAATGAGAGCACCAACGGGAGTGCCAACAGGAGGGCCAACGAGGATGCAAACAGGAGGGCCAACGGGGATGCATATTTTACCTCTAATGTCTGATTACATTATTATGGATCAATGTAATTCTGATTGTCAACAAGGATGCATATTCCACTTTGAATTTCAAATCATACATTTTGGACATTGTTCACAACTCATGAATTATGAATATTTTCCAAATTACTATTATGACTTCATGGCAATACACCGACCATACAGTATCACCCGTGCGTATGCACGGGTAAAATACTAGTTTAATTTAATGACTATTGAAATCTAAAAGTAATTAGGGTGACTGATCTAATTTGTAGAACTACTTTTTCAAATGTTTATACAGCTATGTGAAATAACTTTTTAATGTATATATTTGTGATAACAGTTATTAAATTTATCTAATGCTATTTATTTTGTATAGATATATCCAAAAAAGATAAGTAAGCAATATTTATCGAATGCTAGAGAGAGTAGTTTTGGAGTTTAAAACAAGAAATGATCAATCAATTTCCATATTCTATTTAATAAATACAACTTGACTAAATTTTTTAGGACAATTTTTTTTCAAATTGGAGTGTAATGTAATACCCAAAGTAATGAAATATTACTTTGACTAATTATATATTAGTGATTACTTTTAAAATAAATGATCAGTTTGACATTAGGTTGAAGTTATTTTCCTTTATTGAATGCAAATTTGATGCGTATTTGACATATTACATTGGTTATTCTTATAATTATCTTCTGTTTGACTCTCGATTTAATTGATTTTCAAAAGTTGGTTGAATTGTGTATGATTTTAAGCAATTAAACTAAGTATTAAAGGGAGGGGAGAACCACACGGGCCGACAAAGCCGGAAACTCGTGGCCAGCCAAGTTCCCCGGCGTAGATTAGTCACCGGCAAAGCAGGTGGAAACTACGCACCAATAACTAGCAAATGATGCAACTACGCACCAGCAAAGCGTGGATTAGTCACTCAATTTCATCTTGGCTTTAAGTACAAAAGTGTACTGGCACCCTTTGCTAGTTATTTGAAATTGAGGAATTTCCAATAGGTATTTGAATGTTGTTGAATGATTGTGTGTTGAACTTAGCTAAATTGAATTATAGGTTATAATTTGAACTTGGTTGAATTTGCATGCAAATGGAAGAAATAAGTGTTGTAAACTTTGGTTGTGTGCGTTTGATTCTAGTTGATTCATGTGTTTAACCAATAATTTTGGATTGGCGCCAACTGAAACCTCCAAGAATTTGAAAGGAAGAGGAGCTATACAACACACGAGAAAAGTAGAAGCTGACTCTACAAAATCTTCATTCAAATTTATTCCAATCAACTTGCTCTTATGGAAGTTCACCTTCAACACCGATACCATTTCAAAGCTTCTAAAAATTGTCTTGGTATTCCACAAATTGTTCCAAGTTCCTTTACCCATCAACACAGTGTCATCTGCAAATTGTAAAATCGAAATCTTGAGACAATTAGAAACTTTAAACTCCTCATAGAGAACCAACTGGGATGCCTTAGAAACCAAAGAAGCCAAACCCTTTGCTGCTATCAGAAAGAGGATCACCTTGCCGCAATCCCTTATGAACATAAAATTCCTCTGTAGGACTGTCGTTCACTAAGACTGACATAGAACTCGAGAAGATACAAGCTTTCATCAACCCAATCCATTTATTCGCAAATCACATCCTCCCCATCATATACTCTAGATAACTCTAAGATACTGAATCATATGCTTTTTCAAAATTGACCTTGAAAAACAAACTCTCATCTGTCCTCTTTTTTGCTAGATCAACCGTTCCATTAAGCAAAAGGACATCATCTTGAATAAGTCTTCCGAGTAAGAATGCTGATTGACCAGGTGATATAAGATGAGGTAGTACCTTCTTCAATCTTGCAGCTAGCACCTTGGCAAGAACTTTTTACAGGCACCCTATCAAACAAATAGGCCTAAATTCACGCAATACCCAGGCATTATTCTTTTTAGGGATCAGAGTAATAAAAAAACAGTTATAGCTTTAGGTAACACTGATGTGACTTGGAATTCTTAAATAAACCCCACAATATCATCCTTTACCACATCCCAACATTCTATAATAAAGTGTAATTTAAAACCATCAGACCCCAGACTCTTATTTCCATCACAACCCTACACTGCCTCCCTAATCTCATCTATCAAAATGGGGGCAATCAAAAAATCATTATCCTCTCCGCTAAGATGATTAAAATCAAGGACGCTGAGGACAGGTCAATTAAAGCTAGATTCGGAGAAGCTTGTTTCAAAGTACCTCTTCACTTCCCCTTTAACATGATCAACCTCATCCAGCCACACACCATCCTTCTTAAGCGACAAAATTTGATTTTTTCGAACTCTATAATGAATACAATCATGGAAATACCTGGTGTTTGCATCTCCATCCTTAATCCAACGAGTTCATGATTTCTGCTTGATCAAACCCTCTTTCAAATGCACTTGCTTCTAGAACAATGCTAACGCATCTTTCCTCTGATTAACCATTGCCAAATCCACCCCCTCAGAAACCAAACCATTCAGAGCATTCAATTCATCATCTGTTGTCTCGATATCAAGATCCAACCAACCAAACACTTCCTTATTCCATCTCTTCAATTTGTCTCTAAGCAACTTCAACTTTTCTTTAATCACGAAATCCTTTTTTCCTACCACATAAAACTTACACCATTCTTGTGATACAAAGCTCTTAAACTCAGCATGATCAGGCCAACAATTATTGAATCTAAAAGGTTTTGGGCCCCAATTGTTCACAGAACTAATCAGCCATACAGGACGGTGGTCAGAGATATCTCTATTCCCAACCCACTGACCCTTCACTTGCCATAAATCAGCTAAACCAGGAGAAATCAAGAACCTGTCCAACTGACTAGAAGAAAGACTATCTGAACAAAACCAAGTAAACTTTTTACCATTGAGAGGTGGATCAAAAAGATCCATATCAGCAATGAAATAATTAAAGTCCTCCATAACTCTATCTTTCAAATGAGCACTCTTACTCCTCTCTTCCATCGAAGACACCGCATTATATTCTCCTAAAACACACCACTCACCCTTAATGCAAGAGAATTTCAACTGTCTATTTTCCTCCCACACATTACGCCTATCAATCGTACTCCAAGGAGCATAAACATTAACAAAGAAAATCACAACAGTATGCCATTCCAAACAAACACCTACAAAACCTCTACCACTGAAAGAAAATTTCAGAGACCACAGCTAGAGGTGTCAATTTGGCCCAAGCCCCCAAGCCCAGCCCCATTGGCCCCCAATCAAGCCCCATAAAATTGAAGCCCCCTATTAATGGGGCTTTTTTTAGCCCCAGCCCACACTTTTAAATTTTTTAGTGGGTTGGGGCCAGGGCTTTGTGGGCTGGCCCCCAAATTTTATTCTCATTTTTTTCCTACTATTTACACCTCTACTTTCATTCTTTCACCCCCATTCCTCTTCTCCTTCCCTCTTACCACCACATTCTTCTCCCTCTCACCACAACCATGCCACCACCACCATCTCCCACTCACCACCACCACCTCATTTTCCCTCCCACCACCACCACCTCCTTATCCCTCTCGCCACCACCACCCCACCTCTTTTCCCACTATTTATACTTCTACTTTCGTTCTTTCACCCACTTCCTCTTCTCTCTCACTCCCACCACCACCATCTTCTACTCACCACCACCACCTCATTTTCCCTCTCACCACCATCACCTTCATTTTCCTCTCACCACCACCACCACCACCACCTATTTTCCCACTATTTACACATCTACTTTCATTCTTTCACCCTCTTCCTCTTCTCTTTCACTCTCACCACAACCTCCTTTTCCCTTTCACCACAACCACCACCACCATCTTCGACTAACCACCACCTTCTTTTCTCTCTCACCATCACCACCACCTCCTTTTCCATCTCACCACCATCACACAACAACCACCACCTCCTTTTTCCTCTCACCAACCACCACCACCACCACCACCTATTTTTCCACTATTTACACATCCACTTTCATTCTTTCACCCCCTTCCTCTTCTCCCTCACTCACCACCACCTCCTTCTCCCTCTCACCACAACCACCATCATCACTATCTCACACTCACCACCACCACCACCACCACCACCACCACCACCACCAAGAGTGGGTCATTATTTGCAAAATAAATATTCAGGGCCCATGGGCTAAACTAGGCCATCAAAGTTGAGTGGGTCATTTTTTGCAAAATAAATATTCAGGGCCTATGGGCGGGGCTGGGCCCACATGGGCCTTATGGGCTTGGGGCCTATGTGGGGCCTTAGGATGGTGGGTTTTTTGGCCATGGGCTTTTTGGTCCATGGGCCATGTGGGCCCAGGGTGGGCTGGCCCACATGGGCCAAATTGACAGCTCTAACCACAGCCCACTCTTCCACATCAATAATAACCCACCTGAAAATCCTACTGAAGGTTTAGCAATCCATTCAATTTTCTGAGAACCCCACAGATTTTCAACAGCAAAATCTTCTAAACTCTCCCTCTTAGTTTCTTGCAAACAAACAAATTCAAAATTACCTATTCTTATGAGAGATGCCAGGCGTCTCCTCTTGGCACTGTCACCCCACCCTCATATGTTTAGGGACATAATATTCATGATTCACAGTTGTTAATCACCCTATGCTTCTTCGCCTCTTGGTTCCTTGTCTCCGCTACTTCAATGTATTCCACATACTCCGAATGTGACAAAGTTCCAGAAACACCCAAAGCCTTATCATCCTCCCATACCTTGCGAGTCGTACCCTTGCTTCTTAGGGCCCTAAATCGATTATTCCCCTGTATGAAAGCAGAGCTAGTGACAGATGCTGTACTGCGAACAGAACCACCGAAATTGGACGACGAAGCCGCAGAACCACCACCAATTGCCTGAACAACCGATCGAACAACACCCATGTCACACCCACCCGATACGGAGACGTGTTCACCAGACAGTTTAGGAATTCCGTTTCGTCGTGCTTCTTTCCTTCGCAAAATGCGTGTTACCGGGTTTGGATCACAACCAAGAGAATGGGCCAAAGGTTGGATTGAAGGAGGTTCTGAGTAGGAGTGGGCCACAAGTCCATTCTTACTAAAGCAGGCCCTGTTGCTAGTAACTTGTATTAGTGGACCTTTTGAATTAGGGTCCCATTTTTTTTAGCCCCACCTCTATACACCATACCCCCACACAAATTTTTTATCCCCCATTTTACCCCATTAAAAAATGTAAAACGGATTTATCTATTTTTAGGTAAATCCGTTTTTCAAAAAAAATTGAAAACAGATTTAAAAGATAAATCCGTTGTGCAATTTTTCAAAACAGATAAATCCGTTTTTCAAAATCGGATTTATCTATTTAATGTTAAATCCGTTTTTCACAATAAAATAGATAAATCTGTTAAAAAATTATAATTATTTTTTGAAAAAATAAAATAGATATGGATATCGGTGATGTTTTGGTTCTGTTCAGTGTGTAGATATTCGTTACACGTGACGATGTTGTACGCCGGCTAGATAATCTAGGCTAAAAAATCGGTTTTTGGGCAACCTACTCCGGATTGTCCCGATACCACAACCATTAAATCCGAAAAATCCCAAATACGCTCTACCGGGACTGCGGGGCTCAAAGTCCCAAATTCCATCTTTTACTATTTTTTATTAATTTTTTGAATTTTTCATAACTCCAAAAAATCTAAAAAAATTTGCATAACCTAATTTTGGTTTTATTAGATTTTTAGTGGTGTTTTTATAATTTTTAGATTAGTCTTGACTCTTTAACGGATTTTTAGTAGTATTTTTATAACCTTTTTACACTAATATTCCTTATAATTCAATGCTGAGTTTAATTTATTAATTATTTTACAAAACGGTTTTATCTATTTATTTGATAAATCCGTAATTAAATATTTAACTAAGGATTTATCTAATAAATAGATAATTCCGTTTTGTAAAAAGTAAATAACGAATTTATCTAATTGTTAGATAAATCCGCTGGTTTAATTTTTAACTAAGGATTTATCTAACAATTAGATAAATCCGTTGTTATATATTTAACTGCGGATTTATCTAATAAGTAGATAAATCTGTTTTGATTACTAGGCTTCCTAAGTCCTAACCCGATTATAGTGTTCCAAACATGCATCCAAATCCATAATACACACAGTAGCATGTCATCATACAAACTGATCCGTGCCCCAATGTGGGCGATCAATCTGGTTTGGTTTGCTGGTAAACGTTACTAGCTCGTTGAGGTCACTTGTTACTTGAGCGTAGGTGATGGTGAAATCGAGCTGAATAGTTGCTGGTCGCGTTAGAGCTCCGGCGGGGTGTACCTGCGATGACACTCTGACGCCCAAGTCAGTGGGGTAATATTTGAGCAGAGTAACGTTATGTGTGTAAAAAGTGTACCTGTCAGCTGAGGTCAGAACTCTATATATAGTGGTAGAGGCTCGGTGGGCGACCGTCGGATCGCGTGCGGGTCTGAGCCGTTGATCCTGCGGATCTAGGTCAAGCCTCTTTGCTTTGCTAATTGGGCCGCTTGCGGCCGACCCTCTCACAACGTTGGGCTCCGGCCCAGTCCGAAACAGTTGCCCACCAGGCCGAAGCCGTCTATTAGGACAGGTTCAGGCCTGAGAACGATTGTTCCCAAAGGAGTGGCTTTGCCTTCGCGTGGTCGCCTGCGCTGAGGTGACTTGCCTTCATGCCCGAGTAACAGGTTCTTCTTTGCCTCTTAGTGACGCGGCGTTCTGAGTTTGATGAATGTGACGTTTCGCCTTTTGAGGTGACAGCCGTGACCTTTTGCGCTTCCCAATAGGGGCGCGCAATGATGGTGATTCAATTTTCGAGGGGTGTCATTAATGTTGGAAGCGAAGGGTCACGTCGCTTCAATTCCTGGCCTGTTTCCCCTATATATGGGACACCCTTCCTTCATTTCTCATTTCGCTTTCTCGTTTTTCTGCTCGGAGAACGACTTGCATTCTCCGGTGAGCGATCAGGTTTCCGGCGATATTCTGGCGAGGTGTTCTCCGGTGGGTGACTTCTTGCTCCGGCGCGATTCAACTCCAGACCGTCTTCTTCTAGTAAATGCTAGCGTGACCAACTTGTCTCCAACTCCAGGTACTTGTCATTTGATTAACTTCTAGTCTTGATTTTTGATTTTTCCTTCTCATTCCAACGTCAGCGAGGAGGGGGCGTCAGACCCGGGGTCGACCTTGTCGCCCCTTCTGTAGGTCGTTCGTAGGTGGTCTGACTTTCTTGCCACCCTTCTTGCAGGATCTGGATCTGGCGCGGACAAAGCAAACCACCCGCATTCCCAGCAGTCCTCCTTTTCGGCTGGCCGAAATTTGTACTCGTCCTGCTTCGGGCGGAGCCATGAACGAACCTCAATCTGAAGCTCACCTGCATACTTCTTCTACCAATTTGTCTGGTGAGAGCTTATCTTCTGACCGGGCAATTTCTATGGGTAATCCCGCGCATATCCATTCTCGAGGAACAGAGGACATTGTCGAACCATCAGAGGCCGCCACTACTCCTGCTCACATTTCTAGTACCTTAGCTCGTTCGGAGAGGGACTTACGGCAAGTTGACGGGGTAGAGGATCCTGATTGGGGAGGCGTAATTGGCGAAGACCGCTCTTGGATTTCTTTGACCGTGCTCAACAACGTACCTTCGATCATTTGCCTTGGGGATGAGGTACTTCAATATTTTGCAAATATGATAGGCGATCCAGGTCAATTATGGGCGGTGGAAAGGTCCTTCCTCGGACGAGCATGTGGCCGCTGTTCCTTCTTCTCTCAAATTCACCATGTATGCGAACGTTCTTCGCGACATGTAGGTCCGTCCCCCGTTTACTTCTTTCCAACGTTCCCTCCTTCATTATCTTGGAGTTAAGGAGATTATGAGTGTTGCGTCGACCCCCGCTCCCAGAACGCCCTCGAATAGGCCACCCTTAGGATTCGACGACGACGACCTGCTTGATGGGAGACCAAACAAGTATGTCCCTTTGATAATCGCTGCAGTAATGGCGAACGTCGAAGTTAGGACAATATTGGTCGATCAAGGCAGCTCAGCAGACATCATCTTCGAGGACCTTCTGCACCGTCCCAACTGCACCCAAACTTGTGGGCCTTCATCAAGGTATACGAGCAGCTGATGAGAGTCATGAGGCGCGACTGCTCTCGCTCTCTTTTCTTCAAGATATTCGAGATGAGCCGGCGGCCGAAACCAGGGAGCAATAGAAACCGGTGGGAGCATTTGAGTATCAAGGGTCAGTCGGACTTCAAACTTTTTAAACCTTACTCTGATTCACTGAAGCCCTGGAAGCTCTCCTTTATGTGGGTTGTACCCATTTGCGAGGACTCTCGCAAGATGGTCGGGTCTCTGGACGCTCAGGGACGGGTGAGCAGCTACAAGTTTCCCATTGCGTGGACGTATGCACACTACCGTCGTCCCCCAGGCACTTACAGAACGCGCTGCAAACTTAGCGAGGGCGATCTGGAAACCTTGGGGGTGCTCGAGAACATGGCTTCCTGGATGGACGAGGAGTTCATCAAGTGCTATCGGCTGATACGGGCACGGGACGATTCTAGTTTCCGTGTCGCTCTCGGTGCGACCGCTACTACTTCTTCTACTCCTTCTCCCCCCCTTTTTTCTGACCGTTCTTTTTTCCTTTTCAGGGCATGGGATACGAGGAGCTCATGAGGACCAGAGGAGACCTCTGATCATAATCTGCTTTTTTTTTATCACATTTCCAAAATATTCTCGTGTCTTCTACTCTTTTTTCACTTCATCATTTGGTTTAATTTTCTACCCACCACTGTATTTCCTTCACCTCCTCCATCGTTTTTAATCATCTATCTCAAACTTCTCTACCTCATCTCTTCCCGCATGCAACTTAACAAAAAAGAGATATTTTTAGAGAAGTGTCTGCAATTTCATACATAATGACAACGCCTCACATGCACGTTAAGAAATTGAAATGAATGCTTACCGAACATTTTGGTTACAAAAAATTTAGGTATAAGGAATCACGCACCAGTCCAAGACAAAACTTCAGACTCTTTGAGTACTTTATGAAAGAATTACATTTATCTCACTTCAAGGGAACTAGTGGGAATTTGAACCCAAGAGCTCTCAGATGCAAATCCTATTATGCTTAGGATTAACTATTTACTGAATTAAAATATTATTTAATATTATAATTAAAATTTAATAATGATTTTTTCTGCATAGATTAATTTTAGAGTAATTCCTTTATACTTTTGGGTAGTATATAAAAAAATTGTATTTTTATTTAGAGGTATTGTGGCTTTCGTAGGTTTCTAAAAAGCTCTGCCACTGATGACCGACCGCCTATATATTTCAGATAACTCAACTGTTTTGGTCATTATTAATTACTTTATTTTTCAAAACACATGAATGTTATTGATATAGAAATTTATGTTTTTTTATTAGAATCAATTATTATAAATGAATGTGTAATTCATTTGGTGTGGTGTATAAATAAATGGAATTATAAATTTAATTAAGGCAAAATAAAATAAAATAAATTCAAAATGCACGAGTTAGGAAAATCATCAATGGAATATTAATTCTTTTGTGTTATAAATTGGGATAAGCAAAATATGCAAATATAGAGAGGAAGAGAGAAAAAAATTGGAAAGGAAATAGGGTGAGTTAGCATTTCTAATTTAATATTCTGTAAGTTTGTTTATAATTTTTTCCATTCATATGCACATGAACATTCTTCAGATTTTCTCTATCAATCAACGCAAATTTTACTACAATAGCATACCAATTACCTCAACCCGTTTATTATGAATCTATAAAACAGTTACAATTTGACAAATATTGTTTTAAATTATTCAAGTGGACTCAAATATAATATTGTTTTATACCAGAAGCTTAGTGTTTTATTTAGATCGATAATGTTTATCTCTGTCAATCAATTTAGTGCTTGAAAATGGACTCTTAGAAACTAAATAGATGAATTGAAATTAACTTTAGGGACTATTTAATAAGTTTTTAGAGTTTAGGAACTAAATTGCAAGGAGATAGAATAATACTTAAGGGAATGAATTGAGGATTTATCCAACAGGAAAATGTTTCTTGTACACCCCTGAAAGAGGTAGAGATAGAAGAGAGAAAGAAACGCTAAACATAATAGAAGAGAGAGATAGGAAAAAATATATGAAAAGTGCTAAATTGGGTGTTAATTTTGGTGAGGTGTTTAAAAATCAAAACTCTGAATGATAATAACACTTGGTATTTTGTTACAAAGCCAATTAATGCCATGTAAGAATATGTGTTTCCTCTACTACAATTTTCTTTAGAGTTATTATCATTCACATTAATTATAAATTTATGTGTCATGCATATGTGTTATTTAATCTTGTTAATATATTGATAGACAATCCATAACACCTAACTCAACTGGCAAATGCCGATATTGTTAGGCATGTCTCGGGTTCGAACCCAAAACCTCACAGTTGTGTGTGTGAGTTTTAAAGGATATTTGTCACTCTGTCTAGAACAAATAAAATAATATATTGATGGACAATTAAATTTGGATGTTAACGCAGAGAATCTGAACAAAGAGAAGAACTCCATGGCAGGAGGGAATAAATTGAAAAAAAAGATAAAAAATGGTTAAAAAAAAAGAAAGACAAGGATGCATCTACATCTAATCCTGAGGAAAGACGACAATAACTCATCAACATCTAAAGGGAATTCTTCATCTATAAGCAAAGCATCATCATCTTCTGTTTCTTCGCTCTCACCAAATCATCATCTAAGTCCTAGTGAGTTTTCTAATAATCATACCGAAGAGAAAGAGATAGAAAGAGATTCTTCTATTGAGATATGTCTTGTAATTCTATTGCTTGTAATAATAGTAGGTGTAGTTAGTAACCTAGTCGAAATAGGCCAGTCGAAATTATGGGCCTGGGCCCGTTTCATTGTGTATATATACAGACGTCAGTAGCTTGTAATCCGTAACCTACTTTTATGAAATTCAATGCAGCTTTTACTATTCATATTATATTGCACTAATCATTCCTCTGACACCTTGCGCCACCACTTCCTTTTCTTCTCCTTTTTACGTCTTTATCCCCAACAAACTGGTATCAAGAGCTTGTTAGATCCTTACAAAATCTATCCAGATTCATGGCAGCGCGAGACAACTCTGGTGGAGGTATTCCGGGGAACCTCCCAATCTTCGACGGAAAGGATTATGAACGATGGTGTGCCCAGATGAAGGTGTTGTTTCGATATCAAGATGTCCTTGATGTCGTGAATGATGGTGTTCCACCCTTGGCAGCAAACGCCACTGAAGCGGTGAGGAACAACCACCATTCGCTGAGGAAGAAAGATGGAAAAGGGCTGTTTTTGATTCACCAATGCGTTGATTCCAATGTCCTGAACCTGATCATCGACAGTGAGTCAGCAAAGGCAGCTTGGCACATCCTCAAGAACTCGTATGGAGGAGCAGATAGACTGAAGAAGATACGCCTTCAGTCGCTCAGGAAACAGTACGAGGCCTTGAAGATGACAGATGGAGAATCGATTGGAGAATTCATTACGAGGTTAGTAGCATTAACTAATCAAATGAAAGGTAATGGTGAAACTGTGACTGAAGTAAATAAAGTCGAAAAGGTGCTCAGATCCTTAACCCTGGAATTCGACTATGTTGTCACTGCTATCGAAGATTCCAAGGACCTAGATACGTTGAAGTTAGATGAACTTCAGGGTTCCTTAGAGGCGCATGAATTGAGAATAAGGCAGAGAAGTTCAGAGAAAGAAACTGAACAAGCCTTGCTTTCATACTCCTCTAAGAGAAATTAGAAGGCAGGCAACAAGGAGAATGGTAGAGAAAAGGGATCAAGCAGTAAGAAGAAAGAACAAGGATCTTTTGACAAGAAGAAGGGAGACCGGTCGGAAGTTCAGTGTTATAACTGTCAGCAATTTGGGCATTATAGGAACAAGTGTCAAAACAAGAAAGTTCCTAGGGATAAAGATGCAGAAGCCAAGTTTGCTAATGATGGTGACTCAGACTCTGACTTAGAGGAGTTAATGCTGATGGCTGTCGAAGATGAGATTCGACTCGATGAAGGAATTGCTGAAAGTAGCGAGCAAAATAGTGGGAACACTTGTATAAGTGGATTCACTTGCGATGCTCAAAATACTTGTGCAATGTGTGTGTAGCAGGGCAGTGGAAACACTGGTGATGCCTCCAACATTGCCAGCAATGATGATGAAGAATTGCCATTCATGACAGCTACTGACCTAGAATTACTGTTGTTGAAGGCTGATACAAATTCAACTGAAGAGAAGTCTGTCGAATGGTATCTCGACACAGGATGTTCAAATCACATGTGTTGTCACAAGGAGTGGTTTGTCGAACTGAAGCAGATAAGCAAAAGGATAAGGTTTGCAGATAATAGTGGAGTTACTGCTGAAGGAGTAGGTACCATAAAGTTCTTGTCGAAAGATGGTAAGTGGTGCTACATCCAAGGGGTGTTTTATGTACCAGATATGAGGAGCAATCTGCTAAGTATTGGGCAGATGATTGAGAAAAACTTCACCGTCGAAATGGGTGATAACAGTCTCAGCTTGTTCGATTCGACCAAGAAGATGATTTTGAAGGTGTCGGTGCAGAGTAACAGAACCTTCAAGATCAAGCTGCAAGTAGTCGAAGAACATTGTCTCCAGACCACTGTCGAAGAAGAGCACTGGAGATGGCACGGGAGATTAGGCCACCTCAACTTCAAGAGCTTGAGTCAACTACATGAAAAGAAGATGGTTCATGGGTTGCCTGCAGTAAAAGTACCTGTCGAAGTTTGCGAGAGTTGTTGCAAGTCGAAGCAACCAAGAAACTCGTTTAAATCAGAAATACCTAGCAAAGGAGAGAAGAAGCTAGATGTGATATTTTCTGATGTCTGTGGTCCTTTCGAAGTATGTTCCTTAGGAGGGAATAAGTACTTTGTCACCTTCATTGACGAATACACTAGAATGTCCTGGGTGTATTTGATCAAAAGGAAGAGTGAAATACTAGAAATATTCAAGAAGTTTAAGGTAATGATTGAAAAGCAGAGTGAATGTGCAATCAAAACCCTTAGAAGCGATGGAGGTGGTGAGTACAATTCTCATGGATTTGTCGAATTCTGTGAGAAAGAAGGAATTGTGCATGAAGTCACTGCACCTTACACGCCTCAGCATAATGGTACTGCTGAGAGGAAAAATAGGACCATCATCAACATGGTAAGAAGCATGTTGAAGGAGAAGAAACTACCTCATAGTTTATGGGGAGAACTTGTAGCCACAACAGTATACATTCTGAACAAATGCCCCACAAAGAGATTGATTGGGAAGACACCTGAAGAAGCTTGGCTAGGAAGAAAGCCAAGTGTCAAGCATCTCAGAATAATTGGCTCATTATGCTATAGACATGTCCCTGAGCAACTAAGAAGCAAGCTGGATGATAGAGCACAACAAATGATTCTTGTTGGCTATCATTCGACAGGAGCATACAAACTGTATGATCCTGTGCAGAAGAAAATGGTGAAAAGCAGAGATGTCGTAGTAGATGAGTCGAAACATTGGAACTAGGAAGAAGGCTGTGAGAAACCTACAATGATGGACTTCGACGAAGTCTCTGATCGAGATGATCAGAATGAAGAGGTCGAAACTGAAGAGCCAGAAGAACCCATTGCTGTCGAACCTTTAAGAAGGTCGCAAAGGGAAAGGCAGAGATCAGTAAGACTAGAAGGATTCGACACTTACCCAGATTCTTCTATTACAGCAGAGGGAGACCTGACACACTTTGCATTAATGGCTGAAGCAGAACCAGTGAGCCTGGAAGAAGCTCTTAGTCACAAGCAGTGGAAGGAAGCAATGATTGATGAGCTGAAGTCAATCGAAAAGAATGGCACTTGGAAGCTAGTCGAACTTCCAAGGCAAAAGAAAGCTATAGGCGTGAAATGGGTCTATAGACCAAACTCAAGCCCAATGGAGAAGTGGCCAAGTACAAGGCCAGGCTAGTAGCCAAAGGGTTCCTGCAGAAACCTGGTTTGGATTTCAATGAGGTCTTTGCCCCAGTAGCCAGGATCGAAACCATAAGATTCGTAGTAGCATTGGCAAGTCATAGAGGCTGGCAAACATGCCTCCGGATCTGTAACTTTGAGGCCCTAGTCATTGGTTGAATCTGCAATATGTCGAAGTCTATATGCCGATCTGAACCAAACGAACACCGTAACAAGACGAGAAACCGCATGCAACAAGACGGGAAATCAAAAACGCCACACCAAGATATTGAGGAGTCATCTAGAAAGAAGAGAAGAGTGAAATAGAATTGAGAGAGATGGCTAGTAAAATTGTTAATAGAAATTAGAAAGTATGTCATCTAGAAAGAAGAGAAGAGTGAAATAGAATTGAGAGAGATGGCTAGTAAAATTGTTAATAGAAATTAGAAAGTATGTATAATTTAAAATATGGTATTATAAAAATACGTTGATGTATTTTTAATGAGTTTAGTGGTTACGCACTATTGTCTTAAATCTTTATACAACCATAACAAACAATAATTCATGGTATGGTTGACATATAAATTGGTTACTAATTGACTAACTTCTTTTTAATGACGTGTCAACTTGTAGTTTGTAGATCATGTAAAATACTTATAAACCCATTGTGTATATAAATTAAATATTTTTTATATATAAAAAAATTATTTTAGGCAATATTTTTAAGTAATGTATGCATTTTTTAATATAAATAATCAAAAATGCAATTGCACCGGTCAGGTTTGTTATTATGTATGTTCTAGAGGGCACTTGTAATAAAATGCATTTTCAGAATGGTGTTATTATGTATGTTCTAGAGGGCACTTGTAATAAAATGCATTTTCATGCTTATCTAAAAAAATAAAATGAATTTTCAGAATGGTGTTATTTCTAATCCAATAACAAATAATTTCTACTTTTCATGTAAAAAATTTAATTAATATTAAAAAATATTTTGGGTTTTGCTTTTTTCTCAACTAAGAGTCTCACCACACATCAATCTTGATTGTTGAATGTATAGTATATAATATAATATAATAAAGAACTTGTTATACAAAATAATTGTCTAGATAATAATGAAATTGTGATTTACCTTTATTCAACAATAAAGCAATACATATCCTTTAAAATAGAGGGAATATTCGTGCGCCGCACAAGTTATTATAATACTTTATTTAATTTTATGAAATATATATATATATATATATATATATATATATATATATATATATATATATATATATATTGTCGATATAAAGTATGCATATTTAAAAATACAGTATTATTTAAATTGCTATTGCCTTTTCTATATAAAAAAAGTTATTTAATTTAGGAAATAATTTTATGTAGTTGCATATATCTACTATAGATTTATACCAATACACCACCAATGAATTTACTTAATTAGACCTTTGTAAGCTTGACACCTCAAATTTTTAGGGACAATTTTGTCTATTCACTTTTATACCGCTCACTTTAATTTCCCTCTCTTCTATCTCTTTTCTACTATAGATTTATACCAATACACCACCAATGAATTTACTTAATTAGACCTTTGTAAGCTTGACACCTCAAATTTTTAGGGACAATTTTGTCTATTCACTTTTATACCGCTCACTTTAATTTCCCTCTCTTCTATCTCTTTTAAATTTGAATTTCAATTTCAATCTACCCTCTCTTCCTATTTTCCCCATTTTACTCTCTCATTTCCATTCTCTCTTTTCTCCTTTTCCTCTTCTCTCTCTCACCGTCTCTCTCTTTCTCAGTCGCCATTCTTCCATTCTCTCACGCTCAAACCTCTCTTCTTCTTCTTATTTTTTTTTTCTTTTATGCTGTGAAAGTTCACTCTTCTCTCACTCTGAAACCTTTCTTTTTCTTTTTCTTTCAAAAACCATCCTTCATTCTTTCTCTCATCTCTCAAACCATCAAAACCATCTTCTTTCTCATCATCTTCCTTCTCCATAATCTCTCTTCTTCTCCACTCACCAAACCCTAAACCCCAAAATCGCGCTGGATCCCTAAAAAATCAGAACCCAAATGCCCTAAAAACCAGAGGCCAAAATCGCTGGGTCACCTAAAACACGAATTCGGAATGAATAATCAGGTAATTTGGTTTCGATCTCTTCCTCTTCTTAATCCCTTAGAAAAAAATTCGGTTTCTATGGTTGTTTATACTGAAAATTCGGTTCCTATCTTCTCAGCTTCTTCCTTCTACATCGATGGTGCCGTAATCGAAAGCGAGAAGCAACACTGAGAACAGGATTTGGAAACGAAAAAGCAGGTATTTTGGTTTCCATCTCTTCATCTTCTCAATCCCTTCAATATGATTTTCGCTCTGTATTGTTGTTTACATAATCAGACCCAACTGATTATAATCAGAAACTGCACTCTATTTTTTTTATAATCTAGATATTAGATTTTCGTTTTATAATCAGACCCGACTGATTTTATCCCCATTATGTATTTTTAACATTTTAGGGTTTAGGGATTTAAGTGATTTTGCTGTTGTTTACCAATCTGAGAATACTATGACTTAGAGATTTTATTGATTTTAGGGATTTAACTGATTTTGCTGTTGTTTACCATCTGTTAATACTATGATGTACAGATTTTATTAATTTTAGGGATACATTTATTCAAATAATACTTCATATTATTTTCTTAATGTGATTATGTTGGCCATTTGATAGATTTTGAAATGGCTTACATGATAGTTAGATTTAAAATCAATATTGAGGCGGCGGGAAGCGAGACAATGGGAAGCGGTAACGGGAAGCGGCAACGAGAAACGACAACTGGAAGCGGTGACAGGTAGCGACAATTGCAGTGATTGCGGGGATTCACTTTAATGGTATGTTGCTACTTTTTTTGTTAATTTATCTACTGTTTGTAAATTTTTATTCTACAATGGGTGAATTGGTTGTTTTGAATTCATTTACTTCATAGTCAAGACTTATTCCAGGTATCAAACTAATGTCTAAAATAGTGTCAACATATATCTTCGCATTATGTTATAGATATAGTGTAGATGGGAATGCAACATTGTGACTAATGTTGTTGCTTTGTGGCTATGGCTTTTTCTGTTTTTTTTCTTTTCTTTTCAGGAAGCATGCTTTTAATGGAAGAATGTCTAATTTGGGATATGCATTTGTGAACTTCACAACACCTACAGCTGCTTTCAAGTTCTACAACCAATTTCATCGATTCACTTGGAATGTTGCTGAAAATCGCAAGATATGTGAAATTACTATAGCACAAATTCAGGTTAATCATTTTTGTTATTGAACTTTTGAACCTATTTGTATTGTCTTTTCATGACCATTACTTCATGGGTCTGTTTCCTATCATATATACAAATTCTACATGGGCCTGTTCCTTAATCATTTTGTCTCTTCCTACTTCAATAGCCTTTTTCATTCCGAGTTTGATTTCAAGTGAGCATTTAATTTTTAATTTGTGGGGGTTTTTGTTGACAAGATTATTCATAGCGTTTTCTAAAATGTATTATTGGGTTGGGTGTTTGTCTGTCTCCATTGTGGCTAATGCTTTTCTTCTCTTCCTTTGGTGATATGGGACAGTGGTTTGGTTTAATCACACGGGTCATCTATGTTCTATTTCAGAAATATTGGTAGTTCACATCAAATTTGGCTTTTTGTCATTGAGGTTGGTTTCAATTTATATAACTATTGGGTTACAAGATCATGGTTTCCGTTAAACTGTCTCTGCATCATTTTCTATATCCATATGATTGGCTTATGGTAAAAATTTATCTTAAGAAAGAGAGAGCATTAGCAATCACAAATATTTTAACCATGCTATGGTTTGTTCATATGAAAGTCCATGTTTTTCTTAGTTTCTTTTTATAATTTACAATGCTTTTTAGTTCATCCATCCCCTCATTATTACTTTTATCTTGAGATGTTATTTTTATGTCATTCTGAAGCTGCTGCATATAACCACTATGATATTCACAAAGTATGATTAGTTCATGGTGGAGAGCTAACTCAATATGAAATTTTAATTTGTTTGAAAGAAGTTTCAGTTTTTTATAACCACTATGATATTCACAAAGTATTAGATATTTATAATTTAGTTTTTCTTTGGTCAAAAAATAATAATTTAGTTTTTCTGAAATTTATGCAGCTTATGGAGGAATTTTTTGATTGGTTTCCTCATGCACACAACTGTTTGCTACATCCTTATAGATTCTTTTTAATGTAGCAACTTAAACACAAGTCTTTTTTCCTATTGTATGGAGATTTGTTTTGATTTATCCCTTTTTGCTGACAATATAAATGAATTTGATGTTTGGCGTTGTCATATTCTTGCAAAAAACATGGAACAACTTGAAGACCCATCCCCTTCATCTTTGCTACAATAACACAGAACCAAGGGAGTTAATTTTTCATTCATAATCTGCATAAGTGCTGTTTTTAACATTCTAAGCAGCCCCACTTTCTGAGTTAAGGTGATGTTCTTTCACTATTGATTCATCTCTATGCTTTCTTCTATTTTCATTTCATAGACTTACATTTAACTAAATGTCTCAGAGAGTTTTATTTGCTTAGCCATTGCCTTACCCCCCCTTTAGTTACACATGCTGCGCCAATTATTTTTAGACTACTACTACTACTATTTTGTTATAACTATTAAAATTTCAAAATGAGTCAACGCTTGAGAAGGCAAAATGCATTGTTAGTGAAGAATTAATTCTTGACACAGTGGGTTTATTCCTTTACCCATATAACACATTCTCTACAACCATGTGAAAAGCTTTTTGGTTTGTTAAGTTCTTTATCATGTGAATGTTTCACGAAAATAGTGAAGAGTGTGGTGCACATCACATTTGTTAGGCTTTTTGGTTTGTCATTTTTAGATCTAAACACAAAACACAAAACACAATTCCAACCATTTTTTGCATGCCTTTAAAGCTATACAAGTTCTTTGTATGAAGGCTATTATCACATCTTCTTTGTAGCAATTAATGTGTAATCAATCTCCAAAGTGAGTAACATGAATCAAAGATGTTGTAATCAATCTGTGATTTATTAATTTCTGCAATAGCCTTTGATAGTCTCTATGATTTATTAATTTCTGCAATAGAACATGGTTTAGGTTTATTTTTGTGGCTTTGATTCATTGATAAATATAAACCAGTACCTTTTATGAACATCACTTGCTGTGAACATGTTGTAATGCTCATGCTTAACCTTTTATTTCGTTAACCTTCTGCTCATGCTCCAATATTTAATGTCTGCATTTGCTTGAGATTTTTACATGCTTAACCTTTTGCAAAGCTTTAGATTTGAATTGACAGGGATTTGAAACTGTAAACTCAAGTTGTAGAGCTCCTCTTTAATTCTATTTTCCGTTTTAAGGGATTTGAATGATTTTGGATTTGAATATGCTTTTTCCTATATGTTTGTCGAGCTTCAAATATTTCTGTTTTAAAGGATTTGAATATTAGTTTCTAATATTATGTATACCTCCTCTTTAGAGTTATCTATGACATTTATGCTACCTTTTTGAATGACCAATGGGTAGCAAACCGACACAATTTCCATATCGCATTTCGATTTTCACCAAATGAATCTGTTGGACAATGTTCATTATTTCCTTAAACATTGCATTCTTTGGTGATCAACTATGCACAACCTTAATTGATTTGAGATCGAATCCTGATAATATTCCCAACCTAAATTTTACACAGGATGGAGATTCTTCTATTGAGAAAGGCAAAACAATGATATCTGCTTCTGAAGGGCCCAATTAAGAATTGGTAAACTCAATATTATACTTGCTTTTTGATTAGGTGGCAACAATATTATCAAATACACTTTCCTTACTTATGTCATGGTTTCTTCTTTGTTTTCTGACCTTATTTTTTTCCGGCCTTATATAATCGGGGTCTGCATTGAGTGATCTTATCAATCACATATAGAAATGTAATTTTTCTCATTATTAGTTACAGTTCTGTTGATTCATTATTGATACAATTTTTAGTTACAAACCAACTATTAATTCAACCTAGGACCATCCAAAACTATATACCTAATTGACAGACTTATATTAGGGGTGTGCCTTTTCTTTAACCTTAATAATGGTTTTTCATGCTATTACTATATGAAATATGAAATGTGAATGCTTTCTTATGTCTTGCATGCTAACTCATTAGTTCACAGTTTTTATCATAAACAAAGCAATATAAAGAAAATGAGCTTCTTTGAGTCAAAAACACAAACACTTTAAATGCAAAAATAAGAAAATGGGTTTATGAGTTACCTCAAAGATGCTTGGCAAGCCAAAATGAAATGGGTTAATGTGGAAACCCAAACCAAAACGAAATGGTTGAGAGAGAGAGAGAGAGAGAAAAAAACGAAATCGGAGAGAGAGAAACAAAAATGGTGAGGAACGAAAATGGTTGAAAGAGTGAGGGAGCTTGGTGAGTGTGAGTTAGAGAGCTTGGTGAGTGAGAGTCGTGAGAGTGAGAGGGAATCTCGTGAGAAAAATTAACGTTGGATGCGAGGGAAAGAAAAAATTAATATCAATAGGCAGCGCTTTCCATTAAAAGCGCTGCCCATAGCCCAAATAATTAATATCAATAGGCAGCGCTTTCCATAAAAAGCGCTGCCCATAGCCCAAATTTCGTCTAACCCATAGGCAGCGCTGCCCATTGCCAATTTTCGTCCTCCCATAGGCAGCGCTTGTAAAAAGCGCTGCCCATTGCCAATTTTCGTCCTCCTATAGGCAGCGTTTGGAAGGAAGCGCTGCCCATTGCCCATTTTCGATCTCCTATGGCCAGCGCTTTTAAGAGAAGCGCCGCTTATTCCCCTGCGCTTTTTAAGCTTATCCAGCGCTTTAAACAAAAGCGCTGCCCCATAAGGCGCCATTTTTTTAAAGATCTGGCGTAGTGAAAGATATAATTTGCTTGTTGGTTTGTGGAGCAAAATACAAGAATAAATGCGATCACGATTCTCTGCAATTGAATTTCAACTCTAGAGCCTACATTTATTGTATATATGGAGAAGAGAGAGAAAAATAGTCATACTTAAGATGATAAAAAGACCAAAATAGCCTAAATGATAGTGAAACTGTAGTGCATGATTGCAGTTGCTTGTGACTGCTGAGAATCACATCCTGAATAAATGCATGTTGAAGGCCTTGGTGACTTGATGATGCAAGGAAGTTACTAGGAAGTTATTAGTAATTTAAAAAATAAGACAAGTTTATTAGGGAAGTTACTCTAGGAGACACTACTTGTCATGATCTTTGCAGTTAGGAAGTTACTTTTCTTTGCCTATAAATACTTGTAAGATCATTGTAATAATTGTTGTTGGAACTGTGAATCGGGAATAAATCGATGAATCAGGAATTACATCAGGAATAAATTTGTGTCTGCAATTATATTTATTAGCTTTCCTATTTTAGGCTAGACAAATTAGGAGTTGATTTGATCTCCATTTTTATGAGTATTATTTGTTTCTTGATATACTTATTTAGGGTTGAGTCTTTGTATTCCCTATAAATAGGGATTAGCGTTTAGTCTTTGAGAAGGAAGATACTATCAAGCCAATTTTCCTGACAGGAACTTGTGAGCACTCTAAAAATTCTCCAAGTCAAGCTGACGCTAACGAATCAACGAGTCGGTGCAATGTTCCCAACCATTTCAATTCCAATATTTTCTTTCATATTTTTACTTTTATTTTCTTTGTTTTTTATGCTTAAAAGATTTATAATGTTCATTCCTTCATTGTTTGATTCCCGTGTTTCTTTTAAGCCTTTTTTTACTATTTTATCTTCAAATTCTCTTCATTTTATCGATCTTGAGTCCGTGTTTGATTCAATTGGTGATGTAAATGAACTATTCTCCCTTTTTTTGCTTTAAATTAGTGGTCCGATCGAGTTATCTATTTATCGAGAGAGTCCCGTTTTCGTTTGATTTTGATATTATGTTGATAGACTTGATTTCCAACCCAAAATCACCATCAACAAAATGGCACTGAGTATCACAAAGTGATGTTCACTCACTAGTGGAAAAACAGGATTCAAAGTCGGATATTTTGGACTTTTAAAGTCGGATGTGAGTCCGACTTCTATTAGAGCGACTTAGAAAAGTACGGGATTTAAAGTCGGGTAAAGGTCCGACTTTAAAAGTCTGTTTTTAAGTCGAACAATAAACATCCGACTTTAATTAACCGTTTATGCTGCGGTTCTGGCCTTTGTGGAAAACTTTTAAAGTCGGATTACAGTCAGATCCGACTTTAAAAGTGGGTTTTGAAAGTCGGATAACAAGAACATCCGACTTTAAAAGTGTTTATTTTTTATTTTATTTTTATGCTTCTCCCTGCAGATACATATGCATAAATGTAACTTGTAATTATCATTACTATATTGAAACAGCTATACAAGAAGACCAGATATCCTTAAAGAGCATGTCAGCACATTAATTAGTCCAAAAGCACCAAATATGGTCTGCATATGAAAAGAAGCTAAAAAGTAGCTAAAGGTGCATATGAAAGAGAACATGCTTACATGATTCAACTCAATACCATTGCAAAATTTGTGATTTTTCTAAGAATGGTTCCAACATCGAGTATACCATCAACATCAAATATCTCCAACCATGAGCCACTCACTCATGCCTTCAAAAGTAAGAGAGTCAAATTACTTATTTGCAACAAGAACTAGTAAAAAGTTGAATAAAAATAAAAGTATAGGGAGATGCAAATCTGATGCTTTCAGCGGATACCAACATCAATTACTCATTGACAATTAGCTTCATAAATATCTTCAACCATAACAAATATTAACTACTGGTAATTAGCATAAGGTGCTACGAAACTAGAAATTTCAAACAAAGAACAACCTTCACTCCACACCCCACTAAAGAAACACACAGAACACCACAGAAAAACATCTACAACACCTCTATTTTGAAGAATTTATAATTTTTATTATTTCTCCTTTGATACAAAAAGACAAGATTGCTCAGAGCAAAGAAACAAACCAATTAAAAGAGTGGACTAGTGAAGAGAAGACAATATATGTTCCACCAAGCAAGGGTGTCATATCAAACTTTTGATTCTTCTCAAAACATCTGTTGACCAACTTTGTTAGTATAACAATCATCTGCATATGCATCAATAATAGGGATGTATCATATAACAGTCACAAGATTCCTAGTCCATTTGAAGGATTAAAAAGACAATGCAATGGTAAATTGACAAGCACAGAAGATGAAGACGAATGAATGGTGAGCAAGCAAATGACTCAAAAAAATTTCTTTGGGTATACCGGCATCCAACTCAATTATACCTGGCCATAAATAAGTTCCAACTGCCCTCTTAATGACTCATAAAGCTCTTCTGTGCTGCTAATGCAGACTAAGTAAACTGGTCATTTCGTAAGAAAAACCACCTGCACCATAACTTCAAATTAAGATTTCGCAAAATCAAGGCATTGTATATTGCTCCAGACATGCCTAATAGATAAAATTATCCTTACCTTAAAACACTAATAATGCTCAAATGAATCTGTATATTCATGAAGAGCTTTTAGAAAAGTGTGTGAACAAACCTGATGATTTCCAGCCCTCACCAATTTGACACGGCCACCCTTGAAAACACCAAAACAAATATTTGAAAAGTCCCTCTCAAATTATATTCAGATAAGGAACCAAATATAGTTAAGAACATTTTGGTAATTACAATATATTAGATGATAATTAACCAGAACAAAGACAGCTACGATACCCATTCTCCACAAACGAAATGATTGCTTGCAAAGTTGTTGAAAACCCAGCAAGCTTGTGTTCATCTCCATACCTGCAACAAACAAAAGTGTGAAACAAGAAATAAAGGAATTTTATAAAGAGATTGATATGAACAGCAATTTCATCTCCGTACTCCACAAGTTGTAATTTTAATGTTATAATCAATAAATTCTTATTTTCACCCTTCAATCAACAACTGAAGCAAAGCAAACCCAACAAAAAAATAGAGAAACAATTATCATAATAACAATGAAAAAGATAACAGTGCACATCAGTGAGGTTGTATTCAATGCAAGTTAAGATTTGTTTTCTTATTTATTCATAATTAGATGTTGAGTTTGAAAATTGGGCCAAAAATCCTGCTGGGTGTATGGCTTTACTATCTTGAACTGTAAAAGGGATTGAGGTACCCTTGTACCCAAATAATGCAATTTTTGACTTATCAAAAAAAAAGTCTATCATTTTTTATTCTTATAAAGACACTGACTCACTCAAAAGAGTACACTATGGACTAAAACCTACGATTCAAAATTCTAGCCTAAAAAGGAACTTGACAATTCCATCCAAATGGTATATTGAAACAATTCAATTGAATCTTGAATCCAATAAGCAATGCTATAAGATGTTTCCACTTTGCACAGTACAAAATAAAACTCACTGTGTTTGGCTTGAAAACAAAGGTTATCATTCATGCAACAAGCATCAAGGCCATCACAAGGTCTCCCACCACGGCATCCACTGCAGAAAAGTCCACAATACTTGTCATATCTCAATAATGGAGGTACAGGCATTCTAATCCAAAAATTAGATCATAATCACATTTTTGTGGATTGTCCCACATGCATAATATATAAATAAGTTCAATCCTTAATCCAACAAGTGTCAAGGGAGAGGGGGGGATTAGACCAGAACCTGCACAGAAGCTTGACTTTTAAACACAAGGCAAACAAAGTAACATATAACGAAATCAAGTTTAAAGTAGTCTATGCTTGATACTTCAAAGATAGATCAGGTAGTAATAATGCACAAAATACCTTATGGGAACAAACAGGTAGCCTGCAGGAATAGAATAGAAATTATGTAGAACCTTATGGGAGACCGTATCGTCCATGTGCACGAAATACCGCCTGATGCTGTAAAAACCAAAAAACACAATCAATATTTCGAGAAAAACATATTCTATATCACAAATACTAAATAAAGTGGTTAAAGTCATCAGCACCTTAAGAACCTAATTGGTTACTTATACAGCTATTGACAGAAGCAAGTCTCTGCATAGAAATTGAGAACTATGGACAGTTAGAAATGGATTCACACTCATATCTCAACCATGGGAGAAGCCTAACTATGTAAACAATTTCAAATTTAGTCACATACATTCCCAGCCGTAAGTCCAAGTTAGCAGTTGCATAGTCAAAATAAATATTATTTGCAATGATGCTTCACAATAGCTAAAAAATTTTCCATCTAAATTTAAGTCATTCAAGCCTGATGACAATTATAAACAGCAATTCAACTCACAGCCCTCAAACCGAGAGAACCGCAGTTGAATTTCTCAAGCCTTTCATTTTAGATAAATAGTCCCTTAACAGAACCCTCACACCATCAAAAATCCATTCACAAAAAATAAACATAAAAAAGTCCAAAATTCAGACACAAAAACATAATCATTGAAAAATTACCAAATTCATAGACAAAACACCAGACCAGAATAAAAAGAGGTGGGACCAAGAAACTGACCTGCAATACAAGAATGGTCATGCATGCGTTTGAAACAGTCAAGAACATCATGGTCATGGTCATGTATAGAAATGATTTACTTCCATCTACACAACCACCTCCAAGCATTCTCTCATTTGCAGGACTTACCTGTGTATGTATATATGTGTATTTGTATTAAAATTAAAATAAAATCCATTGAAAGAGCACAAAGCGTAGAGGAGAGGAACATTTACATACTACTGCGTCAGTGGACCGATATTGTCGCCGTAATTGAAAACCCTAGCTGAATCGTTCATTCCTCCATTCCTTCAATATTGGAAACATTCTTACCCATTATGTAAGAAATGAGGAAAGAGGGGGAAAATCAAAATTAGGGTTCAGAAGGGAAAATCAAAGTAAAGGTTTTAGAGGGGAAAACCGAACCTGTAATGTAATGTATGGTGGAGACCGATGAGAGATAACTCACCAATATCAAAGAAGAGGGTCGACTCGAGTAGAGAACGCGAGAATGCAAAGAAGAGATCGCTGAGAACGACAAACTCAGGTGGGAGACGTGGGGAGGTTGTGTGAAGAAGGAGAGCGTGGAGAGGGTCGATTCTGAAAGAGACCAGGGTTTAGAGAGAGGCGTGTTGTGTTTTGAGAGACGCACTAGAAAAAGAAACTTCGTGTTCTGTTCTAAAACATATAAACTTCTAAACGTTTTAAGTCGGACATTTTTGAGTCCGACTTTAAAAGGTATGCGTTAGAATTTTTATTTACATCTTAATTACAAAACTGCCACCGCATCTACTTTTATAGTCGGATAATTAGGGATCCGACTTAAAAACTACGATTCTTTTCCAAATTTTGTACTAGTGACTCTTTAATGATTGCTCATTCACCGAAGAAAAAATTGAAAATATATTTCAAATTGGTAATTATGAAAGTGTTCCGTTTTGTACTTAATTATTACTTTCCATTCTTTTGCCAACAATATATTTATTTTCCAATCGATTATGGAACTTGTTCTACAAACGACATATGTATTATTTGCCTTCGAAGTAAGAAATTGCCTTTTCGGCCAACAATTATTAAGGTGAAGGAAAAGCATTTTTGATTCACGAAAACAAGTGGTTCATGTTCTTGGAAATAATCCGAATGCTGAAAATGACCATTGTTTTTTGTTTTTGGCTTTGAAAAGCCACATTAAATCTAAAATGAAGATTATGAATACAAGAACATGTGGCATTAGATGGAATGAATTTTAGTACGTGGCAAGACATGGCATATTGTATGTTTGATTTTCAATATCTTTATTTTTTAGAATACACGAATATAGTTATCCTTATTTTGTATAAAAATATGTTTTTTATTATGAATCAATTATAATAAATTGATGTGTAATTCATTTGGTGTAGTGTGATGTGGAAATAAATGGAATTATGAATTTAGTTAAAGAAAAATAAAATAAAATTAATTGAGAATGATCACGAGTTAGGAAAATCATTAATGGAATATCAATTATACTATGCTATAAAGCTAAACAAAATATGCAAATGTAGAGAAGGAAAAAGTTGGAAATTGGGCGAAAGTTTAACATTTTTTGTTTAATAGTAGTATTATGTAAGTTGGTTTTATCCACTAAAAAAAGTGTGTTTAATTTTTTTTTCATTCATGCATACACACGAGCATTCTTGAGATTTTCTTTCTCAAACAAAGCAAATTTAATCACTAGCTAGCATATGAACTACTTCAACTTGTTCCAATTTTGACAAATTTTACACATTAATGTTTTAAAATATTCTTGAGAAGATGCTTCATACCACAAACCTAGCTATCGCTTGCTGTTTTTTAGATCGGTAGATATTTGTTCTTTAGTTACCATCCTATATATGGGCACCGGAGATGTACGATTACTCATGGTTTATCTTAACTGTCTTAAAAGTCACTTATACCATTATTTTCTATTGGTTGATAGTGTAAATTTTTTTACTTCGAGAGTGTATACCGATTAATTAAATACTAAAAGGAAGTGATATATCCAAATGGCTGCAAAAAATAATAGAAATATGCTTCTTTTACACTTCAATATTATTTGGTAGGTACGTAGATCATTAATTCTTAAAAAGAAAGATTTAAAAAAAAATAAAAAGTGTTAGAATATTGGGTGTTGAATTCATTTTGTAAAGTGTTCGCAAATAAAAAATTCCAAAATAACACTCGGCGTTTGTTGGAAAAAAATAGCATCATATAAAAATGAGTGTTTATTTGGTATAATTATTGGATTTCCTACAATGATTTCTCTATTGTTTTGTTTTCTTCTAACCCTCTTAATTAATTTTCTTTAGAATTATTACTATTCCACATAATAAAATTACGTGCCATGTGCTATTTAATCTTGTTTATATATTGATGAATTAAATTTGGATGTTAATGCAGAAAAATCAAAGCAAAAAGAAGTTGATGGCAGGAGGGAATAAAAAGAAAGGATTTCTCAAAAAATTGTTTGGAAAAAAGAAACACAATAAGGCATCTACATCTATAGCAAACTCATCAAACCCTAATCCAGTGCCTGAGGTAGACAATGAGTCATCAACATCTATAGGAAGTTCTGCATCTATAAACAATTGTCAATCACATGTTTCTGAAAACTCATCAAATCATGAATCAAAGTCTGTGGTAGTGGTAGAGGAGTCTTGTAAAGAACCTTCTCAAAATAAAGAGAGTTCTCCTCCTTCTCCACAAATTCACCCACCTTCTCCACAAATTCACCCACCTTCTCCTCCAACAATAGAGGAGGGTTCTTCATCTTATCAAGAAGGAGGGTATCCTCCAGCATCACACCACTATCCTGATTATCCTCATCAACACCGTTATGGTTATGGTGGCATTACTCGGTTTGAAGAAAAGCTCCATCAGGATAATCCGCATAGTTGTTCCATACAATGACTTTGAATGTATATGGTAGTCAATAACTACCTAGCTAGTCAATAACTAAAATTATCTACTTATTGTACTTTTCTTTTAATTTGTTGCTTTGGCTTATAGAAACAACGAGTTTTTTTTAGAAAATTAAAGCCTACTAGTTTTGTTGTGATTTACCTATTTCAAGAAGTAATAATCTGTAGAGCCTAGAGTCATATGGATCAAAATATTTCTCATGTGATGGCGCCCAGGCAGTTGCTCATAAGACAAAAGGAAATGAGTTGGCACAATGATTAGTTGGAGAGCCTTACTTCCAAGTTCCAACATGTGAAGAGAAGCACGCGCTCAAGGAAATTTAGCAAGCGACTCGTGGATTTGGTGTTAGGGTTACTATTATAAGAATAATGGTGGAGCTTGACTACAAAGCTCGGGTGGAGCGCTAATTACAATTTTACTTTTAATTAAAAACTATTCACCTAGCATGTCTGTGGAAAGGGAGTGCTATCCTGAGCATGCTTTGTTCTTCTCTCTTTCTCAGCTTGAGCCTCACCAGCAACAGATGGTTGATGCAGAACATCTGGTGATTCATCAGACTGCATGTTCAAAAAATATGTTAGTATAAAAAAACACAAGTGCTGAAAAGCAAAGAGGAGGTTAATGATTTCGACCTCTGAATCATCACTCAATTCGATTGTAGGAGTTTTCTTTGACTTCTTGGGGGTAGTACCAGCAATGGAACTGCTTGATTGTTTTCGACTCTGCGAAGAATAAAACTATTAGATGTCGAGCCTAACATTAAAGCACAGAGAAAAGTAAAATACTTACTTTTGGTTTCTCTTGTTTTGGGGGGTTTGCTTTGCTTTGTCGAAATTGTATCACTTTTCTTTTTCGACACAGTGGCTTCACTTTTCTTCTTCACTACCTTCTTCACTTTGGCTGCTGTTGTGTCATCTGTCGAAGCAGATGCTATGGGTACAGCTACAAACATTCGACAAATGTGTGAGTGAGATTAGACATAAAAAGAAACTAAATTTTTCTAAGAGTTTATACATCACCTGTTGCCATGGGAGATATAACTCGAACATGTTGAATGTCCAAATGAAGATGACCCTCGTATGTATGTATGTTATGCTTGGTCGGAACTACTTTTTTAGCCGTTTTTTGAGATGAGAGAAAATCATATATTGCCATGGTCGAACCACACAAGAACCATTGAGGCATTGGTGGTCGAAATGTGCCAAAGCTAATTTGCTAGTTGGCAAAGGTGGAAATTTGACTTTATTATTTTTTAGAGCAAAAGTATATTTGTCCAACACATAAGATGGAATAGACAATGTTGGAAGTTTTGCAATAATCTTTTGCTTTAAAATTCTAGCGGCCTCAAAAACAGTTCGACCAAGTTTATTAGGGTCATATATTATTTCGAAGTAATCTTGGAAGGCTTGAATTTCTTGGATGTGCGTACCTTGAAATTTCTCCTTTTTATTCTACGCAGAAGGAAAAGCAGATATTAGTTCTTGAAGCAACTTAGACTCTTCGACATCAGCAGACCTAGATTTGTAATATTCCCTCCACCACTTGGAGAAATGCTTAGTGCAAGCAAAGCATTGTTCAAACTCAATGGGGTCGAAGGCAGGGGCCTCTTTAATGGCGTTGTCAAGACGACGCCAAAATTCTTTCTCATTTTCAGGATGCCTCAGATCTTTCTTCGACTTATGCAAAGGCCTAGGTCGAAGTTGACATAGCCCAAATTGCCTTGCAACTAGGTTTGGTTGGTATGCTTCTGTTACAAAGGAAGATTTGGACCTGCTAGAGTTAATTCTTACCGACAGGTAGTTGGGGGTTAAGAAGGCTTGCCATATCTGGTTAGTTTCTTCTTTGTCTTCAGGGGAAGCAGCAGGAAATTCTTTAAGAAACCAAGTTGGTCCATAAATTCTAACAGCGAAAGGTGCCATCGAAGGAACAAAAGCAGTACAATTCAGAAGCATGTCGAAGGCTGTTGAGAATAGTTGCTCTGTAGTTTGCCCTACTTCCCTAGGCCTTAAGAGTGCTAGCCTTATTCCTTCGATCCTTCTATGGTTCACTGTCTCAGTAAGATCTTCAGGAACGAAATAGTCAAGTTTCGACTCAAATGTGGCGATAAGCCACAATTGAAATAGCCAAATGGGTCCTGAAACTAGGAATTTGCCATTGGGTGCAAGTGTCTTTAAATTGACAGAGCTTTGTCCTAGAGACTCATAAAGGCTTCCTAAGATCAACTTGCTTAGACAGATGTTTAGACCTTCATGAATTTGAATGGCCAAGTTGATATACATCTTAGCCACTTGGAGTGATGACGAACATAAGACAAAGAAGGAAATCCATAAGGTGAGAAAAGCAATATGTTCTTCATCAGAGACTTCGACACTATCAGTGGCATGATGGTCCTCGATGTACCCATTGAAAATGGCACGTTTGAAGTCAAATTGGTACTTGGTTCCAGTGCTATTGGGATTAAAAACATCACCTGTGGGTTTTAGACCGGTGATAGCGGCTACGTCCAAAAGAGTAGGAGTAAGCATACCACACTTAAGGTGAAGGCTATTAGTGGTTAACTCCCAAAAATGGAGTGCAGCAACAAGCATTGGGCTCTGGTACTTTGATCCATATTTCGACAATTGAATTAGGTCGAAGATGCCTAATTTTTTCCAAGTTTCAGCTTTCTTGGACTCAATTTTGTCGAGCCAAGTAAGGTAAGTTTCATTTTCAGCAGGTGGAGAAGACCTAAAGACCCTATTGGGACTGTTCATGAAGCTCATGACATATGGGCCTTCAATAAAGATCCTAGGTCTAAACCTATGGTAACCAGGGAAGATTTCTTGGAGTTTTTCAGAATCAGTTTCCAACTCAGGGAGTGGACCAAGGAAAGCGTACTTATTAGGTGGAGGAGAAGGAATTAGTACCCCGAGACTTCCATATTTGAGCTTGTTCATCACTGTAATCTAGCTCTGGTACGTATTTGGAAGAAATGGGATTTCCAGAAGCTTGAGACTTGGAAGCCATTGAAAAAAATGCAGTAAATGAAAAGCTTCTCTGGTGCGTTAATGGCGTGTTCTGCGTGTGCTCGTGGAGAAGAAGAGGAGTTTTGAGAGAAAGGGGATTTCAGGAAATCGAAAGAAGGTAAAAGGGAAGGTGGAAAAGGAAAGGTCTTATTTATACATGTTATAAGCACCAATAAAAAAAAGAGAAGAAAAAGGAAGAGCAATGATAGTAGTTTCTTGGGGAACGTGTGTAGCAGTTACCTAAGTGATGGAGTGTGGCAGTTCCCAAAGCAAAACATGGCCATTAATGTGACGGCGCACTCAAGTGCTAACATGACAAGAAAGAAAACATCTCTTCAACGCTGAAGAGTGACGTTGATGACGTTAGAGTGCTTGACATAGGGTTATCGAAAGACAATTCAAAAACGTCAATTTTCTACCTTCGTTTAAACCTCAGTCGAAAATGACATTTTTGGGGGGAAATTTGTTAGCCTGCATTTTCGACAGGCTCAATTAAATGCAGTCAATGAGGTTTAACTTGTCATTTTAAAATAGAAATGTTGATTTTCGACATTGGGATGATAATTCAAAGGGTAGCTTGGACTTTCGCCTACTTCACAAAGACAGTGAAATTGAGACCTTCAAGGCAGTACTTCGGCAGAAAGGGGAATAAGGCAGAGAACGTATCAGTTGTCGAAGAACGTAGCAGTTACGTCGTCGAAGGATACGGCAGTTGTTGTTTTTAAATCCCTTTGTACGGTTATATATAACCGTTGTAGGCAGTTACAGTTTCTCCATAGTATATATAGTAGTTTTTCAGAGAGAAAAGGGGTCGCAAAACTCTCATACATATTTCTCACGCTCAGAATTCCAAGTTACAGAGAAACATGAGTTACAGAAACCAGATGTATGATATTGTGTACCAATTTCTTTTATTTCAACACAATTTAGTTATGTTTCCTTAAGTATTTCCGCAATTTACTTGTTTTCTGCTTTTGATCGAATCCAAAGATACATAAACAAATTTAACAGTTTCAACAACTTTGAAATTGTCAGTTATTACAAATAACATCAAGAACATTCATAACTTTTTCTGGAAAAACCTATAGCACAAATGTCCTAAGATTTACTGGTTGATCTTGCAAGTAACAAATTCTAAACCAGCGGTTGTTTACCAAAATTCACGGTAAACAAATTAATTGGCACGCCTAGTGGGACCCTTTGTGCTAATTTTCAGAATCATTTGAAACAATTTCCGAATTGGTTCTTGAAACATAAACTTGTGATCTATTGTGTGTATGCATTTAAGGAGTGGAAAACATCTTTCACAGATGGCACGTTCTGGTTTGAACAATGCTTCGTCGTCTAATGCACAGAATCCGCAGAATTCACAAGAACAAGCGTCAATGGGTGACGCTAGTGTTGCAAATGTCACGGGATCAACTGCTCCTATGCCCTCTTCGACAATAGCAGGGGTAACTGCTCATGTAACAGTGTCGACTACAGCGGCGTTAACACAGCCATTGGTATTAGGCTCTTCGACCAACCCGCTAATGTTTAATCCCTTAGTTGGAAATACTTTCGATACAAGACTTCCAAATATCTCTCAATTTAGGGGTTACCCATATGGTATGCCAACAGCCATGATGGCAAGCCTTCAAACAAATATGTCTACTTATGCAGACCCTGCAGTCACAGCGTTTTCCCCTCTCCATTGTTCACCAGAGAGCACTTTTGGTCGAAATGCTCAACCTGCCTTAACCACATCATCGTTTCTGACCTTAAGGAAACAAATGGATGAGAACCATGACATGGTCAATATGCTGACCCAACAAATTGGTACGGTGTTTAACCCCTTAATGCAAAACATGAAACATAGTTACCAGATGTTGGCTAATCAAATGGGGAGAATAGCAGATTTCTTTGGCACTCCACCATTGCAAAACCAGCAAGTGCCTCAAATTCAGAATATAAGGCCTGTCGAAAACCTTGTGGGTCAAGGACAGCAAATTGCTGTCGAACCACCTCCAAATAGGGAAGTCGAAGTAAACCCTGAGGTTGTGTTGGTCAACAGAGGCCAGAATGCTGATGAAGTGGTTAGACAAGTTCAGCAAAACAATTTTGGACTCCAAAATAACTTGGCTAATCTCGTCGAAACCATTTTAGCCCAGAAAGGCGTCAATTTGGGCCCGCATAGGCCAAATTTTGTTTCACCCTTGTCAGATTATGTGTTACAAACTGAGTTGCCTAGGGGTTGGAAAATTCCCAAGTTCACAAAATTCGCAGGGGAAACCAGCAAATCCACTATCGAACACGTTTCCCGTTATTTAACTGAGGCTGGTGACATAGCACATAATGAGAATTTGAGGTTAAAATACTTCCCAAATTCCCTTACAAAAAATGCTTTCACTTGGTTTACAACTTTACCCCCACATTCCGTATTTAACCGGGGGCAATTAGAGAAAGCATTTCATGAACAGATCTACATGGGCCGGTCGAAGATTAGTCTTAAAGAATTGGCTAGTGTTCGACGCCAAGTGGCAGAGTCTATTGATGACTATCTCAATAGATTCAGACTTCTCAAGGCAAGGTGTTTTACACAAGTGCCTGAACATGAGTTACTCGAAATGGCTGCTGGTGGCCTCGACTATGTTACCAAGTGGCTTCAGTCTCAAGAGGGGGGGTGAATTGAGATTTAAAAACTTTTGATAACTTTCGAAAACGTTTTCCCCTTTTCAATGACTTAGATCAATTTTCGCGCAGGTTAAGTGGAAGCGAAGAAATTAGAAGATAAAGCAATAAAGAGGTAAAACAGTAAAGCAGGAAAGCAGTAAAGCACGCAGAGATTTATCCTGGTTCGGTCACCTCCTAGTGACCTACGTCCAGTCCTCACACTCTTGTGAGATTTTCCACTAACCAAACAACAAGGCTTACAGGTGCCTCGGAAAACCTTTACAGACTCAGGCACTCTTCTCCTAGGATACCCCACCTATGAAGAGCCCTCAAATCTAACAACACAATAACAAGAGATACCCCACCCCTGTTACAATCAACTGCCCTAGAAAGATACCCCACTTCCTAGTACATGCAGCTACCCCTAGAAAGATACCCCACTCTCTAGTACAAATCACAACAACAAAATAATAAAGTAAATACAGAAATACCTCTAGAGTAGGCAGATAATACAACTTGAAGAATGCAACCCCAACTAACTCTTAGCGAAAGATCAGCTCAGACGGACCAACAGTGCGTGACGAGCAGAAGTAAAAGCGTGAAGAGTTTTTCTCAAAAGGTTTGCTCTGATTTCGTGAAAATGGGTTGTGCTGAAATGGAGGCTATGAGGCCTCTATTTATAGGCTATGAGAAAATCAAGTTTACGTTGAAAATAATGTAGGAATCGATTCTTTGTTGAAAACATTGGATCTAGGAATCGATTCTTCTTTTAATTGAGAATCGATTTTGACTTGCTTTGAAAAGAGGTGGCAATCGATTCTTGAGATCCAGGAAGGCTAGGAATCAATTCTATACTCAATGAAATCTTGTATAAATCGATTCTTGGCTTGCCTAAGACATGAGGGAATCAATTTCTAGTTAGTACAAAAGGGTGTGAATCGATTCTTCCTTAAAAATTGTTTAGCTTAGGAATCGATTCTCTAGTGAAATCACATGGAGTGCAAATCGATTCTATGCTTTATGATTGGCCTGAAAATTGATTTTGATGTATGTATATGCAAGGTGCAAATCGATTTTTATGTTTCAAAAATGTTTTTTATGTTTTACGTAAGTATGCATGCATCTTTGAAAATCTTGTGAGTGTGTGAGACTTTGAGAGGCGAGCTGACCTTTGAAAGAGCTTACACTTTTTCCTAAGACACACCCAAACCCTAAGGACTACCCTTATATTTAAGGACTACCTTTAAACTTGAATCTTGACTTCTTGAGCTTGATTGTCTTGGATTGTGACTTTGATGTTTTGTCACTTTTATTAACTTTGGCCATCAGCTTTGGCTTTGTCTTTTTCATCATCAAAACTTAACCTGTAATATTAGGTTACCTGCAATACAAGGTATCCACATTCTCCCCATTTTTGATGATGACAAAACATTAACTCATCTCAAGGTGGGAGGTTAGTTCAAACAGATAATGCATATATGATACTCCCCCTATCATGATGCTCCCCCTGTTTTATTGACTATATGCAAGAGTGATAATGAATGAATGAATGCTAATGCATGCTGAATTATAACTTCTATTTTTCTCCCCCTTTTTGTCATGATCAAAGAGGGTCAACATGTAATAAAAATTGCCAATCTAACAGCATGAAGAGGAATCAATGATTCCAAGTTCTCTTCGAATGAAGAAGAAGCTCTCTTTTTGTAAAGGTTTTGTAAAAATATCAGCCAGCTGTTTTGCGGATTCAACAAATTCGATTACACAGTCCCCTTTTTGGACATGATCTCTAAGAAAATGGTGTCTTATTTCTATATGCTTGGTCCTAGAGTGTTGGACGGGGTTCTTTGTAAGATTGATAGCGCTGGTGTTGTCGCATTTTATAGGAATATGATCTAGTTCTATACCATAGTCGAGAAGTTGTTGCTTCATCCAGAGGATTTGTGCACAACAACTTCCTGCTGCAACATATTCTGCTTCAGCAGTTGACAGTGCGACACTGACTTGTTTCTTACTGTGCCATGAGACTAATGCACTACCTAGTATGTGACATGTACAACTAGTGCTTTTTCTATCCAACTTACATCCTACAAAATCAGAGTCTGAAACAACATGCATTATGAGATGAAACACTATCTAAACTCACCATGCATATGTTTTCTACTCTATTTCCTATCATTCTAACTTGTTTACTTTGTTTATCCTCAATGATGCATGAATCTGAGTCAAATATTACCCTATTTCCTTTATCACAAAGTTGGCTATCGCTTAATAAATTATGTTTAAGACCTTCAACATAGAGCACATTATCAATAGCAGTAGATAAATCTTTACCAACTTTACCTTCACCGAGGATTCTTCCTCCGTTATTGTCACCATAAGTCACATGACCGCTTGATCTGGGGGTAAAGTTAAGAACTTTTTTTATATCTCCAGTCATGTGCTTTGAGCAGCCGCTGTCAAGGTACCAATCTGACCCCCGTACCTTGAAGCACACCTGCAGTAATTTAAAACAAGGTTTTAGGTACCCAAATCTCTTTGGGTCCTTGTGGGTTAGTTCTTAGTATGGTCCTTTTGGGAACCCATACCTTTTTCATATTTAGTCCATTTCTTTCCCTGCAAACAGAAGCTGTATGTCCAGGTTTACCACAGTAATAGCATCTAATGTAAGGTCTAGTAAAAAACGTGATTTATAATGAGCATGCTTTTTGAAATTGTTTCTAGGAACTTTGTGATGCACATTCTGTAACTTAGATATTTTTTCAACAGTCCATTCTAGTTCATGAATTTTCTTTTCAAAGTCAATGCATTTATCACATACAAAGTTGTCTTTAAAACATGCAAGGCTGTCATTTTCTTTCCTAAGCTCTAATTTTTCTTTAGTTAGGTTACTAACTTCATTTTCAAGATGAGAGATGACTTTCTTTTCTTTACCTAATGCTTTAGTTAATTTCATAGAATCATCATGCAATTCAGTAAAAGCTTCATATAAATCATCATATGCATTTTGTAAAGATTCAGGGTTAGATGTTACCTCGTTTTCATTCTCGCTTTCATGACCAGCCATTAATGCAACTTGAGCTTCTTCATTATCTGATTCATCTATTGAATCCATGCAGTTGTCTTCCCATGCGATGTAAGCTTTTCTACCTTTGTTATTTCTGAATGCCTTCTTTTCAAATTTGGAGTCCTTTTTCTGTAGATTAGGACATTCCATTTTCATATGCCCGGGTTTCCCGCATTCATAACAAGTAGGAGGACCGGATGAGCTTTCTTTGCTAGAGAAATTTTTTGAATTGAAGTTCTTTCTTGGATAGTTGTTGCCTTTCATGAACCTTTTGAACTTCCGAACCATAAGAGCCATATTCTCTTCATTTTCATCAGCCTCATCATCTGAGTCGTCGCTATCATCAAGCCGACTAGAATTGGATGCTTTCAGAGCCAAGCTTTTCTGTACTTTCGTGCTCAGCCAGACGGGTGAGTTCTAGTTCATGCTCTTGGAGTTTACCAAACAAAGTAGCAAGAGTCATAGTAGCCAAATTTCTTGATTCAGCTATAGCAGTAACCTTGGGTTGCCATTCTCTATTCAGACATCTCAGAACTTTGTTGATTAGATCCTCTGCAGGGAATGACTTTCCCAACAAGCTTAACTGATTCACTATGTGAGTGAACCTTTTCTGCATTTCTGGTATTGTTTCACCTGTATTCATTCTAAACAGTTCGTACTCTCTGGTAAGAGTATTTGTTCTTTCCCTTTTCACTTCACTTGTACCCTCATGAGTAACTTGGAGATTATCCCACATTTCTTGGGCAGATTTACAGTTTGAAACTCGAAAAAATTCATCAGCACTCAAAGCAGAAGTAATAATATTTTTAGCACGTAAATTATGTTGCACTTTTCTTTTCTCATCATCAGACCATTCATTTCTACTTTTTATTGTAAGAATACCATCTACTATGTGTGTGGGGACAAAAGGTCATTTTTCCACAGCATCCCAAACATCTAAGTCTACCCCTTCAATAAAGATTCTCATTCTTTCTTTCCAATATGCGTAATCTTTCCCGTTGAATCCCGGAGGACGGGTAAGAGAAGCACCCTCTTGCGTAGACCAACCTGAAGCCATTTCTCTTGAAGCTGCTAGGCCCTTTATACAAGAGTCTAGCTTTGATACCACTTGTTACCAAGTGGCTTCAGTCTCAAGAGGGGGGGTGAATTGAGATTTAAAAACTTTTGATAACTTTCGAAAACGTTTTTCCCCTTTTCAATGACTTAGATCAATTTTCGCGCAGGTTAAGTGGAAGCGAAGAAATTAGAAGATAAAGCAATAAAGAGGTAAAACAGTAAAGCAGGAAAGCAGTAAAGCACGCAGAGATTTATCCTGGTTCGGTCACCTCCCAGTGACCTACGTCCAGTCCTCACACTCTTGTGAGACTTTCCACTAATCAAACAACAAGGCTTACAGGTGCCTCAGAAAACCTTTACAGACTCAGGCACTCTTCTCCTAGGATACCCCACCTATGAAGAGCCCTCAAATCTAACAACACAATACAAGAGATACCCCACCCCTGTTACAATCAACTGCCCTAGAAAGATACCCCACTTCCTAGTACACGCAGCTACCCCTAGAGAGATACCCCACTCTCTAGTACAAATCACAACAACAAAATAATAATAAAGTAAATACAGAAATACCTATAGAGTAGGCAGATAATACAACTTGAAGAATGCAACCCCAACTAACTCTTAGCGAAAGATCAGCTCAGAGGACCAACAGTGTGTGATGAGCAGAAGTAAAAGCGTGAAGAGTTTTTCTCAAAAGGTTTGCTCTGATTTCGTGAAAATGGGTTGTGCTGAAATGGAGGCTATGAGGCCTCTATTTATAGGCTATGAGAAAATCAAGTTTACGTTGAAAACAATGTAGGAATCGATTCTTTGTTGAAAACATTGGATCTAGGAATCGATTCTTCTTTTAATTGAGAATCGATTTTGACTTGCTTTGAAAAGAGGTGGCAATCGATTCTTGAGATCCAGGAAGGCTAGGAATCAATTCTATACTCAATGAAATCTTGTATAAATCGATTCTTGGCTTGCCTAAGACATGAGGGAATCAATTTCTAGTTAGTACAAAAGGGTGTGAATCGATTCTTCCTTAAAAATTGTTTAGCTTAGGAATCGATTCTCTAGTGAAATCACATGGAGTGCAAATCGATTCTATGCTTTATGATTGGCCTGAAAATTGATTTTGATGTATGTATATGCAAGGTGCAAATCGATTTTTATGTTTCAAAAATGTTTTTTATGTTTTACGTAAGTATGCATGCATCTTTGAAAATCTTGTGAGTGTGTGAGACTTTGAGAGGCGAGCTGACCTTTGAAAGAGCTTACACTTTTTCCTAAGACACACCCAAACCCTAAGGACTACCCTTATATTTAAGGACTACCTTTAAACTTGAATCTTGACTTCTTGAGCTTGATTGTCTTGGATTGTGACTTTGATGTTTTGTCACTTTTATTAACTTTGGCCATCAGCTTTGGCTTTGTCTTTTTCATCATCAAAACTTAACCTGTAATATTAGGTTACCTGCAATACAAGGTATCCACATTCTCCCCATTTTTGATGATGACAAAACATTAACTCATCTCAAGGTGGGAGGTTAGTTCAAACAGATAATGCATATATGATACTCCCCCTATCATGATGCTCCCCCTGTTTTATTGACTATATGCAAGAGTGATAATGAATGAATGAATGCTAATGCATGCTGAATTATAACTTCTATTTTTCTCCCCCTTTTTGTCATGATCAAAGAGGGTCAACATGTAATAAAAATTGCCAATCTAACAGCATGAAGAGGAATCAATGATTCCAAGTTCTCTTCGAATGAAGAAGAAGCTCTCTTTTTGTAAAGGTTTTGTAAAAATATCAGCCAGCTGTTTTGCGGATTCAACAAATTCGATTACACAGTCCCCTTTTTGGACATGATCTCTAAGAAAATGGTGTCTTATTTCTATATGCTTGGTCCTAGAGTGTTGGACGGGGTTCTTTGTAAGATTGATAGCGCTGGTGTTGTCGCATTTTATAGGAATATGATCTAGTTCTATACCATAGTCGAGAAGTTGTTGCTTCATCCAGAGGATTTGTGCACAACAACTTCCTGCTGCAACATATTCTGCTTCAGCAGTTGACAGTGCGACACTGACTTGTTTCTTACTGTGCCATGAGACTAATGCACTACCTAGTATGTGACATGTACAACTAGTGCTTTTTCTATCCAACTTACATCCTACAAAATCAGAGTCTGAAACAACATGCATTATGAGATGAAACACTATCTAAACTCACCATGCATATGTTTTCTACTCTATTTCCTATCATTCTAACTTGTTTACTTTGTTTATCCTCAATGATGCATGAATCTGAGTCAAATATTACCCTATTTCCTTTATCACAAAGTTGGCTATCGCTTAATAAATTATGTTTAAGACCTTCAACATAGAGCACATTATCAATAGCAGTAGATAAATCTTTACCAACTTTACCTTCACCGAGGATTCTTCCTCCGTTATTGTCACCATAAGTCACATGACCGCTTGATCTGGGGGTAAAGTTAAGAACTTTTTTTATATCTCCAGTCATGTGCTTTGAGCAGCCGCTGTCAAGGTACCAATCTGACCCCCGTACCTTGAAGCACACCTGCAGTAATTTAAAACAAGGTTTTAGGTACCCAAATCTCTTTGGGTCCTTGTGGGTTAGTTCTTAGTATGGTCCTTTTGGGAACCCATACCTTTTTCATATTTAGTCCATTTCTTTCCCTGCAAACAGAAGCTGTATGTCCAGGTTTACCACAGTAATAGCATCTAATGTAAGGTCTAGTAAAAAACGTGATTTATAATGAGCATGCTTTTTGAAATTGTTTCTAGGAACTTTGTGATGCACATTCTGTAACTTAGATATTTTTTCAACAGTCCATTCTAGTTCATGAATTTTCTTTTCAAAGTCAATGCATTTATCACATACAAAGTTGTCTTTAAAACATGCAAGGCTGTCATTTTCTTTCCTAAGCTCTAATTTTTCTTTAGTTAGGTTACTAACTTCATTTTCAAGATGAGAGATGACTTTCTTTTCTTTACCTAATGCTTTAGTTAATTTCATAGAATCATCATGCAATTCAGTAAAAGCTTCATATAAATCATCATATGCATTTTGTAAAGATTCAGGGTTAGATGTTACCTCGTTTTCATTCTCGCTTTCATGACCAGCCATTAATGCAACTTGAGCTTCTTCATTATCTGATTCATCTATTGAATCCATGCAGTTGTCTTCCCATGCGATGTAAGCTTTTCTACCTTTGTTATTTCTGAATGCCTTCTTTTCAAATTTGGAGTCCTTTTTCTGTAGATTAGGACATTCCATTTTCATATGCCCGGGTTTCCCGCATTCATAACAAGTAGGAGGACCGGATGAGCTTTCTTTGCTAGAGAAATTTTTTGAATTGAAGTTCTTTCTTGGATAGTTGTTGCCTTTCATGAACCTTTTGAACTTCCGAACCATAAGAGCCATATTCTCTTCATTTTCATCAGCCTCATCATCTGAGTCGTCGCTATCATCAAGCCGACTAGAATTGGATGCTTTCAGAGCCAAGCTTTTCTGTACTTTCGTGCTCAGCCAGACGGGTGAGTTCTAGTTCATGCTCTTGGAGTTTACCAAACAAAGTAGCAAGAGTCATAGTAGCCAAATTTCTTGATTCAGCTATAGCAGTAACCTTGGGTTGCCATTCTCTATTCAGACATCTCAGAACTTTGTTGATTAGATCCTCTGCAGGGAATGACTTTCCCAACAAGCTTAACTGATTCACTATGTGAGTGAACCTTTTCTGCATTTCTGGTATTGTTTCACCTGTATTCATTCTAAACAGTTCGTACTCTCTGGTAAGAGTATTTGTTCTTTCCCTTTTCACTTCACTTGTACCCTCATGAGTAACTTGGAGATTATCCCACATTTCTTGGGCAGATTTACAGTTTGAAACTCGAAAAAATTCATCAGCACTCAAAGCAGAAGTAATAATATTTTTAGCACGTAAATTATGTTGCACTTTTCTTTTCTCATCATCAGACCATTCATTTCTACTTTTTATTGTAAGAATACCATCTACTATGTGTGTGGGGACAAAAGGTCATTTTTCCACAGCATCCCAAACATCTAAGTCTACCCCTTCAATAAAGATTCTCATTCTTTCTTTCCAATATGCGTAATCTTTCCCGTTGAATCCCGGAGGACGGGTAAGAGAAGCACCCTCTTGCGTAGACCAACCTGAAGCCATTTCTCTTGAAGCTGCTAGGCCCTTTATACAAGAGTCTAGCTTTGATACCACTTGTTACCAAGTGGCTTCAGTCTCAAGAGGGGGGGTGAATTGAGATTTAAAAACTTTTGATAACTTTCGAAAACGTTTTTCCCCTTTTCAATGACTTAGATCAATTTTCGCGCAGGTTAAGTGGAAGCGAAGAAATTAGAAGATAAAGCAATAAAGAGGTAAAACAGTAAAGCAGGAAAGCAGTAAAGCACGCAGAGATTTATCCTGGTTCGGTCACCTCCCAGTGACCTACGTCCAGTCCTCACACTCTTGTGAGACTTTCCACTAATCAAACAACAAGGCTTACAGGTGCCTCAGAAAACCTTTACAGACTCAGGCACTCTTCTCCTAGGATACCCCACCTATGAAGAGCCCTCAAATCTAACAACACAATACAAGAGATACCCCACCCCTGTTACAATCAACTGCCCTAGAAAGATACCCCACTTCCTAGTACACGCAGCTACCCCTAGAGAGATACCCCACTCTCTAGTACAAATCACAACAACAAAATAATAATAAAGTAAATACAGAAATACCTATAGAGTAGGCAGATAATACAACTTGAAGAATGCAACCCCAACTAACTCTTAGCGAAAGATCAGCTCAGAGGACCAACAGTGTGTGATGAGCAGAAGTAAAAACGTGAAGAGTTTTTCTCAAAAGGTTGCTCTGATTTCGTGAAAATGGGTTGTGCTGAAATGGAGGCTATGAGGCCTCTATTTATAGGCTATGAGAAAATCAAGTTTACGTTGAAAACAATGTAGGAATCGATTCTTTGTTGAAAACATTGGATCTAGGAATCGATTCTTCTTTTAATTGAGAATCGATTTTGACTTGCTTTGAAAAGAGGTGGCAATCGATTCTTGAGATCCAGGAAGGCTAGGAATCGATTCTATACTCAATGAAGTCTTGTATAAATCGATTCTTGGCTTGCCTGAGACATGAGGGAATCGATTTCTAGTTTAGTACAAAAGGGTGTGAATCGATTCTTCCTTAAAAATTGTTTAGCTTAGGAATCGATTCTCTAATGAAATCACATGGAGTGCAAATCGATTCTATGCTTTATGATTGGCCTAAAAATCGATTTTGATGTATGTATATGCAAGGTGCAAATCGATTTTTATGTTTCAAAAATGCTTTTTATGTTTTACGTAAGTATGCATGCATCTTTGAAAATCTTGTGAGTGTGTGAGACTTTGAGAGGCGAGCTGGCCTTTGAAAGAGCTTACACTTTTTCCTAAGACACACCCAAACCCTAAGGACTACCCTTATATTTAAGGACTACCCTTAAACTTGAAACTTGACTTCTTGAGCTTGATTGTCTTGGATTGTGACTTTGATGTTTTGTCACTTTTATTAACTTTGGCCATCAGCTTTGGCTTTGTCTTTTTCATCATCAAAACTTAACCTGTAATATTAGGTTACCTGCAATACAAGGTATCCACAGACTATTCTATCAGAAAGAAGTTAGACACAATGCACTTAAGAGATATGGCCCAATTGGCTGATAGGGTTCGACAAGTCGAAAGGCTAAAAGCTGAAAAGGCTAGAACAAGTAGGTTTAATAAAAAAGAAAAGGTTGCATACGTCGAAAATAATGACAGCGACCAAGAATTTGATGTCTCTTATAAGTATGTCGAAGAAGAGGTCAATATTGCTGAACTAAAACCTGGACCTCCTTATACTTGTAAATTATTGAAGCCTTCAGATGGGAAAAATCCTGTCAAACCTAAAAATGATAGATTTGTTGCAAAAACATATACATTTGATGTTACTAAATGTGATAAAATATAGTGCCTAAGGGCCTAAAGGTACCACCATTAGAGCAACAAAAGAAAAGAGGTTATTGCAAGTATCATAACTTTTTAGGCCATAATACATCTCGTTGTGTTCTTTTCAGGGATTTGGTCCAAAAAGCACTGAATGAAGGAAGGCTGAAATTTGGAGACAGGTCTAAGCCTCCAATGAAGATTGACACTGATCCTCTGCCAGTAGCAGGTGCTATGTATGCTGAACCAGTCGAAATCAATGTGGTGGAAGCTACTGAGTTTACTGCTGCAGATGTTGACAAGAAAGGAACAATTGAATGTTCAAAGGACAACGTCGAAATGGTCACTGAGGACCAGTACAACGAGAAGATGCATGTGGTTTACCCCAAAGCTGAAGAAGAACTGATCGACTTCCTTAACTATTGCAATATTAACAACACTGAGGTCATGTTGTGTCCAAGGTGTAGTTCTGTTTTCGACAAGAAGGCTGCAGAGAACCTAGAAGGATTCAAGCCTCAATGGAAGAGGAAAGCCAAGTGGGTCGACAAAAGGCCAAAATTCAGCTTCAACAATAGAGGAATACCATTTAAGGTAACTTCGACCAAGAATCCTCAGAGGGCGCAAATCAAGACCTTTGTGCCACCAACTAAGTCACTTGTCGAGAAGTGGGTGTATTTAGGTGGCAAAGACACAGGTCATCATTCAAATACGGTCAAAGGAAGTACAAGCACTGCAAAACAGAGCAAGGCAGATGGGTCGAATAAGTATGCTTACAACAATAACTACAAGGGAAAGAATCTGATGACAAGAACATAATGGCGTAGGTATCAACGCCAAAAGAAAGTTACTTCTGCTGCAGGAAAGGGTGAGAACTCCAACAAAAGCAAGGGTAAACAAGTAGCCTCTTTTTTCGAAATTCCCAAGAAGCCTGCAACGGAGAGAATATTTCCTCCACTTTCGGTTATTAAAGAAGGTCTTGATCCAAAAGAGGGCCTCAATGTTGATGTGGAAATGGGTTCTGGTTTCACTGATTCAGAACCTGACTTCGACGTGATATGCAATGTAGTCTCCATTCTCCCAATAGAGTTCGACGTGGTTTCGGAAGTAAACGAAGTCGAAGAAGACTTCGATGAAGACATGGCTAAACATAAGCCAATATGCCACTATGTTCTGAACAATGGCTGCATTGAAGAGCAGAGTGCTGTCTTTGAAAGGCCAGATGGGGGGATGAAATACCACCTTAAACCATTGTTCATTCAAGCCAGGGTCAACAATGTGGGTGTCAACAAAGTGCTAGTCGATGGGGGTGCTGCAGTTAACTTAATGCCCCAAGGTATGCTCACAAAGATTGGCAAGTCTGACACAGATGTAAGGCCACACAATGTAGTGCTCACTAACTGCGAAGGCAAATCTGGTTATTCATGTTACCAAGTGGCTTCAGTCTCAAGAGGGGGGTGAATTGAGATTTAAAACTTTTCTGATCTTTCGAAAACGTTTTTCCCCTTTTTAATGACTTAGATCAATTTTCGCGCAGGTTAAGTGGAAGCGAAGGAATTAGAATATAAAGCAGTAAAGCAGTATAACAGTAAAGCAGGAAAGCAGTAAAGCACGCAGAGATTTATCCTGGTTCGGTCACCTCCTAGTGACCTACGTCCAGTCCTCACACCCTTGTGAGATTTTCCACTAACACAACAAGACTTACAGGTGCCTTGGAAAACCTTTACAGACTCAGGCACTCTCCTCCTAGGATACCCCACCTATAGAGAGCCCTCAGATCTAATATAACAATAACAAGAGATACCCCACCCCTGTTACAATCAACTGCCCTAGAAAGATACCCCACTTCCTAGTACATGCAGCTACCCTAGAGAGATACCCCACTCCCTAGAACAAAACACAACAATTAAATAATAAACAATTGTAAATGCAGAAATACCTCTAGTGTAGGCAGATATTACAACTTGAAGAATACAACCCCAACTAACTCTTAGCAACAGATAAGCTCAGACAGACCAACGGTACGTGACGAGCAAAAGTATAAGCGTGAAGAGTTTTCTCAAAAGTTTTCTGTTTCATGCAAGTGGGTTGAGTTGTGTGTTGTGTAAAATGAATCGTGAAGCACTGCCTATTTATAGGCTATGAGGAATTCACTTTTACGTTGAAAATAGTGTAGGAATCGATTCTTTGTTAAAATGTATTTGATCTAGGAATCGATTTATTTAGGTGAGGAATCGATTTATCTTTGTTTGGAAAATATGGGAAATCGATTCTTGAGTGCCACGGAAAGCTAGGAATCGATTCTATACTTAGTGAAAATATGTAGGAATCGATTTACAGCTTGCCTGAGACAAGTGGGAATCGATTCTCAGTTGTTTGCAAAAGATTGGGAATCGATTCTTCCCTTAAAAATTATTTGGCTCAGAAATCGATTTGTGTACTGAAAGACATGGCCTGACAATCGATTTATAGCTTTTCTATTTTACCTGAAAATCGATTTTGATATTTGTTTATGCATGAGAAAAATCGATTTTGTTATTTAAAAGGTGATAAGAATGTTTACGTAAATATGCATGCAACTTTAAAAAACTTTGTGAGTGTGTGAGACTTTGAGATACGAGCTGACCTTTGAAAGAGCTTACACTTTTTCCTAAGACACACCCAAACCCTAAGGACTACCCTTATATTTAAGGACTACCCTTAAACTTGAATCTTCAGTTCTTGGCTTGCTTGTCTTGGATTATGATTTTGACGTTTAGTCACTTTTATTGACTTTGACCGTCAATCTTACCTTTGTCTTTTTCATCATCAAAACACATCCTGCAATATCAGGTTACCTGCAACACAAGGTATCCACAATTCACTGAGAGCAATTGAGGTCGAACTGGTTGTTGGCAGCGTTAAGAGGTTAACATTGTTCATTGTTATTCCAACCAGGGCAAATTTCAACTTGCTGCTTGGCAGGGAATGGATACATGGAGTAGGAGCAGTTCCTTCGACCCTACACCAGAGAATCTCCATTTGGAGAGAAGATGGACTGGTAGAAAATGTGGAAGGTGATCAAAGCTACTTTTTAGCAGAAGTGGATCACATCACAAAGAAGACCTTCGATAAGCAACTCGCAAACATTGCGCCATGTACACCTTCTGACAGTGCCTATGTACCCCAAGACAATGTTTATGCTTCACTAGACCTTCACCCTACTCATTGATTTATTTGGGAAAGGGAGGTAATTGGTGAAACAAGCTACCCAAAAGGTTACAGCAAACCTACTGGGTGGGATGGACCCTAAAAAATTAGTAATGTCTCAACCCAGTGCATGGGAAAGGATTACGGCCTATGTGGTCGAGAACAAGCACAATGCGGCTTTAGAAGCCGAAATGCAACAAAAAATGGTAGGTGAAACCATTAGACATGATGATAAAGGAAATATGGCCGAAGACCAAAGGCTAGACTGTATCTATGATGACGAGCCTTTGGGATTTGAAAATGACCCAATGGGTTCGACCAAGAGAATTCAAGCACAAGATCCCTTGGAAGAAATTGACTTGGGAGATGGCTCTATAAAGAGGCCAACGTTTATTAGTGCTAAAATTGACAAAAGTTTGAGAGATCAAACAATAGAGCTCTTGAAGGAGTACAAAGATTGCTTCGCATGGGATTATAATGAAATGCCTGGTCTGAGTCGAGAAGTGGTGGAATTGAAGCTGCCAATTCGACTAGATAAGAAACCTGTGAAACAAACACCAAGAAGGTTTGCACCACAAATCTTATCAAAGATCAAAGAAGAGATGGAAAGGCTACTCAGAAGCAGGTTCATCAGAACTGTAAGGTATTTTGATTGGTTAGCTAATATAGTTCCTGTAATTAAGAAAAATGGCACTCTCAAAGTCTGCATAGACTTTAGGGACTTAAACAGTGCTACGCCAAAGGATGAATATCCCATGCCAGTGGCAGAAATGTTGGTCGACTCAGCAACAGAGCTTGATTATCTAAGTATGCCTGATGGGTACTCAGGTTATAATCAAATTTATATTGCTGAAGAAGATGTGTCGAAAACAACATTTCGCTGCCCTGGGGCTTTAGGCGTTTATGAATGGGTAGTAATGCCTTTTGGCCTAAAAAATGCTGGTGCAACATACCAAAGGGAAATGAATTCTATGTTTCATGATTTTATAGAATATTTTATGCAAGTATACATAGACGACATTGTTGTTAAGTCTTCAACAGAAAGTGGTCATTTATACCACCTTCGACAATCATTCGAAAGAATGAGAAAATATGGATTGAAAATGAATCCAATCAAATGTGCCTTTTGTGTTAGTGCAGGTGATTTCTTGGGTTTTGTTGTGCACAAAAAAGGCATTGAGATCCATCAAAACAAGATGAAAGGGATCTTGGAAACGAAGGCCCCTTCGACAAAGAAAGAGTTACTGTAACACCCCTTTTCTACCCGGTAATTATTTAACAAAATCAGAGTTTACAAAAATTTAATTCATAATTCGAAAAAGGATGTCACACATTCATCGTTAAATAACACGTCTCATACGACATAAATAGCACCTGGTCAAAATACATCACCACGCAGCGGAATATAATATAAGTTTTAAAACATAAAATAACAACGTCCTGAAAATGGACTCCGAATAACAAAATACAATAATCCAAGGTTTAGCGTTTATCCCCCCCTTGAGTGTTACACATCAAAGCAAAGGACACCGACGACACTGACACACAATAGCGAAGGTACCTAAGCCTTCACTCGCAATCACCTGCACGTTACCGCATAGGGGTAACATTCAAACAGAAGGGGTGAGATATCTCCAATATAATAGCATAAAACGATAGGAAATATGCTAGAATACGACAACTATGTCTACCACCTCACTACGCACACCAAATCGTAAACACACATCAATTATAATTATACATCAATTATAAACACCACATTCAGTCACCAAATGTCATGACGATGCATGAATGCAACCCACACCAACGGGCATATGCATGTGGTACCAAATTCACCAAATGTCTTGCCCGTAAATAGGGGCGTCACCAAAATTGAGAGCTTTCACACCAGGCTCACCAGTTTTAGAAAAGTTTGAGCTTTCACACCTAGCTCTCAGACCAAAGGTCTTCACCAAAATAATGCATCTGCTGTATGCGACACCATGAATGCACACAGACAATCACCAATTTAGTCACAATGTGACAAACCAACAACAATCACCAAATATCACCAAAGTTGGGCTTTCACACCTAGCCACAACGACACCGAAAACACCAACCACCCGACACAACGAAACAACAAGACTTGGAACCTTCACACCTAGTTCCAACAACACCAAGGTTTGAGCCTTCACACCTAGCGTCAAACCGCACCAAGACACCTAGAGGACAACAATTTCCCAAAACAACACCAAGACACCAAGGAGACAACAATTTTTCCAAAACAGCACCAATACACCAAGATGACAACAATTTTCTAAAACATTTGAGACACGAGAGTTTTTCACAACACCGGAGACAAACGACAATTTTCCAAGTATTTGAGACACGACAATTTCCTTTTTAAAACATCACCATTTAACGACTACACCAACAGTAAACAACTTTTCCAGAAAAATGACCCACTTTGCCTCAAACTAGAATATTCAGTTAGGCCTCTGAATAAGCTTTTCAAAACATTTTGAAACGTCTAAATCGGACTCCCGAGTCAAAAGATATGCCAAAAACAAAATCGGGGAAAAATTGAGCAACATCCTGAAAATGTCGCCCAGGCACTGGGCGCCTAGTAGGGAACACGCTGGAAACTGGCGCCCTTGGCGCCCAGGCAACACAACAACGCAACATGACACAGGATTTGGCGCCCATGGCGCCCAGACAGCAGGGAACACAACGCAACACAACCGGAACACGCCTAGACACGGCGCCCAGCAGCAGGGCGCCAAAATCAGCAACGCAACCGAAAACACAACACGCAGAATGTGGCGCCCAGGCACAGGGCGCCAAGGCTCCCCTGCGCCAAGACACAGCAACACACACCCACACACACAGCAACACACCCACACACCCTGGCACACGGCGCCCACACCCAGGGCGCCAAACACAGGAACACACGCACAGCACACTGGCACACAGGACATGCACCTGACACGGCGACCATGCACTGGGCGCCAAAAACAGCAACAGAAACACCAGGCAACATGGAAAGGCACGACGCCCAGGCACAGGGCGCCAAAAACAGCACCTAAGACAATGGCGCCCATGGCGCCCTAGGGTCATTATTTTCGATTTTTCACCAATTCAAATCACCAATTTTTCAACCACCAATACCAATCACCATGAATTGTCAATCACAACACCAAAATACAATTTGTCGAACACCTAGCATGCAATTCGTATCAACAACTATGAACACCAAATTCCTAGAGTTGCAACAATCACCATCAAGCAATTATTTCAATCAATCATGGTTATAATTCAACCACCATCAAATTAGACATCAAAATCAAACAAGGGCATCATAGGACCTATCCCCACATAACCCCATCATAAAACCCCATTATAAGGAAGAACCCCACCCTTACCTTATAGTAGGAGAGCACCAATTCTCTTGATCGAGTCACCAACAGAACCTCAGCAACACAGCTCCTCTCTGCTCCCTTGGACTATGCGAACTCCCCTTCTTCTCCTCCCTTAGGATTCGCGCCGTACCCCTCTCTCTCTTCTCCTCTCTCTATTCGCAACTCTCATTTCTTTCTTTCTCAACATTTCGCATATGACACCTAACCCTAGCATAGGCGCTTCTCCTATGCGCCTAGCTAGTGGGCTTGGATCACGGGCTTCCTCCAGCTTAAGCCCGATCACTAACGCCATCACCTAAAACCCAATTACACACCTCTCAATCCAACGTTAATATAATTACACCAACTAAAATAAATAAATAAATAATTGAATACCTAAATATTTGGGCTTTACAGTTACAGTCTTTACTAGGAAAGATTAACTTCCTAAGAAGGTTTATTTCAAACCTAAGTGGCAAGACACAAGTTTTTTCGCCATTGCTTCGACTGAAAAAGGAGGATGTGTTCAGATGGGATCTAGAACACCAGAAAGCTTTCGACGAGATCAATCTTATATGATCAAACCACCTATGTTGCTTCCCCTATTAGGAATAGGGTAAGGAAATTGTACATAGCGGCGTCAGAGATGACGATAGGTAGTATGTTGGCACAAGAGGATGAAAATGGTGTCGAAAGAGCCATTTATTATCTTAGTAGACTATTGAATGATGCAGAAACGAGATATCATCCAATTGCGAAACTATGCCTATGTTTGTATTTTTCATGTACAAAATTGAAGCAATACATAAAGCCTGTTGATGTGTATGTTTATTCGCATTATGATATAATTAATCATATGCTGTCAAAACCAATTTTACATAGTCGAATTGGAAAATGGGCTTTAGCCTTATCTGAATATCCGCTCACGTACCAGCCTTTGAAAGCTGTTAAAGGCCAAGTTGTTGCTGACTTTATTGTAGACCACTCTTTAGTCGAAGCAACGTTAAGCTTTGCGGATGTTCAACCCTGGAAGTTGTACTTCGATGGGTCAAGCCACAAAAATGGTACAGGAATTGGGGTACTCATAATATCTCCAACAAAGATACCAACAAAAGTTAAGTTTAAAATCGAAGGAAATTACTCCAATAATGAGGCTGAATGTGAAGCCTTGATAGCAGGACTTGAAATGCTGCTAGAGTTGGGGGCAAAAGTCGTCGAAATCAGAGGTGACTCTGAACTATTTGTGAAACAATTAACAAAAGAGTACAAGTGCATCAAAGAACACTTAATAAAGTACTTTATTACTGCCAATGCAATGTTAAAACGTTTCTCTCATGTTGACATTAAACATGTGCCTAGAATTGATAACCAATAGGCAAATGAGTTGGCACAGATTGCTTCAGGCTACAGAATTTCTAAAGCAAAATTGCAAGAGTTGATAGAAATAAAAGAGAAGCTCTTTTCGACAGATAGTTCCAACACACAATTGTCAATGCCAAAACTTGGGGGGCAGACAAGTCAGAAGTGGTGTCACCTCCAACTGAAATTGAAAATTTTGAATTTTTTGCCATTGACAATATGTCGAATGACGATTGGCGAAAACAACATGTCTAATACTTGGAAAATCCAACAGGAGCAACTAGTCGAAAAACCAAGTATAGAGCCTTAAGCTACATGATTGTTGGAAACGAATTGTTCAAAAAGACTCCTGAAGGAGTTTTGCTTAAATGCCTAAGTGAAAACGAAGCTTATTTGGCAATATCCAATACTCATAGTGGTGCTTGTGGCTCACATCAAGCAGGTCACAAGATGAAATGGCTTTTGTTTCGACAAGTTGTGTATTGGCCAACTATGCTGAAAGACTGTATAGAGTTTGCTAAGGGTTGTCAAGAATGCCAAAGGCACGCAGGAGTTCAACATGTGCCTGCAAATGAATTGCATTCAAAAATTAAACCTTGGCCATTCAGAGGTTGGGCTTTAGACATAATTGGTGAGATTAAACCAACTTCGTCGAAAGGCCACCGTTATATATTAGTTGGCATAGATTACTTTACCAAGTGGGTCGAAGCTATCCCCTTAGCCAATGTTGACCAAGAGGCGGTTATGAATTTTATTCAAAACCATATTCTATACAGGTTTGGGATTCCAGAAACCATTACCACAGATCAAGGCTCAGTTTTTACTGGTCGAAAGATCTTGAAATTTGCCTCTGAAACAGGTTTTAAGTTATTAAGTTCGACACCATATTATGCACAAGCCAATGGTCAAGTGGAAGCAGCCAACAAAATCATCATTAACTTGATAAAAAAGCATATTGGACAAAAACCAAGAAATTGGCACAAGACTCTTGACCAAGTTTTTTGGGCTTGTCAAAATTCCCCTAGAGAGTCTATTAATGCTACTCCATTTTGACTTACGTTTGGGCATGATGCAGTGTTACCAGTTGAAATCCATCTACAATCAGCTAGGATTCAAAGGCAATATGAGATTCCATCATATTATTATTGGAATATGATGTTAGATGAATTAATTGATCTAGATGAAGAAAGATTAGCTGCATTAGATGTCCTTACAAGGCAAAAAGAGAGAATAGCCAAAGCCTACAATAGAACGGTTAAGTTGAAAACGTTTGCCTTGGGAGACTTAGTTTGGAAAGTTATTTTGCCTATGGACAAAAAAGATAGAGTCTTAGGCAAATGGTCACCAAATTGGGAAGGACCATTTCGAATTACGCAGGTTTTTTCTAATGGTGCCTATGAAGTCGAGGAATTAGGCGCTGATAGTCGAATTTTGCGAATAAATGCAAGTATTTAAAGAAATATAAGCCAATATTTCAGGAAGTTAGAATAACGCAAGCCTAAAAATAACGAAGAAATTTAAATATGGCATGTCGAAAGTTAAATGCCAAAGAATATTGTCGAAGTACATAGTGGATAAAGAATTTTAGAAACAAGGAAAGCTGAAGTTTAAATTACAAGATTAGCTCTAAGTTTCTCAAAAACAATCTTGGCATGATCCAGTCTGGCAGAAATGAGGGTTTCATTTTCGACCAAGCTCTGAACTGGTGCCTCATGTTTGTTAGCCCTTTCTAGGTGCTCAATAGCCACAGTTGCTTCAGATCGAAGTGAAGCTTCCAAAGAATCGGGAGTTCTCTTTTGAATAGAGGTCTTCTTCTTCTCTTCTGCCTTAATCTTCGACTGCAAGTTTTTGATTTGTTCCCGGTACTCTGAAATGTTAACATCACATTCAGCTATTTCTTTAGCATCATTTGCTGTTTGGAGTTCCAGGGACGAAATTTTAGCATCTGACGCTTCGACTGCAGCCCATTCTTCCTGTTGAAGTTTAGCCTCGAGCTCTATATTTACAGCAACCTCTTTTTTTCCTCTTGATCTCTTTGGAAATTGCTTCCAGAAGAGGTTCAAATTCGACAATGAAACCTATGAGAGATTTGTTGGAGGCAGGAATGTTGAGCTTGTTAATTAAAGCCTTGATCTTGAATGTGATCATGTGATCTTCCACTTCAAAGAGCATTATTTTAAGTTCCTTGACTAGATTTTCTTGTGAACTCCCAGAGTGGCTACCGCCAGAAGCAATCGAAGTGCTTTGCATACTCTCAGTCGAAGACCTGCCACTCATCAATAGCTTGAGAGCCTTAAGAGGATTCTTGCTCTTTAACTCTGACATTTCTTGATGGCTCAAGCTGGTGCCTGTTGAAAGCACAATTCTTGGAGGAATGTTTTCCCTTGGAGATTCATCTTCGTGTTCAGATAGATCTTCCTCCTCTTCTTCATCTTCCTCTTCACTATTATTGTTGTCGTCATCATCCTCTTCACCCTCTGTCTCCTCTTCATCCAAGTGTGGAGATGAGGGCAAGGTTACTTCGACATTGCCAGCGATTAGGTCTTCGTCAATATCCATATGATGACCTCCACTTTCTTGGACATGGTCATAAACCTCCTTTTCAGCTTCGTTGGTGCCAATGTTGGGATTTGTTTCTTCGACCATTGGTGTGTCCTTGGTGACATTGAGAGGGTCATCTTGCACAGCTTCCGCTTCTGCGACACTCTTTTCGACCTCATTTCCCTTCGACGGAGAAAGAGTGGAAGTGGGCGTTGTTTGCTTCACTCGGTTAGTGGGCTTCTACCATAAATGAATGAAACTTTTAAAGAGGGAATTAGGCTCGATCAATTACCTTTGGTATGCTGTCTTCGACACGAGAGTGGGCACTCTCAGGTTTCTTTGAGGTTTTCTGGCTCTCTTTTGGGTTTTTCTTTGGAACGGTCGAAGCCTTATCTTCGAGTTTTTCTTTGGTCTGTCGTGGTTTTTCGACAGTTGTCTGTGGAAAGGGAGTGCTATCCTGAGCATGCTTTGTTCTTCTCTCTTTCTCAGCTTGAGCCTCACCAGCAACAGATGGTTGATGCAGAGCATCTGGTGATTCATCAGACTGCATGTTCGAAAAATATGTTAGTATAAAAAAAACACAAGTGCTGAAAGCAAAGAGGAGGTTAACGATTTCGACCTCTGAATCATCACTCAATTCGATTGTAGGAGTTTCCTTTGACTTCTTGGGGGTAGTACCAGCAATGGAACTGCTTGATCGTTTTCCACTTTGCGAAGAATAAAACTATTAGATGTCGAGCCTAACATTAAAGCACAGAGAAAACTAAAATACTTACTTCTGGTTTCTCTGGTTTTGGGGGTTTGCTTTACTTTGTCGAAATTGTATCACTTTTCTTTTTCGACATAGTGGCTTCACTTTTCTTCTTCACTACCTTCTTCAATTTGGCTGCTGTAGTGTCATCTGTTGAAGCAGATGCTATGGGTACAGCTACAAACATTCGAAAAATGTGTGAGTGAGATCAGACATAAAAAGAAACTAAATTTTTCTAAGAGTTTATACATCACCTGTTGCCATGGGAGATATAACTCGAACATGTTGAATGTCCAAATGAAGATGACCCTCATACATGTGTATGTTATGCTTGGTCGGAACTACTTTTTTAGCCTTTTTTTGAGATGAGAGAAAATCATATATTTCCATGGTCGAACCACACAAGAACCATTGAGGCATTGGTGGTCGAAATGCCAAAGCTAATTTGCTAGTTGGCAAAGGTGGAAATTTGACTTTATTATTTTTTAGAGCAGAAGCATATTTGTCCAACACATAAGATGGAATAGACAACGTTGGAAGTTATGCAATAATCTTTTGCTTTAAAATTCTAGCGGCCTCAAAAACAGTTCGACCAAGTTTATTAGGGTCATATATTATTTCGAAGTAATTTTGGAAGGCTTGAATTTCTTGGATGTGCGTACCTTGAGATTTCTCCTTTTGATTCTGCATAGAAGGAAAAGCAGATATTAGTTCTTGAAACTAAGACTCTTCGACATCAGCAGACCTAGATTTGTAATATTCCCTCTACCACTTGGAGAAATGCTTAGTGCAAGCAAAGCATTGTTCAAACTCAATGGTGTCGAAGGTAGGGGCCTCTTTAATGGCGTTGTCAAGACGATGCCAAAAATCTTTCTCATTTTCAGGATGCCTCAGATCTTTCTTCGACTTATGCAAAGGCCTAGGTCGAAATTGACATAGCCCAAATTGCCTTGCAACTAGGTTTGGTTGGTATGCTTCTGTTACAAAGGAAGATTTGGACATGCTAGAGTTAATTCTTGCCGACAGGTAATTGGGGGTTAAGAAGGCTTGCCATATCTGGTTAGTTTCTTCTTTGTCTTCAGGGGAAGTGTCATACCCCAATTTTGTCCGGCTTAGGTCAAAACCCTAATTTTCCACACAAAAAATATATAATAAATTATGCATTGCATTTTGGGTCCTAGAAACCATTCCAAAGTTTTTGAAATCATTTTTAGGGTTAGAATGCACGTTTTGGGAAATTAGGGTCAAAAAGGGCATTTTGGTCGTTTCTCACAAAAGGGTCTATAAAAATAATTTTTGCAATAAGCCTCATGCGTCAAATTAGGGTTTTTGAAAATGTGTTATGTATGCATGGCAAGTTTTGAAAAATATGTTATGCATGCATGGCAAGCTTTGGAAAATATTTTATGCATGCATGGCAAAGACCTAAAAGCATTTTTGTGGAAAGCAAGAATTGATTTCTATTTTGTTCCAAAGGCCAAGAATCGATTTATAGTATATTCCATAGGCCATGAATCGATTCCTAGTTGTTTTAACTAAGTGAAGAATCGATTTTCACCTATGATAGATGTCCTGAAAATCGATTTCCTTCTTGTCCCAAAGGCCATGAATCGATTCCTAATTGTTTTAACTAAGTGAAGAATCGATTTTCACCTATGATAGATGTCCTGAAAATCGATTTCCCTCTTCTTGCATAGGCCTTGAAATCGATTTCCAAGCTCTTCCATAGGCCATGAATCGATTCCTAATTGTTTTAACTAAGTGAAGAATCGATTTTCACCTATGATAGATGTCCTGAAAATCGATTTCCCTCTTCTTGCATAGGCCTTGAAATCGATTTTCAAGCTCTTCCATAGGCCATGAATCGATTCCTCATTGTTTTAACTAAGTGAAGAATCGATTTTCACCTATTTAGGATGTCCAAGAATCGATTCTTTATTATTTCCAAAGGCTCAAACAATCGATTCATCCTTGCAATAAATGTTTTTTAAAATTCTACGCTTTCCTAAGCCTATAAATAGGCAGCCTCAAGTCACATTTTCACAGACACATTTCACGAGATCTGAGGAGACAATTCTCGCAAATCTCATTTTCCAGAAACCCACTTTTGCGAGATCCCTCACATTTTAGAAAAAAAACTCTTCTACGCTTCATTTTTGCTCTATTCGTTCCGTTGGTCTGTCTGAGCTGATCTCCTGCAAGAGTTAGTCGGGGTTTGCGTTCTTCAGAGTTGTAATATCTGCCTTCATCAGAGGTATTTCAGTCTTTACGTTTGTTAATATTTAGCTATTGTAATCCGTGCGATTTAACTTAGCTATAGTGTTTATTTACTCGTTCTTGTATATTATCGTCCATTGTTGATGACGAACCATATGATTCCCACTTATGCCTAGTGCATCATGTTCTAAGTGGTGAAGATGGTCTCGGATGATTCAACTTGCCCTTTTCAAACCCTTTCAAAAACATTTCTCACTAGAACTACGTCGCTTTGATTCCCGTTTGGGATACGTAGGAGCGAGTCACGTTCTCGTCAAGCGCAACAAATAAAAAATTTTTACCCCCCTAAACCAATCATTTTCATAAAACAAACAAAAATCATTTTCAAACCCATTGTTGCTAGTAGCTCATCAGAGCCTTTGTTCGTTTAGCTATTAGTGGCAATGTCCTTTTCTCCTAAAAATAATAAACGATGATCCATCATAACCTTTGTTAGTTTGATCATCGTACAAATCAATCTCTTTCGAAAATCACTTTCAAAAAAGGATAATAAAAACGAGTTGTTATCAATAGTCCATCAGAACCTTTGTTCGTTTGACTAACGGTGCAACTCTCTTTTTGAGTATTTAGTAGTGATTCATCATAGCCTCTGCTAGTTTAATCATTTGCTAATGCTCGTCCTATTTCAAAAACTCACTAAAAAAGATAAAAAACAAAAACTTTTCAAAAAGAACCAAGAACTACGTAGCTTTGAATTCTCCATCGCACCGGGAGATACGTAGGAGCGGGCCAGGTCCCGTCAAGCACTTTTTTCTAAAAAACCTTTTTTTCCCCCTTTCTCACCAAAAATAAAATTTTCATTAAGTTTTCTCATTCATCTTCAAACAAGAAATAAATAGGCAAATCTAGGTATTTTTCAAATCAAACGTTAAAACCACACATTTAATTAGAGGTTCCCTTTCGGTAGAAAGGACGTGCGCGATGCTAACACCTTCCTCGCACGTAATCGACCCCCGAACCTATATCTCTAGTTTTCAAAGACCATCCGCCTTGTCCAAAAGACCCTTTTTCAATGTTTTGGTCTTAAAATTAAAAATTGGTGGCGGCTCCAAATTTTTCCACGTTGTACATAGAGAAACCTAACCCGGGATTTTTCGGGGTGCAACAGCTGGCGACTCCGCTGGGGACACTTTTTAAAAGACGAGGGTCAAGCCTAACTAATTTAAATGTGTGGTTTAATGTATTGTTGATTTGATTAAAACCTTGTTTGCCTTTCTTTCTTATCATTGATTGTAGGCGTACGCATTTGTGTTCTTCTATGTTATTCCCCGTCTCATCTTTTATTCCTTTCTTTTATCGCTTATGCCCATGCATTCTTCCAATCCCCACGATCCCCTCTTCTTGGCTCCTCTTCCTAAGGTGAGCAATATCCTTGTTTATAGATATTCTAGGTATGGAACCCTAGGGTAGATAACTTGTTATTGCTTGCTTTTGTCTGGACTGCTCTGGTTTTCATTTCAGGTGGGGGTAGTACTAGGGAAAATTCCCTTGACACACACTACACTTATACCCTGTGACTATGTGTTTTGAGTGGGACCATAACCCAGGTCTGCAAAAACTTAGGAGAGTGGATTCAAGTAGTGAGAGCCCATCAGGACCTTTGTCCATTTGGCTGCTTGCGAAAGTTTCAACCAGAGTTGTGCTCTTTCATGATGCCTCACACCTAGCAGTTTGCTGCATTTGTGGGGAATTTTGTGAAAGGGACTGTAGCTCTGGTGGCCTTGTGAGGGAGTGAATAGAGCTACATGGAAGGATTACCCTTTAAATTGCCTTAGATCATAGGTCTCACCTCTTTTTAGGTCACAGGGGCTTTTCCAAAATTGTGTGTTGCATTATTACATCTAGTTTAGTTCATTTCCGCCAACGTTTTTTGAAAAAAAAAACAACAAAATCAAAAAAAAAGAGAAAATGTCTTTCCTTCTCTTTCATGAATACCTATATGAGGTGGCATATAGGGTATACTGCCCTAAAATTTCAAAACCCCCACCTGTAAATATCTGTCTTTATAACAAGCATCCTCATCATCCGCATTTTACATCATAACAGCATGCATTACATAAGCAAAATTCTGAAAAATTCATACAGCATTCCTCATGCATCTAATTTGTTTGCCGGTAATCGTGGAGTAATTTGGAATCTTGTCATAGGCGTGAAAAAACAAGACGACATGGGATCAAGAAGCGAGGGTATGCTAAATTCGAGATTTCCAGTAGTAAAGAAAGCAGATGTGGCCAGTTTGACAGAGTATGCCTCTCTAATGGGACCGGATGAGCGTAGGTTGTTTGAAAAGGCTTATGGGAATATTCTTCGGTTGCTGCAGTTGGATCTTCAAGAAAATGTTGTGAAAGCCTTCAGTCAGTTCTATGATCCGGATATCCGCTGTTTCATCTTCAAGGATTTCCAACTCTCACCAACTTTAGAAGAGTATGAGCAAATTTTAGGTTTCTTTAAGTCAGGGGCGACGCCTTATCAGTGCCAGGGGCATCAATATTCAGATCAGAGGCTCTCTTTGCTACTGCAAGTTGGAGTGGGGGAGTTAAAGCTCCGAAAAGAGAAAAAGAACCGTATAATGGGGTTTCCACTGAGTTATTTTGAAGACCTAATGAAGTCCCATGCTCAAGCCAATAGATGGGGTCCCTTTAAGCAGTTTCTAGCACTAACTATCTTTGGGATTGTCCTCTTCCCACAAGTTGAAAGGGTCATTGACGAGGTTGCCATTGGGGTGTTCTTAGCCTTCATAAGCAAGGATAATCCAATTAACCCAGTACCAGCCGTACTCGCGGACACTTACTACTCCTTTACACATCATCGAGTGCTGGGGAAAAAGAAGATTGCCTGCTCCCTTCATATACTATATGCTTGGCTCCTTAACCACGTCATCGCTCACAAGAATCCATCTACAGATCTGTTGTCTTATGCCTTGAATTGTGAGGTAGAGGTCAAAAGTGCCCAGGAGTGGGTGCGTACCTTAGGGAGTCTTAATGCCCTCAAGGTCCGCTGGTACACTCCTTCATGTTGGAAGAACAGGCCCTCCGTTGTGTTTCGGTGTGGAGACTTTCAGAACGTGCCCCTAATAGGTACTCAAGGCTGCATCAACTATAATCCTTCCTTGATTATCCGACAGCTTGGGTACCCTATGAGGAATATGCCTACCGAAGACATGCTGACTCCTATCTTCCTTGACAAAGAAGATCTGAAGAACAAGGGTCTGCTTCGGAAAATCTCAAAGGCATGGGAAACTGTGGTCCGTAAAGATAGAGATGAGCTCATGACAAAGGTTAGCGATGTCACTTTTTACCAATGGTTGCATGAAAGAATCCAAAGTACTCGTTCACCTTCCCAAGAGGCACTGCCAGTCGAGAAAGAGATGCCGAAACCTCGCCTTCCTACCCTTGAGGAGTTGAATGAGGTTAAATCTGCCTTAGCAAAAGCGGAGGAAGAGAAAAAGGCATTGCAAGCAAAGTTGGAGAAAATAACCCTACAAAAGGAGGAGTTAGAGGAAGAGAACAAGCTCAAGGTGATAGCTGTTGAGGAGGGTGTCAAGCGATTCAAAGCGGAAAAGGAGAGTAAACTAGAAGCTCAGAAATACCTGAAGGGGGCTAGGGATGAACTCCAAAGGTACAAGCAGAAAACAAGAAAGGCCCTTGAAGAAGCCAAAGAATGGAAGATTGTGGCGACTGAGCCCAGACGAGAACCTCACTTGGTGGAGTTAAAAAGGCAGCTGAAGAATCTTGAACAAGAAAGAAATTCCATTGGGAATGTTCTCAGAGAATACCAAGAAATGCTGAGGTATGAGCAAGAAAGATCTGATGAACTGACAAGGAATCTCCGATACCTAGGGGAGTCTTACAGGCAAGTGCAAGCAGAGAGCAAGTACTGGGAACAGCGTTTCCTAGCACTGATTGGCAAGATAGAAGAGCAAGAGATTGTTAAAGAGCTAAGAGATGAGATCTGACTTTGGAGGGGTAAATTCTCAAAGTTGGCATGGCTAGCTAATCAAGCTGTAAAGGATGTCCCCAGAAGGCTAAGGAGAGCTGAAGTTGAGATGCTCCCCTTCAACACCCCAGTCCATGTGTATGAGTTTGTGAATTTCTGCAAGGCCCTGACTGAGGAACTCATGGAAAAGGCTGAAGGAGCTGCTGCTGCAAGCAGAGAAAGAGAAAGGAACAAGAAGTTGAAGACCATATGCTACTAGATTTCAGTGCATTGTAATTTTCCTTTTTAGAATGTTCTCTAGGAAGTTATAATTTTTCTCTAGAATGTTGTAATTTTCTAAAGAGCATTGTATTTTCTTTGGGAGATATTGTATTGCACTCTTGTACTCTCTTTCTTTCTTATGATTGGCTTAAAGCTCGAAGGAAATGTGCCCTATCGCTTGTTGATCCCAATGTTCATCACGCTTTTAAAATGTTTCGATATATGCTTATGACAAGAGCAAGTTATCTCACGATTCCTGGCGCTAAACACAAAATAATATAGGGCCATGCGCATATGCATTGCATTCATTTACGCATTCATACTTGTACTCATAAAAAATGTTCTATCATCAGAGAAACAAAAAGCAAGCTGGTTCGCCAACACCGATATTCCACCCGTCTACAGGCAAGACTAATGGCTAGCAATCAGCATCTCGAGAATGAAGACCCCTGGGGTCAAGATGAGCCGGTCGTAGAAATCCTTAACCCTGAGCAGCTGGCTCAGGAGAATCAAGTTTTGAAGACTAAAATGGGCGCTATGGAGGCCCAGATGGCTGAAGTAATGAATATGCTGCAAACTCTGAGAAGTGGGGCCGCTGCTGGGGCCACCGCAGTCGTAACTCCAGAAGGGGGCGTTACCTTTGTTTCTCCTCCTACATCACCTGAAGCTATAACTGTTCATCCTCCTCCCATGCCAGAAGTTGGTGGTTCTTCGGGGACAAGCGGTCAGAGACAACCAAACGCACAAGCATATCCATGGGGGATGCCCATGAATTATACACCATCCACTGCTGAAGCCATTCCTGTGGTGACAAGTCAGCCTGCTCCTGCTCCGGAGGTTGCTGTGAATCCTCCAAATGCTGCTTATCAAATGGGAAACCCCGCTCAATATGGGGGTTATTATTTCAATCCAGGGAGCTATCCTCAGGGCCAGATGGTTGAGAGTTCACAACCAAGAGACAGATATCACTTACTAGAAGAACGGTTGAGAGCAATGGAAGGGTCAGGTACAAGGGCTAAAGATGCGCGGGACCTGTGTCTTGTCCCAGGTGTTGTTATACCTCCCAAATTCAAGGCGCCAGATTTTGACAAATACCGCGGCACTGGCTGTCCCTCCAGCCATCTAACGATGTATGTCAGAAAGATGGCAGCTTATGCCCATGATGATAAGGTGCTGATCCATTTCTTTCAGAACAGTCTGACCGGAGCGTCTCTAGACTGGTACATGCAACTGCAATCCTCCGACATCCATAGTTGGAAGGATCTCTCAGGCATTTCTTAAACAGTATCAGTACAATATGGATCTGGCACCTGATAGATCTCAACTACAACTCATGAGCAAAGGCGACAGGGAATCATTTAAAGAATATGCCCAGAAGTGGAGAAGTGTAGCAGTCCAAGTGAAGCCACCAGTGACAGAAAAGGAAATGGTATATATGTTCATGGAAACTCTCCCAGGAATATACTATGATCGATTGGTGGGTAGTGTCTCTTCTAGCTTCTCTGATATGGTGATCATTGGGGAACGCCTGGAACATGGATTGCATAGTGGGAAAATTGCCGGAGGTTTTGGCAATCCTGGTGGGCAGAAGAGACCTTTTTCAAATTTCCCTAAGAAGAAAGAGGGAGAGACAAATGTCATTACAGCAGGGGGAGGTCCGTCCTTCAACGCTCCACCGCAGAAAGTTCCGTTCTCTGTTCCAGCTCAGCCGCCGCAGAATAATCCGGGTCACAGAACTCAGAATCATCAAGAAAGGAAACGTACCAGTTTTGATCCAATTCCCATCACTTATACTGAGCTGTTTAATCATCTCATTGCAAAGAATCTAGTCAAGACTCTCCCTATGAGGACTGTGCAACCACCTTTCCCCAGAGGATATAATGCTGACGCCACATGTATTTTCCATAGTGGAGGGGTCGGCCACACGGTGGAAGATTGCTATGCGTTCAAGTTTATAGTTCAAGACCTAATTGATGCCAATTGGCTATCTTTTAAACCGAACAATCCGAGCACGACAACTAACCCCTTGCCAGGTCATGGGGCACCGTCTGCCAATGCTATAGAAGATTCTGGGAGCCAGATCATGATAAAGAACGTTGAGAGTATCAAGACTCCTTTGGAAGACATACATGCTGAGTTATGTCGCTGTGGGGTAATTCAGAAAGGTTGTGTGTGTGCTGACCCTGCGTGTGCAGGTGCTTGTGAGGATTTTAAGTCTGTTTTGCAAGATTTGATGGACCGTTATGTGGTTCGGTTGGAAGTAGTTGAGAAAGCAGAAAGTGTGCTAATGCTGCAGTTCAATGATGGCAAAGAGGCCAGAAAGCCAGTTGAGATACTGTTGTGAATATATGCCTTGACAGGAACAATCAGGTTTTGATGATTGACAAAAGAAGGGCAAAAAGGTCAAGACTGCAAAAAGCGGAAAAATGCAATCAAGCGACAGTCAAGAATTATTGTATTGTTGTGTGTGTTTAGGACATTATTGTAAGTGAAAATAAAGCTCTCAAATATAAAATAAATCACACACTCACAAATGTTTTTCATATAAATAATTTTGCATGAAAATAGTTTTAAACAAATCCCATGCATGCAAATGATTTTTGGAAAGCATATAATCGATTTATAGTATTTTCTATTTGCCACAAAATCGATTTTCAAGCACTCTCAAAAAGCCAAAAATCGATTTCTTATATCATATGTTGAAACATAAAATCGATTTTCAAGCACTCTCAAAAAGCCAAGAATCGATTTTCTATATCATATGTTAAAACATGAATCGATTCCTTTCCTTTTCATTTCACTTAAGAATCGATTCCTTCTCCTTTTTATTCTACTTCATAAATCGATTCCTTTCTTTTTCCTTTGTGGCTCACAAATCGATTCTCATGGTTTATCAAAGCAAAGAATCGATTCTCTCATGATTTAAACTAAATGCAAAATCGATTCCTTATCCTAGATCTAATCAAGCATGAAATCGATTATCCATCTTAGGCAAATCAGGCACACAATCGATTTCTACAAATCTTTATTTCACTCAACGGTCATATTTTCTATACGCCTATAAATAGCAGCCTCACTCTTCACTTTCATTACACGACTCATTCTTGCAATCTGAGATCTATTATTCTTCTATCACTCTCACTACTCTTACACTTGCAACTTTATTTTTGAGAGCTTTATATCTCACATAATTTGATAATTGTATTACTGTGCTTCAACTTGTTTTATCCACACTATTGAGTGTGCCATCAAATCTCTTGGTTCTTGAAAGTTTTTTTTTTGGGAGGTGATATCCCGGTATTGTAAGTTCTTGATTGTAAAGGTTTCTAGCTGAACCTGTTTTAAAAGCTAGTGATTAGTTGAAATCCCTTGGAGCATTCCTCGGGGACTGGACGTAGGCCTGTGGTTTGGCCGAACCAGTATAAAACTCTTTGTGTCATCTTCTTCTCTTCATCTCCTTTATTTTTCTTGCAAGTTATTTTATTGCTTTATCACAGGTATTTAAATTCAAGCAACTTATTTGATCAAAATCTTTCAAAAACTTTATTTTTAATAGCAATTTTTTAATTACACAATTCACCCCCCTCTTGTGTTTGAAGTCACTTGGTCAACAAGTGGTACCAGAGCTAGACTCTTGGTCAAGACTAACTGTCTCAAGAGACAAGATGACTTCAAATGACTCCTTAAACAGACCCCCATCTTTCAATGGTGAAGGGTATGATTATTGGAAAACAAGAATGAAAATTTTCATTGAGGGAGTAGATTGTGATATTTGGGATGCTGTCATAAATGGTCCATTTGTTCCCACTCATCTTGTTAATGATGAAATGGTGAACAAACCTAGATCTCTTTGGACCAAAGAGGAAAAAGAAAAGGTTCAATACAATTTGAAAGCTAAGAACATCATCACAACTGCTTTAAGCATCGATGAGTTCTATCGCGTATCAAACTGTAAAACCGCCAAGGAAATGTGGGACGCCCTCCAAGTGACCCATGAAGGTACTACCGAGGTCAAAAGGGCTAGAATGAACACATTAACTCATGAGTATGAACTATTTAAGATGAAACCGGGTGAAACCATCCAAGAACTAAACAAACGTTTCATCCACATAGTTAACCATCTCAGAGGCCTTGGAAAATCCTTCGAAAATGCGGATTTAACCAATAAAGTGCTACGATGCCTAAATAGAAATTGGCAACCCAAAGTGACGGCTATCTCGGAATCAAGAGACATATCCTCTATGGACTTAACTACTCTGTTTGGAAAATTGCAGGAACACGAGCTCGAACTGAATCGACTAACTGAAAGCGAGGAAGGTGAAAAGAAAAAGAAAGGACTTGCTCTAAAAACATGTGCCAAAGAAAGTGACACGGAAGAATACGACAGCAATGATGAAGACATGAGCCTAATGGTGCGAAGATTCAACAACTTCATGAAGCGCAAGGGAAAATCAAAACAATGGGCTAATCCTCAAGAGAAGAATGAGGAAGGAACCTCCTTCAATCCAACATGCTACAAATGTGGTAAGAAAGGGCACATAAAGCCAAACTGCCCTCAAAATAAAAAATATGAGAAACCGGACAGAAAACCCCAAAGGGAATCAAGAGGAAGAAGGGCATACATCACTTGGGAAGAAAATGACACGGAGTCATCCGATGAATCTGAAGAAGAAGCAAAACTATGTCTCATGGCGGAGCATGAGGAAGATGAGGTAAGCTCTATTGAAACTGAGTATGATTTAACTTATAATGAACTGCTTAGTATTTGTGAAGAACTAAATAATGAATCAACCAAACTTAGAAAGATTGTTTCTACCTCTAAGAAAACTATTTCCTCTCTTCACTCTAAAATCGAAATTTTAAACAAGGAAATAGACATTCTTAAAGAAAAACAAATTTTTGTAAGTGAAGTCCCCTCTTGCAACTCTTATGAAAATAAAAAGGAGAGTACTCTCAAATGTGAAGAGTGCAACGTTTTGGAAAAGAAAATTGATGATTTGCACAACACTCTTGCAAAATTCACCATGGGAAGAGACAATCTTAATATCATTTTGGGAAATCAAAGGGGAACTTATGATAAAGCCGGTTTGGGCTATCAACCAAAGAATCATGAAAAATCTTTCAAAAAATTTTTTAGTCCCAACATAGCTTCTAGTAGCCCTTTTACAAAATGTTATTATTGTGGTAGAAAAGGTCATACATCTTCTATTTGTAATGCTAGAAAGAATATTGCTATGAATGACAAATGGAAATGGATTCCAAAGGGCACTATTCCCAAGACTAACCCAAAAGGACCCAAAACAATTTGGGTACCAAAAATTAAAACTTGAGGTTGTGTTGCAGGTGTGCTTGAAAGCCAAGAGCTCAAAGTGGTATCTTGACAGCGGCTGTTCAAAGCACATGACAGGGGACAAAGAAAAGTTCTCTCACTTGACTCCTAAAAGTAGTGGTTTTGTGTCTTATGGCGACAACACAAAAGGTAAAATAATTGGTGTCGGCACTATCGGTAAGAAACCAAACCCAGTGATTGAAAATGTTTTATTAGTGGATGGCTTGAAACATAACTTGCTAAGTATTAGTCAACTGTGCGACAAAGGTAATAAAGTTGTGTTTAATTCTTCTATTTGCAAGGTAAAAAATACTGTGGACAAGCAAATCCTTTTTACTGGTGAAAGAGTTGGAAACACTTATACTGTTGATCTAAATGATCTACCCTCAAATGATGCATGCTGTCTTATTAGTAAAGAGGATGAAACTTGGCTATGGCATAGGAGAGCAGCCCACATCCACATGGATCTTTTGAATAAACTTGCTCGTAAGGAATTAGTAATTGGCCTACCAAAGCTACATTTTGAAAAAGATAAATTATGCGATGCGTGCCAAAAAGGGAAACAAGTAAAGGTCTCTTTTAAATCAAAAAATGTTATTTCTACAAACCGACCTTTACAACTTTTACACATGGATTTATTTGGCCCATCTAGAACTATGAGTCTTGGTGGCAATTACTATGCACTTGTTATTGTGGATGACTACTCTCGCTATACATGGACCTTGTTCATTTCTCATAAAAATGACGCTTTTGACGCTTTTCGAAAACTTGCTAAGATTATTCAAAACGAAAAAGGTTTAACTATAGCATCTATCCGAAGTGATCACGGTGGTGAGTTTCAAAATGAGGCTTTTGAAAACTTTTGCAATGAAAATGGTATTGACCACACTTTTTCCTCCCCACGAACTCCTCAACAAAATGGAGTAGTGGAAAGGAAAAATAGGTCCCTTGAAGAGCTAGCGAGGACGATGCTCAATGAAACTAACCTTCCTAAGTATTTCTGGGCAGACGCGGTAAGCACCGCATGCTATGTAATGAATAGAGTCCTCATAAGGCCTATTCTAAAACAAACGCCCTATGAAATTTACAAAGGAAGAAAGCCAAATATCTCCCACTTTCACGTATTCGGATGTAAGTGCTTTGTTTTGAATAATGGGAAGGACAATCTTGGTAAGTTTGATGCTAAAGCTGATGAGGGAATTTTTCTTGGATATTCCAACTCTAGTAAAGCTTTTAGAATTTATAATAAAAGAACCTTGTCTATAGAAGAATCAGTGCATGTCACTTTTGATGAAACTGACCCCAAAATTGTAGTAGAAAAGAATGTTGATGATCTTGCAGAAATTTTGGGAAACAGTCTTCTAAAAGAACAGGACAAAAACAAGGAAGTTGAAGATCAATCACCTCATCAAGATCTACCTAAAGAATGGAGAATGCAAAAGGACCATCCTCTTGACAAAGTGATAGGTGATATCACAAAAGGGGTAACTACTCGAAACTCTTTAAAGAATGCATGTAACCATATGGCTTTTGTTTCTCAAATTGAACCAAACAACATTGATGAAGCTATTTTTGACGAACATTGGACCCTTGCCATGCAAGAGGAATTAAATCAATTTGAAAGAAACAGTGTTTGGGAACTCGCCCCAAAACCTAAAGACCATCTTGTGATTGGAACCAAATGGGTTTTTCGGAACAAGCTTGATGAAAATGGTATTATTATTAGAAACAAAGCAAGACTTGTTGCCAAAGGTTACAATCAACAAGAGGGTATAGATTTTGATGAAACCTATGCCCCCGTGGCTAGGCTAGAATCCATTCGCATGCTTCTTGTTTTTCTTGCATCATGGATTTTAAACTTTTTCAAATGGACGTAAAAAGTGCGTTTTTAAATGGTTATATTCAAGAAGAGGTATATGTTGATCAACCCTCGGGTTTCACAAATTTTGAGTTTCCCGATCACGTTTTTAAATTGAAAAAGGCATTGTATGGGTTGAAACAAGCACCTCGAGCTTGGTATGATCGCTTAAGTAAATTTTTACTTGAAAAGGGTTTTGAAAGAGGCAAAGTTGATACAACACTTTTCATCAAACATTCAAATCATGACATTTTACTTGTTCAAATTTATGTTGATGACATTATCTTTGGAGCTACTAATGAAACTCTTTGTGAAGAATTTTCTAACATCATGCAAAGTGAATTTGAAATGTCCATGATGGGTGAGCTTCGATACTTTCTTGGATTACAAATCCATCAAACTAAGGAAGGTATTTTTGTAAATCAATCCAAGTACTGCAAAGAGCTTCTTAAGAAATTTGGTATGCACAATGCCAAAGAAATCTCAACTCCCATGAGTACATCATGCTCTCTTGACAAAGACGAGGAAGGTAAGTCGGTAGAGGTAAGCAAGTATAGAGGTATGATTGGCTCTCTTCTCTATCTCACTGCTAGTCGTCCTGATATTATGTTTAGTGTTTGTATGTGTGCACGTTTTCAAGCTAATCCAAAAGAATCTCATCTCTCTGCTGTCAAACGCATTATGAGATACCTCATTGGCACACAAAACATGGGTTTATGGTATCCTAAAGGGACGGATTGCACTTTGGTTGGGTACTCTGATTCTGACTTTGCAGGTTGTAAAATGGATAGAAAGAGCACCAGTGGAACGTGTCACTTGCTTGGAAATGCATTAGTATCTTGGCACAGTAAGAAACAAGCAAGTGTAGCGCTATCCACCGCAGAAGCAGAATACGTTGCTGCAGGTAGTTGTTGTGCGCAAATAATTTGGATGAAACAGCAATTAAATGATTTCGGTATGGATCTCAAAACAGTCCCAATTAAATGCGACAACACCAGTGCCATAAATCTCACAAAAAATCCGGTTTATCACTCACGGACAAAACACATTGAGATTAGGCACCATTTTATCAGAGATCATGTTCAAAAAGGTGATTGCGTAATTGAGTTTGTGGAAACATCTAACCAACTTGCAGATATTTTTACTAAACCTTTGTCAAAAGAAAGTTTCTCTTTTATAAGAACTGAATTGGGAATTCTAAATCAATCATGCATTGAGTGAATATATGCCTTAGACTGCCTATACTTGATCATTTTTCGCTTTTTGATAATGCCAAAAGGGGGAGAGTTATGTGATTTGCATGTTTCAGGGGGAGTATTTTCTTAAATATTTGCATATAGAAAGGGGGAGTATTATCTGCGCTTATCTCTGATATACACATTGTTATGAAATATTCTTATCTAACCCCTTCTTTGAGCAAATCCCTCCTAATGATGTTTGTCATCATCAAAAAGGGGGAGAATGTGAATATATGCCTTGACAGGAACAATCAGGTTTTGATGATTGACAAAAGAAGGGCAAAAAGGTCAAGACTGCAAAAAGCGGAAAAATGCAATCAAGCGACAGTCAAGAATTATTGTATTGTTGTGTGTGTTTAGGACATTATTGTAAGTGAAAATAAAGCTCTCAAATATAAAATAAATCACACACTCACAAATGTTTTTCATATAAATAATTTTGCATGAAAATAGTTTTAAACAAATCCCATGCATGCAAATGATTTTTGGAAAGCATATAATCGATTTATAGTATTTTCTATTTGCCACTAAATCGATTTTCAAGCACTCTCAAAAAGCCAAAAATCGATTTCTTATATCATATGTTGAAACATAAAATCGATATTCAAGCACTCTCAAAAAGCCAAGAATCGATTTTCTATATCATATGTTAAAACATGAATCGATTCCTTTCCTTTTCATTTCACTTAAGAATCGATTCCTTCTCCTTTTTATTCTACTTCATAAATCGATTCCTTTCTTTTTCCTTTGTGGCTCACAAATCGATTCTCATGGTTTATCAAAGCAAAGAATCGATTCTCTCATGATTTAAACTAAATGCAAAATCGATTCCTTATCCTAGATCTAATCAAGCATGAAATCGATTATCCATCTTAGGCAAATCAGGCACACAATCGATTTCTACAAATCTTTATTTCACTCAACGGTCATATTTTCTATACGCCTATAAATAGCAGCCTCACTCTTCACTTTCATTACACGACTCATTCTTGCAATCTGAGATCTATTATTCTTCTATCACTCTCACTACTCTTACACTTGCAGCTTTATTTTTGAGAGCTTTATATCTCACATAATTTGATAATTGTATTACTGTGCTTCAACTTGTTTTATCCACACTATTGAGTGTGCCATCAAATCTCTTGGTTCTTGAAAGTTTTTTTTTTGGGAGGTGATATCCCGGTATTGTAAGTTCTTGATTGTAAAGGTTTCTAGCTGAACCTGTTTTAAAAGCTAGTGATTAATTGAAATCCCTTGGAGCATTCCTCGGGGACTGGACGTAGGCCTGTGGTTTGGCCGAACCAGTATAAAACTCTTTGTGTAATCTTCTTCTCTTCATCTCCTTTATTTTTCTTGCAAGTTATTTTATTGCTTTATCACAGGTATTTAAATTCAAGCAACTTATTTGATCAAAATCTTTCAAAAACTTTATTTTTAATAGCAATTTTTTAATTACACAATTCACCCCCCTCTTGTGTTTGAAGTCACTTGGTCAACAACTGTATAATTCGAAACCGGTCCAAGCCAAACCACAGCCATTGGTTATTGAAATCCCAGCTCCATTTCCTTATGAGAAGGACAGCGACGTACCATGGAAGTACAACACCTTACCTTCAGTAGGGGTTTCTCCAAGCACCACCGTTACAAATATAACTGGGTCAAGCGGGATGACAAGGAGCGGTCGGATGTATGCTCCCGAGTTTGGTCGGATTGAGTCCTCCAAGGAAGCCGAAGATAGGGCCCGTAAGGGTAAAGAAAAGGAGGCAGAGAATGTTCAGAAGAAGAAAGGGGCAGAGCCTGAAACAGATGAGTTTCTCAAGATTGTGAGACAGAGTGATTATAAAGTGGTCGATCAGATGAACCAAACTCCGGCCAAGATTTCGATGCTGTCTTTGTTGATGAGTTCAGAAGCGCATAGAACTGCCCTCATGAAAGTGCTGAATGAAGCACATGTTGCTCAGAATATCTCTGTTGGCCAATTTGATGAAGTAGTTGGGAATATTGTAGCTGCTAACCATCTGACCTTCACTGATGAAAAGCTTCCCCCAGAGGGAAAGAAACACAATCAAGCTTTGCACATCTCAGTCAAATGCGGAGATTTCGTGTTGGCACGGGTATTAATTGACAACGGTTCTTCTTTGAATGTAATGCCCCAGTCAACTGTAAGCAAACTGGATGTTGATTGTTCCTTTATGAAGCCAAGCTCAACTCTGGTGAGGGCGTTCGATGGGTCAAAGAAAGAAGCGATAGGAGAAATGGAATTCCCCATTCAAATAGGACCAGAAACTTTTTATATCAATTTTCAAGTCATGGACATATCCTCCTCATACAGTTGTTTACTCGGGAGGCCATGGATCCATATGGCTGGGGCTATTCCTTCATCTCTACACCAGAGGGTTAAGTTCGTGGTTAATGACAAAATTGTGGTGGTGTATGGAGAAGAAGAGATGCTAGTTAACAAGTCTTCTCCGTTCCCTTATGTGGAAGCAGCTGAAGAGTCGTTGGAGACTTCTTTCCAATCTCTTGAAATTGCCAATGCTGTGCTTGGTGGATGTGAATCGTCGTCGCCCGTGATAAAGCTGTCAAAGAGTGGAGAGATGGTCGCAAGGATCATGATGGATCAAGGATACCAGCTGGGGCGTGGTTTGGGAAAAATGGGACAAGGAATTCTTGCTCCTGTACAACTGAAAGGAAATAAAGATCGTTATGGGTTGGGATACCACCCAAGCGAGGTTGAAAGGAGGAAGTTGGCTGAAGAGAGAAGAGGTGAATGGTTGGCCAAGTTGAGAGGCCAGGATCCATGGTCAAAGAGGATCCCCATCAGTGACATCAGTCAAAGCTTCAGGAGCGCTGGGTTGCTAGATCCAGACCAGATCACTGCTATTGGTTCAGAGGATGAAGAAGGCGGTACCAGTTTAGTTCGCCGTTGCCATGCTGAGGAGAAGCTCAAAAATTGGGAAGCCGTAGACTTGCCCATCACTTTTATTTCAAAGTAATGATTGTAATGCAACCCTGTGGCTCTGCCCAAGGCCATAGGACAAGTTGCTAGGGGCAAACATGTTTTTATTTTCAGAGTTATCATCATTAAATAAAAACGTTTGTTTTGAATTTTCAATCAATAAAAATCCATTTCTCTTCATTTCATGCGTCTTTTTATTGCTTTGTTATTGTTTGTTTGCTTGTTCCGATTTTCATTCTTCTTTTGCGCTTCGGCAAAATGCAGACATACAGCAATTGTCTCTAAGAACAACAATGCTAGCAGTCCAAACTTTGACTTTGATCATCCGGTTAACCAAGCCGAGGGGGATGTTGATGAAAACTGGGAAGCTCCTCCAGAATTGACGAGATTAATAGAACAGGAAGAGAAGGTTATTCAACCTCATGGGGAGTCGATTGAGATCATCAACCTGGGTACAGAAGAGGATAGAAGAGAGGTTAAGGTCGGTACCGCCATGGAAGAGAGTGAACGCAAAAGACTAATCCAACTCTTGCAGGATTACGCTGATGTCTTTGCGTGGTCGTACAAAGATATGCCAGGGCTAGACACCGACATTGTTGAACACAGGTTGCCAGTGAAGCCGGAGTGCCCGCCAGTCAAGCAGAAATTGAGAAGAATGAAACCAGAGATGTCACTGAAGATACGGGATGAGGTAAAGAAACAGTTTGATGCCGGGTTCCTAGCGGTTGCGAAATACCCACAGTGGGTAGCCAACATCGTCCCTGTTCCGAAAAAAGACGGCAAGGTCAGAATGTGCGTTGACTACAGAGATCTGAACAGAGCTAGTCCCAAGGATGATTTCCCTCTGCCTCATATTGACATTCTGGTAGACAGCACGGCCCAACACTCATTGTTCTCCTTCATGGACGGGTATTCAGGGTACAATCAGATAAAGATGGCTCCGGAAGATATGGAGAAAACCACCTTCATAACTCTCTGGGGCACATTCTGCTATAAAGTGATGCCTTTTGGACTCAAGAATGCCGGCGCGACTTATCAAAGGGCGATGGTGACATTATTCCACGATATGATGCACAAAGAAATTGAGGTGTATGTAGATGATATGATTGCAAAGTCTAAGACTGATGAAGGACACATTGTCAATCTGCAAAAGCTCTTTGAACGTCTACGGAAGTTCAAGCTCAGACTAAACCTAGCAAAATGCACCTTCGGTGTAAGATCCGGAAAATTACTGGGATTTATCGTCAGTCAGAAGGGGATAGAAGTTGATCCAGACAAAGTTAAAGCAATCCTCGAAATGCCAGTGCCAAAGACTGAAAAAGAGGTCCGTGGGTTCCTTGGGAGATTGAACTACATCTCAAGATTCATATCCCAATTGACCGCCACTTGCGAGCCTCTCTTCAAGCTGTTGTGAAAGAACCAGAAAGCAGAGTGGAATGATGATTGCCAAAGAGCCTTTGAAAGAATTAAGGACTATCTGCAGAATCCGCCAATTTTGATGCCGCCGGTGCCCGGAAGACCGCTCATCCTGTATCTAACCGTGTTGGACAATTCGATGGGGTGTGTGCTGGGGCAACATGATGAATCAGGAAAGAAAGAGCATGCCATATACTACTTGAGTAAAAAGTTCACTGACTGTGAGACGAGATATTCAGTGCTAGAAAAGACTTGTTGTGCCTTAGCATGGGCTGCTCATCGTCTAAGGCAGTACCTGTTGAGTCATACAACCTGGTTGGTGTCTAAAATGGATCCAATCAAGTATATTTTTGAAAAGCCAGCACTCACAGGACGGATCGCTCGTTGGCATATGTTATTGTCAGAGTACGATATCCTGCATGTCACGCAGAAGGCGGTCAAGGGCAGTGCACTCGCCGAATACTTAGCATGTCAGCCAATTCAAGACTACCAATCAATGCAGTATGATTTTCCTGATGAAGACATCATGGCATTGTTTGAGGAAGGAAAGTCTCAAGAAGAGGAGAGGTGGAGGATGATATTTGATGGCGCATCCAATGTGTGGGGGCACGGAGCCGGGGCTGTGCTAATATCCCCAGATAACCGTTTCGTTCCGATCACTGCCAGATTGAGCTTTTATGTCACTAATAACATCGCAGAATATGAAGCATGCGTCTTGGGGATTCAGGCAGCCCTTGAATGGAAGGTTAAAAGACTCAATGTGTATGGTGATTCGGCTTTGGTTATTCATCAGGTGAGAGGTGATTGGGAGACCAGAGATCCTAAATTGATCCCTTATTGTAATTATGTCCAGGAATTGGTGAAGTCTTTCGACGAAATTACTTTCCAGCATATCCCTCGAGGTGAAAATCAGTTGGCCGATGCTTTGGCAACTCTGTCGTCAATGTTCAACATCAATTGCGACAAAAATCTAACTCATATCAGAATCCAACATCGGGGTCTCCCGGCACATCATTACTGCACTGCAATTGAGGAAAAGCCTGATAGCAAGCCATGGTATTATGATATCAAATAGTACGTCATCAATAGAGAATACCCCCCCGGGGCATCAGAGAATGACAAAAGAACGCTCAGAAGGTTGTCGAGGAGTTTCTTTTTGAATGGCAAAGTTCTCTACAAAAGAAATTATGATATGGTCCTCCTGAGGTGCGTGACAGAGGAAGAGGCAGCAAAAATTATGAAAGAGGTCCATGAAGGGTCGTTCGGGGTTCATTCCAGTGGGCACACCATGGCAAGAAAAATCTTGAGAGCCGGCTATTACTGGTCGCAGATGGAAGGTGACTGCTACAGCTTCGTCCGAAAGTGCCACAAGTGCCAAATCTACGCTGATCACATTCATGTGCCACCTGCCTCTCTAAATGTCATGACTGCATCTTGGCCGTTCTCAATGTGGGGCATGGACATCATTGGCCCTATAGAGCCTAAAGCATCAAATGGACATCGTTTCATTCTGGTTGCAATCGATTATTTCACTAAATGGGTCGAAGCTGCTTCCTACTCCAGTGTGACCAGTTCAGTGGTCGCCAAGTTTGTAAAGAAAGACTTGATTTGCCGTTATGGTCTTCCCAACAAGATCATCACTGATAACGGCAGCAACCTGAACAGCAAAATGATGAAGGATTTGTGCGCAGAGTTCAAAATCCAGCATCATAATTCCTCACCCTATCGGCCCAAGATGAATGGGGCAGTCGAAGCGGCCAACAAAAACATCAAGAAGATAGTGCAGAAAATGGTGGTCACGTACAAAGATTGGCACGAGATGCTTCCTTTTGCTCTACACGGCTATCGTACTTCAGTGCGCACATCGACCGGGGCAACCCCTTTCTCTCTGGTATACGGGTCAGAGGAAGTCCTCCCTATTGAGGTCGAAATACCCTCCCTGCGGGTACTAATGGAAACTAAGCTGGAAGAAGCGGAGTGGGTACAAGCTCGCCTAGATCAGCTAAATCTCATTGAGGAGAAGAGAATCACAGCCTTGTGTCATGGGCAGCTATACCAGCAAAGGATGAAAACCGCTTTCGACAAGAAAGTTCGTCCTCGAGGATTCAATGAGGGAGACCTAGTGCTCAAGAAGATCCTGCCTATTCAAAGTGATCCCCGTGGAAAATGGACTCCCACCTATGAGGGCCCGTACATAGTCAAGAAAGCCTTCTCCGGAGGAGCGCTGATACTCACGAACATGGACGGAGAAGATCTAAGGAACCCCGTCAATTCCGATCAAGTGAAGAAGTATTATGCCTGAAAGAAATGGACGAAAAAAGAGAAAGACAAGCTCAGTAAGAATTAGCTCGCTAGGTTGAAAACCCGCAAAGGGCGGCCTAGGCAAAATCAGAGCGACCCGGTGGATTGAAAACCCGCAAAGGGCGATCCAGGCAAAATTTAGGGTTGGAAAGCTTGGGCATGAAAAGTAAAGAAAGGCATACAACTCCCCTGAAGACTTGGATGAGGAGGTGATCAAGGTCAAGGACATAAATGTTTAGCACTGTTCCACAGAGACGGACAGTCAGAAATCAGCTTTTCTCTTTTCTTTTCTTTCGTGTCTTTTTGTAGTTTAAACTTTCAAATGTATTGAACAGTCGGCGTAACTCCTTGTGCGACCGACTTCTACATCAATAAAGTTCAATCTTTCTCACGTCTGTTTGTTTTTCTATTTCCTTGCTTTTTCTGCTCAAATAAACGTTTTACGATGATGGTAACACTGACCTGTAAAACATGTGCATAAATCATAGAGCATCACAATCATTGCGAAATTTTTAAAAGTTATGGGAAGGAAGCAACTTCTCAGGGAAAATTAAGCTTACAACGAAATAATTGCACTCATAGGCCATTTCAGATGGCAAATTACAAGACAATCGGCACTGGGCTTATGCGCCACTACAATTCTAATCGGTCCCTCAGTCTTGTCGCGAGTTGGTCGAACCAGCAAAAAGAATGAGCCAAAAGAGCAAAAGAGCAAAAGAAAAAACAAACGATCAGGAAAAAGAAACCTGGTCAAAGAAAAACCAAGAAAAGCAAGCAGTCAGAAAAAAGAAAGCTGACCAAAGAAAAATCAAAGAGATGAAGAATCAGGAATAGCATTTCACCACATTCATCATCACACCAAAATCATAGCATTGCATGCACATGCATAACATGCCCTTGCATAACATGCACTCATACTCCATGCACCATTCCTTGCATCAACTAACGTATGCAGGTACCTCAATCCAATGCAGCAGCATCGGTCATTTCAAATCAACCAATCAACAGAACTTGTGAGCCCTCTATGCTCATCCTGAGCCCTCTGTGCTCCTCCTGAGCCCTCTGCGCTCATCCTGAGCCCTCTGTGCTCATCCTGAGCCCTCTGCGCTCCTCCTGAGCCCTCTGTGCTCCCCCTGAGCCCTCTGCGCTCATCCTGAGCCCTCTGTGCTCCCCCTGAGCCCTCAGCGCTCATCCTGAGCCCTCTGCGCTCCCCCTGAGCCCTCTGCGCTCATCCTGAGCCCTCTGTGCTCCTCCTGAGCCCTCTGCGCTCATCCTGAGCCCTCTGTGCTCATCCGGAGCCCTCTGCGCTCATCCTGAGCCCTCTGTGCTCATCCGGAGCCCTCTGTGCTCCTTCTGAACCCTCTGTGCTCATCCTGGACCCTCCGCGCTCATCTTGAGCCCTCAGTGCTCCTTCTTTACTGCTTTCTTTACTGCGTTCTTTACCGCGTTATTTCCTGCTTTTGCACGCCAAGTGTTAAGCTCACAAATCGTTGTTTTAGCACGCCAAGCGGTGATTCAAAAAAAATCCGATCTATTTTTGCTTGCATATGGCATTTTTCATCTGACATCAACAATAGCAAAAAAAATGAGAAAAAAAAAATGGGAAAATTCGGGTTTTCCCCAAGTAGACAAAATCGGTATAATTTCTGAATTCTTTATCTTCATTTTGCCTTGGAATATGTTTCGGCCAATTCATATTCCTCATTAAAATTCAGATAAAGAGGGGCAGCTGTCATACCCCAATTTTGTCCGGCTTAGGTCAAAACCCTAATTTTCCACACAAAAAATATATAATAAATTATGCATTGCATTTTGGGTCCTAGAAACGATTCCAAAGTTTTTGAAATCATTTTTAGGGTTAGAATGCACGTTTTGGGAAATTAGGGTCAAAAAGGGCATTTTGGTCGTTTCTCACAAAAGGGTCTATAAAAATAGTTTTTGCAATAAGCCTCATGCGTCAAATTAGGGTTTTTGAAAATGTGTTATGTATGCATGGCAAGTTTTGAAAAATATGTTATGCATGCATGGCAAGCTTTGGAAAATATTTTATGCATGCATGGCAAAGACCTAAAAGCATTTTTGTGGAAAGCAAGAATTGATTTCTATTTTGTTCCAAAGGCCAAGAATCGATTTATAGTATATTCCATAGGCCATGAATCGATTCCTAGTTGTTTTAACTAAGTGAAGAATCGATTTTCACCTATGATAGATGTCCTGAAAATCGATTTCCTTCTTGTCCCATAGGCCATGAATCGATTCCTAATTGTTTTAACTAAGTGAAGAATCGATTTTCACCTATGATAGATGTCCTGAAAATCGATTTCCCTCTTCTTGCATAGGCCTTGAAATCGATTTCCAAGCTCTTCCATAGGCCATGAATCGATTCCTAATTGTTTTAACTAAGTGAAGAATCGATTTTCACCTATGATAGATGTCCTGAAAATCGATTTCCCTCTTATTGCATAGGCCTTGAAATCGATTTTCAAGCTCTTCCATAGGCCATGAATCGATTCCTCATTGTTTTAACTAAGTGAAGAATCGATTTTCACCTATTTAGGATGTCCAAGAATCGATTCTTTATTATTTCCAAAGGCTCAAAGAATCGATTCATCCTTGCAATAAATGTTTTTTAAAATTCTACGCTTTCCTAAGCCTATAAATAGGCAGCCTCAAGTCACATTTTCACAGACACATTTCACGAGATCTGAGGAGACAATTCTCGCAAATCTCATTTTCCAGAAACCCACTTTTGCGAGATCCCTCACATTTTAGAAGAAAAACTCTTCTACGCTTCATTTTTGCTCTATTCGTTCCGTTGGTCTGTCTGAGCTGATCTCCTGCAAGAGTTAGTCGGGGTTTGCGTTCTTCAGAGTTGTAATATCTGCCTTCATCAGAGGTATTTCAGTCTTTACGTTTGTTAATATTTAGCTATTGTAATCCGTGCGATTTAACTTAGCTATAGTGTTTATTTACTCGTTCTTGTATATTATCGTCCATTGTTGATGACGAACCATATGATTCCCACTTATGCCTAGTGCATCATGTTCTAAGTGGTGAAGATGGTCTCGGATGACAGAGCTTTGTACTAGAGACTCTTAAAGGCCAAGTTGATATACATCTTAGCCACTTGGAGTGATGACGAACATAAGACAAAGAAGGAAAGCCATAAGGTGAGAAAAGCAATATGTTCTTCATCAGAGACTTCGACACTATCAGTGGCATGATGGTCCTCGATGTACCCATTGAAAATGGCACGTTTGAAGTCGAATTGGTACTTGGTGCCAGTGCTATTGGGATTAAAAACATCACCTGTGGGTTTTAGACCGGTGATAGCGGCTACGTCCAAGAGAGTAGGAGTAAGCATACCACACTTAAGGTGAAGGCTATTAGTGGTTAACTCCCAAAAATGGAGTGCAGCAACAACCATTGGGCTCTGGTACTTTGATCCATATTTCTACAATTGAATTAGGTCGAAGATGCCTAATTTTTTCCAGGTTTCAGCTTTCTTGGACTCAATTTTGTCGAGCCAAGTAAGGTAAGTTTCATTTTCAGCAGGTGGAGAAGACCTAAAGACCCTATTGGGATTGTTCATGAAGCTCATGACATTTGGGCCTTCAATAAAGATCCTAGGTCTAAACCTATGGTAACCAGGGAAGATTTCTTGGAGTTTTTCAGAATCAGTTTCCAACTCAGGGAGTGGACCAAGGAAAGCGTACTTATTAGGTGGAGGAGAAGAAATTAGTACCTGAGACTTCCATATTTGAGCTTGTTCATCACTGTAATCTAGCTCTGGTACGTATTTGGAAGAAATGGGATTTCCAGAAGCTTGAGACTTGGAAGCCATTGAAGAAAATGCAGTAAATGAAAAGCTTCTCCGGTGCGTTAATGGCGTGTTCTGCGTGTGCTCATGGAGAAGAAAAGGTGTTTTGAGAGAAAGGGGATTTCAGGAAATCGAAAGAAGGTAAAAGGGAAGATGGAAAAGGAAAGGTCTTATTTATACATGTTATAAGCACCAATAAAAAAAAGAGAAGAAAATGGAAGAGCAATGATAGTAGTTTCTTGGGGAACGTGTGTAGCAGTTACCAAAGTGATGGAAGTGATGGAGTGTGGTAGTTCCCAAAGCAAAACGCGGTCATTAATGTGACGGCGCACTCAAGTGCTAACATGACAAGAAAGAAAACGTCTCTTCAACGCTGAAGAGTGACGTTGATGACGTTAGAGTGCTTGACATAGGGTTGTCGAAAGACAATTCAAAAACGTCAATTTTCTACCTTCGTTTAAACCTCAGTCGAAAATGACATTTTTGGGAGGAAATTTGGTAGCCTGCATTTTCAACAGGCTCAATTAAATGCAGTCAATGAGGTTTAACTTGTCATTTTAAAATAGAAATGCTGATTTTCGACATTGGGATGATAATTCAAAGGGGAGCTTGGACTTTCGACTACTTCACAAAGACAGTGAAATTGAGACCTTGAAGGCAGTACTTCGACAGAAAGGGGAATAAGGCAGAGAACGTATCAGTTGTCGGAGAACGTAGCAGTTACGTCGTCGAAGGATACGGCAGTTGTTGTTTTTAAATCCCTTTGTACGGTTATATATAACCGTTGTAGGCAGTTACAGTTTCTCCATAGTATATATAGTAGTTTTTCAGAGAGAAAAGGGGTCGCAAAACTCTCATACATATTTCTCACGCTCAGAATTCCAAGTTACAGAGAAACATGAGTTACAAAAACCAGATGTATGATATTGTGTACCAATTTCTTTTATGTCAACACAATTTATTTATGTTTCCTTAAGTATTTCTGCAATTTACTTGTTTTCTGCTTTTGATCGAATCCAAAGATACATAAACAATTTCGACAGTTTCAACAACTTTGAAATTGTCATTTATTACAAATAACATCAAGAACATTCATAACATTTTCTGGAAAAACCTATAGCACAAATGTCCTAAGATTTACTGGTTGATCTTGCAAGTAACAAATTCTAAACCAGCGGTTGTTTACCAAAATTCACGGTAAACACATGGTTATCATGTTTTCTATTTTTGATGAATTCCTGAAGAATTCAACATTCAAGCATCCATGTTGGATTGCACAGGGATAACTATTTGTCTATTCTTGATGAATTCCAGAAGAATTTATCATTCAAGCATCCTAGAAGGATTGCACAAAGAACTTGAAGCATATCGTGTTTGTCCCATATTCATGATGAATTCTAGAAGAATTCCCTAGTCAAACATCCTAGAAGGATTGCACAAATAACCTAATATTGAAGCATCTTGTAGGATTGTTCAAAGTGTGAACGTTTATAATATAGTTCTTGAAGATCTTAAAAAAATTGTGATATAGTTCTTGAACATATAATGATGATAAACATATAAATTCATTGTATAGTTCTTGAAGAGCAAATTGTTTGAAAGTATGATTTTTCTTGATCATCACTAGTGAGAGATTTGTGGTCAAGTTCTTAAAGAACTAAACCTTTAGACCATGATTGTAATCTAAATGATCTATTTGATCTTAGTATAATTGAATCAAATGAATATTTCGATTCATATCCATGAATATAGCCGGAGCGTTGGTCAAACCGAAGGGCATCACTACAAACTCGTAGTGTCCATACTTCGTACGGAAAGCGGTCTTCGGGATGTCCAAAGCTCGAACCCTGATTTGGTGATAGCCGGACCTTAAATCAATCTTCGAAAATACTAACACTAGTGGAAAGTTGACATTAAAAAGCACTATTTAGCATCGGTTGTTTGAACAACCGATGCTAAAGGTAGGCACGGTGGCAATTTTGCAATTAAACAGAAATTTTTAGTTTTCGCGCCTACATTTAGCATCGGGTGTTTAAACAACCGATGCTAAATGTGTTAGAGACACACATTTAGCATTGGGTGTTTAAACACCCGATGCTAAATAGCACATTTAGTATCAGGTGTTTAAACACCCGATGCTAAATGTCCCCTTTTATTTTTTTCCCAATTTTTCCATCGCATATCTCGCGTTGGTTCTCATCGTTATCTTCAGTCTCACTCTCTGAACTCTCTCATTCTCTTCACTCTCTCACTCTCTGGACTCTCACTCTCTGAAGATCACTCTCTTCACTCTCCCATTCCTTCAACACATCTCGCGTTCTCACTCTCGCGTTTTCGAAACCCAACATCTCGCTCTCTGAACTCTCTCAGCCAACATCTCGCTCTCTCACTCGCGTTTTCGAAACCCAAAGGAGAGCGTCGCCATCTCAGGAGGACCTTGCTCGCCGTCGCCGTCTCAGGAAGTCGTCCCTTCCTCGCCATCGCCGTCGCCGTTTCAGCTTTCCGTTCTCATCTCTCTGTTTATTGGAGGCAACGTTTGGTTCTTAACTCTTTCTGTTCTCAGCTCTCTCCGTTCTCAGCTCTCTCCGTCGCCATTGCCTAGCTCGTCGTCACCTTGCTCGCTGTCGCCTAAGTGCAAAGAACATTGCAAAGAACTTCGAAACCCTAAGTTCCAAGATCCGTTCGAAACCCTAAGTTCTTGATGTAAGTTCCCTTCGAAACCCTAAGTTTTTTGTGTATATGAATGTTTTTGGCTGTTGATGTTGTGATTGTGTAACATTGTAGGCTTTGGACAAGATCTGTTTTGAGGTTCTTGCATCATATTCCGATCTAACAATGAACCTTTCAAGGTAACCAACTGTATTCTATTCTCCATTATATAATATATGTGTGCTTCTAGTTTCTGGAAATTGATGCTATGAATTAAGATTACTGAAATGTGAAATGCTTTATGATTTGCAGAAGCATATGAAACAATATGTATCAACTATTATACAAAAGATGAAAGAAGAGAAGCTCTTTGCTCCACAAGGAGGCCCCATCATTTTGGCTCAGGTTTGATTTTTCAACATCATTTTTCTACCAAGTCTATTGATATTTTTTTTAGTTCTCAGTATTATATACAACAATATCCTTACAATTTCTTTTTATTTATGCAATGTAGATTGAGAATGAGTACAACCATATCCAACTTGCTTGTGAAGTGGATGGAGATGATTATGTCCAATGGGCTGCAAAAATGGCAGTTTCACTAGATATTGAGAATTTTATGGTATAGGACCCAACCAAGCAGACAGAAATTGAGAATTTTATGGTACAGCAACTTGATGGAACTATCAATGAGTGGGGATGGTGCAAGCAGAAGGTATCTTCTTTGGCTTATTTGTGGTAGCTTCTTTTTCTAGACAGCAATGGACTAATAGCTTCTTATTTCTGCCTAATCAATTGCATTGTGTGGGCAGACTTTATATTCACTTATGATAGTTGTTCGGTTGCTGAGGTTCAGTTCTTCTACAACTCCAAGGCGCCGTCGAAGTCGATCACCAACTGCAAAACGATATAGAAAACATAGAAGTAGGAGTTCCTCATTGTCTCCTGCTCATAAATATTCCAGTTCAAGCCTTTGGTCAGTAGAGCGCAAAACTGCCATCGAAAAACAAAAGAAAGAAGAGAAGAAAAGGTAGACTGAAAGCTTTTCATTTTGTTCTAGCACTACCTTTTTTTCCACTTTTCCTTGATATATGATTTAAGATGGAAATCATTGGGAGGTTCTTCTGGTTTGTGATGAGAATTTCAGTATTTTATGTGTAGATTGCATTTTGTTGCTGGGACCTGAGCGAGCAGAAAAAATCAAGATATTTGCAGGAGATGTGGTTCCCAAAAAAAAGCCTGATCCAGTAAGATATTCATCCTTCCTTCCAATGCTAATTTGGTAGTTTTCTCAGGACACAATCTAAGTACATCTGTACAAGTATAGTACTATTTTGCAGATCTACGGATTAACATAGAATTTCATCCATTCAACCAAAAGTCCCCTTGAAAATGAAACACAAATGGTTAGAAGTCCTTTATGCCCAACTGTGAAGATCAGTTTATGTGTTTTGATGTTCCGGAATTTCAGTGACTATCTATAGAATTTTATTGTAGTGGAGCAACCTGATATACTATACTCAACTTGAATATGCAGCCTTTCTTTTTTAAATGATTAAATGTACAGTATGGTATGATCTATGAAACTAATTGTGTTATGCTCTTTGTGACAGGCTATCTATCTACTAGCTGCCAGCACTCTGGGTGTTGAACCTTCAAGGTATCTCATGATAGTAATTCCTATTTGCTAACAACTTGTAATAAAATTATGGTCCATATAAAATGCTATACAGTCCTATGGTTTCTGGTTAGGTTTGATACAGCATGTGATTTTATGATAGCTTAAGTTTAACTCATTTACAAGAATTTAGAATGAGTTGATATTTTGATGCATTCTATAGATGTGTTGTAGTGGAGGACAGTGCCATAGGCCTAGCAGCTGCTAAAGGAGCTGGGATGAAATGTATAATAACAAAGAGCGGGTATATTATATTCATTACATGAATCTTGGAATTATGTTTTGTTCATTACCTTACATGCACAACGATTGAATATTATTCAAATTTTGTCGGAGATGCTCATACCGAAAAGGATGTAAGGAAGACCTGTAAATTTTGTTAACTTTAGAGTTCTTTTATACCTGATGCATTGTTCCTACAACTCTATGAATCATTTACTTGAATGAAGAGTTGACATCGTTTGTTACATATATTAATTAGGATTAAAATAATGACTGCAGATATCTTCAGCAGCTGTACTACAAAACTTGAGGAACATGCGTGATAATCCCCCATCCCTAAATGTTGCTGTTGACTCTGAGACTATTAATGAAGTTAGTGTTCACTCAATCAACATTTGACATTGACTGGGATATTTCAGTGGAGAGTTCACAAATTGATTGGGACATTGGAACTGTTGAAGAAACAGAAGATACTGGTAATGGCTTGTGTAACACCCCCTTTCTACCCAGCTATTTATAATATATATCAGAGTTTAAAAAAAATTATCCCTTAAATTCATTTCAATGGGATGCTACACATCACTTCAATTCAACAACAACAAAATCAACATAAACTTTTATTTCCTCAGTATAATACGCAACACCATCATAGGATGGGAATTCTCAAAACTTTCATTGTGTAATCCCACTCACTCGGAAACACACTTTATACACTACGCAGCGGAAAATAGAAACAGTTCTAAAGAGGCAACAACAGTCTCATTAACAACATGTAAATATCTCATAACAAAACAGTTCAGCAAGGACAAATCAGCCAACTAGAACTAAGCCCATCCCCTAGGTGCTACGTATCAGAGCAGACCGACTCGGGAATGAAGGGGTAAGCCTTCACTCAGGCTACCTGTGGTAAACAACAACAGAAGGGTGAGTCTCAAACCATATAATAAAGACTATAATAAGAAGTATATTTAATCATATGATCACACACATACAGTCATACAGTAGCATAGTTCATATCAACCAACGACTCACATGCTCTTTATGAGACTAATGCAATGCACTCCTATATGTGGTACCACTTGCCCAGACCGCAGCCTCATTATTATAATATCAAACTCAGACCGCAGGCTTATCATCATAATATATATAAACTCAGACCGCAGCCTTATCATCACAACATATAACTCAGACCGCAGCCTTATGTATGCATGAGACTCTATAAACAGGCTACCACCCAATCATACATCATTAACATCATTCCTCATTACTCGTCAATTTTAGTTTTAGCCCCCATGGCTTATGCCCCCATGGCTCATGCCCCCATGGCATCATCAATTATTCCACTCACTATCTCATCTCAATCACGTCCCAAGGACTAATCCCAACTAGAGGGCTAAAATCTCATTCAAGGACCTAAACACCACTTAGGACCAAAACAATACCTAGGGACCAAACCGTCACCTAGAAACCAAAACAGTACACACTTAAGCACAAGGCAGCACCAGGCGCCCAGCACACGCACACACTGCACGGGCGCACCACTGGGCGCCCTGGGCGGCCACACTTGGCGGCCACACTTGGCGCCCAACACAAACACGCACGCGCACAAACGGAGTAGGCCACCTGTAGAATTAAAACCGCTCTAGCCAAAATGTACAAAATGGAATTTGGTCACGTGAATACAAAATTTGGCACGGGTAAATATGCTTAGAATTTGCTTTGCACTCAAAGCCCCCCTCTACACAAGCTAAAATGATGCCCAATAGGACCGTTTCAAAACAACGCGTGCAAAACTGAAAATACCTTAGCCACAGTGCTTAAAATACAATTTGGGCAGGTGAATACAAAATTTGGCTCGGGAAAATATGCTTAGAATTTGCTTTGCACGCAAAGCCCCCCTTTACACAAGCTAAAACTATGCCCAATAGGACCATTTCAAAACAACGCGTGCAAAACTGAAAATACTTTAGCCACAGTGCTTAAAATACAATTTGGGCAGGTGAATACAAAATTTGGCTCGGGAAAATATGCTTAGAAATTGCTTTGCACTCAAAGCTCCCTTTACACAAGCTAAAACGATGCCCAATAGGACCATTTCAAAACAACGCGTGCAAAACTGAAGATACTTTAGCCACAGTGCTTAAAATACAATTTGGGCAGGTGAATACAAAATTTGGCTCGGGAAAATATGTTCAGAAACTGATTTGCACGCAAAGCCCCCTTTACACAAGCTCAAACTATGCCCAATAGGACCATTTCAAAACCACGCGTGCAAAACAGAAAATTCTTTAGCCACAGTGCTTAAAATACAATTTGGTCAGGTGAATACAAAATTTGGCTAGGGAAAATATGTTCAGAACTCACAGCTCACCCCTAGGCACCACAAACATAGTCAAAACAACGCCCTCTAGGACAATTTCAAAACGGTGCGTGAACAACTGAAAATTCTTTAGCCAAAATGTTTTAAATACAATTTAGTCAGGTGAATACAAAATTTGGCTAGGGAAAATATGTTCAGAACTCACAGCTCACCCCTAGGCACCACAAACATAGTCAAAACAACGCCCTCTAGGACAATTTCAAAACGGTGCGTGAACAACTGAAAATTCTTTAGCCAAAATGTTTTAAATACAATTTAGTCAGGTGAATACAAAATTTGGCTAGGGAAAATATGTTCAGAACTCACAGCTCACCCCTAGGCACCACAAACATAGTCAAAACAACGCCCTCTAGGACAATTTCAAAACGGTGCGTGAACAACTGAAAATTCTTTAGCCAAAATATTTTAAATACAATTTGGTCAGGTGAATACAAAATTTGGCTAGGGAAAATCTGCTTAGAAATTGATTTGCACACAAACACCCTTTTGTGCGCCTTGTCTAGGCGCAGGCAGCACCTTGGCGCCACCCCAGGCGCCACAGGGCAGCCACATTGGCGCCCTGCACAGACCACACACACACAGCAACCAGAACAGCGCCCAGGCAGCAAGCAACATGCGCAACACAACACAAACTTGGCGCCCCATGCGTCCCAACCCTCACTAACATCAAATTCCCAATTCTTTTTCCAATTCAAATCACAATAACAATCATCAAACATGTTAAGCTCATACCAACAACTTCAATTTCACACTTACACACTAATTACACATCAAAATGCGAAATTAACATGTTATAAACCCTAACTCAAGCCTAAATCGATTTTCTCCTACAATTCGTCAATTTCAACCAATCCAAACAATCCAACCAATAACATATAACATCGAATAGGACCCTATGATCTACATACGACCTATTATACTCTCTATTATAGAGTGAGACTCCCCTTACCTTAAATTAACCGAAGAAAAGCACTTCTCACGGAGTCACCTACAAAACCTCGGCAACTAGCGTCATTCTTCTCCTTCTTCTCAAGGTGCGATGCTCTCCTTCTCTTCTCCCTAGGGTGCGCCGAATTCCCTCTCCCCTTTCTCTCCTCTCTTTCGTTTCTTTCTTTTCTTTTGACAAATGGTGCGAATTGCACCAACCCTAGGAGCCTAAGTCATTGGGCTTGGGCTCTTGGGCCAATACTTGCCACCCCGGAATTATTGATACCACTCCCTTTTCTTTTTAATTAAACATCATCCTATTGTTTTATTATAACTATTCTATGAAATACCTAAGTAATTTAATTTAATAACTACTTAATTATTTTGGGGCGTTACAGCTTGGGTCCTTATGAAATCATCAATGCCTCTGACACCATACAGACTTTTTCACAAACTGAGGATGTCAGATGTGATCCAACAAGATCAAATCAAGAACTAGGCTCACATGCGGATATATGTTGGGATGTTAGTGTTGAGACTCCTCAAGTTGATGTGATTGATGATGTTAGTACATCAAATGTGGTGCTGGACAATCAGACTTCCCTTCCAGATGCCTTATCTCAACTGACCGGTAACAAAGAAGAAAGGAGCCAGCTTTTGGATACAGAGTACAAAAATAAGATTATTGATGATCTATACGAGGTAATAATAGCTGTGCTTACTCGTTATTCTATCAAATTCTTGGTTGTGCTCAAACCGTTTCAAATGTTGCATCCCTAGATAGACAAAGAAACATAATCCTGCAAGTTTTGTTTAAATTTATTTAACTCTTGCTAAACAGTTACCTGCACTGGATGTGCTTATGAGTTTGTTCCTTTTCTTCTTATGTCCAGATTAAATCTTAATTTATTGCATTTATTTTTATGCCATCAGATGAAATCCTTTTTAAATCAACGGTCAGCTGAATTGAAGAATGAGGAAACTTTGTCGCTACAAAATCAAGTCCAGGCAGTTTCTCCCTTTGTATTACAGCAGTATGCTGCTGATGGTATAGAAACGATGCAAAGTGATGTTTCTTTGGCAATTTCATTGCTGACAAATAGGAAGACAAGGGATCTGATTATGATTCTCAACTCCAGAAGGTATTACTCAATATGTTATAACTAAGATTTCATGCTTACAAGAAGCATGCTGACGGAAATGAAACTAGTTGTCAGATTTTATTTCTATTCTTTGTATTAATTGATTCTGGTGTGGGGCCAATTTTCAGATTTCTAGACAGTCAATTCATTAGAAGAAAAGAAACATCATGAAGTCAAATTGAAAGAGGGGTTGAAGGACTTGGCTACTAAGCGCATGGAACTGCAGAATTCTTTGTCATCACTGTGGCCAAAACAAGTAAGGTATACTTTTGTGTGCTTGCTCAATTTTAGGGGATAGTATTTGTATTGTCCAACCAACTTCATGCATTATAGTCTAATTTAAGAACTCAAAACTGTTGGACTAATCCTTGCTTGTCTCTCTCCCCTTCTTCATTCCATTGTTTCTTTGTAGCAAAATAAGTGAAATTTGAGTCCCTATACCTCTGTAAAGTATTTATAGATACATGTTATCGTGGTAAATAGTAATAGGACCAAAAATTGTCATTTCTTTTCTCTGTTTTACTTTAATTAGTAGATATAAGTCAGTATATTTCTGCAGTATTTCCACTTTGTACTTATTTTAACTAGCAAAGCAAGCTATAAACCCCTCTTTTCCGTTGCTCTTATTTTTAATTCACTGCTATCATTGTTACTATACAAGAGACAGACTAAGTGTTGAGTGAATTGCAGGATGCAGCCGTGGCAAAAACAAAAGAACTAAAAAAACTGTGTGAGAGTACACTTTCATCCCTCTTTGATGGAAGGCCAGTTAATATAATTGGAGAGATCAACACTCTTTTGAATAGTGGCCTTGGAGCATGAAGAAAATAAACTTCCTCTGATAATGACGAAGCCTTTAAGTGGTTGGACCAACCAAAAGAACTTAAGAATGGGTTTATAGAGTTGAGCATATTTCCTTGTTCTTATTTCTGTTCGGTTTTTTTGTCGTAGACAGAACTTTTACAATGCTAAGGTTCCTTGCTCATAATTTGAACACCAAATTTATTGTATGTTGATGTTGTAAGTGTACTGCTACAAAGACAAAACTATCAGCTTCCAATTAAAAATATAGACATTTAGCATCAGTTGTTTTAAACAACCGATGCTAAATGTCATTTTTTTATCAAGAAAATGACATTTAGCATCGATTGTTTGAAACAACCGATGCTAAATGTCATTTTTTTTTATCAAAAATGACTTTTAGCATCGGTTATTTGGAACAACCGTTGCTAAATGTCACTTTCAGGACATTTAGCATCGGTTGTTTCAAACACCCGATGCTAAATGTCATTTTTCAGGACATTTAGAATCGGTTGTTTCAAATAACCGATGCTAAATGTCATTTTCAGACAGCAAAAACAGTGATGAAAAGGACATTTAGCATCGGTTATCTAAACACCCGATGCTAAATGTGACATTTAGCGTCGGTTAAATAACCGATGCTAAATGTATGACATTTAGCATCAGGCGATTTAGCGTCGGGCGATAACCAACGCTAAATGTCCAATTTAACTGACGCTAAATGTCTTTTTTCCACTAGTGTAAAGCTCTTCGCAATTGGTCTAGCAAATCATCGATCCTTGGTAGAGGATACTTGTTCTTAATAGTTACTTTGTTTAACTGACGATAATCGATGCACAATCTCATGCTTCTGTCTTTCTTGTTGACAAGCAATACTGGAGCACCCCATGGCGAGGTACTCGGTCGGATAAATTGTTTTGATATCAACTCTTCAAGTTGGGTTTTCAACTCTTTCAATTCTAACGGAGACATTCAATACGGAGCTATAGAAATTGGCCCAGTGCCCGAAACCAACTCTATAGAGAACTCCACCTCATAATCCGGAGGTCACGAAGAAACTTCATCAGGAGATACATCAAGGAATTCGTTAACAACTTGCACAGAAGATAGATCTAGAACTGTCTCAGTGGATGCAGACAACATCATGACATAAGCTTCTGCGCCTTGGAACAAACAGTTACTGGCTGAAGTGAATGAAATAACAGCTTCAGAATTGGTCGGTTGTAGCTCCACTGACTCGGAGGCTAAACCGATAGTCTGATGAAAACAATCTATAGTCACATGGTTGGCGGTCATCCAACTCATACCTAGGGCAATATCCACATTTTCGGTGGAGTGTTTCTAGCCTTGACTTTCCGAGCACCTGCAGTGTATACCCTCTCTCGAGCTGAAGTAGGCTTATCTGACTCTATCTTTTCCTTTTTTTGGGTACTCTGGATTTAGTTACCCTCTTTCTTAAAATATAACCACTGATTCGCACTAGGACGACATTCACCTCGGTGGGATTCCTACCAGCAAAACACTTGGAGAATCTTGAGGAATCATACGACTGCACTTTCTTTCCTTTGATAGGTTACCTTTTAACTTTGCATTCGGAGTTGATGGCTTAACTACCTCCTTCTTTCCAATATTCCCTAAGATGGAACGGGTTTTAAGGAACTTCGGTCTTGGTCGAGGACTACGTCTTGATCATCCTTCCTTAATTCCGCTTATGATACACCGAGTATTGAGTTGATCAGGCTCAATGTCTCTTAGCATCACAAGTGTAATCACAACAAAGACTAACAAGGAATCGACTCAACCCTAAACTAAACTAAGCCCGACTAGGTCGAACTGCTCCGATACCATAATGTAACACCCCGATAATTCTAACATGTAGAGTCACCGAAATGTACTTCATGGCATACATCAGAGTAATTTCCAGTTATCGAAATATTGAACATAACTAAAACTTTTGATAATTAATACCAAATGGTTCAATGAACCTCATAACATGACATAGAAGTAATTAAGTCTCACGACTCAAAACTTATACAATCCTGATGTTCAATATTCAAAATGGAAATAGCGGAAACGATTTTACAACTTATACATAGATAGTTATACAATCGGTACTAAAATGCAACCAAGGGCAAAAGCCTAAACATAGGACTAAAACTCCAAATAACTCCAAGAGTCACATAAGCTAGCCATGGATGTTCGCTTTAGCTTTCCCCTGCTTCTCTGTAAAACCACAATATAAGAAGGGTGAGATAAACATTATCTCAGTGAGTCCTATCGAGACCCCTTACTAACTCTAGCGGTTCATTATTCTTTTACCTTATACTCATGGCCCTCCTAAGCGACACATGAAGCATATCCGGTAACGTGTAGCCCTACTAAGTAACTACTCGTTACATTAATTATTTTCTTTAACTTTTATACTCATGGCCCTCCTAAGCGACACATGAAGCATATCATATTTTCATGAACTTAGCACAACACCTCAAGCCTACCTTAGCATGGTTATTTCTCTGGCCTTTGGTGAACCCATCCCGCTAATCACTAGTGGGCAAAACATGTGGGCCTAGGATTTGGGGCTCATGACTTCCCCCACCCTAGTATGCTAATCTTGGAGGATCGTCATCCTCGATATACTCAAAGTATACCATCTACCTTTCCCCGAGGGAAAGTAACTTGAATTGTGTTTACATGAATTGAGAGTTTAAATGTCTTTATAGACTTAGAATCAATTAACTTAGCATGACATGATGAACTCTAGGTTCGTTATCTCAACATGATTCGTATGCACTCGCGTTCACTATAGTTTGGTTTTTCCAACATTCTTAACTTTCAAAACAGATAATTTTATAGTTTGAAATATACCTCTGAATAGACCTTTCAATAAGCTTTAGAACGCAACTGAAAACACCTCAATTGGATTCCCGGATCAAAAGTTATCGCGAAAACAAAATCGGTAGGGTTTGCTGAAAATTACACTACGTCGCGATGCGAACAGGTTCCGTCGCGACGCGAAGAGTTACAGAAATGAAAAGTATCACAATTTTATGCATGGTCGCGAGGCGACGGCCACGGGTCGCGACGCGACCGTTGGCAGAAGTGTTCAAAAATGACTTTTCAAAATTCCGTTTTGTTCCGTTTCGCTTTCAATCCGGTGCCAAGACATTTTAGGACTTCCGTGACTTAAAAACAGACATTTCAACCAGCAATTCAGTCATATTCCAGAGAAAGCATTAAAAATCAACAAATCAATAAAAACTTATATATTCACCGAAAAACCGTAAAAACACCATTTTCCCGAAAACGGTTTTTGACTCGATTCTTTTCAAAACGAAACGCGAGGCACCTTGATTCGGAATCATGAAATCATATATTCCAAAACAAATCCCTAAGCGAGTATAGAACTCACCGTTTTGACGATCTCGCAAAAAATCACGTCCTCACACGAAACGACCGAACCGTACTCGAACGATCCCCGTAATCACGTACTCGAACCGAACTCGTCCGATACTCGAAACTGAACTTCGGAACAGAAACCAAACAAAAATCCCAGCTACTGAACTTCCTTCTTGTCTACGGAATGGGCGTCTCTCGAACTTTGGCGATTCGAACCGAAATTTGACGAACCAACATTTCCAGCTCCACATCCGTCTTCCAGCATCAGTGAGCGGTTTTGCAACACATGTATCTTGGTCAAATCGTGACCAAAATCCCTCAAACCAGTGTCAATTGTGTAGAGAATTTTGTCTAGTTTCATATGGTTCAAGTTTCAAACGAATGCACCCAGTATCCAGGGAGTTATCACGAAAACAAGGGGATTGGGTTAAAACTGACTCTAATTCAAAACTGAAAATTGTAATTCATTTTTCTCCCACCATACTCAATGAAATCCGTTACTTCTTGTTGTCCTAACACTTGAACATTACTCTAGACTCAACATGCAAGAGTTACAACTCACAACTCTTCCAAGACTCCGCTTTTCTTCAATTTGAGCATGGATTTTCAGAAATGGTGAAATGGAGAAAAGGATGAATGAGCTTATGAAATTGGTATCATTGGATAGTGAAGGAAAAATGGAGAAGATTGATATATGGGATGCTTACATGCAATGGGTGGTGGTGGAGCTTTGAGTCTCTTCTTCTCCCTCTCACTCTTGAACTCTCCTCCCTCTCTCACTCTATCTTTTTCTGGTTTCTGAGTTTGAATGAAGTTGTTGGCTGTGTTACCAGCTGGGCAAGACTTTAAGTGGAAGGGAAATGACTAAAACGCCCTCCACTTAGCCCTTCACCGTAATCTACTCTTAAATAACCACTAACTCATAATTAACTTCTAAAAATTGTGATTGTGGTCTTATGGAGTTAAGGAATATGTTTTGGTGTTGAGTAATTTGGGTTAGGGTTCGAAAGATATGGAAATGACCAAAATACCCTTGGGCCCCTAATCCTCACATAATTCTATTTCTACCTAAAAACGTCCACGTAATTCATACTATTAGCAACTAAATGTTGCTTTCATGCTTTTAACATGTTCATGACTTGAATTATTATTTTATCGACTAACAATTCGCTAGTTAATTTCATAAAACGAAATTAACCGAAATTAGGGATGTTACAATTCTAATATAAAGATGACGACACGTATTAACATTTTTGAAGAACCAGAAGATTCTTCATTATAATAAATTTTTCTATGTCATATGTTTTAATGCGTATAAACTATCAGAAAGTCATATGGTAGTGTGTGTTTTTATTATAAACTTGCAACCAGAAGTTTGCACGTATACTTGAAGGCTCAAGAAGAACTAATGTATTGTTACAAGCTTGAGGAACAAAAAGTCTTCACAGATTGATACCACATTTACTCTCTCAAGCCTCGTGGAAACTTATAAAGTTTCAACGATATCAATCTAAGAGGAGATCATGTGGAAAAATAAATTTTCTTTGCGTTTGTACTAAATGTATATTAGTACTCACATGCTACCTTAAACCAGAAGTTTATGGATTATAATAAGTTTATTGTTGGCAAGACCGGTTGGGTCATCCCGGGTCTATTATGATGCGAAAAATAGTTTAGAATTGTAGTGAACATGTATTGAAGAGCCCGTAGATTCTTCAATCCATTAACTTTTGTGTATTACTAGTTCCCAAAGCAAGTTGAGAATTTGAAAAAATAAGTCCCTCACATTTCTAAAATGTGTATAAGGTGATATTTCTAAACAAATACATCACAATTGATGCATCAATTAGATGACCACATATATACTACATATATTTGTCGCCAACTCACAACTTCAAGTTTGTGAGATGGTTTGCTCAACTAATTTGAGTAATAGGTCATTATGTGAATTATCTTGGAATCATTTGGTAAGTATTCCATCTTGATCCTCTTACAAACCAATGAGAATCAGAAGTTCAAAGGATAAATCATTTGCAAAATTTAACAAATTAATCACTGCTGCAGTGTTCCAATTAAAATTGATGTCCCTGTTGGACACTCAACATTGCAAATGAATCTTAACCACGCATGAAGCGTGTAGCATGGTCGGTTCCAAAGAAAAAGAAATAATCCTCAAACAAAGTAAGGAGCTTGCTCTAAAAGAGTAATTTGACATAATTGATTTTTCAAGTTCCAGAAGAATTAATCAGGTACCTGAAAATTTCTGAAATTTGTGGAAATGAGATCTCAATAAATTATGCCATGAATGGAGAAAGATGGAACCGAAGTAAAGTCAACGTTGACGATATTTTGATATATAATATAGCGCTAAATGTGATGAGTGATCATGAGGATCATGAACCAGAGCCCATCAAAGATTGTCGACAAAGAAATGACTGGACAAAGTGGAAACATGTAAATGAAGCGAAATTAAACTCACTTTGTAAGAGAAATGTTTTTGGACCTGTAGTCCGAACACCTGAAGGTGTGAATCCAGTTGGATATAAGTGGGTTTTTGTACGAAAACGAAATGAAAATGGTGATATTGAGAGATACAAAGCTCGACTTGTTGCTCAAGGATTTTCACAAAGACCTGGCATCGATTTTGAAGAAACTTATTCACCTGTAGTGGATGCAAGTACTTTTCGATACTTAATTAGTCTAGTAGCACGTGAGGGGATAAATTTACATATCATGGATGTTGTTACATCATATTTATATGTTTCACTTGATAGTGAAATTTATATGAAACTCCCTGAAGGATTTCATTTTCCTAAGACAAACAATCCAAGCTCTTGAGGAGATTATTCGATCAAGTTGAATAAGCCTCTCTATGGACTTAAACATCTGGACGCATGTGGTATAATCATCTTAGTGAATATTTGTTAAAGGAGGGATATAAAAATGACCCCATATGTCAATGCATTTTTATGAAAAGATCTGGAAAAGAATTCGCTATAATTGCTGTTTATGTGGATGACTTAAATATTATTGGAACTCCTGAAGAGCTTCCGAAAGCTGTAGATTGCTTAAAGAAAGAGTTCGAGATGAAGGACTTAGGAAGGAAAATTTTTTGTTTGGGATTACAAATTGAATATTTAAGAAATGGAATTCTTGTACATCAAGAAACTTATATAGCAAAAGTGCTAAAACGGTTTTACATGGACAAATCACATCCACTATGTACACCAATGGTTGTAAGATCACTAGATGTGAATAAAGATCCATTTTTACCTCGAGAAAAGGATGAGGAACTACTTGGTCGTGAAGTACCATATCTTAGTGCAATTGGCGCACTGATGTACCTTGCTAATTATACACGTCCTGCTATATCATTTGCTTTCAATTTATTAGCAAGATATAGTTTTCCACCTACACGAAGACATTGGAATGAAGTCACGCATGTACTTCGTTACCTTGAAGGTACAATGGATATCGGTTTGTTTTATTCAAATGAATCAAAGTCAGATTTAACTGGTTATGCAGATGTAGATTATTTATCTGACCCTCATAATGGTAGATCACAAACAGGCTATCTATTTACATGTGGTGATAGAGCTATTTCATGCAGATCTGTAAAACAAACCATAACAGCCACATCATCCAACCATGCAAAAATTTTAGCACTACATGAGGCAAGTCGAGAATGCGCTTGGTTAAGGTCAGTAATTCAACATATACAAGAAACTTGTGGTTTTTCTTCTGAGAAAATGATTGCAACAACTTTGTATGAAGATAACACTGCATGCATTGCTCAAATGAAAGAAGGGTAAATTAAAGGAGATAGGACAAAACATTATTCACCAAAGTTCTTCACTCATGATCTTCAAAAGAGCGGTGCTATTAACATCCAACAAATTCGCTCATGTGAAAATTTAGCAGATCTTCTGACAAAGTCATTGTCAAGCAAAACTTTTGAACAATTAATAAGGAAGATTGATCTTCGTCGTCTTAGAGATTATTACATGCATGAGGGGGAGAAATAAATATGTTCTGCACTCTTTTTTCCTTCATCACGATTTTGTCCCAATGGGTTTTCCTGGTAAGGTTTTTAACGAGGCAGCCCTCAAGCAAAGGATGTTGTACTCTTTTTCCTTCACTAAGATTTTTTCCCACTGGGTTTTTTTATCTCTCAATAAGTTTTTAATGAGGCAAATCCTTAATAGACATCCAATGGGGAGTATTCTGAATAAAGTGGATGTCTAATGCAATTGTAACTCCTAGGCATTATTCCTTATTATTATTAATCATTGTATATGTTAAATGCAAATCATAGGTTACAATACTTGAGCCTATAAATAGGACTCATATGACACTTGTAGAAGATACCTTTCAAGAGTGCAATACAATAGCTCTATTATTCTCTCATCTTCTATTCTTGTTCTTTCTCTATTTGAGTTTATTTCATAACAGTGTGTCAATATTATGAATTTCCCTATTTGAATCCTTTTTTATATTTAGACTATGTTTGACCCGTCCCATCCGCTAGCGAATAGCGGATGATAGTTGTGAATGAAATTAGCGAATGAAGAGTACACGTGTTTGGTAAGCACTAGCATTTATCGTTTTTTGGGTAGCGTTTTTTTTCAAACGCTACTTCAAGTAGTGTTTTTTCAAACGCTAGCGGATAGCATCTCACCTTTTTTGGTATTTTTACCCTTTTTATTTTTCTTAAATTACTTCTCTATCCTTATTAAATAAATTTAATCATGAATTAAATAAATATATCATTTTATGTCAGTTTACATTTATCAGCTAATTCAACCGCTAGTTTTACCAAACACATCATTTGTTATAAGCTAGCTTATCCGCTATCCGCTCATCCGCTATCCGCTAGTTTATCAGTTATCCGCTACTTTTTACCAAATAGAGCCTTATGCGTCTCATCCGCTAGCGGATAGCGGATGAAAGTTGCAGACAAAAGTAGTAGGTGAAGAATACATGTGTTTGGTAACCACTAGCGTTTTTTCAAATGCTACTTCAAGTTGTGTTTTTTCAAACGCTACCGTATAGCGGATAACCTTTCACTTTTTTTGGCATTTTACCCTTTTTATTTTTCTTAGCATTTTTCTCTATCCCTATTAAATAAATATATTTTATGTCATTTTACATTTCTCATGTAGTTCAAACACTACTTTTACCAAACATGCTAACTCTTGATTTGCAATTTGCAATTAACAATTAACACAAATTTTTGGAATGGCACTTCAATGAAGAATATTCGGCCATGATCTGATTTAGCATGTTATTAGGGGAATTATTTCAAAGAAATTTGAATAGGCATGGCAACATAACCCGAACCCGCGGGTACCCACCCGACTCCGTCCCGAGTTTGACGGGGAAAACCCGCTTTGACCGAAGACGGGTTTGGGTTTGGATGTTGATACCCACTCCGTCCCCGCCCCAAACCCGCTCGACAAAACATAAATTAATTATTTTAATTTATTTCATGCATATTTACTCATTCATTTTGTTTCATAAATTTTGTTTATTTTTAATTTTGATCTATTTCCTATAGAAAAATCTATTTTAATACTTTTAACTTTATTTTATCACTGTATAATTATTATTATTTTATTTTATTAATTATTATAAATATATTTTTTGTATTTTTCCAATAAATTTGTGGCAGAAACGGGTACCCGCGGGGAACCCGTCCCCATTTGGGACGGGGTTGGGGGATGCAAAACCCGACCCCGATAGAGGTAGGGGCGGGATGGGGAATGCCAAACCCGGCCCCGACCCGCCCCGTTGGCATGCCTAAATTTGAATGCTACTTGATTTGTTTTTGTTCCGGACTGGGCAAAAGCCCACCCCGCTGAAGATCCGGCCCAATCCAGCGTTGGACCTGGCCTAGGCAAACAGCCTGGGTCTGTCTCGCTGGGTCTGTCTCTCTGGGTCAGCCTCTCTGGGCCTGCCTCTCTAGCTCTGCCTACTGCGCTGAGCTCAACGGTTGAGATCAGCTTCTGCTAATCAGACGACTCAGGTTCAACCTAGGCTAGGCGTGATGTAACGCCCCGAATATTTAATTAATTATTTAATTAATTTATTTAGTGATTAAGTGTGTGAATTGTTGAAGTTGGGAAATTAGTATAGTTGCTACGTTGATTTGTATCTAATTGATTGGTTGACTAAGTCTAGAAAATAATATTAGAGTAATAATATTACTTATTATTGAATGGGCCTATTTTTATGAAGAAATAGTAATATAAGGGGGTGTGAAGAGTGGGCCCATAAGGCTAATCAGAAAAATAAAGGGAAGTATAAAAGGATCAGAATTAGGTTAAGTTGTCATAAGCTGAAGAAAAAAAATAAGGATTAGAGAGGAAACCTAGAAGCTAAGAGAGGAGGAGAGGCGCGACTTGAGAGAGAACCAAGGAAGGGGCGGCGAACTCATCAACCTAGGAGGGCTGCGAAATCTTCAAAACCCAGGTAAGGGTGGGGTTCTAACTCTATAATCGGATATACGAAGGGCCTTATGTAGGGAATTAAGGGATCCTATGCGTTCGTTTAATCCTTGAAAATCTATTGTTGTTGTTTGAAACGATTTGTTGATGTTTGAATGTATATGTTGATGATTGAAATCGGTTTAGGATTTTTATGAACACAATAATGCACAAAACCTAGGTCCTGGGCGCCACGGGTGCCATGTCTGGCCGCCCTGTTACTGTTGATGTTGCTGGCGCACTAGGCGCCATGGGCGCCATGTCTGGCTGCCCTGTTGCTCTTGTTGTTGCTGGCGCACTGGGCGCCATGGGCGCCATGTCTGGCCGCCCTGTTGCTGTTGCTGGCGCCATGGGCGCCATGTCTGGCTGCCTTTTTGCTGTTGCTGTTCTGGGCGCACTGGGCGCCATGGGCGCCATGTCTAGCTGCCCTGTTGTGGTTCTGGGCGCAGTGGGCGCCAAGGGCGCCAAGTGTGGCTGCCCTGTGTTGTTCTGGGTGCAGTGGGCGCCAAGGGCTCCAAGTGTGGCTGCCATGTGTTGTTCTGGGCGTAGTGGGCGCCAAGGGCGCCAAGTGTGGCTTCCCTGTGTTGCTGCTGGGCGCAGTGGCCGCCAAGTGTGGCTGCCCTGTGTTGTTGCTGGGCGCAGTGGGCGCCAAGTGTGGCTGCCCTGTGTTGTTGCTGGGCGCAGTGGGCGCCAAGTGTGGCTGCCCCGTTTTGTTGCTGGGCGCCATGTGTGGCTGCCTCGTTCGGTTGTTGGGGCGCATTGGGCGCCGTCTTGTGTATTGTTGGGCGCTCTAGGCGCGTTAGGCCATGGTTGGCTAACTGTTGGTTAAGTCGTTAATTTGTTGAATTGTTGATGATGTTGCACCTAGTTGGATTACCTCTATTTATTGGCAAGATGATGTGTTGTAGGCCTATGGCCAACGTTGAGATCCCGTTGTTATTGTGCTGCTATGCAACCGTTGTTATTGACTGCCTGAGCATTTATCATCGCGTCGCATGCATAGCACCCCACGTTGGCCTGGACTGGCAAATTATGTTGAAATTATGTTGAAGGCTTATGCCTTGTTGATGTCTCTATTTATTGGCAGATTTTTACGTTGGGAGTTCTGCTCCGATGGTACCACATGCATGTGCATAGTATTGAGTCGCATTCATATTGCACCCTTAAGTGACTATGTTGATAACTTGTGATTGATCAAAGTTGATTGTTGGCTGTGAAATGGCGAATCCATATCCTCTAATTCTAATATACTATTTTTCATATGTCCTATTATATTGTTTGATATCTCACCCCTTCTTTTTGAATGTTACCCTCCTGTTGGTAACATGCAGGTAATCACGAATGAAGGCTGCTTACCTTCGTTTGATCGAGTCGGTGTCGTCGCTCTGATACGTAACACTCGGGGGGGGTGAACACGTGTTTTCCTTATTGCTTTGCTATGTTATTTTATTGTTGAAGCTTAAAGTCGTTATTATCAAGGATTTTGTTGTTTTGAGCTTTCTTAAGTTGGTTAAAGACGCCACGATTATTTTGAATTGACTTTTGTTGTGAATCCGCTGCGTAGTAATGAAGATGACTTGTTTTTGAATACTAAAAGGTTATTTATTGGTTCATCCAAAAGTAAAGTGTTATGTATCTGTTTTCACAGGTGAATTAATCATGTTTGCTGTTTTTAAGAAGAGGGTGTGGCACTCCATTCATTTGTTGACCCCTTCCCGCGTCTATAAATACGTCTCTACCCCCCTCCAATCAGGTACGCTTCGCTCACTTGTGCCTCTCATTGACTTCCATTTGCTGACTTAGGCATCAGAGTGTCTGCAGGTGCCCGACCCCCCGAGTCCAACCTCGGGGGAAGTCGACTCTGGCTAATCCAACCTCGAAAGCTCCCGACCTCTACATCAGAGCGGACGACTTCAACATTCATCTCAACTCCTGCTCACCTCGGATACCACCAGGGTTGGACTCGGATGAAAGACCTCCAAGCTCGGATGAAAGACCTCCAAGCTCGGATGAAAGATCTCGCCATTCCAGACGTATTTAGATGGACCTCGAATCTACCGCCGTGAGTTATCTTTCTCTCTCTCTTATGTTCCGTTCTGAACAGTTTTCATATTTAAGATCATTATGAATGAAATTCCAAGAGTAACTTGGGGATATATATATATATATATATATATATATATATATATATATATATATATATATATATGGGATTTATATTATGAGAGGAAGTTTATTGTGAGTGATGAGAGGATTAAATATTAACCTTAGATTAAATCTGATTGATTGTAGCCTCACGTGACATCTCTCTCCAATCTCTCTACACCTTATTTTTTACCTAAATCTTCGGTGCCCATTACCCAACTATGTTCCTCTTTTGCGCGCCTTTCTTTCCCTCCTTTTGCATTCTCATTTTTCCCTCTTTATCATGTGAACTAGAATCTGTGGAATTTTTGTTAAAATATAAGTAGTAAGCCCACTAGTTGGTTAGTGAGACCCATTAGATAGTGAGTCCATTGGATAGTAGGTCCATTAGTTGGTTAGTATATAAGGTAGATGGTAGTCTCATTTATGACCTACCTCTTCCCATTTTGTTATATTTCACCACTTTCAATATAATAGTCATTTAGGGTTTTTCTCCTAATCTTCTATGGATGCCATTATTTTTAAGATGGTATCAGAGCAAACACGGTATCCTCCATAGTTTCACGGCATCTAGGTCACCTTTTTTGGAGTGAATGTTGTGGAGACGCTGGAAGAAGCTTGAAGGGGCCGAATAGCTGGTCGAAGACTTCTAGGAGCTATGTACCTCAACTGCTACCAATTTGGATTGTTCTTCATTTTCCTTACTTTGATATCTTTGTATTGCTTATCTCAAGCTGGAGTGTTGTAAACACCGTCCAGCTTGCGGGAGGCTGTTAAAATATAAGTAGTAAGCCCACTAGTTGGTTAGTGAGGCCCATTAGATAGTGAGTCCATTGGATAGTAGGTCCATTAGTTGGTTAGTATATAAGGTAGATGGTAGTCTCATTTATGACCTACCTCTTCCCATTTTGTAATATTTCACCACTTTCAATATAATAGTCATTTAGGGTTTTTCTCCTAATCTTCTATGGATGCCATTATTTTTAAGAATTTTCATCTTATTTCCGTATGATTTTTCCATCTCTGTTCCATGTGCCGCTGCCGCTGTCCGTCACTGCTATTTCATCGCTGCTATTTCACTGTTGTTCCGTGTGCTGTTGTTGCCGTTGTTCCATCGCCGCTGTTTTGCGGTTGTTCTGTGCGTTGTTTTATACATATATATATATATATATATATATATATATATATATATATATATATATATATATATGGGTGGAGTTCAAATTATTCCAAGAGTAACTTTTGTAAGAGTGTGTAAATTCGCTTCGAATTTGATCCCCACTCTACTCTTGGTGTAAGTCCCATCAACTCTTAGAGAAAATAAGTTCAATTCAACGTATATTATACTTTTAAAAATACAAGTAAACTAGAGACTATAAGATTCTATAGCTACGGATATTCAATTTCAATAATTTTTGGTATGCTTCATAATCAACATAATATGAAACTATTCAAAGGTTGGATCGATAAAATTTAATGTCTACAAAAAGATATTAAGTGGAGTAACTCTACAAAAGTTACGCTTGGAGTAAGTTGATCGTACTTTTTTTCATTCTTAGGTCTTATTCCCATGGGATTTTGGTCTAGAGAGGTTTTAATGAGGCCCATTGTATTGCTAATGGTTGGGGTGCCTATTTTCACTCCCTTTAATAGAACTTTTGCTTATAAAAAAAGACAAAATATCTCCCGGGGTCTCTTCACTTTTTGTTGTTGTCAAAACTCTTTAAGTCCTAACCGTGGGTTCGGCCAAAGGTTTGGACAAGCTTTTGATTCCTCTGTTGTTCAAGCGATTGCGCCAAGGAGGGAACTCTGCTCCTTGACCGTGGGTATCCTGACTCCTCTAGAAAGGGCCAGGTTAGGTGAGAGGGGACTGTGAGGTTTGGATTATACTACTGGCTAATGCATAAAGATAAAGATAAAAGTGCGATAAAGATAGATAAAATAAACATAGAGTTTTTGATTTGATTGATGATCTCTTCTGTACAATTACTCTTCCTGTTTATATACATAGGCCCTCGTCGGCCACTAACACGGCCATCATTTGCCTACCGTTGGATCAATCTAAGATCAACGACTATCATTGTTGCTAAGCCCTAAGGAGGCGGGATAACCCCCCATGATCTCACTAGCACAGTTAATGGGGTGAACTCCCTCACTCCGCTTTTCAAGGCTTCGCTCCTTCGATTGATCTTCAACTGCTCCCACGTACTATCTCTGTGCCTTCTCTCTTACGTGTCTTCCAAGTAAAACTGCCACCTTACCTCAGCCACTTGGTTCACTCAGCTAACCTTAGTCCCTGAACAATAACTCAGGCACCCGAGCCTACCCTGGCCGTGGCACTCTATAGGCTGAGGCTGTACTCTCCCTCGGTCTTGCTCGTGGCTCCTCGGGCTAACCCCTTCCTCAGGGAGTGGTCTAGTGATATGCCCCGAGGGCTTCTCTTGATCATTTTCTTAGGCAATTATCTCTTAAAATCCTTGTATGGTGGCCTACTTCAGCACTCCAGTTCTACCCACTTCTTCAATCAGCCCTCAGCCCACGACCTAATTATTTTTGGGTGTTAACAATTTCGCCCCGTTTTTTGTTGTCGTATGGCCATGAGGACGTGACTGATAGTGCAAAAACCCCTTGACATGACTTGATGTGACCGTTTGAAGTGACTAACCTTTCGTTCCGTGACACTTGGCATTCTGTTTTCGCGCGGGATGATAGGGCGGCGCAACGGTTCCCAAGGTCTGCGAAAACCATAAATAGCTACAGCCACGCGATACTGTTTACCTTCATCGGACACGCTTCGCTCTTTCCTTCTTTCATCTCTTCCTCTCGAAACAGAGCCCTTTTACGCCATTACTATACATGTCTCTCTACCATGTCTTCAAACTCGGATTCCCAGAACCGCAACCATAGCCAAGGCGGAGATGGTGACCAAACGAGCTCCCTTCTTCTGACCCCTCCTCGGGGATCGCTCCTCCTGAGGTTTCTCCACAGGATATCCTTGTCGCCGCCTCAGGAGGAGTGAAGGATCGTTACTGACCCTGTGAGGTGTTGGACTATATGATAACCTTAGAGGGGGTTAAATAAGGTTATATGCTAAAAATGAAGTCTTTTGATTTTCAAAAATTTAACGATGCACGTTTAAATCGAATGCGGAAAATAGGATTTAAACTATATGCAATTCCTAAGCAAGCTATAACTTTGACAGAGCCAATTATAGTGATATTGAACGCTAACCACAATAATATCAAATGTAACAATAAACAAAAATAATGAAAAGCAAAGTAAAGATAAGGGAAAGAGATACACCGTGATTTTTAAGAGGTTCGGGATAAAAGCCCTACGTCCTCGGCCTCCGGCTTTGCAACCTTTGGACTTGATAATAACCACTATATGAGAAGAACTGCTTCAACGTCTTACAAGCAAGCAACTTCCCTATAGCTACCACACCAATCTTAATTTTCCCCAAATTGAGAACCCAAGCTCCCCGCTAAGGATTTCGCTACAATCCAATCTCCCCGAATGAATTACCCAAGAGAACTTCCCAGGATTTCACAATAACCAAGAATATATGAATACAACTGAAAATTAGGTTCCAATCACTCAAGCAGTATAACAATATTGTAGTTGAGAGAGATGAGAGATTTGGATTCAAAGATGAAGAACTTGAAGTAAGAATATGACAGTGAGAGTCCTGTTCTTTTCTTCTTTTTGATTCGTAAGTTGTGCGTTGTTGTGCGCTCTCATGAAAAACCCTAAGTCCTGTTTATAGGGTTTGTAAAAATATGACCGTTGAAGCACTTTTTAACACTATTGTACAATCGATTGTTTGCTTATAAAAACATAGTTTGAAATCGATTATGTGCTTTAAGTAAATAGGGAGAAATCGATTTGTGGCTTCCAAAACAAGTTAAAAAATTGATTCCTTGCTTAAGAGAAAGCAAGTCATAAATCGATTTAGTGCTTAATACAACTAAGACAAGAATCGATTGTTTTCTTCCCAACACAAGTTCTTTTAAAACCAAGTCATGAATCGATTTTTCTCTTTAAACTATAAAGCCATAAATCGATTTCCATACTTTAAAAAAACAAGGTCAAAATCGATTTGGTTCTTCAAATACACAAAGTCATCAATCGATTGTTTTCTTTTCAAAACTAGTTCTTTCAAAAACAATCTAATATGGAAATCGATTTCTAGCTTAAAGTACCAAATCAAGAATCGATTCTTTACTTCAAAAACAAGTTCTTTTAAAACACTAACCCGTGAATCTATTTTCTTTAAAAAACAACAATTCATTATATGTGCCTAACCTATTAGCATTCTTTTATATAAAATATTTTTTCAAGCCTAGCTCAATTCTATTTTAACAAAACGGTTCTATTTTAAGAAGATCATCTCTCAACTACAAAAGTCATAATGCTAAAGTGATAGGATCTTACACATGTCCTATCAAAAGCAAAATAACACAAAGTCTTGAATGCTTGAGTTGCTTCTCCTCCTAGCCGCTACACTTTAAAATATCCTATGCTTTGATTCATGCCCTGTACTTTTGTTCAACTGTAACCATTAGTAGACAGATTGTAATTTGTTATCATACAAAACAAAGAGTGTTTGACCTTGGTTCAACAAACTCCCCCTTTTTGATGATAACAAATTACCTTATGCATAGGGAGGCGATAAACAAGAAACAACGGCAAAAGCCCCCCCTTAGCATAAGCATAAAAAAACTAATCCAATGATATTGAAATAGACAAGCAGAGCAGCAAATCTTTGCAAGTCTTTCTCCCCCTTTGTTTTCATCAAAAAGGAGGGAAAACACATAACAATCACATAGCACATTATAACCTGGAAAAATCAAGCATACCGAGCTCTCTCCGGATCTTACAAACTTGAGCTTCGGCGAGGGGTTTCGTGAAGATATCCGCTAGTTGGTCATCGGTGCCTACAAACTGTAATGATATGCTCCCCCTAGAAACATGGTCTCTAATGAAATGATGCCGTATTTCTATATGCTTAGTTCTAGAGTGTTGGATGAGGTTCTTAGCAGTGTTAATGGTGTAACACCCCATTTCTACCCGGTAAAATAATACGAAAAATCAGAGTTTATAAAAATAAAATTCCAACAAATGAATGGAGTGCCACACTCTCTTCTAAAAAACAGCAAACATGATTAATTCACCTGTGAAAACAGATACATAACACTTTACTTTTTGGATGAACCAATAAATAACCTTTTAGTCTTCAAAAACAAGTCATCTTCATTACTACGCAGCGGATTCACAACAAAAGTCAATTCAAAATAATCGTGGCGTCTTTAACCAACTTAAGACAGCTCAAAACAACAAAATCCTTAATAATAACGACTTTAAGTTTCAACAATAGCAAAACAATAAGGAAAACACGTGTTCATCCCCCCGAGTGTTACGTATCAGAGCGACGACACCGACTCGATCAAACGAAGGTAAGCAGCCTTCATTCGTGATTACCTGCACGTTACCAACAGGAGGGTAACATTCAAACAGAAGGGATGAGATATCAAACCATATAATAGGACATATGAAAAACAGTATATTAGAATCATAGGATATGGATTCACCACTTCACAGCCAACAATCAACTTCGATCAATCACAAATTATCAACATAGTCACTTAAGGGTGCAATATGAATGCGACTCAATACTATGCACATGCATGTGGTACCATCGGAGCAGAACTCCCAACGTAAAAATCTGCCAATAAATAGAGGCATCAACAAGGCATAAGCCTTCAACATAATTTCAACATAATTTGCCAGTCCAGGCCAACGTGGGGTGCTATGCATGCGACGCGATGATAAATGCTCAGGCAGTCAATAACAATGGTTACATAGCAGCACAACAACAACGGGATCACAACGTTGGCCATAGGCCTACGACACATCATCTTGCCAATAAATAGAGGCAATCCAACTAGGTGCAACATCATCAACAATTCAACAACTGAGCCAACAACTTAGCAACTTAACAAATTAACAGTGTGACCACTCAACCAACAGTTAACAGCTTCACAAATCAACGATTAACAAATTAACGACTTAACCAACAATTAGCCAACCGTGGCCTAACGCGCCTAAAGCGCCCAACAATCCACAAGACGGTGCCCAATGTGCCCCAACAACCGAACGAGGCAGCCACACATGGCGCCCATGGTGTAACACCCTAAACATTTAATTAATTTATTTAATTAAGTATTTAGGAATTTATTTAATTTATTGGGTATAAAATTTAATTAATTAAAATTATATTAATTTGTGATGGTATTAGGAAAAGGAGGTGCCACTTGGGTGAGCTGGGCTTAAGTGAAAAAGCCCAAGCCCATGGTCCAAGTGATATGCGAAGTGGTGAGACATTGAGAGGCTAGGGTTTGTTGTTGGCATTTGCGAAAACTTGAGAGAATAGAGGAAAGAGAGGAGAGGCGCGCCGTGGAGAGTAGAGGAAGAGAGGAGGAGGTCGCAAGCTCCAAGGAGAAGAGAAGAACGTGATTCTGTTGCCGTGGTTCCGTTCGTGATCGTCTCGAGGGCGCCTATTCTTCAACTTCGAGGTAAGGGGATGTCCTATCTATTTATATAATAGATCCTATGATAGGTTTTAAGTAGAGATAGCCTAGATCTAATCCGTGAGTATGATTACGTGTAAATTCATGTTGTTAATTCGACTGGTATGCGTTTTGATGAATTTGATGCTCAAAGATCCATGGTTGGTGTTATAGGCGCCTAAGGCGCCATGTTTGTGTTTGTGATGTGCTGAATTTTTGATGTTTGGGGGTTAATTTGATGATCCTAAATGTGTTCATGAGTTGTGGTAATTTGGTGTGGTGGTTAGTCATGCGAGAAATTTGAAGAAAAAATAGTTGCGCTGAAATTATGTTGAATTCTGTGTTGCTGAAGGTGTTCTGGGCGCCAGGCGCCCTGTGCTGGGCGCCAAGGGCGCTAGTGTGTGTTGCTGTGAGTGTGTGCGTGGAGCGCTGGGCGCTGAGCGCCCGTGTGCGCGTGTTTCTGTGTTGCGCCAAGGCGCTGGGCGCTGAGCGCCCGTGTGTTGCGTGTGTGCGTGTTGCGTTTTGCTGGGCGCCCAGGGCGCCAGTTTTCCAGGATGTCTCAAAATGTTTTCGAAAACTGTTTTCGCTATATCTTTTGACTCGGACATCCGTTTTAAACGTTTCAAAAAGTGTTGGAAAGCTCTTTCAGTTGTCTACCTGTGTGTCCCATTTTTAAAATAAAAACTTATAATTTCCGAAGGTTGCTGGGCGCCTAAGTGGCTGTCCCCGGTGGTCACTGCTGTGACATTGAAAAGATGTTTTGGTGTCGTTAAAAATCTCCTTTTTGTATAACCAGTGGTTTCAACGTCTTAGTGTTAAAAGTGATGGTTTTGATGATGATGCCCCTAGTGGCTAGTTAAATGACTGTTTTGCCCTTAGTGGCTAATATTATTTGTAATGACGAGTTAAAAGACTGTTTTGCCCTCAGTGGCTAATATTATTTGTAATGACGAGTTGAATGACTGTTTTGCCCTTAGTGGCTAATATTAATTGAAATGACGAGTTAAATGACTGTTTTGCCCTTAGTGGCTAATATTATTTATAATGACGAGTTAAATGACTGTTTTGCCCTTAGTGGCTAATATTATTTGTAATGACGAGTTAAATGACTGTTTTGCCCTTAGTGGCTAATATTATTTATAATGACGAGTTAAATGACTGTTTTGCCCTTAGTGGCTAATATTATTACTTATAATGACGTGTAAATGAAGATGATGCCCTTGGTGGCTAGTAAATGACGCTTTTGCCCTCGGTGGCTATTGTTTGAGTTGATGATGTTTGTGATTAAGTGACGACGAAAACCCAGTGACGTTTTGAGGCCTAAAAGGCTAAGTGATGTTAAGGCCTAAAAGGCTAAGTGATGTTATTGGTGTGTGAATTGTGAATTGACAGGTGCTGTGCCTTTATTTGGCAAATTGGTAAGTGATGGGTCACATAGTTGACCGTGATTGTGTAATTTGTGCGTGATGCATGTTATAGTGTCTCATGCATCCCATATGCATAAACCCAGTGACGTTTTGAGGCCTAAAAGGCTAAGTGACGATGAGGCTGTAATGGCTAAGCGACATTTGTGAAAAGGTACCTCATGCATATGCCCGCGAGTGGGTTGCATTTCATATGCCTGCATGACATTGTGATGAGTTAATTATAATGATGTGATTGATGATTGTGACGTGAGTAATTTAGAGCTGTAACTTGACTTATTATTTATCATATGATTTATTATATGAATTGAATTGGACTCACCCTTCTGTTTGAATGTTACCCCCATGCGGTAACGTGCAGGTGATTGCGAGTGAAGGACTAGGTACCTTTACTAATTCGAGTCGAGTCGTCACGCTCTGATACGTAGCACTCAGGGGGTGGGACGAACTTAATGTCATGAATGTTTTTGGTTGTTAAGTTTTGTTGACAATTCTGTTTTATTTTATTATTCCGCTGCTTAGATGATTTTATTGACGTTGAGTTTTATTGCGATGATAACTGTGGTTTTGAGATTCGCCTGTGTGATGTGCTACGTAATACCTGGTTATTATGTTTTGAGCCGTTTTATTGAGAAGTGTGGTTTTTATTGAAGTATGTGTAATATGCCTCGTGCGAAACAAAATTTTGAAAACTCTGATCTTTTTCCAATTAAGTTAATGGGTAGAAAAGGGGTGTTACATTAGTGGTATCAGAGCAGTTCGGTCTGTCCGGCCAAGTTGTCCAGTCGTAATGTCAACTGACAAAGGTGTGTTGTCAGTTATATCTAACTATTGTTTGTTTGTAGCAAGTGAGTTGAGATGGCTGGGAGGATCGCTGCTGTTGTTGTTGAGCTGCTGCTGTTGTTGAGCTGCTGCTGCTGATGTTGGGCTGCTGCTGTTGTTGGGCTGCTGCTGATTGTGGTAGGAAGTTGTGTGTAGGTTATAGGCAGTTGAATAAGGTATCTATCAAGAATAAGTATCCGCTTCCGAGGATCGACGATTTGATGGATCGGTTAGTGGGTGCCCGTGTTTTCAGCAAAATTGATTTGAGGTCTGGATATCATCAGATTAAAGTAAATGATGAAGATGTTCAGAAGACAGCGTTCAGGACGAGGTATGGGCATTATGAATATTCAGTGATGCCGTTCGGTGTGTCCAATGCACCTGATGTATTTATGGAATATATGAATCGTATTTTCCATAATTACCTAGATCGGTTTGTGGTGATCTTCATAGATGACATTCTAGTTTATTCTAAGTCGGAGGAAGAGCATGCTGAGCACCTGAAGACATTATTGGAAGTTCTTAGAGAGAAAAAGTTGTATGCTAAATTATCAAAGTGTGAGTTCTGGCTGAAAGAGGTGAGTTTTCTTGGGCACGTGATTTCTGGTAATGGTATTGCAGTTGATCCGGCAAAAGTGGAAGCAGTATTAGAGTGGGAGGCTCCGAAGTCTGCAACAGAGATTAGAAGCTTTTTGGGTTTGGCTGGGTACTACAGGAGGTTCATCGAGGGTTTTTCCAAGTTGGCCCTTCCGTTGACTCAGTTGACTTGTAAGGGTAAAGTTTTTGTTTGGGATGCTCGCTGTGAGGAAAGTTTTATGGAACTGAAAAAGAGATTGACAACGTCGCCTGTTTTGACGTTGCCTAATCCGGAGGAACCGTTTGTTGTGTATTGTGACGCCTCGGAGATGGGTCTGGGTGGTGTGCTGATGCAAGATGGAAAGGTTGTTGCGTATGCGTCGAGGCAATTGCGGGTTCATGAGAAAAATTACCCTACGCATGATTTGGAATTGGCTGCCGTGGTATTTGTGCTTAAGATTTGGAGGCGCTACCTTTATGGTTCGAGGTTCGAAGTGTTCAGTGATCATAAGAGTCTAAAGTACCTGTTCGATCAGAAAGAGTTGAATATGAGACAGCGTCGGTGGTTGGAGCTCTTGAAGGATTATGACTTTGGTTTGAATTATCATCCCGGCAAAGCTAATGTCGTGGCTGATGCTTTAAGCAGAAAGTCTTTGCATATGTCGGCAATGATGGTGAAAGAATTAGAGTTGATCGAGGAATTCAGAGATTTGAGTTTGGTTTGTAAAATGACACCTCGCAGTGTCAAGCTGGGAATGTTAAAGATCGATAATGATTTCCTGGGCAGCATCAGGGAAGCTCAGAAGTCAGATGTCAAGTTAGTAGATTTAATTAATGGGGTTGGTCAATCTGAAGATGAAGCTTTCAAATTAGATTCCAGTGGTGTGTTGAGGTTCCGGGGTAGGATCTGTGTTCCGGATGATGAGGAGATGAAAAAGGCAATTTTAGCACCCACTGAGCCCAGCAACAACACAGGGCAGCCACACTTGGAGCCCTTGGCGCCCACTGCGCCCAGCAACAACACAGGGCAGCCACACTTGGCGCCCTTGGCGCCCACTGCGCCCAGAAGCACAACACAGGGCAGCCACACTTGGCGCCATTGGCGCCCACTGCGCCCAGCAACAACACAGGGCAGCCACACTTGGCGCCCTTGGCGCCCACTGCGCCCAGAACCACAACATAGGGCAGCCACACTTGGCGCCATTGGCGCCCACTGCGCCCAGCAACAACACAGGGCAGCCACACTTGGCGCCCTTGGCGCCCACTGCGCCCAGAACCACAACACAGGGCAGCCACACTTGGCGCCCTTGGCGCCCACTGCGCCCAGCAACAACACAGGGCAGCCACACTTGGCGCCCTTGGCACCCACTGCGCCCAGAACAACACAGGGCAGCCACACTTGGCGCCCTTGGCGCCCACTGCGCCCAGAACCACGACAGGGCAGCCAAACATGGGGCCCATGGCGCCCAGTGCGCCCAGAACAGCAACAACAACAGGGCAGCCAGACATGGCACCCATGGCGCCTAGTGCGCCAGCAACAGCAACAGCAACAGGGCAGCCAGACATGGCGCCCATGGCGCCCAGTGCACCAGCGCCCAGCAACCAAACGGACAGCCACATACGGCGCCCTTGGCGCCCAGCGCACCAGCGCCCAGCAACATCATCAAATGGCGCCCATGGCGCCCAGGACCTAGGTTTTGTGCATTATTGTGTTCATAAAAATCCTAAACCGATTTCAATCATCAACATATACATTCAAACATCAACAAATCGTTTCAAACAACAACAATAGGTTTTCAAGGATTAAACGAACGCATAGGATCCATTAATTCCCTACATACGGCCCTTCATATACCCGATTATAGAGTTAGAACCCCACCCTTACCTAGGTTTTGAAGATTTCGCCGCCCTCCTAGGTTGATGAGTTCGCCGCCCCTTCCTTGGTTCTCTCTCAAGTCGCGCCTCTCCTCCTCTCTTAGCTTCTAGGTTTTCTCTCTAATCCTTATTTTTTTCTTCACTTTATGACAACTTAACCTAATTCTGATCCTTTTATACTTCCCTTTATTTTTCTGATTAGTCTTATGGGCCCACTCTTCACACCCCCTTATATTACTATTTCTTCATAAAAATAGGCCCATACAATAATAAGTAATATTATTACTCTAATATTATTTTCTAGACTTAATCAACCAATTAATTAGATACAAATCAACGTAGCAACTATACTAATTTCCCAACTTCAACAATTCACACACTTAATCACTAAATAAATCAATTAAATAATTAATTAAATATTCGGGGTGTTACAAATGGCACTAGTGTTATCACATAGGATTGGCACATTTTCATATAACAAACCAAAATCCTCTAAAGTCTATTTCATCCACAGAACTTGTGCAACGCAATTTCCAATCGCCACATATTCGGCTTCAGCGGTGGACAAAGCAACACTGTTCTGTTTTTTACTAGACCAGGAAGTTAAACAAGGCCCTAAGAAATGACAGGTTCCACTAGTACTCTTCCTATCTAATGTACATCTAGCAAAATCAGCATCACAGAAACCGACCAAAGAAAATTGACTCGATTTCGGGTACCACAATCCAAAATCTATGGTCCCCTTAACATATCTAAGAATCTGTTTTACAGCTTTTAAATGTGATTCTTTGGGACATGCTTGAAATCGAGCACATGAGCATACAGCAAACATAATATCTGGTCGAGAAGCAGTTAAATACAAGAGACTACCGATCATACCTCAATACATCATTTCATTGACTGGTTTACCTTGCTCGTCCTTATCCAACTTTGTTGCAGTCGCCATGGGAGTACCAATTTCCTTTTCATCACTCATGTCATACTTCTTTAGTAGCTCCTTTGAGAACTTGTTTTGACATATGAAGATTTCTTCTTTCATTTGCTTTACTTGAAGTCCCAAAAAGAAAGTCAGCTCCCCCATCATGCTCATCTCAAACTCGCTAGTCATCATTTCAGAAAACTCCTTGCACAGATCATCATTAGTAGGCCCAAAAATAATATCATCAACATATATTTGAACTACAATGATATGTTTGCCCTTGGTTTTAAGGAATAAGGTATAATCAATCTTACCCTTTTTGAAACCATTTGCAATTAAATGTTTGCTTAGTCTCTCATACCAAGCTCTAAGACCTTGTTTTAATCCATAAAATGCTTTGTCAAGTTTGAAAACATTATTTGGGTTTTTAAAATCTTCAAAACCAGGGTGTTGTTTTACATATACTTCTTATTCTAAAAAACCGTTAAGGAAGGCACTCTTGACGTCCATTTGGTGTAGTTTGAAGTCCGTGTAACTAGCAAATGCCAATACTATACGAATGGACTCCAACCTAGCCACCAGAGCAAAAGTTTCTTCAAAATCCACCCCTTCAATTTGGTTAAAACCTTGAACAACTAAACGACTTTTATTTAATAAAACAACACCATTTTCATCAAGTTTGTTGCGAAAAACCCATTTAGTACCAATGACGGCTCTATCAACGGGTTTTTCAACTAAATGCCAAACTTTGTTCCGTTCAAATTGTTCAAGTTCCTTTTGCATTGACACAACCCATTCTGGATCATTTAAAGCTTCCTTAATATTATTAGGAACTATTTGAGAGATAAAAGCACTATGAAAGCATAAATGATTAAGAGAAGAACGAGTTGTTACCCCCTTTGATGCACTACCAATAATTTGCTCCATGGGATGATCTCGAACTGATTTCCAAGTTTTGGGCAAATCATCATGTGTTCTTCCATGGAGATGGTCATCGATGTCTTGGGGCTCTCGTTCCACTTCAGCTTCTTCTTGAGGTTCCACTTTCTCCTCGGCTTCTTCCACACTTTCACTGTTTGATTCAGGTATTCTCTTTATGATCACTTCAACCACTTCATCCTCATCATCAACTTTCTTAGCAAAAGGGTTAGTCTCATCAAAAGAAACATGTATTGATTCTTGCATACATTTATCAATTTTATTGTAAACAATATATGCTCTACTATGACTTGAATAACCCATAAAAATACCTTCAGTTGATTTTGCATCAAACTTACCCAACTTATCTTTTGTGTTGAGAATGAAGCACTTACTTCCAAAAACCTTGAAGTATGAAATATTTGGAGCTCTACCATTCCACAACTCGTATGGCGTCTTGTTAAGAGATGGCCTCAGGTATACCCGGTTGAGCACGTGACATGTTGTATCAACTGCATGGCCTCAAAAATATTTGGGTAGGTTGTGCTCGTTCAACATTGTTCTGCTCATCTCTTGTATGGTTCTATTCTTTCTTTCCACCACACCGTTTTGTTGAGGAGTCCTTGGAGCTGAAAAGTTATGATGAACACCATACTTTTCACACCAAGTCCTGAATGATGAATTTTCATACTCTCCTCCATGATCACTTCTAATTTCCTTGATGGCTAAGCTTTTCTCGTTGTGTAACTTTCTGCACAACTTAGCAAACTCATTAAAAGCATCACCTTTATTTGCAAGTAGAATGACCCAAGTATACCTAGAATAATCATCTACAATCACGAAGACATACTTGGACCCTCCTAAACTTACAACATCAATTTCACCAAATAAATCAAGATGGAGCAATTCAAGCACATTGTTAGTGGAAATAACCGGTTTTGGAATGAAAGAAGATCTATGCAACTTACCTAGCTGACATGCATCACACAATTGACCCTTTTCATATTTCAACTTGGGTAGACCTCTAACATGCTCATTCTTACTCAACTTAGATAAATGTTCTATACTAGCATGTCCTAGATGTCTATGCCACAGATCCACATCATCAATCAAGGAAGGCATGCATACAATATAATTACTCACATTATCAAAATCAACATAATATACATTATTTTCTCGAAAGCTAGTAATATAAAGTTTAGAAGATCTATGACTAATAACACATTTATCAACAGAAAAATGCACATCAAAATCACTATCACATAATTGGCTAACACTTAGCAAGTTAAACTTCACACCATCAACTAGTAAAGCATTTTTAATTTTGATTGTGTTTTCCTTACCCACACAACCTTTACCTATTACTTGAGCAGATTCATTATTGGCAAACTTTACAGATCCACTAGCTTTGTTGCTCAACTTCATGAATAGTGAAGCATCACCAGTCATATGCCTTGAGCATCCACTATCAACCATCCACACATTTTTCTTCTTGGATGACTGACCAACCTGCAAAAGGAACATTAACAACTAGTACGAGGTACCCAATTTTTGTTGGGTCCTTGGGGGTTAGTCATCAAGGGGCTTGTTTTCACAATCCACCTTGGTTTCTTACAAGCAGGTATAAGGGTACCAAGCTCACACAATCTACGAATAGGGCATCTATGAGAGCTATGGTTCCCTTTTTGACAATAAGTGCAAGAGAAAATAGTAGGTGTCTTACTTGAAGTGGCAGCTACAAAAATCACTTTCTTTTTCAGAACAGAGGAGGTGGAATTACCTTCATACCCAATACCTCTCCTATCAACATATTCTTGTTGGGAGTGAAGTATATTGGTTAAGGTCTTTTCACCTACCTCAAACTTTTTTAAAGATTCTTTCAAAATTTCATTTTCAACCTTGACTTTTTCAAAATTTTGTTAAAGCTCAAGAAGCTCAAGGTTGAAAGGTTTAGTTTTATGTAGCTCATTCTTCAACTTAGCTACCTCATTCTCAAGAGTCTCAATTTGAGTGAGCATGCTTTTGTTGCTCTTTGTCAAATTCTTAGATTTTACCAGAGTTTCATGTTCATCATCAAATAAATCATCATGCTCAAGTGAATCAGAAGGACTATGGTTAGTAAGGATTACCTTAGGGGTGTCATTTACCATAAGACAAACAACATTGGCAGCCTTCTCTTCTTCATCTGTTTCACTATCAGTGTCAAGATTGTCCCATGTAGCCTCAGGTGTGTCATTTTCCATAAGACAAACAGCATTTGCAACATCCTCTTCTTCATCTGTATCACCATCAGTATCTGGGTTGTCCCATGTAGCCTTCATGGCTTTCTTTTGTTGGTACTTGGATTTTAGCTTACGATAATTTACTTTGAGATGACCCGATTTGTTGCATTCAAAACATTTTGGTTGATCATCTCTTCTCTCATAACTGTCTTCTTTGTTGTACCCAGATTTCTTTGAATAGTCACCCTTTCCAAGCTTGTTGAGTCTCATGAACTTTTTGAATTTCTTGGCAAACATAGCCATGTCTTCATCATCAGATTCTTCATCAGACTCAACCTCTTTCCTTGCCATCTTAGGAGTCTTAGCAGCAAGAACAAGAGACTTCCTTTCTTTGACTGCTTCTTTTTCTTGAGCCTTTTTAGCGGCCAACACCACCTCAGATGCAAGAAGTGACCCAATCAAGTCTTCTTGAGGTAAAGTGCCAATATCTTTGGCTTCAGTGATAGCACAAGTCTTAGGAAAGAACTCACTAGTCAAGGATGCAAGAATCTTCCCATTCAAATCTTTTGTTGAATACTTCTTCCCAAGTGCTCTCAAGTTATTCACTATCAGATTTAATCTTTGGTGCATAGTAGCAACAGATTCACCTTCCTTCATTTTGAAAGCTTCATACTCATAAGTGAGAACTCTAAATTTTGTATCTTTCACTTGACTCGTGCCAACATGTGTTGCTTCCAAATAGTTCCAAATTTCTTTTGCTGTCTGACAACCTTTTACCCTTCCATACTCTTCTTCACATAGAGATAATTGAAGAATGTTTACTGCTTTGGCATTTAGAGATATTTTATCTAACTCAGACTTTCTCAGCTCACTCAAGTCAATGGCATAGATATCTTCAATAGGTACTTCCTCAGCTTTACCAGTAGCTTGAGATTTAGTAGTATCTCTGTCAACCGCAACACCAGGTTTAGTAATTTTGATTCTCATAGGAATAAGTGGTCCATCAACAATGATCCTTCATAAAGTGAAATCTATAGCCTGCACATGACATTTCATTCGACTACTCCAATAGTCATAGTTAGTCCCATCGAACAGGGGTGGCCTATTGAAGGACATCCCCTCTTTCATAAATGAACCCAGGATCAAAAATATATAAATAAAATAAAATTGCGAGATGTTAAGCTCTATATGCAGTTTCTAGCTACTGATACCAATTGTTGGGCTATATGATAACTTTAGAGGGGGGTGAATAAGGTTATATGCTAAAAATGAAGTCTTTTGATTTTCAAAAATTTAACGACGCACGTTTAAATCGAATGCGGAAAATAGGTTTTAAACTATATGCAACTCCTAAGCAAGCTATAACTATGACAGAGCCAATTACAGTGATATTGAACGCTAACCACAATAATATCAAATGTAACGATAAAACAAAAATAATGAAAAGCAAAGTAAAGTAAGAGAAAGAGATACACCGTGATTTTTACGAGGTTCAGGATAAAAGCCCTATGTCCTCGGCCTCCGGCTTTGCAACCTTTGGAGTTGATAATAACCACTATATGAGAAGAACTTCTTCAACGTCTTACAAGCAAGCAACTTCCCAATAGCTACCACACCAATCTCAATTTTCCCCAAATTGAGAACCCAAGCTCCCCGCTAAGGATTTCGCTATAATCCAATCTCCCCGATTGAATTACCCAAGAGAACTTCTCAGGATTTCACAACAACCAAGAATATATGAATACAACTGAAAACTAGGATCCAATCACTCAAGCAGTATAACAGTATTGTAGTTGAGAGAGATGAGAGATTTGGATTCAAAGATGAAGAACTTGAAGTAAGAATATGACAGTGAGAGTTCTGTTCTTTTCTTCTTTTTGATTCGTAAGTTGTGCATTGTTGTGCGCTCTCATGAAAAACCCTAAGTCCTATTTATAGGGTTTGTAAAAATATGATCGTTGAAGCACTTTTTAACACTATTGTACAATCGATTGTTTGCTTATAAAAACATAGTTTGAAATCGATTATGTGCTTTAAGTAAATAGGAGAGAAATCAATTTTTGGCTTCCAAAACAAGTTAAAAAATCGATTCATTGCTTAAGAGAAAGCAAGTCATAAATCGATTTAGTGCTTAATACAACTAAGACAAGAATCGATTGTTTTCTTCCCAACACAAGTTCTTTTAAAACCAAGTCATGAATCGATTCTTCTCTTTAAACTATAAAGCCATAAATCGAATTCCATACTTTAAAAAACAAGGTCAAAATCGATTTGGTTCTTCAATTACACAAAGTCATCAATCGATTGTTTTCTTTCCAAAACTAGTTCTTTTAAAAACAATCTAATATGGAAATCGATTTCTAGCTTAAAGTACCAAATCAAGAATCGATTCTTTACTTCAAAAACAAGTTCTTTTAAAACACTAACCCGTGAATCTATTTTCTTTAAAAAACAACAATTCATTATATGTGCCTAATAACACAAAGTCTTGAACACTTGAGTAGCTTCTCCTCCGAGCTGCTACACTTTAAAATATCCTATGCTTTGATTCATGCCCTATACTTTTGTTCAACTGTAACCATTAGTAGACAGATTGTAATTTGTTATCATACAAAACAAAGATTTTTTGACCTTGGTTCAACATGAGGCTTGCCAATCTACGATCTATGGCGTTCAGGTTATCCTCATCAGAAGATGTGCCAAGGAAAAAGAGGGAAAATCTTAGGGACATCGCCTTTCGGCTCCCGGAGATCTCTCGGGTCTATTCGGCATCCCACACTGTTCAGGACACTGCCCAACAAGCACTGGACCGCCTGAATACCCTGCAGGCAGAAAAGAAGATGTATATCTCAGTCTATGGTGAGAAGGAAGCGGAGCACCAATCACTGGTGATTGAGGAGGAGAACACCAGGCGCCGGATGGAGGAAATTGACTCTCTCATGACAGGGCTCCAATTAGAGTTGCAGGCTTTGCGCCCTAAGCAGGAGGAGACGGCTAAGAATCTGGCTTCAGTCACAGTCGAACAAGCTCGCTTGTATACCCAGAGTAAGCCTTTGGATCAACTCATTGAAAAGCTAGAGTCTCAGAAAGGGGTCTTTCTTTATGATAAGGAGCGCGACCAAAGCGACGTGCTTTCTGCAATAGCTTCCTGGGAAAGACTTCGAATCCGCTTGACAAACTCATCCACTGCAGCCTCTGCTTCAGCTGTCCTCCCCTTTGATCAAGAGGCACCCGAATTCGTAGAGGGGGAAGATTTCGGTGCAGCGAAGAGGTAGCCTGCTCCCATAACTAGTTTGATTTCTCACTAGGTCGTCGGTGTGTGGCGAGCCACCATGACAATTTTCTTCTTTTTTTAATCGTACCAACTTTCTTTTCCATGCATATTTTCCCATAGAGTAGGATAATACACCTTGAGATCTTTGCCATTGATTTTTGTTTCGAACTCTTCGCCGTCGAACGTAATAAAACGGTATGCGCCGCCGTCGTAGACTTCACTTACAATGTAGGGCTCGTCCCAGTTCGGGGACCACTTCACTACAAGAATTTTGTGCATTACCGCTGGGCTTTTTCCGGCGGAAAAAATCCGCCGGTAAATTTCCGGCGGACTTTTGCTGTTACCAGCGGATTTGTTCCGCCCGTAAATTACCGGCGGGCTTTCCTCAATTTCCGGCGGCTTTTAATCCCGCAGTAAATTACGGGCGGATTTTCCCTCTGTTTCCGGCGGAACTGTTCTTTAGAAAAAAACCATAAAAAAAGAACTGGATGCGCCGGTAATTACAGTTACCGGCAGAAATATTGCGTAATATTAAAAAAATATAAAAAGAAATCCGCCGGTAATACTGGTTTCCGGCCCATATATCCGCCGGTAATCACCGGCTACAATTTTTGCCGGAAGACAGACTTTTTGGCGGATGTTTTTGAAATTCAAATTTTTAAAATTCCGCCGGTAATCAGCAAGGCGGTTTTTTCAAAATTCGAATTATTCATAATTCCGCCGGTAAGCTCAACATTTCCGCTGGTAATTGCGTAATATCCGTCGGTATGCAGAAGATCCGTCAGTATGCAATTGATACTTCTGAAATTATTTTTTTAGCTGTTCTTTGGAGTTTGGTCGAATATTTATTTGAAGGAATCCGGAATTAGCGTCAAGTCAGACACTTGTCTTCACTACCAGTTAGTTATCAACTTATAGATATTATTAGTATTTAGTAAAAACTTATTTGATGTTGCTAGTTTATAAGTTTTTGTTAAAAAAAATAGATAAATTTAATTTGTTGTATAAAAATTAGATTGTAATTAATATTAGTTGTTTATGTATTTTAAAAAAATAAATACGAATTATTATATAATATAATAGTATATAATATAAGTAGTTTTTAAAATAAAAAAGTAAAAAGTAAAAAATAAATACGAATTATTATATAATATAATATAATATAATATTATTATATAAATAGTATTATATAATATAATAGTATATAATATAAGTAGTTTTTAAAATAAAAAAGTAAAAAGTAAAAAATAAATACGAATTATTATATAATATAATATAATAATATTATTTTATAAATAGTATTATATAAATACGAAATATTATATTATATAATATAATATGAATTATAAATATTAATTATTTTGTTCATTTATTGAAATAATTTGAAAAAAATAAATAAATAAAATTTGTTGTATAATTTTTAGATTAGATTGTAGTTAATATTTGTTGTTTATATTTTTAAATAAAATATATATGAATTAGTAATATATATTTGTTAAAAAAGTAAAATTAATATGATATAAAATGTTTCTAATTACTAAAAACAAATTATATTGTAATTATTTTATTTATTTTATTAATTAAAATAAAATTAGAGTAAATTATTTAGTAACACATTAATAGAGTTGTTCTAATACACATATATGATATATATATATATATATATATATATATATATATATATATTGTCCTATATATATTATAGGAACATCCACAAAAAAATGGATCGTAGTTGGATGTATGATCGAATGTATCCTGGAAGAGCTGGGTTGAAGCGACGTTTTGTGCAAGGAGTCGAAGAGTTTGTTCTTTTTGCTAAGCGTCAAAAAGAATTTGAGCGACATGGTGGAATTAGATGTCATTGCTCCAAATGTATGTTTCGATCTATAAAAAATGAAGGTGATGTTCGACTTGATTTGTACAATAATGGGTTTAAGCCAAATTATTGGATATGGACTTGTCATGGCGAGGTAGCAGCTGGAGTTCCTGCAGTTAAAAATGTTCCTGTTCAAGTAGAGGGTCCCACGTCAAGTCCAGTCGTAGCTTTCACATCAAGTAGTAATCCAACGACTACGGGATATCAGCCGCCGTTTGATGTTGTTCAAGGGATGATATCTAATGCTGTCGGTGTAAATTTGGATTTCGAAGAACCACAATATGATGCTGAAGAAGTTCCAAACGAGGAAGCTCAGAGGTTTTATATGTTTTTGAGTGACACAAATAAACCATTATTTGAAGGATCTACAGACTCTAAGTTATCAATGTGTGTTCGGTTGTTGGGTCTTAAGTCTCAATTTAACGTTGCGGAATTGTGCATGCAATTCATGGAGTGCTTACTTCCTATTGCCTTTAGTTCGTTGCCAACACACATTTTGAATCCGCTCATTGAAATAAGTCAATACTTTAAGAATTTGTGTTTTGCAACGCTAAAAGTGGATGACCTTACAAAAATGGAACAAGACATCCCACTTATCTTATGCAAGTTGGAGAGAATATTTTCGCCTGGTTTCTTTGATTCTATGGAGCATCTTCCTGTTCATCTCGCATATGAAGCTAAACTTGGCGAACCTGTCCAATACAGATGGATGTATCCGTTTGAAAGGTCAGTTAATATATATATATATATATATATATATATATATATATATATATATATATATATATATATGAAAGAAGTTTATATATATCATTTGGATTAGATGATTATTAACATATCATTTTCTGTAGGTTCATGGGTGATTCAAAAAGATCAGTTAAGAATAAAGCTAGAGTTGAAGGATCAATATGTTCTTCTTACTTACACCGTGAAACAACTCATTTTTGTTCTTATTATTTCAAGAATGAATTTGCTCCTACAAGCAGTCGAAATGAAATGGAAATTGAATGTCCAAGACATCATTTAGCTTTGTCTGTCTTTTGTCTACCTGGTCGTCCGTCTGGAAAGGAGTCAATTCATTGGCTAACAGAAGAAGAGTTAAATTCAGCCCATGTTCATGTTTTGTTAAACCGTACTGAGGTCCAATCATTCATTGAGTATGTATTTCTCGACCTAGCTATCTCAATTAGTTAGTAAATTAAACTACACTGTTGTGTAACGACAATTAATAATTTCTTATTAGGGAGTTCTTGTCATCAGTGGCAGTAAGTGAAGAACAATCTTCTGCTCATATTCATGCGCATTTTCCAACGTGGTTTAGGCAATGTGTGTATTCCCTCCCGCCGACTCCTACCAACCAACACTTGAGGAACTTATCTGACGGTCCTCGAAGATGTGTTAAAGAATGACACACATATATATTTTGTCAATGGATACAAATTTCACACTAAGGAATGGACACAGAGCAGAGAAACAGTCAATAGTGGAGTTTGCATGAAGGGTGTCACTGGGAGAGGCAAAGATGATTTCTATGGTGTGGTTGAACACATATATGAACTTGTGTGCCCTTATCTTGATTATAATCAAAAGGTAGTTGTTTTTTATTGTAATTGGTTTGATCCGTCAGCTCGAGGAACAAAGTTTAATCCAAAGACAAATACAGTGGACATTAAAATGAATAGTGGATATCGACTGGATGATCTGTTCGTCATTGCACAAAACGTGAGACAAGCCTATTATGTCTCTTATCCAAAAACACTGATTGATCGGCGCGGTTGGTGTGTCGCAATTAAGACCAAACCAAGAGGTCGTGTAACACCCCTTTTCTACCCTTATATTACACGTCATTTATCAGAGTAATTCTCTTTCAAAAATATTATTTTAATTGATAGAAAAGAAATGCTACAACTTCATTAAAGCAAACTCATCATTTGCACTGTTCAAATTTGTGCAACAAACATCCGTCATAAAAAATCAAGTCCTCGAAAATCCCATCACAGCGGAATAAACAACAACTCACTAATAACTCTCAAAAACGCGTCTCAATTTATCGATAAAATCATTAAACAACCAATCAAATAATTTATCAAGTTTCACCCACGCCCCCTAGGTGTTACAGTATCAGAGAGCGACACAAAATACATCCCAAGAGCTAATGAGGAAGGCAGCAGATCCTTCACTCGCGGTTACCTGCAGCGTTGCCACAATAGAGCAACATTCCAAGCAGAAGGGGTGAGAATTTCAATAAAACATAATCAAGCACAAACAGAGTAATATGAACAGTAAATCATACGACATCATCAATATCATCAAACTCATCATCAGAGAATATCAGTTCAAACACAATTAATTTCAAGGAATCACCGTCATGAAAGTGCATGTGAATGCAACCCCCTCCAGGGCATATGCATGATGGTACCATCTCGTCATAAAAAGCCACTCAAGGCATATCATCATCAAAAGCCACTCAAGGCATATCATCATCAATAAGAGGCCGAAGCCTATTCGTCATAGTATGCACATGCCATGAGACTCTATGAACGCATGTGCAACTCATCAAACACTCACCTGGAGTACTCATCATCATCATAAAACACTCATAGAGTGTATTCGTCATAATCATCAAAATCATATATATCACATCATCATAATCACTCATAGAGTGAACTCGTCATATTCATCAAAATCATATAGATCACATCATCATAATCACTCATAGAGTGAACTCGTCATATTCATCAGAATCATATTGCAACATCATTATAGTCATACTCATAGAGTATATTCGTCACAATCATCGTAATCACATCACATAATCATCATCATCATCGTCATCATAAAGAAAAAAAACACCACTCAAGGCACATCATCATAAAAATACTCTTAGAATGAACCCGACATATTCATCAAAATCATGTAGATCACATCATCATAATCACTCATAGAGTGAACTCGTCATATTCATCAAAACTGTATTGCACCTCCGCATAGTCATTCATACCATCACCTTTTTAGTAGTGGAAACATCTCATTTGAATTGGGAAAACATTGTATTTACATTTGAGAACAACACCATAGTTTTAAATTGTAAAACTTCATATTTGTGGAGAAGTGAACTTCACATTTGGATTGATATAAAAACCTCACATTTTATAGAGAGAGACATCAAAACAAAATTATTCAGAATTATTCAGATTTTCAAAATTTGATTTCTAAACCATGTTTAAATCATAATCCCTTTCTCACATATCTTCGACTTCAAAAACAGAATTATTCATCATTTCCATTCACCAAAGGTCCATCACGAAATTATAGAGTATTTTCATCACGAGTTCATCAAAACTCATCAAAGTAAATTATCAAGAATTCATTGAGAAATCACCAAATGTCTTCACAAAACATCATCAAATTTTATGCTAACAACTCATCAAATCATTCAAAACAACATCAAATTCAGCAAGACAACATCAAAGCTCTTCAACAATTTCAAACCATCGAACACCATCAAACATATCAAATCCATCAACAAATTCCAATTTCATCAAAAACCCACGAGACCCTATGTCTACCCAATTATGTCAAATGAAACGCTCACCCTTACCTCTTAAACGTAAGCTCCGTAGAAGAAGATTGAAGACACCAACGAGTAACCACAGCAACACACGAGCAAAGCCTTGGAATTCCTCCCCCAACTCGCGAAAACCCTAACCTTAGCTTTGGGAAGATTCAATTTCGTCCTCAGCTCTCCTGTCTTCTAACTCAGGAACTGCTCTTTTATGGAAGCCCTCTGCGATACGAGAAGAACGCAACAAACCGCGCCACAAACGGAGCTCCAGAGACAAAGATATGATAAAAAGAGTGAAAACAGCAAGAAAAATGCCCTAGCTGCGCAGAAACGCAGCTATATACGCGAACTCGCGCTCGGAGCGCAAGCCAGGCGCGACTTGGGCGCGAAATGGCAGTAACTCACGCTGCTCACGCACAGCACTTGCGCTTGGGGCGCGACTTGAGCGTGACTCAGGCGCAGAATGGCAGCAACAACAGCATACATGCGCAGACTACTCTTTTCTTCCTTCTCTTGATTAAAATAGCAAACGACATCGGATTTTAACAAATGACCACTCGTTGGAAAGCTCTCGGAGTGTAGTTTCTATCTATGATTTTTAATTTCCGAAATAAGTAACCATTTGGTACAGATTTTCAATATACTACAATGAGGTACCAAACTTGGACAGAACTTCTTACTCAACTTGCAACCAAACTTCCTTTCTCATTTCTTAATGAAATTTGATGAAACCAGTGCCTACTTTGTAGGGAATTCAGTCTACTTTCCAACTAAACAAGAACCATACAAAACGGAGTTCAATTGAGAATGCAAAACCTGCAAAACCGAACCTCAATTCTAATCATTTCTACCATGGTTCCTATGCCAATAACTCTCTAATTTCTTCAATCATTCTACCAATTCATCTCAAAAATAGATTTTAATGAAATTGGGGCGTTACAGGTCGCATTGAGACAAATGATGACACAGTGGAGGACGTGCCATATCAAATGGATGAAATGTCCAATGTAAATGAAGTGATTGAAGTTGAACCCATTACTCGTTTATTTGATGAGTCAAACACTGGTGATGAAGTTAATGAAGAAGAAGATACAAATCATGAGGATGTTGTCGATCATGTCGGTGTATCAGGAATTCACTCATCTGATGATGATGGTGATTTTGAGAAAGAATGGGATTCTAATTAATTAGATGATCTTATTTGTAATTAATTAATTTGTTATGAAATATTAATATTAATATTTATCAGACTTGATCATGTATGTTATTCATCATTTATGCATGTTATTCATTATTTATGTTATTCATCATGTATGTTATTCATCATTATATATATATTGATAATGGCAGTGGACCTAGTATACTGAGTCGTCCATTTGTGCCTCCACCCGGTACTCCCATACCCCCGCCTGATGCAGATGGGATACGCAGATATAATATTGATAATGAGGTGGTTGAGGTTACGCCCGACGGTCGTATAGTAGTGAAGGTTGTTGGCCACCAGTAAGTATTTATTTATTTATTAATGATATTTGTTTGATTTATATTTAAAACTTAACATATACTTATTATCTAAAAAATTATCTTTTTTATGTACAGATTTATTCCTGGGAGGATTGTATCCAGCACGATCACAGACATCATCAAAGCAAATTTCACTAAACCCTGGGCGAATTGGACGGAGGTCAAAAAAGATAAGGATTCAAAGATGTGGAATGCATTCAGAGTAAGTATTTTTACAAATTAATTAATTTTTAATTTTTTAATTTTGTTGAATTGATTAATTTGTTTTTACTAACAAGTTAATTAAATTTGTTTAAATAGGAAAAAATTCCTTGGTCCCCAGATGCGGCGAAGGAAGTTGAGAGAACATACAACACAAGAGCTTCTCATCGCTTCTCTGAAATGCTCTGGGAACACCGTAATAAGAAACAGAATCCGACATGGATCGGTGATTCTGATTGGCATGAGCTCCAACTGAAATGGAACGATGAGAAGTATAAACAAAATTGTGAGAAAGCCAAGAAGAATCGTGCTTCTGAGAGAGGGGGTTGCATAAACACGGGTGGTTCTATCAACGCAGCTGAACATTACAGACGGATGGTAAATTTAATAATTAATTAAATTTATATTATACATACGTACATATTTTATATTTTATTAAATAATAATATTAAATAATAACTATGTATATATAGGAGGCTTTTCTTGGTCGGCCACCTACTTTGCCTGAGTTACACCGCCAACTTCATATGCGAGAGGAGACTGGTGAATATATTGAAGATCGGTCAAGAGAAATTTCGGTAAATAACGTTTATTATTTGTATTTATATATTGTTTTTATTATATTATATTATGTATTACATACTAATGGTTATTCATTTCTTGGTTGTTGCTTTCAGGAAAATTTCTATGATTGGCAGACCAGTTATCGTGAAACTCAACTGAGTAGTGGCAGTGAGATTGATGTCAATGAGGAGAATCGAGTGGCTTTTCTTGCTTGGCAGAAATCTGTTGGGCCATCAAAAAGTGGCCGGTTAGTAGGAGCTGGTGGTTTGCGCCCGTCTGCTTTCCCAAATTCCATTATTCCAAATCTTATTCCCGCATCTTCTTCAGACAGAAGTACTAGTCGCTCTTATGTCCCTATGCCTTCAGAATTAACCGATGTTCAGCTGTTGACGCAAAAATTGAGCGATAAATAGCGTGAGATCGAAGAGCGGCAGAAGGTACATGATCAGGAAATACAACAGATGCAGGAGCAGCAAGCGGAGCAGCAGCGGTTGAATGAGATGCGCTTTAAGGAAATGATGGATACTATGTCTCAATACCCGAGGCCATATATGCCATCATCATCATCATTTTATCCACCGCAGCAGATGCAGCCTTACGGCTCTGCTTTTCAGCCGTACGCACCATTCGTCCAGCCTTCCTTCCACAGCCCGTATGGTCAGCCGTACTCTCAGCCTCAGCAGCAGCCCCAGCAACTTCAGCAACCCCAGCAGCAGGCCGAGCAACCCCAGCAGCAGCCCAACACAGATCTACACCTCAACAATACTGATTTCGAAACATGATTAAATAATACAGACCTCAACAACAACCCGTCCGACCGCTACTATCAATAGCAGTTTTATTAGATATTTTAATTTCAATTGTTGGATATTTTAATTTATATTTTGTAATAAATATTTTATAATAATTTTATCATTTTAAAGCATTATTCAATTCTCGTTTAATTAGTATTTATTTAAAAAATAAATATTTATATTAAAAATTAATAATAATTTCTTTTAATTAAATAAACGAATTAAATAATAAATATTTTAATAAACGAATTAAACAATAAATATTTTAATAAACGAATAATAAAAAAACTATTTTTTTTAAAAGAAATTAAAGTTCCGGCGGATTCCTAATATGTTACCGGCGGCTTTGGCGCCGATAATTACCGGCGGAATTTCGAATTACCGGCGGATCATAAAGTAAATTACTGGCGTATTAGGTAAGAGTTACCGGTTTCTGGCGGAAAAAATCCGCCGGTAATGTGCAATTTCCGGCGGATTCTTACCATTATCGACGGATTTTGTCCGTCGGAAATCCCAAAATTTCTTGTAGTGCTTGCCAAACTGGGGATCCCTCCTCCCAAGTGGCAGAATAGCCTTCCATACTAGGTCACCTTCAATAAACTTTTTAGGCTTGACATGTTTGTTGTAGGCTCGAGCCGTCTTAGCCTTATTCATTTCAATTCTGCTGACGACAGCCAACCTATCGTCATCCACCGAGTCCAACTCCATCAACATGGCCTGTTGGTAGTCATCTACGCCGAGGGCATGTTGCCGAGCCACCCTTAATGACGTCGCGCTGATTTCCAAGGGTAACACGGCGTCCTGCCCATATACTAGGCGATAGGGAGTCAGCCCTGTGGCCGTGGATTTGAAATTCCTCATCGCCCATAGGGCCTCATTAAGGGTTTCGTGCCACTGTCAAGGCTTATCCTCTATGTTCTTCTTGATTAGCTCGATGATGATATTGTTGATGGCCTCTGCCTGTCCACTAGCTTGAGCATAATAAGGAAACGAGTGTCTCATTTTCATGCCATATTCTAGAGCAAAGGCCGCCACTTATTCCCCAGTGAACATCGTGCCTTGATCGGCCATGATGGTTTCAAGAATGTCAAATCTGTATGTGATTTGGTTCTCTATGAACCTGGTCACCGCAGCCTGATTGACACTTGCTAAAGGCGCAGCTTCCACCCATTTAGGGAAGTAATCGGTGGCCACAATTATGAAGTTATGCCCCTTTGAGCTCAGAGGGTATATTTTGCCAATTAGATCCATGACCCACCCTCTGAATGGCCAAGGTTAATTTGACAATGGGATGGATCTCCTCCGCGGGCACCCTCTATATTGGTCCATGTAGTTGGCAGGCTTCACATCCTTTTGCAAACTGGAAGCAATCGGCCGTAATCGTTGGCCAATAATATCTGTGTCTGTATATCAGCCATTTCATGATGGGGTCAGACCTATGTGCACTACAAACTCTTGCGTGGATCTGTGCCATCACCATATATGCGTCCTCTTTACTGAGGCATCGCAACAGAACCCCATTGGCACTCCTTTTATATAGGTCGTCCCCTATCAAAATGTACTTCAATGCCTTTTGTTTGGTCTTGAAATCAGTGTCAGCCGCTGGATTGCGGAGGTACTCTGTCAACGTTTTAGTCCAAGCGTTGACAGGATCCTCCTCGGTCGTCACAAGAGTATCTTGTTGTAATACCTCGACCACTGACTCTTTGTAACCCGAGGCTTGTTGGGCTAAATCATTCGCCTCTTGGTTCTCGCCCCTGGGGATGTACATGATGACTACATCGGCGAACAACTTCAACAAGTTATGCGCCGAGGCTCGCAGCTACTTAAGTTTTGTGTTGTAACACTTGTACTCCCCGATGATCTACTTGATTACCAGTTGAGAATCCCCCTTGATTTCCACATACTGAGCCTTAATGGCGGCCAGGATATCAAGTCCCATGATCAAGGCTTCATATTCGGCCTGATTATTGGAGGCCTGATCGCCTATCTTGCACATGAATCTCCACGTTTTCCCACAGGGACTGGTGATAACCACTCCAATGCCTTCCTTGGTTTGGGTGCTTGACCCATCAAACATAAGGACCCAAGGCTTCAGGTCTAGATAATTACTAGACTTGGCCGGGGTGTCGAGTATCTCTACACAAGGATGTTGCGCCAGGAAGTCAGCCAGGTCTTGCCTTTTGACCGCCCTCAGTGGCACATATGTCAAGGCAAACGCATTTAACTTAATAGCCCACTTAACAAGTCGTCCATGTCAGACGGGCCTATTAAGAATATACCCGATAATGTCAACTTTGCACACAACCAAGACCTCCTTAGGTAACAAGTAATATTCCAGTTTAGTACAAGCATTGAATAAAGATAAACAAAGCTTCTCTATAGGAGAATATCTAGTTTCAGCATCGTTGAGAATCCTGCTAAGATAGTAAATAGCGCGTTCGGCGCCATTATCATCATCTTGAGCCAACAAGCAGCCGATGGCTTGATCCTCGACCGCAATATATAGCTTCAAAGGCTTCCCAGGCTACAGAGGTACTAAGACAGGAGGATTAGTTAAGGCAGCCTTGATCTGGTCAAAGGCCTCCTATTGCTTGGCTCCCCATACCATTTCCTCGGTGTTCTTTACTCTCAACAAGGGTGAGAATGCTTTCATCTTTCCGGCCGAATTGGAGATGAATCTTCTTAGGAAGTTGATTTTTCCCAATAGGCTCTGTAGCTTCTTGCTTCTGGGGGGTCTTGCCTCAAGGATAGCTCGAGCTTTGTTTTTGTCCACCTCAATACCTTGGTTGTGCACCAAAAAGCCCAGGAAATTTCCTACAGACGTGCCAAAAGCACATTTAGCGGGATCCATCTTGAGATTGTGGAGTCTCATCCGTTTCAGAGCTTGCTCAAGCTCCACTAAGTGGGCCTCGAAACTCTTGGATTTAACCACCACGTCATCGATGTATACTTCCATGCTTTTACCAATGAGGTCATGGAAAATTGCATTCGTGGCCCTTTGGTAAGTAGCTCCTACATTGGGCCACCGGCATACCATACTCATCTTTGGGAGTAGCCAAGTTCGGATCTCTGTAATCAATACAAACTCTGACCTGGCCATTCTTTTTTATCATGGGCACTATGTTAGACAGCCATTCTACGTACCTGGCAGTCCTTATGAAGCCTGCCTTGAGCAATCTTTCTACCTCGGTTTTGATCTGTGGCATTAGTTGTGGCTTGAACCTCCTTGGTGGTTGTTTATGGGGCTTGCAACCCTCCTTGATGGGCAACCTATGTTCTACCAAGGCTCTATCAAGGCCTGGCATCTCATGGTAATCCCACTCAAAGCAATCACGACAATCTTTTATTAAGGCCACCATTTGATCTCGTTGTTGAGGTTGTAACTTACCACTGATCTTGGTCATTCTTGGCTCTTTGTCATTTTCCAGGTTCACCTCCAACAAAGAGTCTTATGCTTCAAAGGTAGGCATCCTCCTCTGGATGGGTTCCAGGTAAGGAGGTTCGGCCGACGTCCCCTCACAGGGGTCATTCGAATCTTCTTGGTGGGAGTGTTCCTCAAAACCCTGGTCATCCTTTATTGCACCGAGCATAGCCTCTTCAAAACTGGATTCAATTTGGAACAGGTGCAATCGATCCAGCAGGCTCTGTACTTCTGGTGGGAGATTAATCATTACCCACTTTGCTAGGCCGTGGATCGGCCAACATTTTGAATTCAAAACCTCTTTTGGTCCAGTCACAAGACTCAATGCCGCCTTCCTCATAGTTCCCTGAGATGGAAATGGGGTGCAAATAAGGAGAGTAGAAAACAACTTCAAACATCTTTACCTCTGTAGGGAATGGATTAGGATCTGCCTCCACTATCTCCACTTGATCCCCTATCCATATCATTAATTTCTGATGTAGGGTGAAAGGGACACATTCACTGGTGTGGATCCAATCTCTCCCCAGAATCACAGCATATGAGGGCTTCCCTTCTATGACAAAGAAGGTCGAGCGAGTCACCTTGCTCCCAACTGTGAATGTGAGGCGCATTGGCCGACTGAGGTGGCTTGGGGCTGTTAGGCCCATATAGGCATTCGGTCACTGTCTCAGTCAGCGGGCTATGGGGGGTATCCATCATCCCTATCATGGCATTGGGTCCTTCCGTTGTCTTAGTGGGTGCACTAGGGCCACGACCTAATTATTTTTGGGTGTTAACACTTATTTTCTGGTAACGAATAAGTCCCTTAACTTTGTCTTTTAAGTTTTAAAAACGATTAGGTCTATTTAATTCTGTTTAAAAAAAGCTTAAGTGACTGACGAAGCTAACGTGGATGTTGATGTGGCTAAACGGTGATGATGTGGCAGGTCCACCTAAGTTTTTATATAATAATTAACTTTTACTCAAAACTAAAAAATCCAAAATACCCTCTGTTACTATTCATCATCTTCCACCACAATTCCTCTTCTCTGAAACGCAGAAACAATGGTTAGTGGGCACTAATAACAGTTTTGCATAACAATGGTTCAGTGCAGCAAAACCAGCCTGGAAACGAGAAGAAGAAGAAGAACAGTGTGCGTTTTTGCATCAATGGTATGCGTCGCGGCCTATTTCTTTGCGTGAGTGCATTTTTGCGACTTCCTTTGCGTGATGCAATGGCGTGCGAAGAAGAAGAGCGTGGAATAGAGAAGAAAAACGTGAAGAAGAAGAACCTGAAAAAAAGAGAAGAACGTGAAAAAAATAAGAAACGTGAAAGAGAAGAACGTGGAAACAAATTCTGATTTAGTTTTGTAACTGTTCCTAAAAAATAGGGCTAATTTAATGGTTAATTTAATTAAAACAAAAAATAACTGTGACAACAATGCCCTTATTCAATACTATCCATTAGATTAAATTTTATTAAAAGTTTGAGAATTCAATGGTTATTATTTGTTTAGTAAGAATTACTAAGAAAAAGGCTTAGTAACATAAACCAAGCCGGTCAAGGACTTGAGGTTCATGACTTCCTCAATCCAAGTACATCCACATATAATTCCTTAATCCATTTACTATCTCATAAGAATGTATATATATATATATATATATATATATATATATATATATATATATATATATATATATATAACCCAGAGCGTGGGGTTCAGCAGTTGGGGCTGATCCTCCCTTAACCAAGGGTCGGGGGTTCGATCCCCACCTTGGGTACGGAGCAGCGTTAAAACTCTGGGCCAGATGTCCTGCCCCTCGAGGCACCTACAATTCAACGAGAGGATTAGTCACTGCGGTCGGCGGTAGATACCCTGCGGTGGGGATCATATTTGTGGTCGGTGGTGGTGACTAGTGGTAGTCAAAGGTGGTCGAAGTGAAGGTCAAAGTGGTGTGGTTGGTGGTGCTCAAAGTGGTTTTTGGCGGTGGTTAGAGTGGTGGTTGATGGTGGTCGCAGTGGTGGTCTGTGGTGGTCGATGGTGGTTGACGGTGGTTAGAGTGGTGGTTGATGGTGGTTAAAGTGGTGGTTGATGGTGGCCCGCGTGATCCTTCGCAGCTCACCACGTGCCTCTTGGTTAGTAATCTCACTTGCACTTGCTGATGTGGCTTCATGACCTGGCATGATCATTACACATCTTTGCCGGTCTGTGACTTGTTATTAAAACATCATGTGATTCATTCAGAGGAATCGGCTTTATGTTCGTTTTGCAACGAAAACAGAGAAGATATTCAACACTTTGTTCATGGAGTGCAATTTGTCTAAGAAGGTGTGGTCTGATGTGGAGAGATGGTTAGATATTCTGACGCCCCCTTCATATATTCTTTCTCAACATTGTCTATGGTTTGGTGATTTGTGCAAATGTAAAAAGGCAAAAAGAGTTAAAATTCTACTGTGGTATGTAGGTAACTTGCTGGTGCATTTGGTTAGCTCGAAATGATGCTATTTTAAAATGAAAAGAGATCAAACTCGAATCTATTGCAAACCAAATTAATTATATCTCTTCGAGCTAGTTTGTGTATGGGGTAGGAATATAATGTAGCTTTTACTTTATCTTCTTGGCGGAATAACGTTATTAACAATTTCTAATTATGCTTTGTACGTTTTTTATAATATATATATATTATAAAAAACTGATTTTGGAGGAGGCCTAGTCATCATCAATATAAATTACACATTTTGGAGATGGCCTAAAGCCTTGCTTTAGCGGCTTTAGCCTAGGGGTGTCAAAAAGGATGAATTTGATGGATATGGATATGGATTATAATGGATGGATTGGAGAAATCCATTAAAAAGTTTATATCCATTAGGATTGTATCAAACAAATTCAATCCAATTCATCCATGGACAAAAAAAGTCCATCCATCTCATCCATTAACAACTTTTTTATGAATGGATATCCAATCCATCCACTAATACCTTTAAAAAATAAAAAAATCTTTTTATGAAAAAAAAAATATTTTTTAATGTTGCAGCAAAAAAAATATATATTTATATATAATATTGTTAAAATATAAATATATATTACATATAATATAAATATATATTTATATATGAGGTGGTGGAAGCGGCGGCCGGCACGGCGGCCGGCGGCGGAGCTCCGACCATCCACGGTGGTCCACTCGGCGGCGCTCCGGCGACCGACGGTGGTCACCGGTGGTGCTATGGCGGCGGCCACGACGGCTCTCCGGCGGGCGGCCTCCAGTCATGGTGGTGCTATTTATAATATTATATATATATATATATATTAATATATATATATATATATATATATATATATTATATTGTCAAAAAATATATAATATATTTTTTTTTGAGTTTTAAAAAAAAATTGGAAAAAAAATTTTAAAATTGAAAAATCCTTTTAAAAAAACTGAAAATTGTTTTTAGAAATAGTTTTTTGTAAAAATGTATTTTTTATAATTTTCCAATTGATTTTAGTCAAAAAAAATAATTATCCATTGGATTTTGATTTTCTACTTATTGATAATCCATTGGATTTAAAAAAATTAATGGATGGATCACAACCATCCACAAATCAAGTGGATGGATCCAATCCAATCCATTATTATTTTTTTGTTTGTAACGGATAGATTGGATGGATTTTGCTATGGACGGACCGGATATCCAGTGGACAAATGGATCACTTTGACACCCCTATTTTAGCCGCCTTCCCTTGGGATGTGACATTGTCAAATCTAAAGGTAAGATTTATGTTAACATAAAACATAACTGTACTTCTCTGGTGCCATATGCTCCTATTTTGTCTGACTGTTGGAAGAAACCGCAAGCTGGTTGGGTTAAGTGCAACGTCGATGCTTCTTTCTCATTGGTTAAAAACAAGATTGGTATTGGTATGTGTCTCCGGAATGACCAGGGTCATTTTATTAGTGCTAGAACTCATTGGTTCTCCCCTATTATAGATGTGCTTCTAGGGGAAACATTGGGTTTATATTTGGCTATATCTTGGGTCCGGGAGCTTGGTTATAAGGATGTCATATTCGAGTTGGACGCAAAGTGTGTTGTCGATGCTTTCAATTCCAATAAACAACTTATTTCTGAGTTTGGCTCTCACATTACCGCTTGTAAGGATCTGTTTTCTTTTTTTAGTTGTAACTCTCATGTTGAGTTTGCTAGGAGGAGTGCTAACAAGGTCGCTCATTCCCTTGCGGGGGTAGCCTTGTTGTCAGCTAGTCCTCATGATTACTCTGTAGCTCCCACATGTATTTCGGGTCTTATTATGAATGAAATGCACTAGTTGCTTGTTGTCAAAAAAAATAACTGTACTTCAAATTTCAGATAACTCAATTGTTTTGGCCATTTTTTCATTATCTTTACGTTTTAAAATACATGAATGTTTTTCTAAATCAAAATACCTGAATACACTGATCGTTATTTTGTATAGAAATATATTTTTTTTTATGCATCATTTATAATAAATTGATGTGTAATTCATGTGGTGTAGTGTGTCGTGGAAATAAATGGAATTATGAATTTAGTTAAAGTAAAATAAAATAAAATTAATTGAGAATGATCACGAGTTAGGAAAATCATTAATGGAAAATCAATTCTACTATGCTATATAGCTAAACTAAATATGCAAATGTAGAGAAGGAAAAAATTGGAAATTGAGCGAAAGTTGAACATTTTTAGTTTAATAGTAGCATATTATGTAATTTTGTTTTATCCACTCAAAGAAAAGTTTATTTTAAATTTTTTTCATTCATGCATACACAGATTCTTGAGATTTTCTCTATGAAACGAAGCAAATTTAATCACTAGCATATATATGAATTACTTCAACTTGTTTATATTAAGTCCATAAAACTGTTCCAATTTTGACAAATTTTACACATTAATGTTTTAAAATATTCTTGAGAGATGTTTCATACCACAAACCTAGCTATTGCTTGCTGTTTTTTAGATCGGTAGGTATTTGTTCCCTAATTACTCATGATGTACATTTCCAAAAGGGATTTAATTGATATACTTTGTTGTCGTATAAGATTGGTTACAACATCATTATATGTCCAAAAGAAGTGATATATCCAAATGGCTGCAGAAAATAATAGGAATATGCTTCTTTTACAGTTCAATATTATTCTACACCTAGAGAGAGAGAGAGAGAGAGAGAGAGAGAGAGAGAGAGAGAGAGAGAGAGAGAGAGAGAGAGAGAGAGAGAGAGAGAGAGAGAGAGAGAGAGAGAGAGAGAGAGAGAGAGAGAGAGAGAGAGAGAGGGGGGGGTGGTCGGTAAGTAGATGATTCCTTAAAAAGAAAGATATAAAAAATAAGAAGTGTTAGAATAGAGAGAGAGAGAGAGAGAGAGAGAGAGAGAGAGAGAGAGAGAAGTAGTCGGTATGTAGATGATTCCTTAAAAAGAAAGATATAAAAAATAAGAAGTGTTAGAATATTGGGTATTGAGTTCATTAATTTTGTAAAGTGTTCGCAAATCAAAAATTCCAAATAATAATAGCCCTCGGTATTTGTTTTTTTGACAACACTCGGTATATGTTTAATATATATATATATAATAATACAAAGTAAAATGTTTTTCAAGGCCACTAATCCTAGGTGTCAACTTCACAACAATTTGAGAGAAAAATAAATGCTAATTCAGTTTTATTTTCGAAAAAAAAAACATTGATTCATAATCAATAGTAATGAAATTCAACTTAAATAAAATTTCAAAACATTTAAATTTTTGAATTTGGAATTTTTGGCGAAAATTACTAATTTCAAATTGGTTCATTTTGGCGCAATTTTCAAATTTCATTTTCAAACAATTTTCATACAACTATCTTATATAAATAGGCTCTATTCGTAGGTCAACAAACCATTATATAGTCAGTACTCTTATCATTTACACATCTTTTTTTTTCCTGTAGTTTGTTGACACATAATTGAATTCAGTGGTGAAATGGCTGTTAATTTTCTGTTCCATCATATAAATGTCAACATCAATGCACTACATCATTTTAGAACAAATGTATATCAAATTTTCTAAAATAATTTTTTTTGAGCTTTTTTCTGAGCTATCACAACAATATGAACTTTTTGTTGTGATTTTATAACATGACTAGCATAATATAGTCATGGCCCATATTGACGAAATTATTTCTGCTAACTGGTGAAACAAATATTTTCAATTTGTTTGTCGTTGAATTCGTTAACATTTTTTTAACTTTTTTGTTGTTGTCCTTTTTATAGGTATGAGATTCATATTAATTAGAGTTCTCGATCACTCAAGTTCGGTTGTCTTCATCTTAAAAGATAATGTTACTTTTCAATTTTATGAAAAGCATCGAACTGATATAAATGATTCAACCAACAATGATGTAATTGAATGTTTTAAGTTAGTTACATTAATCCACAAACATTATGTTTATATGCTTATACGGGTTATATTGTAGGTATCTGGAACATTTCGTCTGGCTGATGTATTCAAAAGTTCATATCTGTTTGAGATAATTTGCCCCAACACCCAATCAATATATGATGATTAGGGGTGGGAATAGGTCTGGTCGTCCGACAGGCCAGACTTTTTTTTTAAATAAACTAGGCTAAAATTTTTTAAAAACCCTATTTAGCTAAAAAGGCCAGGTCACAGGCCATCGAAAAACACTTTTAGGCCTACCTGGCCGGCCTATTTAAGTAAATATAAAAAATACTTTATTGATATTTTTGTTATTATATATATATTAAATTTAGTTACTGTGATAAATCATAAATTTTCTAATATTTTCTGTTAATTTAAACATATCAACATAAAATTTTTGACATATTTAAAGCTATAATATAAAATAAAATTTAAATTGGATGTCATATAAAACAAAACTTAATTTCACTAACATATTAGCTTATTAGTCTATTTACAAAAGCATACATTAGTCAAAGGTCCTAGGCTTTCATAAAGAAAAAGGTGAAATAGGCTTTTAAACAGGCTTTCAGGCCATATCAGGCTTTCATAAAGGACAGACCAGACCTAAAAAATGAGCCTACGACAGACCACAGGCCAGGCTCAGGCCTAACACTTTATACGCAGGCCAGACCCAGGACCTGCAAAGCCTAGCTCGGCCCAGCCTATTCCCACCCCTAATGATGATAATACATATGTTGTTACTAGCATATTTCCACAGCGTTAGACTTAGTATTAGTACATATGTTGTTATTTAAAATATTTCCATAACGTTAGACTTAGTATTAGTTTTTCTACTATATAGAAAAACTATTGTAAAGTAAAATACTGACGGTATAAAAACTATCGTATTTTGTTCAGTTAAAAAAGAATATTTTATTTTTAATATTTGTATGTTATATTTAAATTTAACTAGATTCTTTTTTAACATAAATATTTAAATTTTATTAAATTCGATAATTTCTGTATTTTAAACAATAGGTTGATTATATTTATAAGTAATTAATTTCATTTATCACAGAAAAAATCTTGGTTATTTATCAAGAAAAATCACATGTCTGAATACCAAGTAAACAACTATGCTAAGAAAAGCCTTTGACTATTTTTTGTGGTAATCACATTTTAATAAAAAATATTCACCTAAAATTATTTTTTATATTTATAGTAAATTATGTCCCAAACCTCCCAAAATATTTTTTTGTGGGTGTCTACGTATTTTTATTTGTCAATTTATATCGTGTGTGTGTCTACATATTCACTTTTCAATATGCAGGCTAGGTGTGTTTTTCTAAAAACAGGATTGATAACATCATTTGTAAAAGATAAAATAATTAATTTTTAGTACACTAATTTATTCCATAAGCATTTACTTTACTAATTTCACCATCATGTTATTCACACAAACTAAAATACTTTAAAATATTCAAAAAAAAAATGGTAACATTTCCTCTATCCTCCCGTTTGGTGCAAAAAAAAGTATTCAAATTACTTCAAAATTATTTCAGCAACAAATTAAATTATTTTATACAAATTTTTTAACGAAAACATAGTATAGTATCACGTGCATCGCACGGGTTACATACTAGTATATATATATATTGTTATGAATATTTATATTAGTGGATGACCACTACCCTTCTCCCTACTTCTCATTACTCTCTAGTGTAGTGGCATTTTATTGTAAACCACTCACTTACCAATCCACCACCCTATAAATAGACTTCACCCTTTAGTGACGGGATGTACATGTGAAGAGAAAACAAACAAAGTTCATATATTCTTCATAGTTGCTCTTGTTCTTCTCATATTCTACATACTTTTATCTTGTGTTTCATAACACGTTATCAGCACGAAGCTCTACCATATGATTGATGGCATAGGCATCCAGGTTCTATTGCAAGAATAATTTTTCTTCTTCTTCTCACTGTCATTTATTTGTGATCTTGTTTATGTTTTATCTTATTTTATGTTTTATCTCATTTTCTATTTATTTAACATTGTTGATGAAAAGTCGTTATATAGTTCCTGAAGAACAATAAATCAATTATCCAAGAATCTCTGAAGGATTTCACAAATAATTGTTTCAATGTACCATTATTTATGATATAGTTCCCGAAGAACTTAAAAATTTTAATATCCAAACATCCCTGGAGGATTGTGGTATAGTTCCTGAAGAACTAATGATTTGATAATCCAGTATCTTCGTAGGATTACACAATAGTTTTCTTTATCATTGTCTGTGAAGATTCGTGATAGTTCCTGAAGAACTCAAAGAATAAAAATATTCAAGCATCCTTGTAGGATTGTTCAAAGCATGATTTTTCTGTCAATGTCTAGATTTTGTGGTATAGTTCTTAAAGAACAATTGAATAAAAAATATATTTTTCTTTGATCATTGTATATGAAAGATTTGTGATCGAGTTCTTGAAGAACTCGACTTTTACAAAATGATTGCAATGTATAAGATCTATTTGATCTTAGTATGTTTTGAAGCAATGGAAATCAAGAGAAAGGGGCATATAATTTATGTCTCAAATATTCTCATGAATTAGCAAAATGAGAAAATATTTCTAAAAATATTATGAATCAATATTATGTGATATGGTGATTGAAAAGAATACTACAAAACCACTCAATGAATTGATGTTCATTCCTAGAAATGAATGATTCACATTATAATTATGGTACAACAAAGTTTGTGGTGATGACCAATGATGTGGTAAATTTGATCATTATCCTATTTAAATGTCATTAGCATGTTGTGATTATGACCTTTGTTATTTCTAATATTGGTGTAGTAATTATTCATGGACTATGGAAAAATGTAACTTTTCTTCTTTCTTATTCTTAGAATTCCAAATAAAAATGTTGCATTAAATAAGTGGAATAAGAACAATTGAATGTATGACTAGATCCTAAAGAACTAGACACTCTTATGTTCTTATTTTCTATTCTACCATTTTATTATTTTCTTGTAAGTTCATGTTACCATAAAGTTATAGTACATATGAAATGACATGGACCATACCTATTAAAAAACAGCATTTCTAAGATTTGCGAATAGGGTAACTGAATCAAGGTTAAAATAGTACGTATAGTTTCTATAGTTTTGTTTATTGAAGAAAATTATGTGTCTCAAGTGTGCGGTTTATACAATTTTGTTTATTGATGAAAATTGTGTGTTCCTAATTTTTGTATATAGATGGTATCTTTGTTATACGCGTACTTAGTAGTTTATGTTTTGTAATTTGAATGGTTAAAGTCGAATACATTATGTTTGTTTAAATAAATATGAGCGCAGCCAAAATTAATACATTATTTAGTAGTCGACATAGTTTTACTATTTAGCATACGTTTAGCAAGATTATCCTAAAGTAGCAATGACATCTCATATTGGTATTTTTAAAGGACTAAAATATTTTTTCAATATAATGAGTTTTATTTGGCATTTGTTTTTAATGCATTTTATACTAAATTGTGTACATTACTAGTTATGACACCAGAAGTTATATGGTAACATGTGTACTTGTTATCAACTTGCAACCAGAAGTTTGCGAAATGCAATTGAAAGCTCCGGAAGAGCTGGTGTATTTTTAATTACCTAGAGAACAAATTTTTTACACATTACTGCCATATTGTAATCTCTCAAGTCTCCAAAAAATTCATTAAGTCTTAAGGATATCCATCCAAATGGATATCATATTGAAACAACAAATGAAGGAGATGTTAAATATCTTTATATAACGAGACATATTTTGGATAAAACAATTGTAGTGAAAAAGTTGTCTGCTTTTTCCTCTGATTTGTACTACACTTATATGTGTGCAAGTCAAGCACATGTAGTTGTAAACCAGAAGTTTACATATCATAATAATTTTGTTGTTGGTAAGATCGGTTGGGCCATCCCGATAATATTATGATGCAAAAAATGGATAAAATTTTTGTGACATGCATTGAAGAGCCAACAGTTTCTTCAATCTACTAATTTTCGTGTTCACTAGTTCTCAAAAGAAATTGAAAATTTGAGAGAATAAGTCTCTCGTATTTCTAGAACTTATATAAAGTGATATTTGTAAACGAGTACACTAATCACATGAATTATTTAGATATTAAACTATTAGTTCAATTGATGCATCAACTAGATGATATATATTAAATATATTTGTCGTCAATTCACAACCAGAAGTCTGTGAGATTGTTTGCTCACTAATTTTAGTAAGAGGTCATTATGCGAATTACCCTGAAAGTATCTGATAAGTATTGTATGTCGATTAGAATTGATATTCGACTTCACGTAACATACATTCTTTCATAAAATGGTCTTGAAGAACCATTTTTTAGACGTCTAAAATTAATTATACGACCAATACTTATGAGATAAGAACTTGCAATTTCTACTTGAGAATATGCAATTTTATATGCTACAACATTGATTCGCATCAGGCCAACAAGTTATCACAACTCTTCCCCTTTCAATTTGGTTTTTGGTCATGAACCTAATATTTCCCATCTTCGAATTTTTGGATGTGCAGTGTATGTTCCAATTTCTTCACTCACAATGCACTATGATGGGTGCTCAGAGAATTTTGGGAATATATATTGGAAATAAATCTCCATGTATCTTAAAGTATCCTGAGCCAATAATTGGAGACTTGTTTATAGTCCAGTTTGATGATTATCATTTTATGAATTAAATTTCTCACCATTAGGGGGAGAGAATAAGCAGCTAGAAAAAGAGATCAGTTGAAATGAATTATCATTATCTCATCTTGATCCTCAAATTATACAATGTGAACTAGAAGTTTCAAAGATAATTCATTTGCAAAACTTAGAAAATCATCTACCAAATGCATTCACTAATCCAAAGTGTGACCAAATCATACATATCAGCTGCTAATGCTCCAATACAAATGGATGTCCCTGTTGGACAGTCTAATATTGCAAATGAGACTCAACTGCGCCTGAAGCGTGGTAGACCAATCGGTTCTAAAGATAAAAATCTTCGAACAAGAAAAGGAACTAAAAAGAAAGATGGTCCAAGCGAGAATATAAAAACTTTAAAAGAGTCTTCATATATAATTGACATTTCAGTTCCAGAAGAGCTGATCAGGTACCTGAAAAATTCTGAAACTAAAGAGAGCTCAATGAATTATGTCAAAAATAAAATACAATGGAACCGAAATGAAGTCAACGTTGACGATATTTTTACATATAATATAGTGCTAAATATGATAAATGACAGTGAGGATCATGAACCAAAATTGAAAGATGAAATTGAAGTATAACTAAACTTGCTTTACGAGTAAAAAGTTTTTGGACCTGTAGTCCAAACACCTGAAGGTGTGAAACAAGTCAGATACATATGGGTTTTTGTGCAAAAACAGAATGAGGATGGTGAAATTGTGAGATTCAAAACTTGACATGTTGCTCAAGGGTGGATGCAAGTACTTTTCAGTACTTAATTAGCCTTGTAGCACATGAAGAGCTCAATTTTCACAAGATGAATGTTGCTACGACTTATTTGTATGACTCATTTGATAGTCATAATTATTTGAAGATCCCTGAAGGATTAATACACACTTTTCGGATTCTCAAGATGATTACTCAAATTGAATCAATTCCTCCACGAGATAATATAATTTGAACACATATGATATAATCGTCTAAATTTATATTATAAAGGAGGGATACAAAAATGGCATCATTTGTCCATATAGTTTTATGAAAATATTTGGAAAATGATTTGCTATAACTAGTGTCTATGTTGATGACATAAATATTATCGGAACTCCTGAAGAGCTTGCAAAAACTATAAATTGTTCAAAGAAAGAGCCTAGATGAATGACCTTAAATTATATCTGGTGGATTTTGAGGTTGAACCTGTTAGTTGTAATATAGTTCATCACAAACAAATGTTATATCCCTTGTTATTACCAAATGTTATATCCCTTGATATATATGATAATATTATGTGACAATTAGTTGTAATATAGTTTATCACAAACAAAAATTCATTAGAAAAAGGAGGGTAAGATGCATATTTATGTCTGGCTATTGTTATCAATAAATCATTTTATGTATGTTACACAAATTAACCATGCAGATATAAAGTATTTTTCTGATCTAGATCAAGTCAGATTACAAGTCAGCTATTATCTACATGTGGTGACATTGAAATATCTTTATGATCTATAAAACAATCTATGGTTATTGCTTCTTCATTTCATGCCCAAATGCCAACAATTCAAGGAAGATGTTTTGAAGATAATATTGACTGCAAAGCTCCATTAAAAGAGGATACATCACAAGTGACAACAGAGTAGATTGCTTCATATGCACTCAGGGATGTTGAAATTCATATTCTGAAGTGACGCTTCATTCAGGGAGAGTAAAGTTGTACTCTTTTTTCCTTTGCCATGGTTTTGTCCCATTGGGTTTTCCTGGAAAAGTTTTTAACGAGGCAGTTCCCACTGACAGGATATTGTACTCTTTTTCCTTCACTAGATTTTTATCCCACGGGGTTTTTCTAGTTAGAGGCATATCCTCGGTGGACATCCAAGGGGAAGTGTTATGAATATTTATATTAGTGGATGCCAACTACCCTTCTCCCTACTTCTCATTACTCTCTAGTGTAGTGGCATTTTATTGTAAACCACTCACTTACCAATCCCCCACCTTATAAATAGACTTCACCCTTAAGTGAAGGGATGTACATGTGAAGAGAAACCAAACAAAGTTCATTTATTCTTCATAGTTGCTCTTGTTCTTCTCATCTTCTACATACTTTTATCTTGTGTTTCATAATATATATATATATATATATATATATATATATATATATATATATATATAGTATCACATAAAAATGAGTGTTTTTTTTGATATAATTATTGTATTTCCTATAATGATTTCTCTATTGTTTTGTTTTCTTCTAACCTAACCCTCCTATATATAATTTTTTTTAGAATTATTACTATTTACATTATAAAATCATGTGCCATGTGTTATTTAATCTTGTTTATATATATATATATATATATATATATATATATATATATATATATATATATATATATATATATTGATGAATTAAATTTGGATGTTAATACATGCAGAAAAATCCAAGCAAAAAGAACTTGATGGCAGGAGGGAATAAAAAGAAAGTATGTCTTTGTTTTGGAAAAAAAGGCAATAAGGAGAACTCGTCAAACCCTAATCCTGTCCTCGAAGACAATAACTCATTAGCATCTATAGAAAGTTCTCCATCTATAAACAATAGTCAATCACATGTTTGTGCAAACTCACCAAATCATGAATCAAAGTCTATGGTAGAAGAAACTTCTCATAAGATAGAGAGTTGTCATCCTTCTCCACAAACTCGCTCACCTTCTCCTCCAATAATAGAGAGTTCTTCACCTCATCAAGAAAGGGTCAGTCAGGAGAATCCAACTAGTTGTTCCATACAGTGACTTTAAATGTATGGTGTATAATAAGGAACTTGTGGATTCAAAATAACTAGCTAGCTTATCAATAACTAAAATTATCTACTTATTATTGCCAAAAAAAACTATCTACTTATTGTACTTTCTTTTTAAAAAAATGGCTTAGGATTATAGAAACAGCAAGTTACTTATTATTGCCAAAAACTATCTACTAGTTTTGTTGTGATTCACCTATTTCAAGAAATAATAAAGTAATAATCTCCAACTCAGTGTTTTAAAACCCGGCTCGGACCGGCCGGTTCAACCGGCCCGACCGGGAACCGGGGCATTATAGGGGGGCGGAGTCAGCTCTCGGATCGGATATGCAAGCAAGCCGGCGAAAATCGGACGGCTCGCCCAGTTTTCGGGTAAAACCGGTGAACCGCGGTTATTGCAGAACCGGATCAAGAGTATGTTGGCCATATTAAATTTATATATTGCCAAAAGGAAATCCAAGGGAATCGAACCCATGACACCTCATGCAAGCGGTCAACACCTTACCACTGAACTAAGTGATGTTGTTGAAAATTATCTTACAAATATGTCATATATGCGTTCCTAATTCGGAATAAAAAGTAGAATAATGCTTTTATTTATACATTGATTTTTTACAAATCTTTATTTATTTATACAAAGTACGAAATTTATATTATATAGGTCTTGAAAATTCGTGAAATAGAGACCGGGTCCGAGTCATGCTGTCCCGGTTTTGGTTATGCGGTTCAACTGTCGACTTCTCGGTCCGACCCTTGACCCAGTGACCCGGTACCTTCACCGAGTCGGCCACCGGTCCGAGTTTTAAAACATTGCTCCAACTAACAAGTGTTGTACCGAACGGTAATTGGGTTCAGACTTAACCTCCGGGTCATGAATTCAGATCTTGGATGTGGCAAAAACTCTATTGATAGAGAAGAACCACACAAAACGGCGGCAAAATTGAGTACATGTGGTCAGCCACGTTCCTCCAACATAGGTTATACTGAAATTGTTAGGCATGAATATCATGTCCTGAGTTCGAACTCTAGACCTCGAAGTTTCAAGTGGCACTTAATACTCCGTCTATAAAAAAAAGAAAGTAATAAGTATCCTTGAAGATAAATAGGGTATGAGTACCCAAGTTACATTACACACACACACACAAGTGGGGATCAATAGGTTACTCCAAGGGTAACTCTTGTAAGAGTTACCCCACTTAATATCTCTTCACACACTTTAAATTTCGCTGATCCAATCGTCAAATTAATAGTTCTAAATGAGTAGATCAAATATGCAAACTTTTATAAAATTTTAAAAATATTTGATGTTTGATTAATTTTTGGTATGCATGATCATCAACATAATATGAAACTATTCAACGGTTGGATTGATAAAATTTAAGTGTGCGAAGAGATATTAAGTAGAATAACTCTACAAAAGTTACTCTTGGAGTAATATATATATATATATATATATATATATATATATATATATATATATATATATTCAAATATTATATCTATTATTTTCAATATCTCTTCTGTTACGCGTTGGTCAGCCGTGATAGTTAGCGTTGGCAATCCTTTTAAAACCCGGGAGGGGTGTGTTGGTAATCCCGTTAACCTGTTGAGTCCGGTGGTCCCGATAGTAGAAAAGAAAAAGAAAATCGTAGATTTAATTATTTGAAGAAAATGGCCCAATTTCTTAAGACCTTAAGCGAGATAGGATCCCGTAGGAAAGGTAAGATGATAGTAGGTAATTCCTCTTCTATGAACACTCAGGAATTAGAGGCTAGAAGTGACCAAGAAAATTACCAGAAGAATGGGTTTTAAAAGAAATAGTAGAAATCCCTAAAATGAAGTCTAGAAAACCTAGACAGTTTATCCTAGAAGATGATGGAAGCATCAGAATTAAAATGAATAGATGCCAATCTATGAGAATAGGCGAACACAGTAGGACTGATCTAGGATCAAGAAGATCTATAGATTCATCCTCTACAATTAACGTGAACTTGGCAGGAGTAAACTTTACTCCGCCAATCCTAAGGACTCTCTATGAACCTTCACAGGGTTCTGAGTCTCCAACAATGTCTCCAACGGCATCACAAATATTAAATGTAATAACTCTTGAAGAAGAGTTTGAAATAGATAAAATCTGGATTAGAGAAGACTTCGAAGCTGATTACAACCAAGAACGAAGAACTTGATATTTTAATACTTTTACGAAAAATACAGACTACAGAATACTTACAGGTATTCTACAGGTATATTAGAAAGAGTAGGATAAACATCTACTTCTTTACTTAGTTTGAAGATTACTGTTTAGAAAAAGAAATAGTAAACCCCTTCATTAAAGAAAACCATTTAAAAGTTGGCAACAGAATTAGCAGGGAATGGAAAACTGCAAACAACCACGTTGTGGAGTCAGTTCATCCCCCGTTAGAAACTATTGAATTAGAAAAAAAATGGAGTTGTCTTTGAAGCCTCTCTGTTCAAGGCTCTCAGAAGCCAACAACCAGAAGATAGGGAAATTGGAAGGATCCAATCCCAGTTAAATTATTCAAACCAAACCTTACACACCATAGTTGAACAGTTAGATAGGGTAGAACTCCAGTTATAGTTCGATCCCCGTATCTCCCAAGCCAGCTCCTCAAAAGAAGTAAACTGTTATAAGGATTATAAATTAGACCCAGATCGTCCTATTTACAAACTTGTTAATGTCCCAGAAAAGGACTTAAGAGAAGCAAGATTAGGAATTAGGACAGATGATTTAGTTGAGCAATTAAAAAAGATGACTATCAAAGATAAGTCTCTTCAAATAAATATGTTATCTCAAGAATTAGAATTAAATAAATTAGGAGGATCCAAAATGAAGAACACGGGATACTTAGGAAAAACTAGGAATTATTACCCTAGACCTAGTTATTAAGATCTTCATTTCGAAGAAAGCTCCTACATGACATCGAGTTCCTATAGTGGAAATTCCATTGTAGAGTGGAACATAGATGGTCACAGTGAGCAGAACATATTAAACAGCATCCAAGAAATGACAATGGCGGCTACTACCTTCAAGACAAGTGAAGGCGATACCGACAAGAAAGCAGCTTTATTAATAGTCACAGGCTTTACAGGTCAGTTAAAGGGTTGGTGGGACAACATACTAATAGAAGAAGAAAAGCTATTAATATTAAATGCTAAAAAGAGGGATCCCACTACAGGATTAGAAGCAGGAGAAGATGTCGTGAATACCCTTCTCTATGCCATTACTAAAACCTTTGTAGGTGACCCATTACAGTTGCAGGAAACACTACAACATTTTTGGTCTTTAACAACATTTAAAAATTGTTGCCAGAACTATAAAAAATGTTGCCCGAAAGTATAGGCAACATTTTCCAGGTGTAGACTAAGTCAGTGTTACCTATTGTCTATGACAACATTTTTTTGCACTTTCTGGCAACATTCTCGAAAAATGTTGCCTATAGGTTACGAAGAGGCAACATTTATCACCCACACCTAACGCAACATTTAGAGAATGTTGCTACATTTAAGTACAGGTCATAACTGTTCCCTAAACATTAACAAAACAACATTTTATAACTGTTGTCTTTTATATAGACAACAATTTTTAACTGTTGTACATGGTATATAAGGAACAATTTTAACATGTAACTTTGTAGCTAAAAGTACCAAAAATATTTTGCAACTCTACTCTTAATTTTATTTTCATTTCATCAAATTATTAAAAATACTATTACATTAAACAAACATCTTTACCTTAACATTATATATAATCCATAAACATACAAATAAAACTAAAATTTGATTATATATTCAACACAGTTAGCTTTAAATTTTAATGATATAATTGGTAAATTAAAATAAATGGATTAAGTGCAAAATATATAATGTATAAAACTTTTTAACAATCAAACTAGTTCAAACACCAATTCGAATCCATAATCATAAACAAACTGACATCGTAGTTTAATCAATTCCAATCCTAAAGGAAGAACTTATAATAAAAAACAAATCCAAGATGAATATATAGGGAATCAAAGTTCTTCATTTTGAAACTCATCGAGATAATCTTCCAACAATCATCTTCATCTTCTCCAATGATATCGTTCTGCATATAAGAATGACAGTTATAATGTAATAATTTTTTGAATGATGTAGATATAATAAAACAATGATTTCAGATCCAAAGGAAGTAATTATACAATGATTTCATAGAATTACCAAATCAAGAGTTCTGTAAAGAGTAGTTACCTGATGATCTAACCAATAAAAGGAAAGAAGTAATGAAACTCATATAACAAATAGTTCCATCTATTTGTTAACCAAAAGTACCAATCACTTTTAAAAGCAAAAAAATTATTAAGAAATTAAGGTTTACATAATGCACTCATGACTGTGACCATCTTTACAAAATAAAATGAAGCATTCTTGCAAAAAGAAATTTTCCACCCTTGAACTCTATAAAATAACATAAACATGGACAACCATTTTTAAAAAGTCCTCAGAAACTATTCCAATCAAACAAATATAGCAAGTAAAGTGATCGGAGAGAACTTAAAACTCACACTTGTTTTCCTTTCTCAGTGATTTTCAGTGACATATTCAGCAAAGATCCAACAAAAAATGATAACATGCCAAATAGCATACACCCTTAGATTTATACAATTAAAGAAAATATAAACATCAACTCAGAGATAAGCAACTCTTTTATTGCTTGCTTCTACTTCATTAGCAACACGAAGAATCGGAGCTATCTCAACCAATGAGGAAGGAACCACCTCACTGTCCAAGATTGGGTGTCTGCTCCTAAATTCCCAGCAGTCTGTGTCCGCAGTATCCACCTCTGCGGTTGCTGATCAGACCCTCTTCTATAAGACATCTTGATACCTTAAGCTCAAATTATCAATCTAACTTCTAGCTGTTACAACTTCTACAAGGAAAAACAATGAAAGCATTAAACAAAACAAAAATATTCGGTAAAAAAGCATGAGAATTATAGGAAATCATAGTACATCAGAAAATTTCCCCTTCACATATATATCATATTAATCACTTTTCAATACAATAATTTGAAAGAGAAACACATATTAAAGAGCTCTAAAAAATTTCTTCCCCCAACCTTCTATTTACCCCTTTGTGTTTAAGAAACAAAGATTAGAACAACCCAACAGAAAAAGGAACAAAAGGTGCAACTGAGTGTGATTGTACTATTCTTATGAACCAGAATGGAGAGAAAAATCACTTCCATTGGCAATGAATAGTTCAATTGAATATCCCTAAAACCCCACACAAACTATGCAGAAATAAAATTAGTGAAGCGAAATTGATAAGGAAGAAAAATCCCCAAAACCTTTGGTTTCTAAGATCAGTAAAAAGTAGCTTGGAAATTCAAACAACGAGAAAAAAATCAAATTTCGTAATCGTAAAAAAACGGCTGCGAATTTAACTCACCTCAAAAAGCCATCAACGTTTGGATGAGCAATCTGAAAGAATAAAAATCAATGAAAGATTAAATTGAAAATTCCTAAAACCAACACGTGTGTCTTTTATTGATTAAATCATGACCCTAAAACGAAATTGATATCAGGCAACACAAGATTAAAATTGTTTTTGAACCCTAAATTGAGAATTCCTAAAACCCCCAATCTTTTACTAGTAAGAAGAACTAACCTCAAATCAGCCAACAATGGAGTGAGCGAGAAATCAAACATAAGTGAAGAGTTTATGAGTAGCGAGGAGCTATCGAGCAGCGGCGAACGATTTACGAGCTTGGTTTGTGAAGCAATCAGCGACGAACGTGTTTCACAGCGAAGCGAGTGAGAGAAGAGACGAATGTGGTTTTTGTTGTGTTTGTTGTTTAACTCTGAAGAATCAGAAAGATTGGAAAATTATAGGAATAGGAGAGAGTGTAAAGAAGGAAAAAAGTTAACGAGTATGAGGGAGGTTTCGAGACGAACGTGGTTTGTGAATGAATTATGGTTAAGTTTTTTTTTTGGAAAAGAAAACTAATTAATTATGAGAGAAGAGATTTTTTGTGAATGAATTATGAGTTAGCGCCTATTTTTCTGAAAATAAAAAAAGTTTTAAAGTTAATCATAGTGAAAGGTAACAAGTGGGAAATGTAGTCTTTTAGAAAATTAGTGACAACAGTTATGGATTGTTCTGATTTAAATATAAGGGAACATTTATTAAATGTTGTAAATAAATTGGTTTAGTTACACATTACAAATGTAGATATATAGCCTTTAGGGAACACTTATTGAGTGTTGCGAAAAAGGTGTTGTGTAAAACGTTCATTTTATGGCAACATTTCTTGAATGTTGTCTAATGCCTTTTAAGATACATTTTTTACCTGTTGGCAAAATACGTGTTGCCAAAGACCAAAAATGTTGTAGTGACCAATTTCTTATCGTAGATTTAATTATTTGAAGAAAATGGCCCAATTTCTTAAGACCTTAAGCGAGATAGGATCCCGTAGGAAAGGTAAGATGATAGTAGGTAATTCCTCTTCTATGAACACTCAGGAATTAGAGGCTAGAAGTGACCAAGAAAATTACCAGAAGAATGGGTTTTAAAAGAAATAGTAGAAATCCCTAAAATGAAGTCTAGAAAACCTAGACAGTTTATCCTAGAAGATGATGGAAGCATCAGAATTAAAATGAATAGATGCCAATCTATGAGAATAGGCGAACACAGTAGGACTGATCTAGGATCAAGAAGATCTATAGATTCATCCTCTACAATTAACGTGAACTTGGCAGGAGTAAACTTTACTCCGCCAATCCTAAGGACTCTCTATGAACCTTCACAGGGTTCTGAGTCTCCAACAATGTCTCCAACGGCATCACAAATATTAAATGTAATAACTCTTGAAGAAGAGTTTGAAATAGATAAAATCTGGATTAGAGAAGACTTCGAAGCTGATTACAACCAAGAACGAAGAACTTGATATTTTAATACTTTTACGAAAAATACAGACTACAGAATACTTACAGGTATTCTACAGGTATATTAGAAAGAGTAGGATAAACATCTACTTCTTTACTTAGTTTGAAGATTACTGTTTAGAAAAAGAAATAGTAAACCCCTTCATTAAAGAAAACCATTTAAAAGTTGGCAACAGAATTAGCAGGGAATGGAAAACTGCAAACAACCACGTTGTGGAGTCAGTTCATCCCCCGTTAGAAACTATTGAATTAGAAAAAAAATGGAGTTGTCTTTGAAGCCTCTCTGTTCAAGGCTCTCAGAAGCCAACAACCAGAAGATAGGGAAATTGGAAGGATCCAATCCCAGTTAAATTATTCAAACCAAACCTTACACACCATAGTTGAACAGTTAGATAGGGTAGAACTCCAGTTATAGTTCGATCCCCGTATCTCCCAAGCCAGCTCCTCAAAAGAAGTAAACTGTTATAAGGATTATAAATTAGACCCAGATCGTCCTATTTACAAACTTGTTAATGTCCCAGAAAAGGACTTAAGAGAAGCAAGATTAGGAATTAGGACAGATGATTTAGTTGAGCAATTAAAAAAGATGACTATCAAAGATAAGTCTCTTCAAATAAATATGTTATCTCAAGAATTAGAATTAAATAAATTAGGAGGATCCAAAATGAAGAACACGGGATACTTAGGAAAAACTAGGAATTATTACCCTAGACCTAGTTATTAAGATCTTCATTTCGAAGAAAGCTCCTACATGACATCGAGTTCCTATAGTGGAAATTCCATTGCAGAGTGGAACATAGATGGTCACAGTGAGCAGAACATATTAAACAGCATCCAAGAAATGACAATGGCGGCTACTACCTTCAAGACAAGTGAAGGCGATACCGACAAGAAAGCAGCTTTATTAATAGTCACAGGCTTTACAGGTCAGTTAAAGGGTTGGTGGGACAACATACTAATAGAAGAAGAAAAGCTATTAATATTAAATGCTAAAAAGAGGGATCCCACTACAGGATTAGAAGCAGGAGAAGATGTCGTGAATACCCTTCTCTATGCCATTACTAAAACCTTTGTAGGTGACCCATTACAGTTGCAGGAAAGAGCTGCAGACCAATTAGCTAACCTTTACTGTCACACCATGTCTGATTACCGTTGGCATAAGGGCATGTTTATCTCCAAACTCTAATATGCGACCCGATGGGAGCGCATATTATTGGAAAGAACGATTCTTAGCTGGACTACCCAAGTTGTTTGGGGGAAAAAATTAAGATGCAAATCAAGGATAAGTTTAATGGTCAAATCCCTTACGGATCATTAACTTTAGGTCAAATTTCTAATTATGTGGTAGAAACTGGAATTAATATCTGTACAGATTTTAAGATACAAAACAAAATTAGGAATGAAGTAACTCAGAGCAGAAGAATCCTCTTATGAGGAAGAAGACTATGTCAATCAGGTATTAGGCGACTCTGAATCATAACAAAGCTCTGATGAAGGCTGCTGTCTAGGACCTGAATTATGTACTTGCGAAAGCTGTGCAAAAACGGTTAATGTTATTACTTCAGATCAGGCAAACACCCTCATAGGAATTTTAAAGGAAATGTCTGAGTCAGAACAAAAGAATGACTTCATGAAACAGATTAAGGAAATCATGGAAAAAGAACAGGACGAAAAAGAATTAGTTCATAAGATAGAATTCAAAGAAATTATAGATAGATTTAAACCAGTTAGCACTAAAACCATTTCTGTTAAAGATTTGCAAAATGAGATAACTCTCATTAAGCAAGAAATCCAGTCCCTAAAACAAAATGATCTGGAGATAGATATTAAATACTTAGAGCTTAAAGGGAAAGAGCATATTGGCAACTCACCAAGAAGAAAGAAAAGGAACTAATGAGCCTAAGGACACTCACTATATATCCTTATTAAATAAAATGATAGTTCATAAATGGCACTGTCCAATTACTATAGTTATTAAAGAACAAAGATTTGAATTCATAGCCTTAATAGATTCAGGAGCAGATACAAACTGCATCCAGGAAGGACTAGTCCCCACCAAGTATTACGAAAAGACATTAGAAGGATTAAGTGGAGCGGGAGGTCATAGGCTATCTGTTTCATACAAATTAATAGATGCCAAGATCTGTAAATCAGGAGTATGTTACTGTACTCCCTTCCTATTAGTTAAAAACCTCCATGACTCAGCTATATTAGGAACACCCTTTTTAGCCTTATTATATCCATTCAAAGTCTCCCACACGTCAATAACCATGGAAGCTTTAGGAAAAGAAAATAGCTTTGATTTCATAGAGTCACCCAAGGCTAGGGAATTAAATGTCCTAAAGGAGGCCTCCACCTCAAGAATTAATCTTATATCTCAAAAGCAAAAACAAATAAATATGATTAATAAAGAAATTCATTATAAAAAAATAGAAGAACAATTAGCTAATAAAACTGTTCAAGATAGGGTTAAAGAATTACAGGCTAAATTCGAAAGAGACATATGTGCGGACCACCCAAATGCATTTTGGGAAAGGAAACGACACGCAGTGTCCCTATCCTATGAGCCATGATTTAATGAAAGGGACATCCCCACTAAAGCAAGGCCCATTCAGATGAATCGAGACAATTTGAATTATTGTAAAAAGGAAATCCAGGAATATATGGAAAAAGGATTAATCAGAGTCAGCAAGTCTCCTTGGAGCTGTGCTAGGTTAGTAATTAACTATAAACCCCTAAACAAGGTTTTAAAGTGGATTAGGTATCCCATGCCAAATAAAAAAGGACCTTATTGGCAAATTACATAAGGCATCTTTCTTCTCAAAGTTTGATATGAAATCGGGCTACTACCAAATACAGGTAGAAGAAAAAGATTAATCCAAAACCGCCTTCGTAGTACCATTTGGTCATTACGAATGGAATGTCATGCCCCTGGGGTTAAAAAACGCCCCTAGTGAATTCCAACATATTATGAACAACATCTTTAATAATTACCAACAATTCACTATAGTTTATCTAGATGATGTCTCGGTATATTCAAACTCAATTAACCAACCTTTTGAACACCTAGATAAATTCTTCAGAATTATTAAAGAAAGTGGATTACTCATATCTGCTAAAAAAATGAAATTATTTCAAGTTAATGTTAGATTCTTAGGATTTAACATTTAACAGGGAATGATTACTCCCATTAGCAGAGCCATAGAATTTGGCGATAAATTCCTAGACGAATTAAATGACAAAACACAGTTACAAAGGTTCTTAGGTTGTGTTAATTACGTCGCTGATTTTATCCCCAACTTTAGAACAATATGTTTACCCTTGTTCAAACGCTTAAAGAAGAATCCTCCCAAATGGGATGAATCAATGAGTGAGAGTGTTAGAACATTAAAAACGATAGTCAAGAAATTACCATGCTTAGGAATCCCAGATCCCCAAGCATCTCTTATAATAGAAACAGATGCCTCAGAATTAGGATTCAGAGGTGTATTAAAACAAATATTACCTAGTAGCCATAAGGAACAAGTAGCTAGGTATTATTCAGGAACATGGAATACGGCTCAATTAAAATACAGTACGATTAAAAAAGAAATATTAGCTATTGTTTTATGCATTACCAAGTTTCAAGATGATTTGTTTTCAAAAATATTTTTATTAAAAACCGACTGCAAAGCAGCCATTGATGTATTACAAAAGGATTTAAAAACATAGTTTCGAAACATATTTTTTCCAGATGGCAATCACTACTTTCTTGTTTTGACTTTGATATTGAACATATTAAAGGAGAAAAGAATTATTTACCAGATTTTCTTACGAGAGAATTCTTACAAGGTAAAAATGAGCAAGAAGGATAATTACGGACCTCCTCTCGAGGATCCAAAAAGAATTACTAGAAGTATTACTTCAAAACAGGTATTACAATCCCCTTCCCCTTCATCCTCATTACAAAACCAAAATAGATACACCCCATTAACACCTTTGTCATTACCAGCCTTTTACCCATCCTCACCTACAACCTCTCACCCTAGGGCATTAAGACCAACCATAAATTCTAGGTTAGTTTCACCCCTATCCTTTGCAGTAAACACTCCTTCCTCCTTAAACACCCAGCCAGAAAAAATACCTCACTATACTCCCCCTGCCACATTAAACTGCCCTTTCATAGAAAAGAATTACAAAAGAATCCTTTTCCTAGTAGAACCAGAATATGACTCACAAGGGTCATTATTCCAAGTGGTCTCAAATTATTTTCCAGAAGGATTCAACTTCCTACCATCAAGCCCAGATAAAAATAGATTATTCTATGAATTTATCTTAGTGGATTCTGACTCCATTGAGGTAACTCACACCTTTGATAAAAACGATAAAACAAAAATTATTTTCTCAAAATTTAAAATATTAAAAGTATTATCCCCATCTGATTGGAAAGCTCATCCATCAAACTCAAGAAGCTTTTCAAGAAAATTCTCTCCCCAGCAATACTTGTATTACGACTATATGGATGCATGGAACAACATGCTTTAGTATGAACCTTTTGATCATTCGTGGTTCATTTGGTTCAAAAAGAACATCTCATTACAGTTCCCTTCATGGTTTGTTAAATGGTTCAATGAATCACTACAACATTTTTGGCTTTAGGCCACGCCAACCATTGCCACGGCTAAAAAAGTGTGGCTTAAACCTGGAAGAGGCCATAGTTCTAAAAGCGTGGCAATAAGATAGATAATAGGCGACGTTTGCCTTAAGTTGATATCAGGCCACACTTTGAAAATATATAGGCCACAGTTAAAAAACCGTAGATATATAATACCACAATTCTGCAAACGTGGCCTTTAGAAATTTAACAAAAGCGTCGCCTTTACTTTGGTCAAAAAAAAATTAACAAAATATCTACCCGTTTTCCAATAACCACTAATTTGTTTCGCTCTCTCTATAATCCCTATTCTCTCTTTTTCCCTCTCTTCAAAAGACCCTAGCGCTCCCTTTGTCTGTTTTTTTTCTTTTTCCCTCTGTTTCCGCCGTAGAACCACCCAAACTGTTCCTCCCTAGCAACCTCCGTCACCGCTTCACCCCTTGCTCTAAACTGCGCATTGCTCTACCGTTCCAAACCTCCGCCGTCGCTACAAACCTCCGCTGTCGCTCCAAACCTTGCATAGCTCCGCTGCTCCATTGTTGTGCCGCTCCAATCGTCATAGCTCCGCCGCTCCTCCTGACACTGTCTTCCCTCTATGACCAGATTTTACTCCTTTCTCCATTCTACAGAAGCTGTCTTGTATCATTTTGCCCTTTTTCTCTCTTCTCCTCATTCTCACTGTTGGCTTGTTTTTTATTTACAGGCCACTATTAGGGATTTCTCTGGTTCCCCTTCCTAGGTTTTCTTTCTCTATGCTGAATGCTTTTTAATTTTTTCTTTTGCTTTTCCTTTCCTGATTAGTGATTTTTTTTTGGGTATTTGGGTTTCAAATTAGGGATTTCTGTATGTTTATATGTTTATATTTGTTTAGGAATGATACTGGTTTGTTAATTTGTTGACATCACATATCATTTTTTTTGTAATTAAAATTAAAATATGCTGCAGGCTTTGAAATGTGGGAGTGAGTGATGTTCGCTGCAAGAGTCTTCAAAGAGTGAAGAATTTTGAAGAAGAAGGAAAACCTGCAGCATCAAAGAGAGTCCTCTAACGATTGTAGATTTGAGGCAAGAAAGATGAAAGAGCAGGAACTAAAGCTTGTGGGAGAAGAATTGAAGCTGAGAAGGGAAAAACAAGAAGAGCTGCTGCTGAGGTAAAATAATGATAGTTTTGAAGAAAACTATGAATAGACCTTCTCATAATCTTGCATGAAACTGCCTTCCTTATTCCTTGCTTATTAATGCACATGTAATTTACACTCAACTGCCTTCCTTATTTATTTTTTTCTGGCTGTGACTGAATCATCATAATCTAATAATCTTCTTGCATGTTACAAGTAAAGGTTGGGGTTGGGTCTGCAACACTATCAATGGTTCATAGTTTATCTTTAATATTTCTATAGTTGCAAGGGAGCAAGCAATATCAATCAATTGGTGCCAATTGAGTCACAATAAATGGACTAACTTGAAAAACCACTTCTGATTGTGTAGGTATATGCAGCTGCCAAATTTGCTAATGCATGCTTCCGTGGCTTGAAAGCAGAAGCCGGGGTGGTGGAGTGTGCTTAATTTCCATGTCCTTCTTTACCTTGTGCATGTTCTTTATCTTCCCTTTCATATTTCATTTAACAGTACCAAGCTCATGTCTTCAACAGGCCTCAGAACTTCCTTTCTTTGCAACCAAGATTTGTCTTGGTCGTGGTGGAGCAGAAGAGATATATCAACTGGGTCCACTCAATGAGTATGAGGGGTATTATCGTACAGTTCATTAAACTATACTTATTTGATTTATTTGTTGGAAGCAATAAGCAACTGAAAAATTGAAACTTTTCCTTTAACAGGATTGGGTTGGAAAAACCAAAGAGAGAGTTTGCAGGAAGCATCCAGAAGGGAGTAGAGTTCGTGTGAAAATAGGTCAAATCTGGCAAACTAGTTTTTGACTATTTACTATACGGAACTTGTGTAATGCTTGTCTCTGTTCATACTTCATTGTAGATTTTTCTTAAGAAAAATTCATACTCCACTCATTCCCATTGCAATGTCAAGTCATGGATCTGTTCATACTCTCTGTTCATACTTTATTTTGTTAATTATATGAAATTTGGAGAAGTCGTGGATTTGTTGAAACAAACTAAATGTAGAACATGAATATTGTGCTTGACCCTCATTGTCATGCTATATAATTTGTCAGCTAACTCATCTAGATTGTCGCATTGAATTTCTTGAGAACATACTTTAAGTTCTAGTAATATCTATCTTCTTCACACTAAATACATAGACAATTTAAGTTTCTATTCTTATATTAATTAGTAGAATCTTTGATCTTTTAGTGTTAGGAAACCGTGCACTTTATTGTTGGTTTAGATTTAAATTATTAAAAAGTGATTAGAATTTTCATTGACTAAGAATAGGTGTTCCTTAACTGTCTTGTGTGTGCATAATTTTCTTGCTTACAATTGAAAGTACTGTTAAATAATGTGGTAGATTCAATACACCAAAAATCTGAACACTGAACACTATTAACATATTATACAGATTCAACTTGAATTATGAATTTTGAATTTTGATTGTGTTGTGTTATTGCAGAACGAGTGGGTTATTTGCAGGGTATTTCAGAAAAGTTCAGCTGGTAAGAAAACTCATATATCTGGAATAATGAGATTGGAATCACTAGGGAATGAATTGGGTTCATTTTCTACTGGTTTACCACCTCTTACTGATTCCTCTGTTCCCAAATCTTAGAATGATTCGGTTTACGTGCCCTGCTTCTCCAACCAAATTGATCTTCAAAGAAACCAACAAGGATTGGTTTTTGATTCCTTCAACAACAACAACTCCATTTATGGATCATTATACTCTTCTTCTACTCAACAACCCCTTCAAGCTTCAACTAATTTACCCTTTCCTGGTTCTCTTTGTGGTATTCAAGACCAAGCTATCCTTAGAGCCTTGTATGAAAACAATGGATCAAATGAGAGGCAAATGAATTTGACTTTGACCACTGATAATAATCAGACTCGTCCACCTCCTTCTGCTGCATCAGTTGACCTTGATGGTTTGTGGAATTACTGAATCCAAATAATCAAACTTTTGAGCTAAATTGAAGCATATATTCTTGTCTTATGTTGTGTGGTTGATCTCTCTGTATAGATTTCATATAAGGATTTACTAAAGCATATATTATGTTCTGGTGTGTTATGTTATGTCATTTACAGTGTAAGAAATTGTCTTGTGAAATTAAACTGTTACTAGCTAAATCTGATCCTGTGTTTTCTTATTATTTTATAGTATTAATTCAAGTTTTTGGTGTCTATTTTTGTTGTGTATTTTTGGGTGAATTTTTTTGTAAGATCTACGGGCTAGCTATATACATTAACATTAAGCCTTATTTCATTTAGAAACTTTCAATTTCTATTGATTGTCAATTGCTATTTATGTGGCTTGCATCTATTTCATGGTGACTAATTGTTTTTTTTGACCAAATGGTGACTAATTGTTGATAATTGAAAAAAAACTGTACTAACGTATAGGCCACGGTTATTTATGTGTGGCTAATTGAAACTGTGGCTTAAACCTATAGGCCACGGTTATTTATGTGTTGCCAATTGAAAACCGTGGCCAGAGACTGGACTAATAAACCGTGGCCTATTTTAATAACTACGGCAACGGTTTTGATATTTCGTGGCCTAATGCCAAAAAACCGTGGCCTGAAGGAATAGGCAACGGCCACCTACACAACGCCTCAAAAGCCGTGGCCTAAAGTTTAGGCCACGGTTTTTTCACTTCTGGCCACGGTTTTTAGCCGTTGCCTAAACTACTTTTTGTTGTAGTGAATGGGGACCAGAAACAAACATCTGTCCAGAATTTGCAGAAAAGGCCTTCCAAACCTTTGCAAAGGAAACCAACTTTCAAGATCATATGAAACTATTAGCATTTCATGCCAAGCATGGGCATAACATGGATTACTACATGGACATACAAAAAAGATTTAGCAGTTCCTGACAGCAATGTCAATTGGATTGTTAGATGTATTAAAATTAAATGGTGGAACAAGTTCAACCCAGAACTTATTAAGGAAACAACATTACAAAATTGGTTTAAGAGAAACACAAAATTTCTCAATAAATCAAAAGGCACCGTTGAAGAATCTGAGTTCTTAGTAGAAAAATCTAAGTTCTTAGCAGAATTATCCTCATCTTCCAACAAAAGGAATTTTTAAAGAAATTACAAGCAGTCATCTCAGGATCAGATGTCAATGATCACGAAGAATCAGCAGACTCATCTCAAAGCTTTACAACAGAGAATGAAGACGATTGCTATGGAATTAGTGGAGTACCAGAACTATGATTAAAATAAATTATTCAGAGACAAGACAAGACAGCACAATGTGACTCAACAAGACGCTAGGTGGCATCATTATCAGCTGACAGCATTATCTCTTCTTTTGAAAAAGCAGATTCCTTTCGGGCGCACTAAGCGCATTATCTTTACTTTTATAAAAGTTATTTGTTTTATTAGGCAATAGTCATTATCAGCTTTACAGCTGTAGGGCATTATTGTAAAGGCATGCCCTTCTTTCACCTATAAAAGGAGGATGCCTTCATTTGCTCAGATCATCACTTCCTTACGCATCAAAAAAATCCTATGAGATCAAGAAACCTCTATGAGAACTCTCTGATCAAGGATTCAATAATCTTTGTAAGTTTTATATTATCAATAATATCATGAATCTTCCGTTTTACTCCCTGTCTTTCTTTCAATTAGTTTTTCAAATAGTATATTTATTAACTTCAAAATTAGATTGGTATTTAGACAATTTATGTATTTTCTCTCATTATGCATTATACAATAGTTTTATCATTGAACTTATAGTAGGCTATGTCTACTTCATTGTTTATTTATAAAAGTATTACCATACTATAGCATACTCTTTGACTATAGCTAGACTTCACTGAAAAGTGTTAGGGAATGAATTTCTTTCGCCTTCTGTATTTACTCATTTACACTCTTGGGGGGCTCTTCAATAAGAGTATGACCATGGTTGTGAGTAATCCTATAGTCAATAAGCCCTGCTATTTTATGATTATGTTTATAACTATGAATATTACTATCATCTCCGAAATTATGGCTTTAATGTCAGAGGTAGTTACTTTCTTAGGTGTGGTAATATTTAAGCGCGTTAGATTGGCTTCAATAATAACAGTTTCGTTCTTAGGGGAACTCCTAAGAGCTTTAAAGTTATAATTGATTGTAGATATCTTGTATTTGATTCTATAGCAAATGTCTATATTTGTTATTCCTTCATCAAATAAATCATCTAAGCACTGGATGTTGATTACTAATGAGTTCTTTGTAGAACTTACCAAAATAGAGAATTAGAAATAGCAGAAATAGAAAACCATTTACAAAGCTGGAAAATGCCAGATGTAAAATATAAAGAAATTTATAAAAAAAGTACATTCAATAGATTTAAAACACATGAAATTAGTCATACAATAGAATCATCCAGATCTATTGTACAACATCATGAGACTATTAATCTATTAAATGAAGAAATGATTGAAGACCATGATAGGCAAGGTTTTCATTACATTCACCTAGGATTAATTCAAGTTTCAGTTAAGCCTCTCCATAAGCTAGGCTTAAACACACATTTGTTATTAATCCTACGAGATAGCAGAATTAAAAGATTCCAAGAATCTATTATTGTCATATTAGAGTCAAATCAAAGTGATGGCCCTGTTTATTTCAATTGCTATCCCAATTACTCAATGAATATATATATATATATATATATATATATATATATATATATATATATATATATATATATATATATATATATATATATATATATGGGATGTATATATATGGGATGTATATGGTGAGAGGAGAGTTTATTGTGAGAGATGAGAGGAGTAAATCAGGGCCATATAACAATACATGGGTGGTTGTGATCGAAAGGTCTGTAGTTATCACGTTGACTTTTTGATTTTATCTCAACTGCTCATGATTGGATCTACGGTTATGATTGGTTTCTCTCACCATCTCATTATAAAACTCCTCTTATTTATATATATATAGATATATATATATATATATATATATATATATATATATATATATCTATGTGCCGTGGCTGCTGAGGTTTGGGCGGTTTGGGCTGACCAAAGGTTAATGAGAGTGGTTATTTTAATGGTCTCATGGTGGCGGAAGAAAGTAAGTTTTTATGGCTATCACTTAGTGTATTTGGTTCCATCGGAATCATACTCTCTTTAGATCAGGTCAAGTTTTTATTTTGGAGGTGGTTGTTAACCATGTTAAGTTTATAACATGGACTTGGTTCATAAGCATAGAAGGTCGCAACTCAACTCTTAAGATCTCTGATTGGTGGGGAAATTATTTTATATGTATGAACTCAGTGTAACGGTCTTGTTGTCTCATTCTTTCTAGGGTACTCATTTTCTTTCTTGAGTCTTTTTCCCGTGGAATTTGGCCCAGGGATGTTTTAATGAGACCCCTTGCATGTGTAACAGTTGCGGTGCCCGTTTGCGCTTCTTTTAATTGAATTTTTGCTTATAAAAAAAGTAGGTTTTGACGACTAATATTGCGCATAAGGGTATAAGAATCAATTTATGCACGTTATTCATGATTTTATGAGCTTGTTTGTTACGACTTATTTTTTAAAAAAATCACTTATGATGACATATTGTCTGTTTGTTACAGATTTTTAAAAAAATGAAAAGCTGAAAATAATCTAAAACTTGTTTTATATGAAAAGCTGTTTTGGGTAGTTTCTCATAAAAATCAGTTTTTAAGAATGATTTTTTTTTAAAATAAGTGATTTTCAGTATGTTACACAAACACAAAACAACTTCTCATTTTCTTTAAAATCTCTAAAAACTAATCTCTAAATTATTTAACAACAAAATCACTAATTTTTAAATCTGTAACAAACGAGCCCTATATTAATTAGGAAAAGAAAAATTAGTTTGAGTTTTATCAAAAAATCAAATCTTTTTAAAGAAGTAAGGTGATTCCTAGATTCTTATATGTACGTACCTTTGTATGTGGAGCAAATGTCCAAGTGTTTGTGAAAGATATATCAATGGAGGTCTATTTTTTTTAAACCAATTTATCCTTTACAGCGAATGTTGAGACTAATAATTCATGGTATCGGAGATCCATTTAAAAGGCTAACATCTCCCAACAAATGTTTTTTCATACACACCGACCAGTGATCAAACGCAAAACCAAATAGTTAAGGGACTCAAGTATCTACCACTTGTATTACATCAGGTTGGTGGGAGAGGTCTATTTTATGTGAGAGGGAGGAGTATCATAACCATTAAATCTAATTAACTTTGAATAGTTGAGATTAAAACAAACATTTGTCGTAACAAAAAAAAAATGTTACCTTCTTAAGTGGTCATCATTTGAGCCCCGCAGTCCCGATAGAAGTCCCTTCTTTGGGGTTAATGGCTATGGTTTCGGGACAACCAGAGTTGGTTGCCCAAAATCCAATTTTTTAGCCTAGAGTATCTAGCCGGCGTACAACATCATCACGTGTAACGAATATCTACACACTGAACAGAACCAAAACATCACTTCATATCTACTTTACTTTTTAAAAAAATTAATTATAATTTTTTAACATTAGTTATAAACTTTTAACAGATTTATCAAATTTATTGTACGTTTGAAAGACAATGGGAATTTATGATGTTGCTACACGGGCAATCACACGCAGATTGCGTGAAGATGGGAGCCTTATTGATAGTTGCTTTTATTTTGGAAGCAAGCATAATATACTTATGATTTTGATCAAGTTAAATCCAGATGGGCTGCTTTTCAGCAATGGCCCTGGAGATCCATCTGCAGTTCCTTATGCCATTGAAACAGTAAGGAATATTATTGGAAAGGTGCCTGTTTTTGGAAGAGGGGGGAGACAAAACAATCATTCGGTCCCTTGTATTTAGAAGAAAAAAGAAAACCAAACTAGAACTCACTGTAGTAGTGAGTAGTGACTGATGGTAGGAAAAACCATGTAACTGATTATAAGTGCCCATTATTTCTGTTCATGTCCCCATTATAGCAGCTCATAGGCATCATTGGACCTCTAATCTTGTTGTGATTAAGTAGAAATCAGTATAACAATTTCTAGATATATCAGCAAACATGTTGGAAGTGAAAAATATTATGAGCAATGTCTTTGGAACAAAATTGAGATAGCTTCGGTGTTCTTTTAACTGTCAATGTCTAATGCCAGAAGCACAACTATGCGGTTGACCCTGCCACACTACCGGAAGGAGGGAAGGTTACTCATCAATCTAAATGATGGAAGTTGTGCTGGTCTTGCTTTCCCTGCTCAAAAAATAATGTCTCCTCAATACATGAAGCATCCCCTGGACCTCATGATTCCGACAACGCTTTTAGGGAGTTTGTAGAGCTAATGAAGGAAAAAAAAGAAACAGAACACCCAAGGAATGGATTTTGGAGTGGAGAATAGAAGACGAAGATGGAGGAGGAGGAGGATTAACATGGAAGAAGAAGGATTTTGGGGATGAGGAAGATGAATAAACCTTAGTTTTATTTGGGATCCAAATCACCTTATTAAAATAAAATAAAATGAAAAATAATGACATGAACATCTATTTGACACACATGCAGTTGACTAACAGATTGCTAACAGAAAGATATTTTTAAAAAAAGTTATTTTGCAGAGACTTTTAAAAAAAATTGCAAGGACTTATTTAAAAATCCGCTATATTTGCAATGACGAAAAACATATTTAAACATTATTATTATTACAAGTAGGGGTGTGCAAAGGTAACAGTAATCCATTACCACTCTTTAAACCATATTGGACCATTTAAAAAAAGCCCATACTGAATCTGTTCCATTTTAATTGGTAAAAAAATTTGGAAAATGGCATCCCACATTATTAAACCGGTAAAAAACCAATTATGTATTCTTCCATCGTGACTTCAGCAACGTATTTCGCAACGCAACCATTCTTCACAAGCCCAGACCGCTATCTGACTTCACGCATCGCACGACAAACTTAGACCGCTACCACGCACAACGTCACCGTCCATCACCCTCAGGCGCGTCCCTTCCTCCTCATACTGCCACTCAGAGCAACTCCAACGCTCAAAATTATATGAAACCATCCAAACCAACAATGGAACACAAACATTACAAAAATTGGAACACAAAAATAATAGATGAATTTGAAGAATGTTTGGAACAAAAAATTACAAACTGTTGCTCCTCATCAGCGTGGGTTGTGGGTTGCTGGGTCTCGGGGTTGTCGGAATCGGTTCTTCAAGCTGTTTGAGTTCCCGAATGCGTGGTTGCCGAAATTCGATCTAGATCCGTGGAATGGGAAAAAAATTGATATATCTCTATCTTCTTCTAATGCATGTGTTTGATCTTGAGGAAGGACCTGGATATGAGAGGAGATTGGGTCTTTGTGTGAGAGGAGAGGTGAAATGAAAGTCGAGACTGTAAAATGGAAAAATGGGTTGTGAAAGGGGTGTTGAAGTAGCTGTGAAAAGGAAGTAAAACGTGTGCGTGAAGTGAAATGGAATGCTCTAGAGTTCTCTATTTTTTTTTGGTATACAGAGTTCTCTAGTTTATTTTATCTACCTTTTAATTAATAAAAATATTAGCTTTGATTATTCAAAGAGAAAAGTTTGGCACAAAAAATTAAAATAAGCAAACCGTTTCTGCTTTGGGATTGACAATAATAAGTAAACCGTTTTTGAGTGAACAAACCTATTTTGAGAAGTGGTAAACCATTTTTGGCAGTAAAAACTGGTTTTTAGAAAAGGGAAACCGTTTTCTCGTAGCAAAAATTGGTTTTCAGAAACGGTAAACCGTTTTCCAGAAGCAAAAACCGGTTTTAAACCGGTAAACCAATTTTCTGATCTGTACCGGTTTCAAACCGGTTTCGAACCGGTTTCGAACTGGTTTGAAAACACAAACCGGTTTTTGTATAAATGGTAAACCAGAATTGGATCTTAAAGAGGTATGGTATGGTGTGGTATGGTTTCTGTACTATGCACACCCCTAATTACAAGTCAAGAAAATTTAACTCTTGCTTCCCTTATTATACAAGACCATAACAAGGTAATTGTTTTAGTGATATATACAACACAATATCCTAAGCTAAACACCTCAAAATGTTGCTAATATTGATAATTAGAAATACTGACATTTCTTGAACAAGCAAGCAGACTCAAGATGTGAAAACAACCATCCACACTATACAATACATGTGTGTTAATGAATTGGTATACAAAATCTGTTAACTTCAACTGCTCTCCAATCTAGATGTACCTTGTTCATTTGAAGAGGATTGTTCTTGAGCTGGGGCACTGGATTTCAAAGGTTTTTTGAACTGTACCAAGATCATTGTCATGTTATCACATCCCTCACCAACTGCAATTGATGGCGCCAAACACCGGTCCAGTACTCTTTCACAAACAGCAGAAAGTTTGGTTCCCTGTCATGTAAAATAGTATCATTAATTGATACACCTATTATCCATGTTAAAATATGTATAGAATTAGAAATATGAGTAAAATAGTATCATTAATTGATACAATTATTATCCATGTTAAAATATGCATAGAATTAGAAATATATTTGACATATGTTTTTTGTTCCTATAAAATTGATTAATTCTCCCCAACGAATGACAAGCACGATAACAACTCTTATTGATGACAGTACTAAGTGCTGCATTAAATATTATCAATAGGAATGAATTCATATGTAAGAAAAACAGCTAAGTATCCACATTGAATATTAAAAAAGCTATTTATTGATTTTGAAAACTCACCACGAGCAGTTCTTGTCGTACAAAATCTACCAATTGTTGGCTTGACAAGCAATCCCTGAAACATGAGCAAGTAGTAAGAAGGTTACTCAAGAAATTTCAAGACAGGACAATCCCATTAAAAGCTAAAATATTTTCCAAATACATTATAAAACTCAAAACAAAAAGCATACCATATGCCATCACAAGCTAGGACTACAAACTCATCTTCATCACAAAGGTCAACCTATGATAAAATGTCAAAAACAAAACTATTAGTCAAAACTTGTAGTTTATACTAGTAAGTATTGAGACTCTTAATCAAACCTTTTATTATTGATTTTACCATTCTGCAATTGCGAAATTGTGGTTGATCTATATCACTTACTGTTAGGATGTATCATTAGGATAGAATAAGCATTCTTATGAATTATGATTCTTTCTATTTAACTTTCATTTCAATCTCTCTGGGTTCCCAACACTTACCAAGTAAGCTGATTTATAAAGGAATAAACTTACAATGTTTAGATCTGGATTGGCGGTCACAATTTGTTTTTCAGCAGAAAGAAACTTATTCTTCTTAAATTCCATGTCACCTGCAGAATATCAAAACATATGAATGAGATGTATTGAAACCAAACCAAATGCAAGCAACATCTTCTTGCCTCATAAAGAACCAAAATAAAGCATACAAAGTGTAATAATGCCAAATTTTCTTTTATTTTTGGTGCACATAATTATCACCTATCATGTATGTTCATAAATTCATGAATGTGCCTCACCAAAGGCGCCCTAAATAAAGGAAGCTCACATTAACACTTGGAAAAGCTCTACCTATAGCTCTTGCAAGATTTAAACTCCCATTAACTCGTCCGGCATGAATAAAACCACCAGCTTTTAAGATTCTATCTTTCTCAATCGCGAGATCAGGTTTGTGGTCTCTAGACAAATTGTATGCCTGTAGAACGAAAATCAATTAGCCAGAGAAAAAATGTCATTATCTGCATAAACTGCTACTTTAAAAACTTAACACAAAGCCTTCAAAAGAAAGAGGCCTAAAATTTTTTGTGTTTTCAAACAAATCTCGTTGATGAACTTAACCTCTCAAATTATCCAAGAATTTTCATTATGAAGTTACCTGACCCTTCCTAGATATTACACAACGCGAATCACCAGCATTTGCAACAAAAAGTAGGTTGTTTCTGATGATTGCAACACATGCGGTGCTACCTGAATTTGGTCCAGCAAAATCAGAATGAGGCCCCTGCATACAATGTAAAAGACCAAATTGCTAAATGACAATAAATAAAACCAAAAACAACAAAAGGGAGATGAAAAGTAAACTATACTTTAACTCTTAGCCTTATGTGTTTACAACAATTTGATTACAATTAGAGGTGTGCAAAAACACCAGTAAACTGTATCCATACCAAAAACCATACTATATTGTCAATAAAAGCCCATACCACATATTAAAAAAATCCAACCCATTCCGTATGGTAAAATATTTGGAAAACCGGTAATTCCTTTCTCAAACTCAGTCCAGACACTTGTATACCACATAACCACAAAAAGGACAAATGCCTTTTGTCGTTAACCTCATCAGTCATCACCTCTCACCTCTAACATTTGTTTCTCTCATCAGTCATCACCTCGCACCGTTGCCGCCCAAGGAAACTCTCACTGCCTGCCGTGGGTCACGTCACTCCAAGGTTTTGTGTAATGGACTCCCAAATTTGGAGTATTCTAATTTCACGCAATTCACAGGGTTTAACAAGCAAATGATATTTCACGATCAAGAATGCAGTATTCTTTGTACTAACTATCCTTATATATTGTATTAAGAATCGAAAGATGATCGAAAGAAAAAAAATTCATGCATATGATGTTTCTTCACATGAAAAGCCATATTCCAGGTACAAAAAGGCCAAATATTCATATGAAAATTGTATGATACTGAAAAGTAAAAAATGAAGTATGTATGCTTCAAACATCATACCTACCTTCTCAAAGGCCCAATCATCAGTTTGGTCCTTATCATCACAGCTTCTTGGAGACCTAATCAATCCTTCAATCATTCCACCAAACTTGTTTTTATCACCCAACACTGCTAATTCCTTCCATCCCCTTTGACCACGCATCATCTCATCCATTCTATATAATAACAAAAATGCTAGTTCATAACCACTGGTTTTATTACTTCTATAGTGATCATTTTTTCATGTATAAATAAATATCAATTTGACTGGCAGAAAAAATTAGCTAATGATCTAAAAGGTTTTAGAATTTAAATAGTACAAAACTTGCCACTACAAGGGTGAAAGCAATTTTGATCAATAATGGCAGAATACATGATAGGGAAACCTATTTTCATAGTAATTATACACAATAGGGCTTCTTTTATTAATCTAACCTGAAAAAAGATTTTTGAAGAGAAGTTCCAACTTCTCCAGCTATGTATTCTTCACTCCTGAGCACCTGTTGGTGAAGATGCTTGGCACAAAACTTAGCAACCACCTTACCTGAAATTTTTTGAATTAAGTGAGCATCTATAACTTATTGTTGACTCCAAAAAACACGCATTATTCCTGTAATATTCTCCTCTTTCCCTCACTGGGATAACGGATGTGTATGAGCTACATAATTTCTATCAGAAAATGGTCTGTAAAAAGTAAGCCAGTAGCTATTTGTTTGGAAAAAGATGAGTGGAAAACGAAAGTAGAATGTGGTATGATACATACAAAATTTAGAGACACAGCAGAAAAAACAATTCTGTAAGACACAAGCTTGCCAGGTTTGATTTGAATCAAGGTATGTTAGCTGGAAACCCCAAGGTTGGGTGTGAGTGGTTAACGCACTCCATCTAAAGAGACAGACTCGGCTAGTACCCGAGTTTAATCCCTGGCATGGAACAACTCTGGACCAGACTTTACTTACCTCCCAACCAAACTCTCGCTTAGTCAGAGGCCCGAAAAAAGGTGAGTTGGACTAATAATCTAATATGAAGTGCACCAAATTTTAATGTCTCACAAGTTTTAGTCCAATTTCCAGGTAACCAATTTCCAAATAATTTATGAAAATAAAGCAGCACAAATGTAAACTAGATGAATTTCTATGACAGAGGAAGAAACTTCAGTCAAAGAAGTAAACAAAAATTTAAACAATTAGGAACATGATATATCCAGAAGTGTCTCTTGTTGATGTTCAGTGAAATTGGGAAGCATTACTCTTTCAGTTTTCTGTTTTTAAGGTATTCTCTGTAGTTTTCTTCTTTTATTACTATCTCTTACCTTTTAGAATATATCACATCCTACCATCATTCCAATTCAACGATTCTATTTAACATTAAGATGCATAGAGTACATGTGCAATTTAGTAGTAAAAAACTGTTCAATTCATACCTCCATGACCATCATAAACTCCAAAAAATGAAGTAGATGCATCCAGATCAAGATGTGCAGCATGCTAGCAAAAGAAAAAATGAAAAATATTCAACTACATATTAATGGTTTAACATCCTATGTTAAAAGCATAATTAGTGGTATACACATTTTTTTCCCGGAAGACACAACCCAATAAACTAAAAGCTCATTGTTTCTGGTACATGGGAACAAAAGATAAAATTACAACTTCTAATCCCCCTAACAATAATATACCACCATTTCCCAACTTTTTACACATTAAGCAAAGCTCAACCAAGCTGTACACTAAAACAACAGAGTGCCATACAACTGTACAACATATCATCTCAAATTTTCAAGGAATATTAGGACTTGCATTTTATAGAATTGACAAAATAAATATATGTTTCTACAACTCTACCAGAATCATATAGTTCATCCTATTTTTATAGCAAAACTCTTACTCTGTTTTCATATTGTTTCCTAATTTCAATGTTTATAAGAAGCTATGAAAACAACTTTCATAGTTTATAAATAATGTGGCAGTTTTATAATCAAAACTGAAAACATAACATATTTTATAAAATGGAAATATACCAAAAATGGCCCTTACAATCTCAACTGTAAATTGCTTCTATAAAAGATATAAAATAAGAAAAATCCATTCCACTCATAAGAAAAATAAATTCTTGTATGAGATAAAATGATAGGGGATGATACAAGACTTTCAATTTAATTTAATAAACAAGTAATCTATTTCAGTTATTACTCACTGCATCTTCCATTGTTGCACGCCAACCTTGCATAGATGATAGGCCATATCTAAGATTGTCGTTTTCACCATCTTCAGAAAACTTTTCAGTTTTCGGAATACTGAGATTTCCTCCCATTCTTATCTGAATTTAAACGAACAAGCATAAGTTTTATATAAAAAAAAAATTAAGAAGAATCAATATCAAACATAAGGTAGAATTCCTAGTGAAGGAAAACCTAGATGACAATATGAGTAGTAAATTAACGAAGAATTCACAACTAATAATTATTTGCATTCTCACTTGAAATTGAAAGGAAGAATGAAGATATGAATTATGAGGGAGGTGTTGAAGAAGAGTACCAAACAAAGGAAAGAGATTTAAAGGTGAATGAAGAAAGCACAGCAACTACCACACTGCTGCCACTACTGATATAAGTCAGAATAAAGAAGAAAAAGGAGAATTTCTGGTTTTGAGCCTTACAATTTGCTACTCACTGTTCATCCACTAACACAATGTTTTTACTTTTTATAGACATTCATTCGGCTATTATTCTTTTTTATTTAAAAAGAGAAAAAAAAAGGCACTTTTTTTTACCTCATACCCTCATTTTACAATAAATCCTCAAAATACTCCTAATTTTTTGCTAAAAAAAATTAAAATTTCCGGCAATACCATTTTTTACGGTATTTCCGGAAGGTTAATTTCCAGGGAATTCCCGAAATACCTCAAAAAAAGTTATTTCTAGAAGCCATTTTGGCTTCCGAAAATACCTCTTTTTGAGGTATTTCCGGAAATATGATGGAATGAGAAATGAATTCATTTTTTAACATTTTTTAGGGGTATTTTGATCCGCTTGGTCAATTTGGGGGGTATGGGGTACAATGGGGGGTACAAAAAAAACTGCTAAAAAAATGGATTTAATTTATATACAAATAGGTGTATGAGTTTTTTTACACTATCTATGAATTAGAGGCTGACAGATCATCAAAAGGAAATTGATCAATTGATAACCACCAACTAGTCAATTAGTAACCAACCACTTCATAAATTGTGATTGGTAGTAGTTGTAAAAGTCTATACACAATATATATTGCATAGAAATTAAACTCAAAAAAGATTACGTGAATGTTTTAATCTTTTTTTTATCAAAATGTGAAAGATTTAATCTATACACACAAGGTTTTTTTATATTGTTAACAAATCATAATTTGAAATGTCATTAAAATTGTTTGAATCTACTCTCAACTAAATGAAAAGTCACTTTAATCTTAATTTGTGATTGATTGTCGGTGTATAACCATTAGAGTTTAATTTATATGCACTAATTGTGTATAGAGGTTTTTACATCAACTTTTAATCACATTTCACCATTTAGTCACCTCAGATTATTTTTAATTAAAATAAAAAAAAAATTGTAAAATTAGTCAAAGTAACCGCGGTGTCACTTTCCCATATTTTTCTAACATTATTCCTTCCATAAGCGGTTATTTTGACTAATTTTGAGGTATTTTTATTTTAATTGAAAATAATCCGATGTGGCTAAACAGTGAAATATGATAGAAAGTTGATGTAAAGGCCCTTATGCACCCGTTAGTGTATATAATTAAACTCTAACAATTGAACTCATATGTGAATGTGTTAAAATAAAGTTTACAGAGGTATTTAAATATTAGTTACCGTAAAGGTCCTTATATCTATAGAGAAATTGTCGAGAGAATACATGCTAGTGGTAAAACATAAAAAAATGTTGTCTTTATTACTGATTATGTTGACAATTTCAGTGATACGGAAACACAGCCTCTTAATTGAACCTATGAGTGTTTGTTGAATAGTGTGTAGTATTTTTTGTCATTTCAATTAAGTTAATCAAAAATATATAAATTATATAGACACTTAAATTTGTAGTTCAAACTTACATCGTTCAACTTTTTCTTTTTTATCCCCACACCAACCCTTAGGACAAAAAAAAGTAGAGATATTTGAATTTATTTCATTATAAGTTGTATTTTTACCAAATTGAAACAAAGCATATCCTTTAATATGGACTCTCTCTTATCTATGGATATGGATTATATAGATGGAAACTTTTCTGAGAGAAGATATAGTTGGAAACTTAATTTGTCAATTTTATATTGTTATTATTATGATTTTTTAATTGGAGGATGATAACCCGTCAAAAAAAATATTGAGTTTGATAAGTGGAAAAATCAGAAATTTGATGTCTGTTGTGTCGTTTCCAACTTTCCATTACTTAGCTTTTCAGTTTCTCGTCTCTTTCTTGATTTTTTTCCCCTTTAAAATATTCTCTTTCAGATATTTTCATGCTAAAAATTAAAATTCTTAAAGTGATTAACTTGCCTTATTTTATTGTCAAAAGAAAAAACTTTGCTTATTTTGTCCATACATCGTTGTTTTAGTTAAAGCATATAATTTGGTCAAAAAAAGTTAAAGCATCTGTATTTTTGTAAGAAAAAAATCACAAATATATATTATTATATGCATTGTTTTTTTGTAAACCCAGGTATCCACCGCACAGACAGCAGTGACTAATCTCTCGCTCATTGTAGGTGCCTCGAGGGGCAGACCAGCTGACCCAGAGTTTTAATTCTGCTCCGTACCCAATGCGGGTATCGAACCCCCGACCTTTGGTTAAAAGAGGTTCAGCCACAACCGCTGAACCCACGCTCTGGGTTATTATTATATGCTTTGTTATGGTTTAGTATTAATTGACAATTATCAACAAAAGATGGTTAAGTAATTGACTATTAACCAGTGTTGTTAAACCAACGGCACTTTGACCGGTTCGAGTCACTAATCGGATCGTGCATGTTCCAAACCCGACGACCCGTGCAGATTGTTTTTTTTTTTAAAATGAAAAAACAACGTAAAACGACGCTGTTTTGTGCGTTTTCATTTTTTCCTATCAACATGGAAACAATTCATTTAAGGATAACCCACCATTATGACCCTATCAACATGGAAACAATTCATGATCATTCAATTTGGGTGCTTTTGTTATGTTATGCATTTTTATGGTATGGTAAAAAAATCCACAGTTCTGCGATATGTGAATTTATACACGGGATGCCTAATTTTATCAAATTTTAGTAGTGTCACGGGTCATGTGGGTCAACTAGTGACACCTCGATCCGACCATTGACCCAGTGACCCAGTGACTCGACCGAGTCGATCTCCTGGTCTGTTTTAATAACATTGCTATTAACGTTAATTATTTGGTTGGGGAAAAAACAAAATGAGGTACTAATTTGCTAACCCAACCAAATTGACATAGAGGAAACATTTGCAATGAATCTAGTTATTCAAATTATACGAAAATTATAGGTAAATTATAAATAAACTATAGGCAAATAATAAATAAATATATTGTTGTCCAGATTGATATTCAAAATCCTAGTAGGGGCGTATGTGATTGTGATATGTCCCCATTTTCCACTATGTGGACTTACAAGCAGGGACGGATCCAGAAATTTTCACTAGTGGGGGCAAAAAAAATAGCCTATAAAATTTTCTTAAAAAAATTATTATAAACTTTACAAAGAACATAATTTCATTACAAAGAAACCTTAAAGTACCTAAATTTCTATAAATACATAGTTAAAAAGATAAAATTAGTACCAATTTACGTTCTTTTTTATTTATGTCTTATGAATTTCTACATTTAATTTATCTTATGGGGGCAACCTTTATTTTTTATGGGGGCAAAATAAATTTGTTATATATATTCCCAACCAAAATAATTTTTCAAGTGGGGGCAAATGCCCCCAATTAAGAACACCTAGATCCGTCCCTGCTTACAAGTGGAGAAAATGTATATAAATATATTTTTTTTTTGGAAAATCTCTGGTTTTTTTATGCATAGAGAGAATATGTCATTGAACGTCATTGAACGGGTATTATAACCTTCAATTTTCTGTACCAAATTCTTTTTTGCAGAAATTTCCAAGAGAAACTAACAATAGTCAATTTAAAAGAGATAAACACAGAATTTGTCTTTAAACGGGTATTATAGCTTACGATTTTTTGGATCAATTTATTTTTTGCCCAAATATATTCTTTTGGGTTTTGGAAAGTCTCTGGTTTAACTATTGAGAAAAATATATATCTTTTTTGAAAAGAGATCTCACCTTTATTATAGTGTAGACTTGAGCTAAAAAGACTACAATAAATATATACATATTTAATTTTCATGTGGTGGTTAAGTTAGCAAAGTTGCGGAACACTTAACTAACTTCTAAGGCTATTCATACTAACTATAGATATATTGTAAAATTTCCCCCAACTCTCAACGGATCACGTCTCATATATATATATATATATATATATATATAAATAATAAATATAAATTTTTGAAATTAATAGCTTAATTCCTCAAGACCTTAAACGAGATAGGATCCCGTAGGAAAGGTAAGATGATAGTAGGTTCCTCTTCTATGTTAGGCAAGGTTTTCACTACATTCATCTAGGATTAATTCAAGTTTCGGTTAAGCCTCTCCATAAGCTAGGCTTAAACACGCCTTTATTATTAATCTTGCGAGATAGCAGGATTAAAAGGTTCCCAGAATCTATTATTGCCGTATTAGAGTCAAATCTAAGTGATGGCCCTGTTTATTTCAATTGCTATCCTAATTACTCAATGAATTTAGGTAACAGTTCTACAAAGAACTCACTAGTGACTAACATTCAGTGCTTAGATGATTTATTTGATGAAGGGATAGCAAATATAGATATTTGCTATAGAATTAAATATAAAATATCCACAATCAATTATAACTTTAAAGCTCTTAGGAGTTCCCCTAAGAATGAAACCATTATTATTGAGGCTAACCTAAAGCTCTCAAATATTACCACACCTAAGAAGTTAACCACCTTTGACATTATAGCAAAGTTACCAGAAGAATGGGTTTTAAAAGAAATAGTTGAAATCCCAAAAATGGAGTCTAGAAAACCTAGACAGTTTATATTAGAAGATGATGGGACATCAGAATTAAAATGAATAGGTGTCAGTCTATGAGAATAGGCGAACACAGTAGAACTGATCTAGGATCAAGAAGATCTATAGATTCATCTTCTACAATTAATGTTAATTTAGCAGGAGTAAACTTCGCTCCACCAATCCCAAGAACTCTATATGAACCTTCGCAAGGTTCTGAGTCTCCAACAATGTCCCCAACGGCATCACAAATATTAAACGTGATAACTCTTGAAGAAGAGTTTGAAATAGATAAAGTCTGGATTAGAGAAGACTTCGAAGATGATTACAACTAAGAACGAAGAACTTGGTATTTCGGTACTTTCACAAACATACAAACTGCAGAATACTTACAAGTATTCTACGAGTATATTAGAAAGAGTGGGGTAAACATCTACTTCTTTACCTGGTTTGAAAATTACTGTTTAGAAAAAGAAATAGTAAACCCCTTTATTAAAGAAACCCATTTAGAGGTTAGCAACAAAATTACCAAGGATTGGAAAACTACAAAAAACAAAATTATAGAATCAGTCCATCCTCCATTAGAAGCTATTGAATTAAAGAAAGATGGAGTTATCTTTGAGGCTTCTCCGTTCAAAACCTTTGGAAATCAACAACCAGTAGATAAGCAAATTGGGAGGATCCAATCCCAGTTGAATTACTCAAATCAAACATTACACACCATTGCTAAGCAATTAGATAGAGTAGAACTCCAGTTGCAGTTTGATCCTCGTATCTCCCAAGCCAGCTCCTCAAAAGAAGTAACCTGTTATAAAGATTATAAACTAGACCCAGATCGCCCTATATACAAGCTTGTTAATGTCCCAGAAAAGGACTTAAGAGAAGCAAGATTAGGAATAAGTACAAATGAATTAGTTGAACAACTAAAGAAGATGACTATCAAAGAAAAGTCTCTTCAAATTAATATGTTATCTCAAGAGTTAGAATTATATAAGTTAGGAAGGTCTAAAATGAAGAACACGGGGTACTTAGGTAAAACTAGGAATTACTACCCTAGGCCTAGTTACGCAGATCTTCTGTTTGAGGAAAGCTCCTACATGACCTCTAGTTCCTATAATGGAAGTTCCATTATAGAATGGAATATAGATGGTCACAGTGAGCAGAACATATTAAACACCATTCAGGAAATGACTATGGCAGCTACAGCCTTCATGACAAGTGGAGGAAATATCGACAAAGAAGCAGCTTTACTAATAGTCACGGGCTTTACAGGTCAGTTAAATGGTTGGTGGGACAACATACTGACAAAGGCAGAAAAACTAGTAATAATAAATGCAAGAAAATTAGACCCCACTACAGGATTAGAAGCAGGAGAAGATGTCATAAATACCCTTCTCTATGCCATCACTAAAGCCTTTATAGGTGACCCATTACAATTACAGGAAAGAGCTGCAAACCAATTAGCTAATTTTTACTGTCCAACCATGTCTGATTACCGTTGGTATAAGGACATGTTTATCTCCAAGCTTTATATGCGACCCGATGGGAACGCAGATTATGGGAAGGAACGATTTATAGCTGGATTACCCAGGTTATTTGGGGAAAAGGTTAAAATGAAAATTAAATATATATTTATTGGTCAAATCCCTTATGGATTATTAACTTTAGGCCAGATTTCTATTTATGTGGTAGAAACAGGAATTAATATCTGCACAGATTTTAAGATACAAAACAAAATTAGGAACGTTGTAACCCAGAGCAGAAAGGAATTAGGTTCCTTCTGTGAACAATTTGGAGTAGAAACCATTAAAGCCCCCAGTAAAGAAAAAAGGAAAAAACACTTGGGAAAAGGGCGAAGATACCCTAAACATTACTCAAAGAACTATTCCCATCAAGGGAATCATAGTCAAACCCAGAAAAGCAAAGAACCCCCTAGGAAGTTCGCTGGGAAGACTAAAGTCAAAAAGGGCAGTAATACCAAAGATATTAAATGTTATAAATGTGGTAGATTAGGTCATTATGCAAAGAACTGCAGAGTTAGTAAAAAGATTAACGAGATTAACAATTTAGAAATACAAGAGGACTTAAAGGAAAGTCTTATTAATATCTTAAAGGGTATTATGATAGTTGATGAGTCTTCCAGTTCTTCGGAAGAATCCTCTTATGAGGAAGAAGACTATGTCAATCAGGTAATAAACGACCCTGAATCAGGGCAAAGCTCTGATGAAGACTGTTGTCTAGGACCTGAATTATGCACTTGTGAGAACTGTGCAAAAACGATTAATGTCATTACTTCAGATCAGGCAGACACCCTCATAGGGATTCTGAAAGAAATGCCTGAGTCAGAACAGAAAAACGACTTCATGAGGCAGATTAAAGGAATCATGGAAAAAGAACAAGATGAAAAAGAATTAGTTCATAAGATAGAGTTTAAGGAGATCTTAAATAGGTTTAAACCAATAAGTACTAAAACCATTTCTGTTAAGGATTTGCAAAATGAGATAACTCTCATTAAGCAAGAAATCCAGTCCCTAAAACAAAAGGATTTAGAACTAGACATTAAATACTTAGAGCTCAAAGGAAAAAGCATGATAGCAACCCACCAAGAGGAAAGAACAGAAACTAGTAATCATAAAGACACTCACTATATATCTTTATTGAATAAAATGATAGTTCATAAATGGCATTGTCCAATTACTATAGTTATAAAAGAACAAAGGTTTGAATTTATAGCCTTAATAGATTCAGGGGCATATTCAAACTGCATCCAAGAGGGACTAGTCCCCACCAAGTATTATGAAAAAACCTTAAAAGGATTAAGTGGAGCAGGAGGTCATAGACTACCGGTATCGTACAAATTAACAGATGCCAGGATCTGTAAATCAGGAGTATGTTACCGTACTCCATTTTTATTAGTCAAAAACCTCCATGACTCGGCTATATAAGGAACACCCTTTTTAGCCTTATTATATCCATTCAGGGTCTCCCACACATCAATAACCACAGAAGCTTTAGGGAAAGAAGTTAGTTTTGATTTCATAGAGCCACCCAAGGCCGGGGAATTGAATGTCCTAAAAGAGGCCTCCACCTCAAGGATTAATCTTATATCTCAAAAACAAAGCCAAATCAATATGATTAACAAAGAAATCCAATATAAGAAAATAGAAGAACAATGAGCTAATGAAGCTATTCAAGATAATGTCAAAGAACTACAAGCCAAATTCGAAAGAGACATATGTGCGGACCACCCAAATGCCTTTTGGGAAAGGAATCGACACGTAGTGTCCCTACCCTATGAGCCAGGCTTTAATGAAAGGGACATCCCCACTAAAGCAAGGCCCATCCAAATGAATTAGGACAATTTGAATTATTGTAAAAAGGAAATCCAGGAATATCTCGAAAAGGGATTAATTAGAGTCAGCAAGTCTCCTTGGAGTTGTGCTGGATTCTATGTAGTAAATTCCTCTGAACTAGAAAGAGGAGCACCTAGGTTAGTAATTAACTATAAACCTCTAAACAAAATTTTACAATGGATTAGGTACTCTATGCCAAACAAGAAGGACCTTATTGGTAGATTACATAAGGCATCTATCTTCTCTAAATTTGATATGAAATCAGGCTACTACCAAATACAGGTAGAAGAAAAAGATAAGTACAAAACCGCTTTCATAGTACCATTTGGTCATTACGAATGGAATGTCATGCCCCAGGGGTTGAAGAACGCCCCTAGCGAATTCCAACATATTATGAATGACATCTTTAATAATTACCAACAGTTCACCATATTTTATCTAGATGATGTATCGGTTTATTCAAACTCAATTAACCAACACTTTGAACACCTAGATAAATTCTTCAGAATTATAAAAGAAAGTGGATTAGTCATATCTGCTAAAAAGATGAAATTATTTCAAGTTAATGTTAGATTCTTGGGATTTAACATTTATCACGGAATGATTACTCCCATTAGTAGGGCCATAGAATTTGGGGATAAATTCCCAGATGAATTAAAGGACAAAACCCAGTTACAAAGGTTCTTAGGTTGTGTTAATTACGTTGCTGATTTTATTCCTAACCTTAGGACAATATGTTTACCTTTGTTCAAACGCTTAAAGAAGAATCCTCCCAAATGGGATGAATCGATGAGTGAAAGTGTTAGAACATTAAAAAGGATAGTCAAGAAATTACCATGCTTAGGAATCCCGGATCCCCAAGCATCTCTTATTATAGAAACAGATGCCTCTGAATTAGGGTTCGGAGGTATACTAAAACAAATACTACCCAGTAGCAATAAGGAACAAATAGCTAGGTATTATTCAGGAACATGGAATACGGCTCAATTAAAATACAGTACGGTTAAAAAGGAAATATTAGCCATTGTTTTATGCATTACCAAATTTCAAGATGATTTGTTTTCAAAAAGATTTTTATCGACTGCAAAGCAGCTAAGGATGTATTACAAAAGGATGTTAAAGACTTAGTTTCTAAACATATTTTTGCCAGATGGCAATCATTACTTTCTTGTTTTGACTTTGATATTGAACATATTAAAGGAAAAAAGAATTCTTTGCCAGATTTTCTTACAAGAGAATTCTTACAGGGTAAAAATGAGCAAGAAGGATAGTTACGGACCTCCTCTCGAGGATCCCAAAAGAATTACTAGAAGTGTTACTTCAAAACTGGTGGAATAATAGAATATACTAGCTCAGTTGCCAAGCTATTATATAATCCGAAATGAGAAAATATACATAAGTTATCTAAAAACCAATCTAATTTTGTAGTTAATAAAAAAGTAATTTGATAAACTAATTGAAAGAAAAATAGAGAGTAAAATGAAAGATACATGATATTATTGATAATAAAAACTTACAAAGATTATTGAATCCCTGATCAGAGAGTTCTCATAGAGGTTTCTTGATCTCAGAGGGAAATTTTAAGCGTAAAGAAGTGATGATCATAACTAAAGAAGAGCCTTCCTTTTATAAGAGAAGGAAGATGCTCTGTTTACAATGGTAACCTATAATTGCCGGTTAATGGCATACAACTGTAAAGAAATAATTGCCTAATAAGACAAACTACTTTATAAAAGTAAAGATAATGCGCTTAATGCGCCTGAAGGGAATCTGCTTTTCAAAAGCAGAGCTAATGCTGTCTGATAATAATGCCACCTAGTGTCCTGTTGAGTCACATGGTGATGTCTTGTCTTGTCTCTGAATAATTTATTTTAATCATAGCTCTGGTGCTCCACTATAGCAATCGTCTTCATTCTCTGCTGTAAAGCTTTGAGATGAGCCTGCTGATTCTTCGTTATCATTGGCATCTGATCCTGAGATGACTGCCTGTAATTTCTTTAAAATTTCTTTCTTATTGGAAGATGAGGATAATTCTGCTAAAAATTTGGATTTTTCTGCTAAGAACTCAGACTCTTCAATATTGCCTTTAGATTTATTGAGAAATTTTGTGTTCTTCTTAAACCAGTTTTGTAAAATCGTTTCCTTAATAAGTTCTGAGTTGAACTTATTCCACCATTTAATTTTAATACATCTAACAATCCAATTAATATTGCTGTCAGGGACTGCTAAATCTTTTTTGTAAGTCCATGTAGTAATCCATGATATGCCCATGCTGGCATGAAAGGCTAATAGTTTCATATGATCCTGAAAGTTAGTTTCCCTTGCAAAGGTTTGAAAGGTCTTCTGTGCAAATTCTGGGTAAATGCTTTTTTCTGGTCTCCATTCGTTGAACCATTTTACAAACCATGAAGGAAACTGTAATGAGATGTCCTTTTTGAACCAAATAAACCATGAATGGTCAAAAGGTTCATAATAGAGCATGTTGTTCCATGCATCCATATAATCATAATACGAGTACTGCTGGGGAGAGAACTTCCTTGAAAAGCTCTTTGAGTTTGATGGATGAGCTTTCCAGTCTGAAGGAGATAATACCCTTAAAATCTTGAATTTTGAGAAAATAATTTTTGTTTTATCGTTTTTATCAAAGGTGTGAGTTATCTCAATGGAGTCAGAATCCACTAAGATAAATTCATAAAATAACCTATTTTTATCTGGGCTGGATGGTAGGTAATGGAATCCTTCTGCCAAATAATTTGAGACCACTTGGAATAATGATCCTTGTGAGTCATATTCTGGTTCTACTAGAAAGAGGATTCTTTTATAATTCTTCTCTATGAAAGGGCAGTTTAATGTGGCAGGGGGAGTATAGTAAGGTAGTTTTTCTAGCGGAGTGTTTAGGAAGGAAGGAGTATTTACTGCAAAGGTTAGGGGTGAAACTAACCTAGAGTTCATGGGGGGTCTTAATGCCCTAGGGTGAGAGGTAGTAGGCGAGGATGGGTAAAATGCTGGTAATGACAAAGGTGTTAATGGGGTGTATCTGTTTTGTGACAAAGGGGAAGGGATTGTAATACCTGTTTTGAAGTAACACTTCTAGTAATTCTTTTGGGATCCTCGAGAGGAGGTCCGTAATTATCCTTCTTGCTCATTTTTACCCTGTAAGAATTCCCTTGTAAGAAAATCTGGCAAAGAATTCTTTTCTCCTTTAATATGTTCAATATCGAAGTCAAAACAAGAAAGTAATGATTGCCATCTGGCAAAAATATGTTTAGAAACTAAGTTTTTAACATCCTTTTGTAATACATCCTTGGCTGCTTTGCAGTCGGTTTTTAATAAAAATATTTTTGAAAACAAATCATCTTGAAATTTGGTAATGCATAAAACAATGGCTAATATTTCCTTTTTAACCGTACTGTATTTTAATTGAGCCGTATTCCATGTTCCTGAATAATACCTAGCTATTTGTTCCTTATTGCTACTGGGTAGTATTTGTTTTAGTATACCTCCGAACCCTAATTCTGAGGCATATGTTTCTATAATAAGAGATGCTTGGGGATCTGGGATTCCTAAGCATGGTAATTTCTTCACTATCCTTTTTAATGTTCTAACACTTTCACTCATCGATTCATCCCATTTGGGAGGATTCTTCTTTAAGCGTTTGAACAAAGGTAAACATATCGTCCTAAGGTTAGGAATAAAATCAGCAACGTAATTAACACAACCTAAGAACCTTTGTAACTGGGTTTTGTCCTTTAATTCATCAGAGAATTCATCCCCAAATTCTATGGCCCTACTAATGGGAGTAATCATTCCCTGATAAATGTTACATCCCAAGAATCTAACATTAACTTGAAATATTTTCATCTTTTTAGCAGATATGACTAATCCACTTTCTTTAATAATTCTGAAGAATTTATCTAGGTGTCAAAGTGTTGGTTAATTGAGTTTGAATAAACCAAGACATCATCTAGATAAACTATGGTGAATTGTTGGTAATTATTAAAGATGTCATTCATAATATGTTGGAATTCGCTAGGAGCGTTCTTCAACCCCTGGGGCATGACATTCCTTTCATAATGACCAAATGGTACTACGAAAGCGGTTTTGTACTTATCTTTTTCTTCTACCTGTATTTGGTAGTAGCCTGATTTCATATCAAATTTAGAGAAGATAGATGCCTTATGTAATCTACCAATAAGGTCCTTCTTGTTTGGCATAGGGTACCTAATCCATTGTAAAACTTTGTTTAGAGGTTTATAGTTAATTACTAACCTAGGTGCTCCTCTTTCTAGTTCAGAGGAATTTACTACATAGAATCCAGCACAACTCCAAGGAGACTTGCTGACTCTAATTAATCCCTTTTCCAGATATTCCTGGATTTCCTTTTTACAATAATTCAAATTGTCCTGATTCATTTGGATGGGCCTTGCTTTAGTGGGGATATCCCTTTCATTAAAGCCTGGCTCACAGGGTAGGGACACTACGTGTCAATTCCTTTCCCAAAAGGCATTTGGGTGGTCCGCACATATGTCTCTTTCGAATTTGGCTTGTAGTTCTCTGACCTTATCTTGAATAGCTTCATTAGCTAATTGTTCTTCTATTTTCTTATAATGGATTTCTTTGTTAATCATATTGATTTGCCTTTGTTTTTAAGATATAAGATTAATCCTTGAGGTGGAGGCCTCTTTTAGGACATTCAATTCCCTAGTCTTGGGTGGCTCTATGAAATCAAAACTAACTTCTTTCCCTAAAGCTTCTGTGGTTATTGATGTGTGGGAGACCCTGAATGGATATAATAAGGCTAAAAAGGGTGTTCCTTATATAGCCGAGTCATGGAGGTTTTTGACTAATAAAAATGGAGTACGGTAACATACTCCTGATTTACAGATCCTGGCATCTGTTAATTTGTACGATACCGGTAGTCTATGACCTCCTGCTCCACTTAATCCTTCTAAGGTTTTTTCATAATACTTGGTGGGGACTAGTCCCTCTTGGATGCAGTTTGAATATGCCCCTGAATCTATTAAGGCTATAAATTCAAACCTTTGTTCTTTTATAACTATAGTAATTGGACAATGCCATTTATGAACTATCATTTTATTCAATAAAGATATATAGTGAGTGTCTTTATGATTACTAGTTTCTGTTCTTTCCTCTTGGTGGGTTGCTATCATGCTTTTTCCTTTGAGCTCTAAGTATTTAATGTCTAGTTCTAAATCCTTTTGTTTTAGGGACTGGATTTCTTGCTTAATGAGAGTTATCTCATTTTGCAAATCCTTAACAGAAATGGTTTTAGTACTTATTGGTTTAAACCTATTTAAGATCTCCTTTAACTCTATCTTATGAACTAATTCTTTTTCATCTTGTTCTTTTTCCATGATTCCTTTAATCTGCCTCATGAAGTCGTTTTTCTGTTCTGACTCAGGCATTTCTTTCAGAATCCCTATGAGGGTGTCTGCCTGATCTGAAGTAATGACATTAATCGTTTTTGCACAGTTCTCACAAGTGCATAATTCAGGTCCTAGACAACAGTCTTCATCAGAGCTTTGCCCTGATTCAGGGTCGTTTATTACCTGATTGACATAGTCTTCTTCCTCATAAGAGGATTCTTCCGAAGAACTGGAAGACTCATCAACTATCATAATACCCTTTAAGATATTAATAAGACTTTCCTTTAAGTCCTCTTGTATTTCTAAATTGTTAATCTCGTTAATCTTTTTACTAACTCTGCAGTTCTTTGCATAATGACCTAATCTACCACATTTATAACATTTAATATCTTTGGTATTACTGCCCTTTTTGACTTTAGTCTTCCCAGCGAACTTCCTAGGGGGTTCTTTGCTTTTCTGGGTTTGACTATGATTCCCTTGATGGGAATAGTTCTCTGAGTAATGTTTAGGGTATCTTCGCCCTTTTCCCAAGTGTTTTTTCCTTTTTTCTTTACTGGGGGCTTTAATGGTTTCTACTCCAAATTGCACAGAAGGAACCTAATTCCTTTCTGCTCTGGGTTACATCGTTCCTAATTTTGTTTTGTATCTTAAAATTTGTGCAGATATTAATTCCTGTTTCTACCTCATAATTAGAAATCTGGCCTAAAGTTAATAGTCCATAAGGGATTTGACCATTAAATTTATCTTTAATTTTCATTTTAACCTTTTCCCCAAATAACCTGGGTAATCCAGCTATAAATCGTTCCTTCCAATAATCTGCGTTCCCATCGGGTCGCATATAAAGCTTGGAGATAAACATGTCCTTATACCAACGGTAATCAGACATGGTTGGACAGTAAAGATTAGCTAATTGGTTTGCAGCTCTTTCCTGTAATTGTAATGGGTCACCTATAAAGGCTTTAGTGATGGCATAGAGAAGGGTATTTATGACATCTTCTCGTGCTTCTAATCCTGTAGTGGGGTCTAATTTTCTTGCATTTATTATTACTAGTTTTTCTGCCTCTGTCAGTATGTTGTCCCACCAACCTTTTAACTGACCTGTAAAGCCCGTGACTATTAGTAAAGCTACTTTTTTGTCGGTATTGCCTCCACTTGTCATGAAGGTTGTAGCTGCCATAGTCATTTCTTGAATGGTGTTTAATATGTTCTGCTCACTGTGACCATCTATATTCCATTCTATAATGGAACTTCCATCATAGAAACTAGAGGTCATGTAGGAGCTTTCCTCAAACTGAAGATCTGGGTAACTAGGCCTAGGGTAGTAACTCCTAGTTTTACCAAAGTACCCTGTGTTCTTCATTTTAGACCTTCCTAACTTCTTTAATTCTAACTCTTAAGATAACATATTAATTTGAAGAGACTTTTCTTTGATAGTCATCTTCTTTAGTTGTTCAACTAATTCATCTGTGCTTATTCCTAATCTTGCTTCTCTTAAGTCCTTTTCTGGGACATTAACAAGCTTGTATATAAGGCGATCTAGGTCTAGTTTATAATCTTTATAACAGGTTACTTCTTTTGAGGAGCTGGCTTGGGAGATACGAGGATCAAACTGCAACTGGAGTTCTACTCTATCTAATTGCTCAACTTTGGTGTGTAATGTTTGATTTGAGTAATTTAACTGGGATTGGATCCTCCCAATTTCCTTATCTACTGGTTGTTGATTTCCAAAGGTTTTGAACGGAGAAGCCTCAAAGATAACTACATCTTTCTTTAATTCAATAGCTTCTAATGGAGGATGGACTGATTCTATAATTTTGTTTTTTGTAGTTTTCCAATCCTTGGTAATTCTGTTGCTAACCTCTAAATGGTTTTCTTTAATAAAGGGGTTTACTATTTCTTTTTCTAAACAGTAATTTTCAAACCAGGTAAAGAAGTAGATGTTTACTCTACTCTTTCTAATATACTCGTAGAATACTTGTAAGTATTCTGCAGTCTGTATTTTTGTGAAAGTACCGAAATACCAAGTTCTTCGTTCTTGGTTGTAATCAGCTCCGAAGTCTTCTCTAATCCAGACTTTATCTATTTCAAACTCTTCTTCAAGAGTTATCACGTTTAATATTTGTGATGCCGTTGGGGACATTGTTGGAGACTCAGAACCTTGCGAAGGTTCATATAGAGTTCTTGGGATTGGTGGAGCGAAGTTTACTCCTGCTAAATTAACATTAATTGTAGAAGATGAATCTATAGATCTTCTTGATCCTAGATCAGTTCTACTGTGTTCGCCTATTCTCATAGACTGACACCTATTCATTTTAATTCTGATGTCCCATCATCTTCTAATATAAACTGTCTAGGTTTTCTAGACTCCATTTTTGGGATTTCAACTATTTCTTTTAAAACCCATTCTTCTGGTAACTTTGCTATAATGTCAGAGGTGGTTAACTTCTTAGGTGTGGTAATATTTGAGAGCTTTAGGTTAGCCTCAATAATAACGGTTTCATTCTTAGGGGAACTCCTAAGAGCTTTAAAGTTATAATTGATTGTGGATGTTTTATATTTGATTCTATAGAAAATATCTATATTTGCTATCCCTTCATCAAATAAATCATCTAAGCACTGAATGTTAATCACTAGTGTGTTCTTTGTAGAACTGTTACCTAAATTCATTGAGTAATTAGGATAGCAATTGAAATAAACAGGGCCATCACTTAGATTTGACTCTAATATGGCAATAATAGATTCTGGGAACCTTTTAATCCTGCTATCTCGCAAGATTAATAATAAAGGCGTGTTTAAGCCTAGCTTATGGAGAGGCTTAACCGAAACTTGAATTAATCCTAGATGAATGTAGTGAGAACCTTGCCTAACATGGTCTTCGATCATTTCTTCATTTAACAGATTAATGGTCTCATGATGCTGTATAATAGATCTAGATGATTCTATTGTATGACTAATTTCATGTGTCCTAAACCTATCGAAACTACTGGTTTTATAAATCTCTTTACATTTTACATCTGGCATTTTCCAGCTCTGTAATTGGTTTTCTATTTCTGCTATTTCTAATTCTCTATTTTGGTAATTGTCTTGGTCACTTCTAGCTTCTAATTCTTGAGTGTTCATAGAAGAGGAACCTACTATCATCTTACCTTTCCTACGGGATCCTATCTCGCTTAAGGTCTTAAGGAATTGGGCCATTTTCTTCAAATAATTAAACCTATGATTTTCTTTTTCTTTTCTACTACCGGGACCACCGGACTCAACAGGTTAACGGGAACACCAACACACCCCTCCCAGGTTTTAAAAGGCATGCCAACGCTAACTATCACGGCTGACCAACGCGTAACAGAAAAGATATTAAAAATAATAGATATAAATTTTTTAAAATAATAGCTTAATTCCTCAAGAGCCCCTTACAAGGCTCTGATACCATAATTCCGGGGATGATAGTTTCGGGGATGATAGTTTCAAATAATGGCTCAATGACAGAAGTAGTAGAATAAATAAAATCAATAATAAAATTAAGATACTTCCATGGAAACTATCATCGCATGAAGAGCCGGACATCACTCATAGGCGAATCGGCTGCTACACGATAGTTCGACAGGCCGAGGAGCTCCAGTGAGAGGCCCAGAACCGAGTGACTCTCCCCGCATATAGACTGAGGGACTCCGGTCTTGTTGCGTTAAAAAAACACTTAGAGCAAGTGTACTCTGTCGTAGAAGTAGCATAAAAGATTATCGTATCCACAGGGACTAATTAACATGTACCAAACTAGTCGAGATTATTTATTGTTTAGACGAACCAATAGTTTGATGATTACAGAAACAAAATAAAAATAATTAAATAACTAGAATTAAAATACTAGATTTAATCGATGGAGAGAGCTCTAGGGTCATGGTTTCACTTGCAAGCTTTGCCCTATGTCTAATTCTACTCGAATTCCTTTATTTTATTTAATTACCAATCCCTTTACTAAAACTATTAATCTGTTTGGTCATTCGCGATTAATATTCTTTTTCTTAAACTAACCCTTGTTTGGTCATGCAAGAATTTAAATTTAAGAAAAGCATAAAGAGCAAAAAGGTTGAATGATTGGAAGACTAAATTAAAGTTTGGTCATGCATTAATTATAGCCTCAATTGTCCTATAGGTCCACCAACTAATTGCAGTACGGTCGCTGATCAACTAATTGATTATGAACATGCAAAGGGTGATCAATCCTAAGAACGTGATTAAATTACTAGGACAATATTAATTGAAATAAAAATAGGAATTCAGATTAAAAATTAGAACATAAAAAGGTCTCTAATCAAGCAAGATCCACCTAAGACCCTAGAAGAGGATTTAGCTATCCATAGTGTTCAAGAACAATAAAATAGAAATAAAGTTCATGAAATACAAAGATAAAGAATAACCCGTAAAATAGAGAAAGTCTTGATCTATGTCTTCAATCTCTTTTTTTTCGGCTCCAAAGCTCTCTCACGGTGTCAAAAACGATACCCAAAAACTCTTTTTCTCCTTGCGTTGCCGTCACTACCACTTCTAATCCTTTTGAATGTGCGGCTCTTTTATGTGTGTGCTGTACGGCTCCTTCCTCTCCTTGAATTGCCGCCTCCCTCGTTCTTATTGCCCAAGCTTTCTTTTTAATTCTCCAACCTAGGGTAGCGTGCTCACCAAGATGAATTGTATTACCCACACGTGTTTCCTTCTCTCAGATGCGATGCAATGCATTCTTTCTTTTTTCTTTAAAGTCCCGCACCTCTCTTTTTACCTTAATAGCATCTCTTTTGTTTTGACCACAATGCTCCTTCTTATTGGTCATGGGCCTTCTTCTCTTTTATGACATGGGCTACTCCAAGTTGGGATAATTTCCTTCTATTGCATGTCCATATATATTCTTTTTAATATTTTATTTTTGTGCAAAATAAAGCATAAAATAAGCCACCTATTTATTTAATTGGTAATAATTGCTCTAAAAATGACTCAAAAATATCTCTAAAAATGCACTTAATTGGAGTTTATCAACTCCCCCACACTTAACTTTTGCTTGTCCTCAAGCAAATTTCCTGGCTTAATAAAATTTTCAAATAAATAATAGAGACAGCCAAATAAGAGACCCAAAATTAGAAGCACAATGACAGACAATAGACATTATAGCACATATGAGGTGTCAGAAGGTTGCCCAATTAGAGGCTCAAGTCCCTGAAGAATACATTTCTGTGAACAAATGCACTCGCTCACAATCTCTCTAAGTTTTTAGGGACTAGGGAAATATACACTCAAGTTTCTACAAAATGCACATGACCATAAGTTTGTAATTTGACCAAATCTCCACTAAATAGTTCACATGCATGCAAAAGATGGGGTTTCATGGGTTGTAGTGGGGCCAGGGTGAATTCATGCAGGGTAGGTAATAAGAAGAAAGGGATAATCAAAGGGCTAAAAAAAACAAGAAACAAATAGTAACCTTTGAAACCAAATATGGAGCTCCTATCTATTTTACAATTTTTGTCCAAACTCCAAATTAATTTCACGTTCATTCTTCACTCTTTTTTTTCTTCTATTAAGTCGATTCTTTTTTATTTGCTCTTTCTCTTGAGTAGACTCTTTTGTTGTTTTTTTTTTGGATTTGCCCTTTGGCTCTTTCATTCTTTTGATGTGCCTTTTCCTCCTTCTTGCTTTCCTTTTTTTCTTTCTTTTTTTCATTTCATTTTTCTATATTTTTCTCGGGAGGAAAAGGAACTTGTAACCATATGAGCCACTCTTATTTTGTTTTTATGTCCTGATGAGATAGACAATTAAAATACAGGACAAAATTGTAACTTTCAATAGTTGCTCCAAATTTAATTTCAAATGGTTACCACAAAAAAAAAATGAAAAAATTATATCTAGGTACCAAAGAAAAAATATAACAAATAGGCTCAAATGGGGCAACTAATGGATAAATTCAACAAACAATTCTGAGGCCAGAAAAATACCTAAATTCCCCAAATCTTTTTACATGATGCAAATCAATTTTCGCCTTGAAATGGTCAAAAGACAAATTCTAGAATGTAGCAAATTGGGAAACACACTCATAGAAAGAAAAGGGGTAAAAATTTATGATTTAGTATCAATCCCCTTATGAAGGCTCAGATCTCACATTTAGAAGCTAGTTCACAACAAGTACTCAACGGGCACAATGCTAGTTATCAGCTTCCTAAGGACAACCTCACAGTTACAATTAAGCACAAGTCTGTCAAGTAAATTAATTATGGGATCCCCTAAAGGCAAAATCTCTATTTTTTTTTCAACTTGAAGCATAAGTCGCTAAAATAAGCCAGAAAAAATGCTATCAACATATACGGTGGGTATGTGCATTAATAAAGATCAAGTGACAAATAACTCTCCTCCCCCACACTAGCATGAAGCATGGTCCTCAATGCAAAATATTCAAATATGAGAAAAAATAAATAAATGAGAGAGAGTAAGAGCGACTTCCCTAAGAGAGCTTGCAGTCTGAGTTTATTCCTAAAAACAAAATGAAACAAACTAAAAGTAAAAATAACTGAAAATAAGACACAGGTTGCCTCCTGCGAAGCGCTTGTTTAACATCGTGAGCCTGACGATAGTTGGTGCTTAATCAGGTGGCTCTCCAAGAGCAAATTTAACATCTAACGCGGTACACCTTCTTAACTTTCTAACCATGTGGTTCACATTGTTCTTCTTTTCCACGTGGTGGATGAACTTCGAAGGATGGTGAAATCTTTATTTTATCTTCATCCACCACTATGCTAGGATCCTGCAAAATAATTTTTTTTTTTCAAAAAAGCCCTGCATCTCTAAATCACTGAAAATGTTAGTTTCAATCACATCATAAAAACAATGAGAAGTTAAAGAAGAGAAAATTTCATTGGAATTTAAAGCCTTAATAACATCATCTTCTTTACCACTCCTGAAAGTTGCCTTTCCCCGGTGAACCTCAATCACAGCATCACCAATGGTTAAAACAAATTGCCCAAAAATGGGCGCTTTCTCCTCTTTCTCCAAATCCAGAACCATGGGATCTTTTTCACTGTCCTCACAAATGCTCCCTTTAGTAGGATCTTTTGTTTCAATATGACTCCCTTCAGTAGGAGCTGCTATTTTGATTTGACTCCCTTCAGTAGGAGTCTCCTCATCTTTCTTGAGAGCTTCTTCCTCCAGATTATATTCCATAGAGACACCTTCATCTCTCGTAGGAATACTTTCTTTGTATTGCTCACCTTCTTCATTTTGGGTAGACTTAGTTTGTGAAGGAGTTTATTGGGCCTCTTGAGATAACAAAGCAATGAGACTTGAGATTTGACCCTTCAGGATTCCAAATTCGTTGTTCATGGCTCCAATTTGACCCTCCAAGCTTTCAAACTTTTCATTTGTCTGCTGCATAAACTTTGCCAATACATTATTGGTATCTTGTATCTCCTCCTCTTGCCTATAAAGATGTAGTGGCTCATAATTATCCAGTTGGAGGAATAAGGAGGTGGCTCATAGTCATCCCAATAGTTTGAATAAGGCTCATACGGAGGAGGAGGAGGAAATGGGATCTGACATTGAGGCATATACCAAGACGACTTCTCCAAATTCATTTGTGCCTCTGCCTCTCTAATATAATCTCCAATTGTCTTAACCATGATTTAAACTTTTATCTGCAAAAAAGGTGAACTGTAGCGGTCTCTTGGGAAAGTATTAGCAGCTTTTTTTTGTATTTTTTTTCAATAAGATAAAAAAAAAATAAAACTTGTGCATAAAAAAATGTCTAAAGCAATAAAAATCTTTTTCGCTTAATATTGCTAAATTAATCCCCGGCAACGGCGCCAAAAACTTGTTGCGTTAAAAACACACTTAGAGCAAGTGTACTCTTTCGCAGAAGTAGTATAAAAGATTATCGTATCCACAGGGACTAATTAACAAGTACCAAACTAGTCGAGATTATATATTGTTTAGACGAACCAATAGTTTGATGATTACAGAAACAAAATAAAAATAACTAAATAACTAGAATTAAAATACTAGATTTAATCGATGGAGAGAGCTCTAGGGTCACGGTTTCACTTGCAAGCTTTGATTCCCCTATGTCTAATTCTACTCGAATTTCTTTATTTTATTTAATTATCAATCCCTTTACTAAAACTATTAATCCGTTTGGTCATTCGCGATTTATATTCTTTTTCCTAAACTAACCCTTGTTTGGTCATGCAGGAATTTAAATTTAAGAAAAGCATAAAGAGCAAAAAGGTTGAATGATTGGAAGACTAAATTAAAGTTTGATCATGCATTAATTATAGCCCCAATTGTCCTATAGGTCCACCAACTAATTGCAGTACGGTCACTGATCAACTAATTGATTATGAACACGCAAAGGGTGATCAATCCTAAGAACGTGATTAAATTACTAGGACAATATTAATTGAAATAAAAATAGGAATTCAGATTAAAAATTAGAACATAAAAAGTTCTCTAATCAAGCAAGATCCACCTAAGACCCTAGAAGAGGATTTAGCTATCCATAGTGTTCAAGAACAATAAAATAGAAATAAAGTTCATGAAATACAAAGATAAAGAATAACCCGTAAAATAGAGAAAGTCTTGATCTATGTCTTCAATCTCTTTTTTTTCGCTCCAAAGCTCTCTCACGGCGTCAAAAACGATACCCAAAAACTCTTTTTCTCCTCTTCTGTGCGTTGCCGTCACTACCACTTCTAATCCTTTTGAATGTGCGGCTCTTTTATGTGTGTGTTGTACGGCTCCTTCCTCTCCTTGAATTGCCGCCTCCCTCGTTCTTATTGCCCAAGCTTTCTTTTTAATTCTCCAACCTAGGGTAGCGTGCTCACCAAGTTGAATTGTATTACCCTCACGTGTTTCCTTCTCTCAGATGCGATGCAATGCATTCTTTCTTTTCTCTTTAAAGTCATGCACCTCTCTTTTTACCTTAATAGCATCTCTTTTGTTTTGACCATAATGCTCCTTCTTATTGGTCATGGGCCTTCTTCTCTTTTATGACATGGGCTACTCCAAGTTGGGATAATTTCCTTCTATTGCATGTCCATATATATTCTTTTTAATATTTTATTTTCCTACAAAATAAAGCATAAAATAAGTCACCTATTTATTTAATTGGTAATAATTGCTCTAAAAATGACTCAAAAATATCTCTAAAAATACACTTAATTGGAGTTTATCAAGTCTCGCCCAGAGCTTGGCTCTCACCACGGGCCGGCTTCGGGAGGCCGATGAAAAGAATATTTAAGGAATCCCATGTAATCCCGCCAGCAATGCCTCAACGGTTATAAATGTATTTATTACCATTTAAACACCCAATGTACTATATATAGCGCCTTTAGAGGCTAATCAAAGGACAACACATTTTTGGATTCATACACTTTATTCTGAATCTCTATATTCTACTATCATCTTACTATTATCTCTTCATTGTGTTCTAGCTAAATCCTACTCCAGGAAAGAGTTAGGAACATTGGCGCCCACCGTGGGGCCCGGTAAGATCACACCTACCCCACCAAATTCTTGAAGCAGCCACCCCACCATGGTGGCCACGAGAAGTACCCCTTCATCTAGCAATACTGATCCAAGAATCTTGGAGCTACTCGATGCAGTAAGAGCACTGCAAGATTAGAAGCAATTCACAGAAGCTCCCCTGAGGGCATTTCAGCCATTCACAGAAACAATTGAAGCAATAGCAATCCCCCACCATTTTCGAGAGCCATCCATCGACGCGTTTGACGACACCGGGGATCCACAGAGCCACGTGGATGCGTTCCAGACTCAGATGATGATAAGTGGTGGCGACGATGCTGTCAGCTGCAAGATGTTCGCCGATACTCTAACCAACGTAGCTTTGAAGTGGTTCAAGGGTTTGGCCTCGCGCTCGATCACCAGTTTTGAGGACCTCGCCGGCCGCTTCATACAGCAATTTTCCGCCAACAAAAAGAAGCTGGTGCACTCGGAGGACCTGTTCGACCTTCGACAAGGAGTAGCCGAACCCCTCAAGAAGTACTTGGACCGATTCAACAAAGCAACTGTGCTGGTGGAGGATCCTGATGAAAAATTCTTTGTCAAAGCGTTCATGAAGGGCCTGAGGAACGACACATTCAGCGAGGCACTCTCAATCCAAACTCCGCGAACCATGGACGAGGTAAGAGCTCGAGCAGACAAGCATATAGAGGCGGAGGAAACTACCGCCAGCAAAGATGAACTTGACACCAAAGCACCAAGGAGACCATACTCACCACCAGAAAGACCAACACGGGCCGACCAACAACACTTCCCAACAAGACACGATAAAGGAGGACGAGTTCAAAACCGAAGGTCACGTCCTAACCCAGAGGTGGCATTCACTCCCCTCAGAGATAAGCCCTCTGTGATCCTCCACGAGGCCCTTAGTGGTGGAAGCATACAGAGGCCGATCCCTTTCGTGGGAACCATGGGAAAAAACTCGCAGGCGTACTACAGATTTCACCGGACAGAGGGACACACCACTGACGATTGTTGGACCTTAAAGCAACAAATAGAGCAACTCATCCAGAGAGGAAACCTCAAGAAATATGTGCTGACAGAGGAACAAAAGAAGAGGCGAGCAAGCAGTCCACAGCCCAGGCAGGCGGCAAAGAAAGGGGGAGCTCACAAAGTGCCCACAGAGAAGGACGACCACGAGACGGCGGACAAAGGCGACGTGAACACCATATCTAGAGGCTTCTCGGGAGGAGGATCCACTTCATCAGCACGAAGAAGGTATGCACGTTCTATCATGTCGGTCACTCACAAAGAGGCCAATATGTTTGTTCTAGGGTACCCAGCAATCTCTTTTGACACACAAGATTTTGAGGGGATCCAGCCCCACTCCGACGATCCCATAGTCATCTACATCACAACCAGTGGATACAGGGTGGCATGAGTCTTGTTAGACGGAGGAAGCTCCGCCAACGTAATGTACTAGAAATGCTTCCAAGAGCTCAAGCTACCAGTCGAATCTTTGAAAAACTACCCTGGCATTTTGGTAGGGTTTTCTGGAGAACACGTAGAGGTGCGCGGATACATGGATCTCCGAACCACCTTCGGAGAAGGAGAGTAAGCCAAAACAGCAGTCCTCAGGTACATGATCATAGCTGCAGAGTCCTCCTACAACATCATAATAGGAAGACCGACCCACAATGCACTCATGGCGGCAATATCTTACCCACATCTCTGCCTTAAATACCCACTTCCCAATGGGAAGGTCGGAACTATTAAACCAAGGGCAAACACTCTTTGTTTTGTATGATAACAAATTACACCTTATCTGTAACACCCCTTTTCTACCCGGTAATTATTTAATAAAATCAGAGTTATAAAAATTTATTTCATATTTCGAAAAGAGATGTCACACATTCATCATTAAATAAAACGTCTCATACGATATAAATAACTTCGTCAAAATACATCACCACGCAGCGGAAATAGAAACAAGATTCAAAACAATAAAAATCATGACGTCCTGAATGGACTCCAGACGAATAAAATGCAACAACCAAAGTTTAGCGTTTATCCCCCCTTGAGTGTTACACATCAAAGCAAAGGACACCGACGACACCGACTCAGAATAGCGAAGGTACCTAAGCCTTCACTCGCAATCACCTGCACGTTACCGCATAGGGGCAACATTAAAACAGAAGGGGTGAGATATCTTCAATATAATAGCGTAAAATGAATGGCAATATGTTAGAATATGACAACTATAGCTACCATTTCACCACACACATATAATCATAAACACAAATCAAATTGTAACACCAGAATCAGTCACTAAATGTCATGACAATGCATGATTGCAACCCACACCAACGGGCATATGCATGTGGTACCAAATCACCAAAATTTTGCCTGTAAATAGAGGCGTCACCAAAATTGAGAGCTTTCACACCAGGCTCACCAATTCACCAAAAATCGAGCTTTCACACCAGGCTCACCAGTTTTAGAAATTTTGAGCTTTCACACCTAGCTCCAAGACCAAAGGCCTTCACCAAAATAAATGCACATGCTGTATGCGACACCATGAATGCACACAGACAATCATCCTAAAATAGTCGCAATGTGACACACCAAAATCAATCACCGAATAATCACCAAAGTTGAGCTTTCACACCTAGCCCAACGACACCAAAACACCAAGACTACCCGAAACAACGGAACACCAAAATTTGGAGCCTTCACACCTAGCTCCTACAACACCAAGGTTTGAGCCTTCACACCTAGCTCAAACCGCACCAAGACACCAAGAGGACAACAATTTTCCAAAACAGCACCAAGACACCAGGATAACAACAATTTTCCAAAATAGCACCAATACACCAAGATGACAACAATTTTCCTAAACATTTAAGACGCGAGGATTTTTCCCAACACCGGAGACAAGCGACAATTTTCCAAAACATTTGGGACCACGACAATTTTTCCAAAGTATTTGAGACATGACAACTTTCTTTTTAAAACATCACCATTTAACGACTACACCAACGTTTAACAATTTTTCCAGAAAAATGGACTACTTTGCCTCAGATTAGAATATTCAGCTAGGCCTCGGAATAAGCTTTCCAAAAAATTTTGAAACAACTAAATCGGACTCCCGAGTCAAAAGATATGTCAAAAACAAAACCGGGAAAAATTTGAGGAACATCCTGAAAATGGCGCCCAGGCACTGGGCGCCTAGCAGGGAACACGCTGGGAACTGGCCAGCAACAGGAACTGGCGCCCTTGGCGCCCAGACAACTCAGGAACACGGAACAGCAACGCAACACAACGTGGAACACACTCCAGACACGGCGCCCATGGCGCCCCTGCGCCCATGGCGCCCCTGCGCCCATGGCGCCCCTGCGCCAAGGCAGCGCACAACACAGGAACAGGCGCCCATGGCGCCCAGGACTCAGAACACAGTAGCAACAACATCCTGGCACACGCACAGACCCACCAGACACGGCGCCCAGGCACTGGGCGCCAGAAACAGTAACAGAACACTACGCAACATGACCAAGGATGGCGCCCAGGCACAGGGCGCCGTTTTCAGCAACAGGGACAGCAATAACACTTGGCGCCCATGGCGCCCTAGGAACCCAAATTTTCAGAATTTCACCACGTTAAACCACCAATTCAATTTAATCACCAATTTAGCTCACCAATTCCTAAGTCCCAATGTCAATTACCATAATTTGTAAATCACAACACCAAACAACAATTTAATCGAACACCTAGCATGCGTTTAGTAACAACAACAATGAACATCAAGTTCTAGAGCTACAACAATCACCAAATCAAGCCAACATCTCAATTATCATAATCATGATATAACAACCATCAACTCAACATCAAAATCGAACCCTAGGCATCATAGGATTTATTCCCACATATAACCCCCATCAAAAAACCCTATTATAAGGAAGAACCCCACCCTTACCTGATATTGAACTATATTCCAACAACGAATCGACGAAGAGAAATCACGAGCTCCTGAACATGATATAATTCCAACAGGACTGTGTGTGACTCGAATGCATACCCTTATGTAACAACAACAAAGATGGTCCAAAAATCATATACTAAAAATATTAAATTATATAAAACATATATTATATATATACACCATCTTCAAAAAATACATTTTTTTTCTTCAATATAATATAATATATATATTTTTTTTTCCAAGAATACGGATACAGATAGCCATTCCATGCCATTCAAAATATTGTAAAAATATATGCCATAACAATAACATATTAATTATTGAAGAGCATGATTGTAATTATAATAACGATAAAGCAATGATGTTATAGCATGCTCACCAAACTAAAACGTAAGCTTACATCTTTGACGCTATTGCTCCAAATTGATACTAGGTGAGCATGTTCTGAGGCGTAATCAAGAGAGCGTGGAAAGAGGTGTGGTTGCGGAAGCCCAATCTAGTTCGGAGCACAGTAGTTCAGTGCTTGGCCGGAGTGGTAGCAGATTTAAAGGGTTCATGGAGACGCTTGCGATGGAGAGAAGGGAACTCCCTGTGGTGTTTCGTATAGCCAAAAATGGCGGATTAAAAACGCGACCACAATCGAAGAAACCGAGGCCATATTCGGAATCAGTGGTAGATTTCGAGTTGGACTGTGAAGTTTGGGACTTGGCCATGGCTTGGGTGTGGAGAACGAAAAGGATGAAGAAAGCCATAGGGGTTTTGCTGTTTCTGCGTAAAACGACGCTTCTATGCTGAGGAAGGAGAAGAAAGAGCACTGGGTCGGGTCTGGGTCAAAATTTGTGGCCTGCGTGTTTTAATTGGGCTAGGCGCTGGGCTGCACTGCTGGAAGGGTTTTAAGTTGCAGGGGCGTGCAAGTAGCGAACAGAAGGGGGTGTATACGAGTAGTAAAACCCAAAATCAACTTTAAATCATTTTTAAAAGGTCAATTTAACTACAACTATTATTTTAGTACACTAATAGTCCAGAATAATTTTTAGAATACATATCTACTAAAATACTAGTATTTATAAAAATGAAATAATTATATAATAAAAACTATATAATATCGGTAGCATATAAAAAATACATTAAATAAGATTTCAACCAATTTTAATAACTCAAATACAAAATAATTTAATCTTATCAATTCAAGATAATTCATAAAACAAGCACATACTACACCAATCACAACGCACGAAAATCGGGGTGTTACAACTCAACCCCCCTAAAAAAAAATTTCGTCCTCGAAATTTCCGTCAAAAATCAGTGAGATCGAAATTAAATCCAGTTCTTATTCCTAGTTGCCATTAAGGTCCTTTTGTATACCGAACAACAAACGACACACACACCTCTACATTTTTACTCCTAAATCAATATTCTACTCTCAAGGTCCCTAAAGTTTTACTCGACTACCCAACCACGACAATTCACTATTAGGATACTATACTCTTAGTGACAATTGTTATGGGTTAACTCCACTGATTAATTCCAATATCTTAAAGGTTACTTTATCTCTCATACAAAAAATTGATCTACTCCTCACAATAATAAATTATCCATACGAAACTTAATAAAAGCCGCATTTTCTTAAATCTTTCCAACAAAGGCGTGGTTTTGTTACTCTTGTGAGTCTCAACTTAAGGTTCGAATTCTCACCTCTTACGTCCCTCAACTATTTACTTCGATTCTATACACAAAACACTACTAGTGGTTCGGCAGGTACATGAGCACTAAATCTACAATTAAGATAAATTCCTATCTTAGAAGGCTACACATAGAATCACACATAAACATTCATAAAACGCATGATTATCTATAACTTAAGAGTCAACAAAAATGTAATTATAGTGAAACTCGCAAATGACTCTTAGACAGCATATCATAATTAAATTCTCAGTTCATGCTAATTTAAACATTGTTCTAGAACCTAATGACCTAACCATGCTAACTGAGGCAACTCGGTAAAACAAACACGAAAGCAAGGAATTAAGCATGTAGGTATCGTTTTCAATCTTTCTATCCAAAAGACTTATCTAACATGTGGTTTTACTATTTTTCGTGGCAAATAAAATGGAACATGTAATTCTACGAAGGCAATTATTTGTGTAATATAGAGTATCAACAGAATACAAGCGCAAGGTACAAGGTTTAATTTACTCTAGCTGTTCTATATCATATATCATGGTTGTGTATTGGATGAGAGAAGAATAGAGAAATTCATAATCCAAACAAACAAAGAAAACAGTTACTGCCAGTACATTTCAATATCATAGAACGAACAACGAGTAAATCATAGTTTTGTAAAACAAATTAGAGAACACGAGAAAACAACTCAATCTTAATAAGGTTGATACTACTACATTGGAAGTTGCAAATTCAGCATTAAAATTCTACTTGAAGGAGCCAAGTGATCTACAATGGTCCTAGTTTCTTATTAGAATGAAATAAGAATCATGCATAGACAATTTACTTATACAATGCACATATTTAATCTTATTAACCCACTTAGAACACCTCACACAATTAATTAAACTATTTCTTTAATTTACGAGCACTTACAATAATCTGTTATAAGGAAATGAACTTCCAATTATTTAAGGTAACAGAACTACAATCCTTCAAATTTATAAGTAGCAAGAAATTCAAACATAGCAATTCAATACAGCACTTAGTCAGTCATGCGCGAACTCAAAGCACACAACACCAATAATTTTATGACAACTACAATGTCAAATCCTAGAAGCTCGGACTAATGAAGTCAGAATTCAGAGAACAACAAATACAAAAAAAGGAAAATCACAGAGTTCACACAGAGAAAACAGAATAGACACATAACACACGGCCTGAGCCGTAGCCGCCAAAGCAGCTAGATATAATTGACAACACACCATTGTCAATTGACACTACGACTGGACAACTTGGCCGGACAGACCGAACTTTTGCTCTGATACCACTAATGTAACGCCCCTTTTCTACCCGGTAATTATTTAATAAAATCAGAGTTATAAAAATTTATTTCATATTTCGAAAAGAGATGTCACACATTCATCATTAAATAAAACGTCTCATACGATATAAATAACTTCGTCAAAATACATCACCACGCAGCGGAAATAGAAACAAGATTCAAAACAATAAAAATCATGACGTCCTGAATGGACTCCAGACGAATAAAATGCAACAACCAAAGTGATCGTACCTGATCAATACGAAGGGTTGTTGTTGGTAACGTTGATCGGTCGCTGTGATGAGGGACCGAGTTGTAAGCCGCACGCGGGTGGTACCTGCAAAGGCACTCCAACGCTCAAGTCAGAGGTGCTTCAACGGGCAGGGTCACAAGGTGAGTAAAACATGCCTGAAGCCACATGCTGGTGTGGTATATATAAGACTGGCGTTCTAGCCGTTGCGCAATTTACGGGATCGGCCGCATCTTGCGGAGCAAGGTAGATGATGGGCCGCGTTGGGCCGGCCTTGGTCGAGTGGGCCGCTGACCCAGGTTGCACCTGGCTGCTGCGCGCAGCACCCCCTTGCTGTAGGTTGCGCTAGACTGTCTCGTTGGGCCTATTGGGCCACTCCAGAACAGTTGCCCCCCAAGCCTAGGTCGCTTGAGAGCGGGCTGAGGCTTGAATCGTTGCCCCCCTGCATTCGAGTTGTGGAAGGGAACTGACGGTCGCTGCCGCCTATTGATCGTTGAGTTTGGAGTCAGTCGCTTCTGACCTTCGTTTGAGATGTGACGTTTGGCCGATGGGAAGGCGGTCGCTGCCACCCGTGTGGTCGCACGCAACCTGGTCGATCGCTGATAATTTGATTGCGTGGTCGCTGCCACGCGGCCTGGCCATACGGGCCAGGTGCCGTCTCGGGGGTGATGCCTGACAATAAATCGTCATGAGTGCTGAGGCGACAGCTGCTTTAATGAGGTGACGTTTAGAGATTCGAGGAGTTTAAGTTATGATGGTACATGAAGAGTCGCGCCTCTTCACTTCCGGCCCATGATGACGGTTGGCCCATTATATAAGGGACTCATAGGGCACATCATTTGCACTTTTCTCCGAATTCTCCGCTGCTCTCGCTGATCGCTCGCTTCAAGCTCGCTCGCTTCTGCAAAAGCTCGCTCGCTGCCGTCGAAGCTCGCTCGAAATCCTCCTGCTCTAATTCCAGGTAATTGCGACCGCTCTTACTTTATATGAGTTTTAATGTCCCATCTGATGGAGGGGGTGTCAGGTCTGGGGACGACCACGTCGCCCCTTCCCACGCGCGAGCAAGACCCTGACTGTTATTCCCCTCCACAGGTTCATTCTGGCGCGGACTAAACAAACCCGCCGCATTTTTGGAGTCCCGGCCGTTTCTCTTGCGCAAAATATGACACGACCAGTGGAACAGAGTTCTGTGCCTGACCGGTCACCTTCTTCTAGCGATGAATCTTCCTCTGGGTCTTCGTCCCAGAACTCAACAGCATCAAGCAGATCCGGAACGCGGCCGGACAGAAGTGGGGCCCCGTACTCCGAGGGGGTAGTTGCTGATATTGCAGAGAGCAACGCACGGGTTGCCTCTGAGGAAGGCGCTGACCGTACTGCGACCGACGTGGCCGAGACGGCCGACAGAGATCAGCAGGGCAACCAAGGAGAAGATCCTGAGGTCGCTGCTACACAGGAGATGTCTTGGGTTTCTCTCAACCTGAGGGGCCAGCGTAGCAAGATTCAACGGGGAAGCCAAGACCTGGAGTTTCTTGCGACCGAATTGAATGAAGGTTGGAGGGTAGAAGGAATGGCCAAGGGCGAAGATATTGCGGCCTGGACTGATGTGTTAAAATTCACCATGTACCACATCGTTTTCGAACGTATGGGTATAATTCCACCATTCTCCAGGTTCCAACGCATGGTTCTAAGGTATCTTCAGGTCGCCCCCTCTCAGCTGAACCCGAACGCTTGGGCGTTCCTGCAGGCGTTTGAAGATGTCCTAGTGGTTCTGAGACGACCGGTCTCCATCCGACTGTTCTTCCATTTGTTTGAGATGAGCTATATTTACGAAAAAGGCTCCAAGGGTGCCCGCAAGGAAGCGGTCTCATTCAAGAACCGGTCGACATGCAATTTGTTCAAGCCATATCTGGAATCATTGACGACCGGGTGGAAAAAAGAATACTTTTGGGTCGTTCCTGAGTCGGCCGAGGCCCAAAATGCGATCGCCCAAATGGCCAACGATCAAGAAGGAACCCCCCTGTTTCCTACAGTGTGGAGTTTCAACCACTTCTCCAAAAAACCGGGCCAATATGCTTTTAAGGACGCTGATTTGGACGACCTGGACAGGGAAACGATCCATAGACTGAGAAGGATTGCGTCCCTAGTCCCTGAGGGTCGCATCAAAGTTAAAAGCATTGTTGATGCTCGTACCAAGAAGAATGTCAAGGCCGCTCTTGGTCGGTGGTCGCTCACACCTTTTATTTTCTGTCACTTTATTTTGTTAAATGTTTCTAACCATCTGCTTTTGCCTTTGCAGTTAAGATGGCCAACATGGGTGACTTCGACCTGCTGGAGCAATGGGCGGCCGAGGATGGCGATACTTCGCCCGTCCGCGTCATACCGGCGGCTCAATCTGGTGGTACACCTCAAACTGCTGCGACCGGATCTCAGCCTGATCGTCAGGCTCCTCGGGCGGGCACACCAGCCCAAGCAATCGACCTGAGCAGCCCACCCAAACATCAAGGAAAATCCAAAAGACCCAGGTCGGTCGATGATGGGGGCGAGAAGAAGAAGCACAAGAGTGGAAAAAGCCACGGGCCCAACATCGACCTGCTTGGGTTGGGTGATGAAGATTGTGCCCGCTTCAAGGAGGAACCTTTCGAGGTGATGGCCGAGGCGATGAAGGCCGCTGGCGTTCTGTTCAAGAAGTACCGAGACGGAGAATCAGATCGCTTGGAAGGTAGGCGTCTCGTCCATAGATATTCGTTGCTTGAAGACGACCTAGTAGATAAAACTTTTAAACTGAATTCTGCCTTATCATTGCTCGCAGAAATGAGGGGTGAGCGAGACGACCTGCTCAAGAAAATGAAGGAGCTCGAACCAACAGTCGAAGCGGCCGCTGACAATGAGAGGAAGCTTATCGAAGCAGAACGCCAGCTTGTGGATGCTGTCTCTGCTCAAACACTGGCCGAGTCTTCTCTAGACAAGGCGGTCGCTGACAAGGAAACAGCTGAGAAAGAGGTCGAACGCCTCTCTTCCAAGAATAAAGAGCTGTCGAGCCAGCTCGCTGGTCTGAAAACTGAGCTGGAAGCAGTGGAGGCGGAAAAGAACAGTTTAAGAGGTCGCTACAAGGACGTTCTTGACAAGGCGAAGGGAGCTGCGGAGGGTCAGTTCGAAAATGCGGTCAGCCAGATCAAGATCCTCTACCCTGCCCTGGGGGTCGACCGTGAGATTGTGCAAAGTGGCCATCGCGCGGTCGATCAGAAGATCGTCCGCCCCAAGAAGGTGTCCAAAGGGAAAGTTCTTCAAGAGGAGGTGGTCATCTACCAAGCCCCCAGCGATTCTTAGCTTGTAATTTTCTTAAACTGTAATCTTTGCCCGCCTGCGAGCGGTGTTTGAATGTGGCGCCCTGGCTTCGACCAAGGCGTCTTTGATTGTAATCAATGACAATTTCATCATGAATATCACTTGTTTAATTGCTTTTGTAAGTCGATTTGATTCTTTTTACTACGGTCGGTCGCGACCTTGAATTTCTTATGAGTCACTATTTGGTAACACTTTTCCAGGCCGCTCGGCGGCCATTGTTTGGGCCAATCGATGGCATTCTTTTTAGGCCGCTCGGCGGCTATTGATTGGGCCATTCGATGGCACTCTTTTTAGGCCGCTCGGCGGATACTGATTGGGCCATTCGATGGCACTCTTTTTAGGCCGCTCGGCGGCTATCGCTTGGGCCATTCGATGGCACTCTTTTTAGGCCGCTCGGCGGCTATCGCTTGGGCCATTCGATGGCACTCTTTTTAGGCCGCTCGGCGGCTCTCGTTTGGGCCATTCGATGGCACTCTTCTGGTCGCTCGACTGCTACTCGCATGGTGAGCGACCGTGCATTCAATTTGCATGAAAATAAAACACAAGTGAAATTTTAAGGTCGGTCCTCAGTAAAAAACCCCAGTGGGGAAAAAGAGCGACCGCCTGTTCTTTATTGATCAAATGATGTTTACAACTTAGACATAATATTTTCTCAATTTGTCAGCGTTCCATGTTCTGGGGATGGTCGCCCCTTCCATGGTTTCCAGCTCGTATGCTCCCTTTCCAGTCTTGCTGGTGACACGGTATGGTCCTTCCCAATTGGCGGCGAGCTTTCCCTGGCGAGCGTTCTTATTCCCTACGTCGGCCCTCCTGAGGACTAGCTGCCCAATGGAGAATTCCCTCTTCTGGACGCGGGCGTTGTATCTTGCAGCGACCTTCTGTTTGATGAGTTGCTCCCTAAGTGACGCCTTAGTTCGCAGCTCATCAACCAGGTCGAGTTCTTCTCTTGTTGCTTGCTCATTTGCGGCCGGGGTTGGTGGGTTGGTCGTCCTCCAACTTAGCTCTCCCATCTCAATCGGGATGACCGCATCAGTACCATAGACCAGTCTAAATGGTGACTCCCCGGTCGATGAGTGGGGGGTCGTTCTGTAGGCCCAAAGGACCGACTGTAGCTCTTCTGCCCAATTGCCTTTGGCTTCATCTAACCTTCTTTTCAGTCCGCGCAGCACTACCCTGTTGGCCGCTTCTGCCTGGCCGTTGGTTTGTGGGTGCTCGACCGAGGTGAAACGCTGTTTCACACCTAGGTCGGCCAACATTTCTCTGAACTTCCTATCTGCGAACTGGGTTCCATTGTCCGTCACCAATTGCTGGGGCACTCCGAAGCGGGCGAGCACGTTTCGACCAAAAAACTTGGATACCTTCGCTGAGGTAATGGTGGCAAGTGGCTCTGCTTCTATCCACTTGGTGAAGTAGTCGATCGCGACGATGAGGAATTTCAGCTGACCTGGTGCAGGTGGAAAAGGACCGAGCAGGTCCATGCCCCACCAAGCGAACGGCCATGGTGGGGTTAAGCTGTGCAGTTCTGATGAGGGCGCTATATGTACATCGGCATGGATCTGGCATTTCTTGCACTTCTGAACAAGTAACTTAGCGTCCTCATCCATGGTCGGCCAATAGTATCCGGCCCTGAGTGCCTTCTTAGCAATTGTCCGACCACCTTGGTGGCTACCACAGTCTCCTTCATGTATGTCTCTAAGTACATGGTCGGCTTCGACCGACGTGAGGCATCTCAGCAATGGGGATGAAAAGCCCCTTCTATATAGTCTTCCTTCGACCACTGAGTACTTGGTTGCTCGTAACCTCAGGAGTTTTGCTTCCTTTTGGTCGCAAGGTTCTACCCCATTAAGAATATATTGTAAGATCGGAGTGATCCAGTCTTTATCCAAGTCGACCGTTAGAATGGCTGATGGTTGGGCTGGCTTAGTAGACACGCTCGGCCGTGTTAATGTCTCCTGAATTAGACTTCTGTGATTCCCAGGAGCCTTTGTACTGGCTAACTTTGATAGGATATCAGCCCGCACGTTCTCTGTTCTAGGGACGTGCTTAACTTCTGCTCGGTCGAATTGCTTGAGCAGATCCCTTACCTTAGCCAAATAATTCTTCAGGATATCATCCTTTGCGTCGTATAGGTTTTGAATCTGGGATACAACCAGTAGAGAGTCGGAGTGAAGTTCGACACGGTCGACATTGAACTCTCTGGCTAGCTGCAGCCCGGCAATGCACGCCTCATACTCGGCCTGGTTATTTGAAGTGTGAAATGCAAAAGTTAATGACACTTCAACAGTAAGTCCTTCCGAGTTCTCAAGTATCAAGCCGGCCCCGCTTCCTTTGCTGTTGGAGGACCCGTCTACGTGCAAAGTCCAGGTAGTGACGATCTGATCGTCTGGTGCTGGGGTCATCTCAGCGATGAAGTCGGCCAATACTTGTGACTTAGCGGCCGATCTGGCCTCAAACTTAATTCCAAACTCACTGAGTTCCACAGCCCACTTGATCATACGCCCTGCAAGGTCAGGTCGGTGAAGGATTTGCCTAATAGGCTGGTCGGTCCTTACCACGACCTGATGGGCCACAAAATAAGGACGTAATCTACGAGCGGCCACAAGTAACGCCAAGGCCAGCTTCTCGATCTTCTGGTATCTGATCTCTGGGCCTTGAAACACCTTGCTGATGAAATAGACCGGGTTTTGCTTTAGGTCGCATTCCCTGACCAGAACGGCGCTCATTGCTTCGTCCGTTATGGCCAAGTATAAATAAAGTGTCTCCCCCGGTTGCGGCTTAATCATGATGGGCGGGTTGGTTAGTGCCGCCTTCAGCTCGTCCAATGCTCGCTGGCATTGATCGGTCCATTCAAATTCGACCTCTTTCTTCAAAAGCTTGAACAGTGGAAGAGATTTGCACGCTGATTTAGGTATAAATCGTGACAGGGCAGCGACCATGCCATTCAATTGCTGGATCTCTTTTTTCGTAGTGGGCGGCCTCATGTCGGCGACCGCCCTGCACTTGTCAGGGTTCGCTTCAATCCCTCGCTCTGTTAAGTGGAAGCCCAGGAACTTGCCCGCCCTTACACCGAAGGTGCACTTCTCTGGATTCAACCTTAAAGAATTCTTCCTAGCTTCTTCAAAGATTTCTCTTAGGTCGTTACTGTGGTCTTGGTCGGTTTTGCTCTTGATGATCATATCATCCAAGTAGACCTCTGATATTCGACCGATCTGCCGCCTGAAGACTTTGTTCATCATCCTCTGGTAGGTCGCTCCGGCGTTCTTCAGACCAAAGGGCATTACCTTGTACTGGAAATTTCCCCGATCGGTCATGAACGCGGTCTTATGCCGATCGGGTGGGTACATGGTGATCTGATTGTATCCTGAATAGGCGTCTAGAAAAGACAGAAGTTTATAGCCCGCAGCCCCGTCGACCAGTTTGTCAATGCTTGGTAGTGGAAAAGCGTCCTTCGGGCATGCCTTATTCAGGTCGGTATAGTCGACGCACATGCGCCACTTACCATTTTTCTTCTTGACCAACACGACGTTGGAAAGCCAGGTTGTATACTTAATTTCCTCAATGAAATTGGCCTTAATGAGGTCGTCAACTGCCTGGGCGGCCGCCAATGCTTTCTCTTGGCTCTGGATTCGCCTCCTTTGTGCGACCGGCCTTGCTGTCTCATCAACAGACAGTTGGTGGCAGGCGATTTCAATTGGGATCCCGGGCATGTCTGATGCCTGCCATGCGAAAAGGTCTGCGTATTCCCTGAGGCAAGTGATGAGCGCTTGCTTGTCTTCTTCAGGTAGGTCGCTCCCCAACTTAACTATCTTAGTTGGGTCGTCCATTAACTGAACATCGATCAATTCCCCGTGGGGTTCAGGCCTCTTGAGTCTATTCTTTAGCTCGCGGGCTAAATCGTCGTCGTCCTCCTCAGGGTCGCTGTCAGGGTCGTATCGAGCATCCAGGTCGGCCACATTGACCTGATGCCCTTCTCCAAGATTCAGAGGTTTAGCACTTTCCACCTCCATATCACAAATCTCGTGGTAGAGGAAATGGCTCCTCATGGCCGCTTCCATGTCGGCCATCACTGTCACTACTTGGTCGTTTTTACTGTAAAACTTCATCTTCAGATGTACAGTTGAGGCTACGGCCTCCAATTTTCCCAATGTTGGGCGGCCAATGATGCAGTGGTAACACGATTTGATTGGCAGAACTAAGAACGTTGTTCTGACCGTCCTGTATGACGTGCTGCCGCTCGTATCATCCCCAAAGGTAACAAGCAGTTCAATCGTCCCCAGTGGGTAGGTGGTCGCCCCATTGAAACCGGTCAATGGGGTTGGAACTGCTTGGGGAATGATCTCGCTCCTATCCACATTCAACTTGTCAATCAATTCTTCGAACATGATGTCGGCCGAGCTTCCTTGGTCGACCAGTATTCTTCTGACCTCAGTGTTGGCCATTACGGCCGATACTACCAAAGGAACATAGTTATTAACTTTACCATCAAGCAAGTCTTCGTCCCCAAAGGAAATGGGCGGCCTATTCGAGGCCGGCCGTGGGGTTGAAGTTGAACCGACCATCATGAGTTCGTTCCACTTCCTCTTCATCGCCTTGTTGGATTCTCTGATGTCCAACGGATTACCTCCATGGATGACCATGGTTACGTTGCGGCCCTTCGACTGTCTGGGGTCGCGTTCTTCCTCTGAACTGTTACGTGCTTGCTCGATCGTTGAGTTAACGATCGCCTTACCTTTGTCATTGGCGGGTTGGCCAACGGCTCTTTGATCAGGGCGATCGTTACCTTCATCTTTGACATATTGCCTCAACTTACCCTTCTGTATGAGATCTTCTATGTCGTCTTTCAGGGCCATGCAGTCATTGGTGTCGTGCCCCTTGCTCTTGTGATATCTGCAGTATTTCTTGGTAGGCCGACCTCCTTTCTTCAATACTAAAGGATCAGGTCGCCTCACACCAGTGAATTCATTGTTCTGGCACTCCGTAAAGATCTGCGCGATCGGAGTGTTTAATTTTGTACGCTGCTCGTACCTCTTGGGCCGGTATTCGGGCTTACTGTCGCGGTCTTGCCCCTTGACCGACCTGCCAGCTTCTTCCTTGGGACGCGCGCGGGCGCCCTTGTCGGCCGCTAATTGCTCCTCATAGCCCATATGGTCGTTGGCCCTTCTGAGGAACAGGCCGAGGTCGTAGTAGCGGTTCAGAGAAAACTCTTCAGCGAATCTGTGGTTCTTTCTTATACCACGCTTGAGGTACTTCAGCTTGTCCGTATCTGACAGGTTGCGGACTGTATCGGCCTCTGTCATGAACCGGTCGATAAACTCCCTCAATGATTCATTTTCTCCTTGGACGACCGAATCCAAGTGCTCTTCGTAACGATATTGACAACGGTTGGCTGTGTAATTGGCCAAGAACATTGCCACAAGACCTTCCCAAGAAGCGACTGAGTTGGGACGCAGAGATTCCCACCATTCTAGCGCCCGACCTTCGAGCGACTGAGGGAAGAGTCTGCACTTCATCGTTCGTCCCAGCTCCCTGTAGCTACAGTAGTTGTTGAAGTACATCAGATGTTTGTCTGGATCCCCGCGACCGTTGAACTTGTTCAGGTTTGGGGGCTTCCTCAGGTCCCTTGGGATGCGATAGCGCCTAATCTCGCTGGTGAAAGGCCCCTGTCCGGTCGGGATGGGATTCTGCCCGTAAGGCTGCATGGCGGCATAAGCTTGGTCGACGGGCAAACCGTAAAGGCCGACCGGTTGACCAAGGAGTCTATCAGCAATTGGAGGGCGTCCATGGTTTTGTGGAGCATGTGGTGACGACCGTCTTCTAGGCCGTTCTGAATTGTTCCTTCTTGTTCGACTGGCGGCACGGGAGACATCTCTAATCTCCTCGTCACGGTAGTTGTCAAACTCCTCATACGAGTCCCACGACCGGCTTCTTGATCGCCGGGATCCTGAGGACTCGTTTGACGAGTATCTTGTTGGCGACCCTTCTGACTCTGGACGGTAGCTTGAGTCAGCATAGTCGTATTCTTCCTCGGGGGAACGCCGGTGGCGACTTCTTCGATGAGGGGGCGACCTATGAACGATCGCCCTTCTTGGAGGATTGCGTCGGGATACGCCTCGACGAGTAGGAGCTTCTCTTCGTGGTGGTGAACGATGGGGCCGAGATGGTTGCCCTCGGTGACCGCTGTCCGCACGCGGGCGGATTGAGATCGAGCCTCTCTCATAGCGTTCGATCAGCTCGTCTCGATCAGCAATCACTTGATTCTTTTGCTCCAGAATTTGTATGAGCGCTTGGGTTACGTGCTCTGGCAACGCTTCTGGAATTCCTGCTTCGGCCAGCTCGGCCGGTAGTTGCGGGGCTGGTTGGGTAACTGGCCCGCGACCGCCCTGTACTGAGGGTTCTTGGCGAGGCTCATCTTGTGATTCATGAACGGTCACAGGCATGCCCTCTGGGGTCCGTTGAGGTCGGTTCTGCCCAGAGGTGTTGAGCCTGGAAGAAGTGCGTTTCTGGCGTGGCGGCATGGTTTGATGTGGAATAGCGCTCGGGCCTCCCACTGTGGTCGCCAATTGATCGTACCTGATCAATACGAAGGGTTGTTGTTGGTAACGTTGATCGGTCGCTGTGATGAGGGACCGAGTTGTAAGCCGCACGCGGGTGGTACCTGCAAAGGCACTCCAACGCTCAAGTCAGAGGTGCTTCAACGGGCAGGGTCACAAGGTGAGTAAAACATGCCTGAAGCCACATGCTGGTGTGGTATATATAAGACTGGCGTTCTAGCCGTTGCGCAATTTACGGGATCGGCCGCATCTTGCGGAGCAAGGTAGATGATGGGCCGCGTTGGGCCGGCCTTGGTCGAGTGGGCCGCTGACCCAGGTTGCACCTGGCTGCTGCGCGCAGCACCCCCTTGCTGTAGGTTGCGCTAGACTGTCTCGTTGGGCCTATTGGGCCACTCCAGAACACAAAGTTTAGCGTTTATCCCCCCCTTGAGTGTTACACATCAAAGCAAAGGACACCGACGACACCGACTCAGAATAGCGAAGGTACCTAAGCCTTCACTCGCAATCACCTGCACGTTACCGCATAGGGGCAACATTCAAACAGAAGGGGTGAGATATCTTCAATATAATAGCGTAAAATGAATGGCAATATGTTAGAATATGACAACTATAGCTACCATTTCACCACACACATATAATCATAAACACAAATCAAATTGTAACACCAGAATCAGTCACCAAATGTCATGACAATGCATGAATGCAACCCACACCAACGGGCATATGCATGTGGTACCAAATCACCAAAATTTTGCCTGTAAATAGAGGCGTCACCAAAATTGAGAGCTTTCACACCAGGCTCACCAATTCACCAAAAATCGAGCTTTCACACCAGGCTCACCAGTTTTAGAAATTTTGAGCTTTCACACCTAGCTCCAAGACCAAAGGCCTTCACCAAAATAAATGCACATGCTGTATGCGACACCATGAATGCACACAGACAATCATCCTAAAATAGTCGCAATGTGACACACCAAAATCAATCACCGAATAATCACCAAAGTTGAGCTTTCACACCTAGCCCAACGACACCAAAACACCAAGACTACCCGAAACAACGGAACACCAAAATTTGGAGCCTTCACACCTAGCTCCTACAACACCAAGGTTTGAGCCTTCACACCTAGCTCAAACCGCACCAAGACACCAAGAGGACAACAATTTTCCAAAACAGCACCAAGACACCAGGATAACAACAATTTTCCAAAATAGCACCAATACACCAAGATGACAACAATTTTCCTAAACATTTAAGACGCGAGGATTTTTCCCAACACCGGAGACAAGCGACAATTTTCCAAAACATTTGGGACCACGACAATTTTTCCAAAGTATTTGAGACATGACAACTTTCTTTTTAAAACATCACCATTTAACGACTACACCAACGTTTAACAATTTTTCCAGAAAAATGGACTACTTTGCCTCAGATTAGAATATTCAGCTAGGCCTCTGAATAAGCTTTCCAAAAAATTTTGAAACATCTAAATCGGACTCCCGAGTCAAAAGATATGTCAAAAACAAAACCGGGAAAAATTTGAGGAACATCCTGAAAATGGCGCCCAGGCACTGGGCGCCTAGCAGGGAACACGCTGGGAACTGGCCAGCAACAGGAACTGGCGCCCTTGGCGCCCAGACAACTCAGGAACACGGAACAGCAACGCAACACAACGTGGAACACACTCCAGACACGGCGCCCATGGCGCCCCTGCGCCAAGGCAGCGCACAACACAGGAACAGGCGCCCATGGCACCCAGGACTCAGAACACAGCAGCAACAACATCCTGGCACACGCACACACCCACCAGACACGGCGCCCAGGCACTGGGCGCCAGAAACAGCAACAGAACACTACGCAACACGACCAAGGATGGCGCCCAGGCACAGGGCGCCGTTTTCAGCAACAGGGACAGCAACAACACTTGGCGCCCATGGCGCCCTAGGAACCCAAATTTTCAGAATTGCACCACGTTAAACCACCAATTCAATTTAATCACCAATTTAGCTCACCAATTCCTAAGTCCCAATGTCAATTACCATAATTTGTAAATCACAACACTAAACAACAATTTAATCGAACACCTAGCATGCGTTTAGTAACAACAACAATGAACATCAAGTTCTAGAGCTACAACAATCACCAAATCAAGCCAACATCTCAATTATCATAATCATGATATAACAACCATCAACTCAACATCAAAATCGAACCCTAGGCATCATAGGACCTATTCCCACATAACCCCCCATCATAAAACCCTATTATAAGGAAGAACCCCACCCTTACCTGATATCGAAGTATATTCCAACAATGAATCGACGAAGAGATATCACGAGCTCCTGAACATGATGTAATTCCAACAGGACTGTGTGTGACTCGAATGCATACCCTTATGTAACAACAACAAAGATGGTCCAAAAATCATATACTAAAAATATTAAATTATATAAAACATATATTATATATATACACCATCTTCAAAAAATACATTTTTTTTCTTCAATATAATTTAATATATATATATATATTTTTTTTTCCAAGAATACGGATACAGATAGCCATTCCATGCCATTCAAAATATTGTAAAAATATACGCCATAACAATAACATTAATTATTGAAGAGCATGATTGTATTTATAATAACGATAAAGCAATGATGTTATAGCATGCTCACCAAACTAAAACGTAAGCTTACATCTTTGACGCTATTGCTCCAAATTTATACTGGGTGAGAATGTTCTGAGGCGTAAACAAGAGAGCATGGAAAGAGGTGTGGTTGCGGAAGCCCAATCTAGTTCGGAGCACAGTAGTTCAGTGCTTGGCCGGAGTGGTAGCAGATTGAAAGGGTTCATGGAGACGCTTGCGATGGAGAGAAGGGAACTCCCTGTGGTGTTTCGGTATAGCCAAAAATGGCGGCTTAAAAACGCGACCACAATCGAAGAAACCGAGGCCATATTCGAAATCAGTGGTGGATTTCGAGTTGGACTGTGAAGTTTGGGACTTGGCCATGGCTTGGGTGTGGAGAACGAAAAGGATGAAGAAAGCCATAGGGGTTTTGCTGTTTCTGCGTAAAACGACGCTTCTATGCTGAGGAAGGAGACGAAAGAGCACTGGGTCGGGTCTGGGTCAAAATTTGTGGCCTGCGTGTTTTAATTAGGCTAGGCGCTGGGCTGCACTGCTGGAAGGGTTTTAAGTTGCAGGGGTGTGCAAGTAGCGAACAGAAGGGGGTGTATACGAGTAGTAAGACCCAAAATCAACTTTAAATCATTTTTAAAAGCTCAATTTAACTACAACTATTATTTTAGTACACTAATAGTCTAGAATAATTTTTAGAATACATAACTACTAAAATACTAGTATTTATAAAAATGAAATAATTATATAAACTATATAATATCGGTAACATATAAAAAATACATTAAATAAGATTTCAACCAATTTTAATAACTCAAATACATAATAATTTAATCTTTTCAATTCAAGATAATTCATAAAACAAGCACATACTACACCAATCACAACGCACGAAAATCGGGTTGTTACATTATCTACTAATGGTTCAAGTTGAATTAAGTACAGGACATAAAGCAAAGAGCAGGAAGATTAAAATGGAGCAGCTTGGAGAAGAAGCCACCTCAGCAGTTCAAGACCTATTTGTTTATCCGCTTTCTTTAGGACACTGTGTAAGGTCCTATCACTGAAGGTCTATGACTTTTAGTAGCTGAGAGATGAGTTTTTCAAAACATGCATGGTGCATCAAAATAGTTTTGAAAAATATTTTATAAAATTGCATGCATGCATAAGGTGGCACATAAACCCTAAAACTATTCTTTGGAAAGCCTGAAATCATTCCTATCATTTTCTAAAGCATATAATCGATTATGTGCTTGATAAACAAGAAGGCATAATCGATTATCAAGCCAAGAATTGTTTCCTTTTTTACAACTATAATCGATTAGAGCCTCATTTACATTATATATAATAATCGATTATAGTGTTGTCATACTTTCCTTTTTTACATCCAAAATCGATTATAGCTTCAAATAACCATATATCATAATCGATTAGTGGCTTCCCTTACCTTCCTTTTGACAACAATAATCGATTACATGCTCAATATAACTACATGTAATAATCGATTATCAAGTCATTCCAACTTTCCATATCTATCAAAATAATCGATTATGCACTTGCTTCACATATTCACCATAATCGATCACTAAGTGCATTAAATGTATTTTCCATTTTCATATTTTTCTAAGCACTATAAATAGGAGGTGTGTTTCTCATTTTCAAATCAACCAGACACCACATTTTCTAAACCTCTCTACTTCTCACATACATCTTCTAAATCTGAGAGAGAGGGAGAGAGAAAATAGAGCTTCAACTTTCATATCATTTTCTATTTTCCATATCACTCATCTCTCAGTCACTATATTGTCATTATATCTGAGGTGATTGGATCATAGATCTCTGTTTGTATTCGTTACTCTATTTGTGGGGTCACACTGAAATCCTGGGAGGTGTTCTTGGGTCTTTCAATCGGGGAGATTGAAGTGGTTATTGAAATCCTGGGAGGTGCTCTTGGGTCGGTCAATCGGGGAGATTGAAGCGGTATAGAAATCCTTAGCGGGGAGCTTGGGTTCTCAATCAGGGAGATTGGGATTTGCTATTTGGAGTTGATTGTTTGTAAAACATTTGTTCTTCATATAGTGGTTACCATCAAGTCCAAGGGTTGCAAAGCCTGAGGCCGAGGACGTAGGGCTTTTATCCCGAACCTCACTAAATCCCGGTGTATCTCTATCCCTATCTCTTTACATTTCTTATTGTTTATATCTGTCCATATTATTATACTGCTGTGATCTGTTTATAGCTATACTACTCAGATCTGTTTATAATCATACTCTTCATACTATTTAAGATCTGTTCATACCTATACTATTTACATCTGTTTATAATATCACTCAGTGGATTTATTGTATAACTATATCCCTACTCTGATCTGAATCTGTTAATTTGGTTATAGTTATACTCAGATCTGATTATCTATCATCTTCTCTATCACTACTGTAGATCTGCTATATTCAATATCATTGCATTACTTATAAAACAACCTTATTGTGAATATTGAATATAGAGTAATATCTCATTGTGCCTGATCTGCCTGCTTGCATATATCTGATAAGTTCAAATCTCTTTTTCCGCATTTGATTTAAACAAACGTATCATTTATTTTGAAAAGAATCCAAGATTTACACATAACCTTATTCAACCCCACTCTAAGGTTATACTATTGTCTAACAAGTGGTATCAAAGCTAGAAATTGCATATAGAGCTTAACATCTCGCAATTTAAATTTTATTTATCTATCTGTGATTATGGGTTCTTTTTTGAAAGAGGGGATGTCTTTATTTAGGCCACCCCTGTTTGATGGGACTAACTATGACTACTGGAGTAGTCGAATGAAATGTCATGTGCAGGCTATAGATTTCACCTTATGGAGGATCATTGCAGATGGACCACTGATCCCAATGAAAATCAAAAGTAAAGCTACCGGCAAAGAAGAAGAAGTGCCAGTTGAGGATATCTACACCATTGACCTGAAAGAGCTGAGAAAGTCAGAGTTGGATAAGATATCTCAAAATGCCAGAGCAATGAATATTCTTCACTTATCCTTATGTGAAGAAGAATATGGTAGAGTCAAAGGATGTCAAACAGCAAAGGAAATCTGGGATTGCTTGGAAGCCACTCATGTCGGTACGAGCCAAGTGAAGAATACAAAAATCAGAATCCTCACTTCGGAGTATGAAGCCTTCAAAATGACCGAAGATGAATCTGTGGCAGCTATGCACCAGAGACTGAATCTGATCGTGAACAACCTGAGGGCTCTAGGGAATAAGTACTCCACAAAAGATATAAATGTGAAGATCCTTGCTTCCCTAACCAGTGAGTTCTTTCCAAAGACATGTGCAATCACTGAAGCTAAGGATATTGGTACTCTGCCTCAAGAAGATCTTATCGGGTCACTTCTAGCCTTTTAGGTTGTATTGACTGCTAACAAAGATCAAGAAGCAGAAAAGGTAAAAGAAAGAAAATCTCTTGCTCTTGCTGCTAAAACACCTAAGGTAGCAAGGAAAGAGGTTGAGTCTGATGAAGAATCTGATGATGAAGACATGGCTGAATTATTTGAAGAATTCATGAGATTCAACAAACTTGAAAAGAGAAATAACTCAAAGAAATCCAAGAAAGCTAAGAAGGCTACATGGAACAACTATACTGACAGTGAAGAAGAGGAGGTTGCAAATGCCATTTGTCTCACGGCATGTGAAACACCTAAGGCTATTATATGGGATTGTCTTGGCACTGATAGTGACACAGACGAAGAAGAGCAAATTGCAAATGGTGTTTGTCATATGGCAAATGACTCATCTAAGGTAAGCCTTAACTCTTCTAGTCTTTCTGATTCCTCTATGCATGATGATTTACTTGATGATGGTTGTAGTAGTCAAGATTTGAGTGAGGCTTTTGAAGCTCTCTATTTTGAACATGAAGCTCTCTTGTTAAAATCCAAAAAATTGACAAAGAGCAACAAAAGCATGCTCACTCAAATTGAGACACTTGAAAATGAAGTAGATAGATTAAAGAATGAACTGCATAAATCTGTCAACCTTGAGTTTTGTGAGCTTAAACAAAATTTTGAAAATGCCAAAGTTGAAAATGAACTTTTGAAAGAAACATTGAAAAAGTTTGAGGTTGGTGAAAAGACCTTGACTCAGTTGCTTCACTCTCAACATCAATATGTTGATAGGAGAGGAATTGGGTACAAAGGTAATTCCACCTCCTCCATTTTGAACAAGAAAGTAACTTTTGTTGCATCTTCTTCAAGTTATAAACCCATTGTTTTCTCATGCACCTACTGTCAAAAGGGAAACCATAGCTCACCTAGATGCCCTATCCGTAAATTATGTGAGCTTGGTACCCTTATACCTGCCTGTAAGAAACCAAGGTGGATTGTGAAAACCCCCTTGATAACTAACCCCAAATGACCCAAAGAGAAATGGGTACCAAAAGTTCCTACTTGATTTTTTTGTGCGGGTATGCTTCAAGGTATAGGGGATTGGTACCTTGATAGCTGAGACACGAAGCTCATGAATCTGGTAATGCTTCACTACTCTTGAACTTGAGCAACAAAGCTAGTGAATCTGTAATGTATACCAACTATAAATCTGCTTAATAGGTAAAGGTTGTGTGGGTAATGTCATACCCCAATTTTGTCCGGCTTAGGTCCAAACCCTAAATTTTCCACACAAAAAAATATATAATAAATTATGCATTGCATTTTGGGTCCTAGAAATCATTCCAAAGTTTTTGAAATCATTTTTAGGGTTAGAATGCACTTTTTGGGAAATTAGGGTTTTTAGGGTCAAAAAGGGCATTTTGGTCATTTCTCACAAAAGGGTCTATAAAAATAATTTTTGCATGAAAATATTTTTCAATAAGCATCATGCATGAAAATAATTTTTTAGAAAGTATAAAATTGATTTTATCATGCATATAATGTATTCTTGATGAATAAGGAAATAATCGATTACGTCATATCCTTCCTTCAAGCAAATAATCGATTATCTACTCTGAAAATCAAGCAAATAATCGATTATCTACTTGTTTCATTCAAGCCAATAATCGATTATTTTCTCTAAGAAAACAAGCAAATAATCGATTATCCCCTTCCCCTTTTGAAGCACATAATCGATTATTAAGATGTCCATATTTTCAGGAAAGCAAATAATCGATTACCCTCTTATTTCATTCAAGCAAATAATCGATTATTTGCTCTATGAAAACAAGCAAATAATCGATTATCCCCTTCCCCTTTTGAAGCACATAATCGATTATTGAATCTGAGATCCAAGGCACATAATCGATTACATCTCCCAAGTTATTTCCAACATAATCGATTACCTAGTTTCCTAAAATAGATCAAATCTGATTTCCTATAAATAGGAAGCTCATTTTTCATTTCAAACACACGCATTTTTCACGAGATCAGAGAAAAAAAACTCATTTTTGCGAGATCCCTCACATTTTAGAAAAAAACTCTTCTACGCTTTATTTTTTCGCTCTATTCGATCCGTTGGTCCGTCAGAGTCGATCTTCTGCAAGAGTTAGTCGGGATTTGCGTTTTTCAGATTTGTAATATCTGTCTTCATCAGAGGTATTTCAGTCTTTTCATTTGTTAATATTTAGTTATTGTGATCCATGTGATTTAAACTTAGCTATAGCATTTATCTACTCGTTCTTGTATATTATCGTCCATTGTTGATGACGAACCATATGATTCCCACTTATGCCTAGTGCATCATGTTCTAAGTGGTGAAGATGGTCTCGGGTGATTCAGCTTGCCCCTTTTAAACCCTTTCAAAAACATTTTTTAATTAGAACTACGTCGCTTTGATTCCCGTTTGGGATACGTAGAAGCGAGCCACGTTCTCGTCAAGCGCAACAAATAAAAATTCTTTTCATCCCCCTAAACCAATCATTTTCATAAAACAAACAAAAATCATTTTTCAAACCCATTGTTGCTAGTAGCTCATCAGAGCCTCTGTTCGTTTAGCTATTAGTGACAATGTCCTTTTCTCCTAAAAATAATAAACGACGATCCATCATAACTTTTGTTAGTTTGATCATCGTACAAATCAATCTCTTTCGAAAATCATTTTCAAAAAGATAATAAAAACAAGTTGTTATCAATAGTCCATCAGAACCTTTGTTCGTTTGACTAGCGGTACAATTCTTTTTGAGCATTTAGCAGTGATTCATCATAGCCTCTGCTAGTTTAATCATTTGCTAATGCTCGTCCTATTTCAAAAAAACTCACTAAAAAAGATAAAAAACAAAAACTTTTCAAAAAAGAACCAAGAACTACGTAGCTTTGAATTCTCCATCGCACCGGGAGATACGTAGGAGCGGGCCATGTCCCGTCAAGCACTTTTTTCTAAAAACCCTTTTTCCCCCTTTCTCACCTAAAATAAAATTTTCATTAAAGATGTCCCATTCATCTCCAAAATAAGAAATAAATAGGCAAATCTAGGTATTTTTCAAATCAAACGTTAAAACCACACATTTAATTAGAGGTTCCCTTTCGGTAGAAAGGACGTGCGCGGTGCTAACACCTTCCTCGCGCGTAATCGACCCCCGAACCTATATCTCTAGTTTTCAATGACCATCCGCCTTATCCAAAAGACTTTTTTTCAATGTTTTGGTCTTAAAATTAAAATATTGGTGGCGGCTCCAAAATTTTTCCACGTTGTACATTGAGAAACCCAAACAGGGGATTTTCGGGGTGCAACAGCTGGCGACTCCGCTGGGGACATTTTTTTAAAAGACGAGGGTCAAGCCTAACTAATTAAAATGTGTGGTTTAATGTATTGTTGATTTGATTAGTACCTTGTTTGCCTTTCTTTCTTATCATTGATTAGAGGCATATACATTTTTCTTTTTTGTTGTTCCCTTCTTCTCAACTCCCTTTCTGAAGTAAGTAATGTGTTTGTTGTTAGTATCCTAGGCTAGTTGTATTTGAATAATATTGAACCATAGGGTAGACAACATGCTATTATCTGGACTGCTCTGGTTTTCATTTCAGGTGGGGGTAGTGCTAGGGAAAATGCCCTTCACACACACTACACTTGTACCCCGAGATTATATGATTAGAGAAAAAGACCATAACCCAGGTCTGTTAGGATACCATAGGATGAGTGGATTCGAGTAGTGGGAGCCCATCAGGACCTTTGTCCGTTTGGCTACTCGCGAAAGTTTCGATCAGAGTTGTGCTCTTCCATGATACCTTGTACCTAGCAGTTTGCTGCATTTACAAGGAATTTCGTGAAAGAGACTGTGGCTCTGATGACCTTTGTGAGGGTGTGAATAGAGCTACATGAGAATATTACCCCTAAAGTGTCTTAGATCATAGGTTCTACCCCATTTTAGGTCACAAGGGCTTTCCAAATTGTGTGTTGCATCGTGCATTCAGTTCAACCAATTTTCCCTCAAAATTTTTCAAAAATCAAAAAAGACGTGCTTTTCCTTTTCAATAAACGCCTATATGAGGTGGCATATAGTGTGAAGATTTTCAAAACACCACCTGTAAATATCCCCTTCCTGTAAAGAAGCATCGTCACATCATGCATCGTGGCATCATTGCATCATTACGTCATTTGCATCATCTACATTAAATAAAACTCAATTTTGAAACTCATTCGTCACGCATCTAAGTTGTTTGCCGGGATTGTAAAGTAACTTGGAATCTTGTTTTAGGCGGGAAAAATAAAGCAACATGGGATCAAGAAGCGAGATTGTACTTAATTCGAGGTTTCCGGTTATCAGGAGAATAGATGTAGAGGGTTTGAAAGAGTTTGTTTCCTTGATGAAGTCAGAAGAGAAGGATCTATTCGGGAAGGCTTATGGTAACCTCATCAGATTGTTACGATTAGATGTTCAAGAAAGTGCTATTATGGCCCTCAGCCGATTCTATGATCCAGACATTCGATGCTTCCTCTTCAAAGACTTTCAGTTATCACCAACTCTCGAGGAGTATGAACAGATCCTGGGGTTCTCGAAATCAGAGTTAGCACCTTACCAATATCAGAAACATCGGTATTCGGACCAGAGACTCTCTTTGTTGTTGCAAGTCAGTGTGAAGGAATTAGAGCTTCATAAGGAAAAGAAGAACCGTATCAAGGGTTTCCCGCTAAGTTATTTCGAAGGTTTGTTGAAGTTTTATGCCCAGAATCAGAAGTGGGGCCCTTTCAAACAGCTGTTAGCCCTAACTATTTTCGGGATCGTCCTTTTCCCCCAGGTCGAGAAGTTCATTGATGAGACCGCTATTGGGCTTTTTCTAGCATTCATAAGTAAAGAAAATCCGATTAACCCTATACCAGCAATCCTTGCAGATACCTACTATTCCTTCACTCATCACCGTGTGTTAGGAAAGAAGAAGGTTGCTTGCTCTTTTCATGTTCTCTACACCTGGTTCCTCAACCATGTTGTCACTCATAAGACGAAAGCTGCGGACTTAGTAGAATATGCCCTGTGTTGTGATGTAGAAGCCAGATGTGCACAAGAATGGGTGCACACTTTAGAGAATCTCAGTGCTCTCAGAATCGGTTGGTTCAATCATCCGTGTTGGAAATATAGGCCTTCAATACTGTTCCGGTGTGGCAATTTCCAGAATGTGCCCTTAATGGGAACCCAAGGCTACATCAATTACAATCCTTCTCTCACCATCAGACAACTTGGGTATCCTATGAAGAATGCACCCACTGAAGACATGTTGGCCCCAATTTTTCTCGATAAGGAAGATTCAAAGAGCCAGGGCTTGCTTCAGAAAATTTCAAAGGCTTGGGAGGGTGTAGTTTACAAGGATAAAGTGGAGATCACAAAGAAAACAGGTGATGTTACTTTCTACCAATGGCTTCACCAAAGAATCCAAAATATTGGCCCGCCTCGTCAGAATTCATCGTCAGTTGCGAAAGAAGTCCCAGAGCCTCACGTTCCAAGTCTCAAAGAACTAAGTGAGGTCAAGTCTGCTTTGTTCAAGGTAGAAGAAGAAAAGAAAGCCTTACAAGATAAGTTGGGGAAAGTAATTTCTGAGAAGAGAAAGTTAGAGAACGAGAACGAGCGCAAGGCCGAAGCTCTCGAAGAAAGCAGCAAGAAACTTAAGAAAGAAGAGGAAAGTAATCAGGAATTGAAGAAATATCTGAAAGGTGCCAAGGATGAGTTGAAAAGATCGAATGCCAAGGTGGGTGAGGCCATGGTTAGAACGAACGAATGGAGGAAGTTGTTCAAGAAGTCTACGCAAAGTGAGAGAACTACAAAGGAATCACTAGAGGAATTCAAGAAAAAGTCTCAGTCTGTGACGCTTGAGCTCGAAAGTCAAATAGGGTACATCAGACAAGATAGAGATGCCATCGTGAACGTCCTTAGAGAGTATCAGCAGGCCTTAAGGATGGAGCAAGAGAATTCAGATGAGCTAAAAAGGAATCTAAGGCACATCAGTGATGCTTACCGACAGGTGAGGGAGGAGAGTCAGTATTGGGAACATCGTCTTCTCGAGCTAATGGGTAGGATTGAAAAGCAAGAGATCATAGTTGAGATGAGGGCCGAAATTCGACAGTGGAAGAACAAGTTCTCCAAATTGGCATGGTTGGCTAACCAGGCGGTGAAGGATTTTCCCAAGAGGTTGAGAAAGGCAGAAGCTGAGATGCTGCCTTACAACACTCCGGTGCGAGTATATGAATTCGTGGAGTACTGCAGGTCTCTGACTGAGGAACTCATGAAAAAGGCAAAGGAAGCTGCTGCAGCTTGCAAAAAGGAGAAGAGCCAAGAGAAGATGAAGGCAATAGGTTTTTAGATTTAAATTTTCCCTTTTTAGAATGTTCACTAGGAAATTGTAATTTTTCTTTTCTTAAGAGAATGTTGTGTTTTTCTTTTCAAAGCGTTGTATTGCATTTAAGGATATTGTACCTTGTTCTTCCCTTGGAATGGTTAAAGAAATGATGCTTGAATGAAGTATGCTTATCTCGCTTGTTGATCCCAGTCGCGTTATGTTCTGGAAAATATTTGAATATACACCTATGACAAGAGCAAGTTGCACTATGATTCCCGGCAATAAACAACAAATAACATAAAAATCATGTGCATTACATTGCATTCATTAATTTGCTCCTTTGCTTATAAAAATATTTCAATTCAAACAGAGATAAGGCAAGCTGGTGCGACCACATTCATATTGGACACGTTCACAGGCCAGAAGAATGGCAATTTTAAGTGACCCCGATCAACCTCCACCAGAGAATCAGAATCCTCCAGTTTCAGGCTCAGAGAATGGAAACGAAACAGGCCAAGGCCACGAGGTGCAGAATCAGAACCTTTCAGCTCCTGGTAGCTCCAGTCAAGGTGATCCTGAGTTGAGAAATGAAATGAATGCCATGAAAGCACAGATGAATGAGATGATGAGACTCCTGTTGTCCTTGAAGAATGGAAATGACTTCCAAGCTGCTCAGTGGCCTCCTTATGGCCTTCCTCTGGGTTATAGTCCTCCAAACCAAGGGACTAACCCAGGGGCTAGTCCCGGGGCGATGGCCGAGAATGTACAGCCAACACCTATCGGATCAGAAGGAATGACTGGTGAACCCCGGGTTCAGATCCCGCATTCAATTGTTATACCTCAGGCTACTCCTCAGAATCTCACTCCACAACCAGCTGCCTTTCCGCAGACTCAAGGCTTTGTGTCCGGAAACTCCATTTACCCTCAGGTTCAGCACTCAATGCCTCCACCTCCTCATGGTATAAGTCATTCCCCTCAAGTCTATTCCGCTGAGCACCAACAGACCAAAGAGCAGTTCCAGATGTTAGAAGAAAGACTAAGAATGATTGATGGCTTTGGCTCCAGGGCTAGGGAGGCCAGGGACTTGTGCCTCATTCCTGATGTGGTGTTGCCGCCAAAATTCAAGGTCCCCGATTTTGACAAGTACAGAGGCGCGACCTGCCCAAAGAGCCACTTGACGATGTATTGTAGGAAGATGTCTACCTACTCCCGTGACGACAAATTACTAATCCATTGCTTCCAAGATAGCCTTGCTGGGGTATCTCTTAATTGGTATATGAAGTTAGAGCCATCCCAAGTCCGCTGCTGGAAGGATTTAGCTGAGGCATTCCTCAAGCAATATCAATACAATACTGACATGGCACCAGACCGGACACAGCTGCAGAATATGAGCAAGAAGGACAATGAATCATTCAAGGAGTACGCCCAGCGATGGAGGGCTTTGGCCGCACAAGTCACACCTCCTCTTTTAGACAAGGAATTGGTTTCTATGTTCATGGAAACCTTGCCACCGCTATATTATGATCGTCTGATCAGCAGTGCATCATCCAATTTCTCAGATATGGTGATTGTGGGAGAGAGATTGGAGAACGGATTGAGAAGTGGAAAGATTGCACAGGGGTCCACAAATAACATGAGCTCCCAAAAGAAGCCATTCTCCAGCTTTCCCAAAAAGAAAGAGGGGGAAACCAATACCATCACTATCAACCCACCATACCAGCCACCTAACATCCCAGTCCCCACTCCCACACAAACAGCTCATCCATTCCAAAACAACAACCAAAACAACCACCAAAGAACCTACCAAAACAGAACAACTTTTGACCCAATTCCCATGTCTTACACAGACCTATTTAACTACCTCATCACCAATAAGCTCATCAACACAAGACCCATGAAACCTGTCCAACCACCTTACTTCAGAGGATACAACCCCAATAGTACCTGTGCTTTCCACGAAGGAGCAGTGGGGCATGTTGTGGAAGATTGCAAAGCCTTCAAGATAGTGGTGAAAGACTTGGTAGATAAAAAGGGCATAACTTTCAAGCAGGAGGATCCAAATATCGCGACTAACCCGCTGCCTGGCCATGGGAAGCATGCCATTAATGCAATCATGGATATGAAAGAGCAGTCCATGATCAAATCAGCAGAAGATATTCAGACTCCCCTAGAAGTCATTCATGCAGAATTGTGCAAATGCGGGATTATTGGAATGGGTTGTGTTCAGAAAGGAGTTTGTACTAATGTCAGCTGTGTGGGAGCATGTGAAGCATTCAAGGTGGTGTTACAGGATCTGATGGACCGCCACATCATCCAGGTGGGTATACAGGAAAGAGAAGAGGATGTTCTGACCTTCCAATCGGATGAGGGTAGAGATGTGAGGAGACCTATCGAGGTGCCATACAGTCAGAATTCGGCTGTGGCAAGACCAAAGACTATTGTGATCCCAGTTCCAGGCTCCTAGCCAGAAGAACAATAATGTCCCATGGAACTACAGTGCACCAATTCCAGCTCCGAGATCTCGAGCTGCTCTTGACATCACCAATATTGCAGGAAGTAGCGGGGTAACTAGAAGTGGGCGTGTGTATGTTCCCCAAGCTCAGGAAGAGAATACCTCTAAGGCAGCAGAAGAGAGGGTCCGAAAAGGAAAGAATGTAGAGCCGGGGCCTATGATAAATAGGAGGGTGTCAGACCCAGAGGTTGCTGAATTCTTGAGGATAATGCGGCAGAGTGACTACAAAGTGGTGGATCAGCTACACCACACCCCAGCCAAAATTTCCATCATGTCCCTACTATTAAACTCAGAAGCCCACCGTGACGCCTTGGTTAAAATACTGAATGAGGCCCATGTCGCCCAAGATATTACAGTCAATCAGTTGGATGGTATAGTTGGGAACATCGTTGCATCTAATTACATTACTTTCACTGATGATGAGCTCACCCCAGAGGGGAAAGGGCACAATAAGGCGTTGCATATCTCAGTGAAGTGCGGTGAGTATACACTCTCCAGAGTTCTCATTGACAATGGATCCTCATTGAATGTTATGCCCAGATCAACGATGAACAAGTTAGAGGTGGATTGTTCCTACATGAGACCCAGCTCAACCCTGGTCAGAGCCTTTGATGGGTCTAAGAAGGAAGTCATAGGGGAAATGGAGTTCCCAATGCAAATAGGGCCTGAGGTATTCTATGTGACTTTTGAAATTATGGATGTTGAATCCTCATACAGCTGTCTCTTGGGGAGACCTTGGATCCATGCAGCAGGCGCTGTCCCTTCAACACTTCACCAAAAACTCAAGTTTATAGTCGACAATAAGCTTGTAGTTATCTGTGGGGAGGAAGAGTTCACAGTCAGCAAACCTGTCCCCTCTCATTATATTGAAGCTGCAGAGGAATCCCTCGAATCCGCCTTTCAATCCTTAGAAATTGCGAATGCTGTGTTCGTAAGTAGAGAATCTCCACTACCTGTACCCAAGTGGTCCAATGCTGATGTTATGGCAGCAAAAGTTATGCTGAAGAGTGGATATCAGATTGGGAAGGGGCTAGGAAGATTTGAGCAAGGAATTCTGTCACCTGTGCATCTGCAAGAATACAAGGACAGACGTGGGTTAGGTTATTGGCCCACTCCAACTGATAAGAGAAGAATGGTCGAGGAAAAGCGTGAGAAGAGATTGGCTAAGCTTCAGGGGAGAGAACCCCGGTTGATGATGGTCCCCGTAGATGACCTCAAGCAGAATTTCAGAAGTGCTGGCATGCTGATCCCTAATCAGATAGCTGTCATCGAGGAAGAGCTAGTTGAAGAAAGAGAGAATCGGGGCCTGGTTCGTCGCAGTGCTGCAGGAGAAGAAATTGGCAACTGGAAGATCGTTAATTTCCCTGTCGTTTTCATTTCAAAGTAATGATCTTTGTAATGCAAATCCTTTGGCTCTGCCCAAGGCCTTAGGACCTTTTCATAAGGGCATGCATGTTTTTCTTATTTATCATCATCTATCAATGAAATGTAGTTTTGAATTTCTCGAATGAATAAAAATAGCTTTTTTTCGCGTCTTCATTTTGTGTCTCTATTTTTGCTTGTTCATTGCTTTTCTATTCCCGCAAATGCAGATCTAAAATGAATACCTCTGAAAATAATGATGCCAGCAGTTCATATGCTAATTTTGATTACCCCGTTAATCAAGCCGAGGAGGATGCTGAGGATGACTGGGAAACGCCTCCAGAATTAATGAGAATGGTTGAGCAAGAAGAAAAGGTTATTCAGCCACATGGGGAAACTATTGAGATCATCAATTTAGGAACAGAGGGCGAAACGAAAGAAGTCAAGGTGGGCACTTCAATGAAAAAGAGTGAGCATGAGAAGTTGGTTCAACTCCTGCGTGACTACGTTGATGTCTTTGCATGGTCGTATGAGGATATGCCCGGGTTAGATACTGATATAGTGGTGCACAAGCTGCCAGTCAAGCCTGAGTGCCCTCCGGTTAAACAGAAGTTAAGGAGGATGAAGCCCGAGATGTCTTTAAAGATCAGAGATGAAGTGAAGAAACAGTTCGACGCTGGTTTCCTAGCCGTAGCTAAATATCCGCAGTGGGTTGCTAACATTGTGCCCGTGCCCAAAAAGGATGGAAAAGTTAGAATGTGTGTTGATTACAGAGATCTGAATCGTGCCAGTCCCAAAGACGATTTTCCCTTGCCTCATATTGATGTCCTAGTAGACAGCACAGCACAACATTCCCTTTTCTCCTTCATGGACGGGTATTCGGGGTATAATCAGATTAAAATGGCTCCTGAAGATATGGAGAAGACTACTTTCACAACTCTCTGGGGAACGTTCTGCTACCAGGTCATGCCGTTTGGGTTGAAGAATGCCGGCGCTACTTACCAAAGAGCTATGGTCACGTTGTTCCACGATATGATGCACAAAGAGATTGAGGTGTACGTGGACGATATGATCGCAAAGTCCAGAACAGATGAAGAGCACGTCGTTAATTTGCGGAAGCTCTTTGAACGGTTGAGAAAGTTCAAGCTCAGGTTAAATCCGGCTAAATGCACCTTTGGGGTGAGATCAGGAAAACTATTGGGGTTTATTGTCAGTCAAAAGGGGATAGAGGTTGACCCAGATAAAGTGCGTGCAATTCTCGAGATGCCTACTCCTAAGACAGAAAAAGAAATTCGGGGTTTTCTCGGAAGACTGAACTACATTTCCAGGTTTATCTTCCAGTTAACTGCCACATGTGAGCCGATTTTCAAATTGCTGTGCAAGAATCAAGAGACTAAGTGGAATGATGATTGCCAAGAGGCTTTCGAGAAGATTAAGAAGTACCTGCAGAATCCGCCTATTTTAATGCCTCCTGTACCCGGTAGACCTCTGATCCTGTACCTAACCGTGCTAGACAGCTCAATGGGTTGCATGTTAGGGCAACATGATGAATCTGGGAAGAAAGAGCATGCCATTTACTATTTGAGCAAGAAATTCACTGACTGTGAGACAAGGTACTCGCTGCTAGAAAAGACTTGTTGTGCTTTAGCTTGGGCTGCTCATCGTCTGAGGCAGTACATGCTAAGTCACACTACTTGGTTGGTATCTAAAATGGATCCTATCAAATATATCTTCGAGAAGCCCGCACTTACAGGGAGACTTGCCCGCTGGCAAATGCAGCTATCAGAATATGATCTCCTATATGTCACTCAGAAAGCAATTAAAGGTAGTGCGCTGGCCGAGTACCTGGCACACCAGCCTGTTGAAGATTATCAGCCTATGCAGTATGACTTTCCCGATGAAGATATCATGGCTTTGTTTGAAGAAGGGAAATCCCCAGAAGATGAAAGATGGAGAATGGTGTTCGATGGCGCCTCCAATATATACGGGCACGGAGCCGGGGCAGTGCTGATTTCCCCTGATAATCGCTTCATCCCATTCACTGCCAGACTAAGCTTCTACGTCACTAATAATATCGCAGAGTATGAGGCATGTATTCTTGGTATCCAGGCAGCCAGTGATTGGAAAGTTAAGAGACTTGATGTGTATGGAGATTCAGCTCTAGTAATTCACCAAGTGAACGGTGATTGGGAGACAAGGGACTCCAAGTTGATCCCTTACCGAGATTACATTCTAAAGCTGGTTGAGCTTTTTGAGGAAATCACATTCCAGCACCTTCCTCGCATTGAGAATCAGTTGGCTGATGCACTAGCCACGTTGTCTTCAATGTTTAATATCAGCTGCGACAAAAGCTTGACTCACATCGGGATTCAGCATCGAGATTTGCCAGCACATTCCTACTCCTGCGCAGCAATTGAGGATAATAAAGATGATAAGCCTTGGTATCATGACATCAAGCAGTATATCCTGAACAGAGAGTATCCTCCAGGGGCATCGGAAAAGGATAAAAGAACACTTAGAAGGCTGTCAATGAACTTCTTCTTGAGTGGCGAGGTGCTCTACAAGAGGAATCATGATAAAGTACTCCTTAGGTGTGTGGCGAAGAAGGAGGCAGAAAGGATCATGAGTGAGGTGCATGAAGGCTCGTTCGGGACACATTCCAACGGGCATACTATGGCAAGGAAGATATTAAGGGCTGGCTATTATTGGCTGCAGATGGAGTCAGATTGCTACAGTTTTGTAAGAAAGTGCCACAAATGCCAGATTTATGCTGATCATATACATGTACCACCGGCTTCATTAAATGTCTTGACTGCACCTTGGCCATTTTCAATGTGGGGCATGGACGTCATTGGTCCCATAGAGCCCAAGGCGTCAAACGGGCACCGCTTCATTCTAGTTGCAATTGATTACTTCACCAAATGGGTTGAAGCTGCCTCATATTCCAGCATAACCAGTTCTGTGGTTGCCAAGTTTGTAAAAAAGGACCTGGTGTGTCGCTATGGTCTCCCGGATAAAATCATCACGGACAATGGTAGCAATCTAAACAGTAAGATGATGAAAGAATTGTGCGCAGAGTTTAAGATCAAACATCACAATTCCTCTCCCTACCGTCCAAAGATGAATGGGGCAGTCGAAGCAGCCAATAAGAATATCAAGAGAATCGTGCAGAAGATGGTAGTAACCTATAAAGACTGGCACGAAATGCTTCCTTTTGCTTTGCACGGGTATCGCACCTCAGTACGCACTTCGACCGGGGCAACCCCCTTCTCTCTAGTGTATGGGTCAGAAGCAGTTCTTCCCATTGAAGTTGAGATACCCTCTCTACGGGTGCTGTTGGAAACCGAGTTGGAAGAAGCAGAATGGGTCCAGGCTCGTCGGGATCAACTGAATCTCATTGAGGAGAAAAGAATTGCTGCCCTATGTCATGGTCATTTGTATCAACAAAGGATGAAGACGGCCTTCGACAAGAAGGTTCGCCCTCGAGAATTCAGCGAAGGAGACCTTGTGCTCAAGAAAATCCTGCCTATCCAGAGTGACCCCCGTGGGAAATGGACTCCTAGCTATGATGGACCATATGTGGTAAAGAAAGCCTTTTCTGGAGGAGCATTGATACTCACCAACATGGATGGCGAAGAACTCAGAAACCCAGTTAATTCAGATTCAGTCAAGAAATATTACGCCTAAGAAAAATAAAAGAAAAAAGAGAGAGAAAGATGAGCCAAGCAAGAATTAGCTCGCTAGGTCGAAAACCCGAAAGGGCGGCCTAGGCAAAATTGAGCGACCCGGTGGATTGAAAACCCGAAAGGGCGATCCAGGCAAAAATTAGGGTCAGAAAAGTTGGACATAAAAGAAAAGGGGCAAGCAGTGCTTCCAAAAGCTTGGATAAAAGGGTGATCAAGGCTGCAAGTATGAGCGGTTGGCATCAAACGCTCCAGAGACAAAGAATATTCATAAGATCTGCTGCGTCCATTCTCCTTTTTCTTTTTTTCTTAGTTTCAGGAAAATTTCCAATGTACCCTTTTCAGTCAGCGTGACATTCTGCGCGTCTGACTCCCGTATGAATAAAAGTCCAAATTTTTCACTCCATCAGTTTGCGGTCTTACCATTGCTTTCTTTTCATTTCTGATTTTTTAAACTACGTTTTATGGTAGATGATAAATAAATCACGGAAATGTGCATAAGTCATTAAGATCATTGCGAAATTTTTGAAAATGACAACAAAAAGAGACGATCTTTCAGTCAAGTAAGCCCACAAAAATCAAATAAGAAGCGCTGATTGCATTGAAACAAGAGGACGAAGCTCGGCTCCCGAATAATTATCATAAATGATCATGGTATCTCATGACGCAAGTCCCGCGAGTGGATCGGACCAGCAAAGGAAGAGCCAAAAGAGCAAAAGAGCACAAAAAGAAAATATATATGAAAAAAAAAAAAAAGAGGGATTGAAAAAGCAAAAGAGCAATAAACAAATAAAGTCATGCATTACATTCCCCAAGCATAAAATCATGCACCCATCATACATAGGAAATAATAATAAAAAAGGTAAAGAAAAGAGAAATTCAGACATTTGCATCACATTCATCATAAGAAAAAGAAAAGAAAAAAGCAATCATGGCATTTGCATTGCATGCGTTGACGCATTTTCCAGCTGCAGACAAGTGAGAGAGAATGAACACCGCAGTGTTAATGCTCGTCTTCAGATTCCAGAAAGTGCTCCCCCAAGTTGGGAGTTCAAAAAAAAAAAAAAAAAAAAAGAGAGCGCTCAGGCGCGCATTGCGGATTGGAGCCCAGCCCCATGTGAGGTTCAACGGAATAGTTGTATCAGCCTAAGATACAGTGGACGTCGTGCATTGATCTGTATATCAGTTCCGGAGCTGATAACGATCCCCCGGTCGCTCGAAAAGGCCAACAGGAAGAGCGTGCTCCTCAAAGCCACGTGCAAACTCGGATTCGTCAAGAGTTCGTTTAAGGATTACAGGTTTTAGGCAGCCTGGGCAATTTACCGCTGTTTGCACGCCAAGTGCCCATTTTACTTTTCTGTCTGCACGCAAGTGCCCATTTTACCGTTTCTATTTGCACGCCAAGTGCCCATTTTACCTTTCAGTCTGCACGCCAAGTGCCCATTTACCGCTTTCTGCACGCCAAGTGCCCATTTACTGCTTTCTGCACGCCAAGTGCCCACTTTACCGCTTTCTCCACGAAAGTGCCCATCTTTTCAAAAATATAGAAAAAGAATAGAGGAAAATTCGGGTTTCCCCAAGTAGACAAAATCGGTATAATTTCTGAATTCTTTATCTTCATTTTGCCTTGGAATATGTTTCGGCCAATTCATATTCCTCGTTAAAACTCAGATAAAGAGGGGCAGCTGTCATACCCCAATTTTGTCCGGCTTAGGTCCAAACCCTAAATTTTCCACACAAAAAAATATATAATAAATTATGCATTGCATTTTGGGTCCTAGAAATCATTCCAAAGTTTTTGAAATCATTTTTAGGGTTAGAATGCACTTTTTGGGAAATTAGGGTTTTTAGGGTCAAAAAGGGCATTTTGGTCATTTCTCACAAAAGGGTCTATAAAAATAATTTTTGCATGAAAATATTTTTCAATAAGCATCATGCATGAAAATAATTTTTTAGAAAGTATAAAATGGATTTTATCATGCATATAATGTATTCTTGATGAATAAGGAAATAATCGATTACGTCATATCCTTCCTTCAAGCAAATAATCGATTATCTACTCTGAAAATCAAGCAAATAATCGATTATCTACTTGTTTCATTCAAGCCAATAATCGATTATTTGCTCTAAGAAAACAAGCAAATAATCGATTATCCCCTTCCCCTTTTGAAGCACATAATCGATTATTAAGATGTCCATATTTTCAGGAAAGCAAATAATCGATTACCCTCTTATTTCATTCAAGCAAATAATCGATTATTTGCTCTATGAAAACAAGCAAATAATCGATTATCCCCTTCCCCTTTTGAAGCACATAATCGATTATTGAATCTGAGATCCAAGGCACATAATCGATTACATCTCCCAAGTTATTTCCAACATAATCGATTACCTAGTTTCCTAAAATAGATCAAATCTGATTTCCTATAAATAGGAAGCTCATTTTTCATTTCAAACACACGCATTTTTCACGAGATCAGAGAAAAAAAACTCATTTTTGCGAGATCCCTCACATTTTAGAAAAAAACTCTTCTACGCTTTATTTTTTCGCTCTATTCCTTCCGTTGGTCCGTCAGAGTCGATCTTCTACAAGAGTTAGTCGGGATTTGCGTTCTTCAGATTTGTAATATCTGTCTTCATCAGAGGTATTTCAGTCTTTTCATTTGTTAATATTTAGTTATTGTGATCCATGTGATTTAAACTTAGCTATAGCATTTATCTACTCGTTCTTGTATATTATCGTCCATTGTTGATGACGAACCATATGATTCCCACTTATGCCTAGTGCATCATGTTCTAAGTGGTGAAGATGGTCTCGGGTGATTCAGCTTGCCCCTTTTAAACCCTTTCAAAAACATTTTTTAATTAGAACTACGTCGCTTTGATTCCCGTTTGGGATACGTAGGAGCAAGCCACGTTCTCGTCAAGCGCAACAAATAAAAATTCTTTTCATCCCCCTAAACCAATCATTTTCATAAAACAAACAAAAATCATTTTTCAAACCCATTGTTGCTAGTAGCTCATCAGAGCCTCTGTTCGTTTAGCTATTAGTGACAATGTCCTTTTCTCCTAAAAATAATAAACGACGATCCATCATAACTTTTGTTAGTTTGATCATCGTACAAATCAATCTCTTTCGAAAATCATTTTCAAAAAGATAATAAAAACAAGTTGTTATCAATAGTCCATCAGAACCTTTGTTCGTTTGACTAGCGGTACAATTCTTTTTGAGCATTTAGCAGTGATTCATCATAGCCTCTGCTAGTTTAATCATTTGCTAATGCTCGTCCTATTTCAAAAAAACTCACTAAAAAAGATAAAAAACAAAAACTTTTCAAAAAAGAACCAAGAACTACGTAGCTTTGAATTCTCCATCGCACCGGGAGATACGTAGGAGCGGGCCATGTCCCGTCAAGCACTTTTTTCTAAAAACCCTTTTTTCCCCCTTTCTCACCTAAAATAAAATTTTCATTAAAGATGTCCCATTCATCTCCAAAATAAGAAATAAATAGGCAAATCTAGGTATTTTTCAAATCAAACGTTAAAACCACACATTTAATTAGAGGTTCCCTTTCGGTAGAAAGGACGTGCGCGGTGCTAACACCTTCCTCGCGCGTAATCGACCCCCGAACCTATATCTCTAGTTTTCAATGACCATCTGCCTTATCCAAAAGACTTTTTTTCAATGTTTTGGTCTTAAAATTAAAATATTGGTGGCGGCTCCAAAATTTTTCCACGTTGTACATTGAGAAACCCAAACAGGGGATTTTCGGGGTGCAACAGGTAAGGAAAACACAACTATATTTATCAAGTATTAAACACTTATGTGATGCCGAGCATTGATGGTCTAGTCGACGGTTGTTTGCGCTCGTGTGTTTTAGTCGCAATATCAGTGCAAGTATACACGTCGTACAAGTAATAAAGTGGATAAAAAGTAAGAGATCGTTCCCACGAGGATTGATTTACTTTCACAGTTCAAGTCTTCAAAACACAAGTGAAACAAGTGATAAATCGACACTAAAAGTTGGTATTAGGACTAAGAATGTAGATAAAGCAAGTAAATAAGAAGTGGTTGTGAATATGGAAGAGTATGAGTTGGATTGCTGCATGCAAGTAAATTTCCTCTAGTCAGACGTTATAACGTTTACACGTTGACACGTACAAATGCTATGTTGTATAGACGTTATAACGTTTGAACGCTGTTGCAAAAGAGCTGTGCTTTTCAGTCACAAAACGTCAGAGCTTCAAGTACTAGAATTCCTATGTCTAGGTTCTAAGTAGGCCTACTCCTGTATTTTAAGTACCCACAGCAATGTCCTATGAACTATTATCCATTCTATGTCTAGACTTAGATAAAAATGCCTAAATGTCTTTAGTGCACCTTTTCATTCACATAAATCTTTGAGTTCTTTTCATAGACCATGTCTGTACCTATGAATCTACTTATTTTAAGTGGCCAAATTCAAAACAAGTTTGGAAATATTAACATGCAAAGATTTAAAACGCATAAACATCAATACTTCATAGCATTAAACTAGAGGTTCATTACATGCAAAACAACAACCCAACTACAAATGTTTAGCTCATGCTGAGCATCTTTACAGAAAGAAGAGGAGTTGGAATCCAAATACCGTACATAGAGAAAAGGAGACTAAACACAAAAGATACGCCTAAGTAGCCTTCCTTCATGCACGCTGTAGAGACGTTACAACGTCTGAGCTTCACAGTAATGGTTGCGAATGGAAATAAAAATTGGAGCTTGAGAAAAATTCAGATGAAGAAGTCTGTGTCCAGAACTTCTTTTAAAAACTCTCTGTGAAAATGGAGGAAGGTGGATGATGAGTGGATGGGTCGATGATGATTCTCAGTGATGCCCCCTGCCTTCTCTTTTGTAGAGAGAGAATAGCCAAAGCACAAGGGGGTCACATGCTTGCTGATGTCATTCCCCACCTTCCAAGCTTGCTTGCGAGTTGACTCTGTTCTGAAATGACACCGCACTGCTACAGTGCGTCAGCTGCGTCAGCGCTGAGGAGAGAGAAGATCTTCTTCACTTCTAAATCTTTGACTATCATTACTTGCGCGCCAAAATGAGATATTTCTATCTTGCTCTGCTGCCCTTCTTCAGACGTGATGAGGGACGTTGCCACGTTCAGCTCACTGCACAAACACAAGAAGCATCAAAATGTTTACAAAGGCGCCAATTGGCGCCAACATGCCTAGAATTTGTAATTTAGCCCCTTTCTAACTAAAAAGCAATAAACTAACAGAAACTTCATAGAAACAACCTACTATTGCCAGAGAACTTGCATGATTTAACTTTGAATAAGTATAAATAACTCATATAAATATGAGTTATCACACCCCCAAACTTAAACCATTGCTTGTCCTCAAGCAATTGAAACACTGCATATGAAAAGATGCAAGAAATTAAATACACCAGCAGTTTACACCCTGTTCATTCATTTGATCAAAAATTTTCCTCAAGGGGCTAATTCCTTCAGACTTACACTACACACTCACGCACCAATGCACAATTACATTCTAGATTCATTACTGCCCAAAGTGAGTGTGTGATCTCTGTATCAATTCTATTCCTAGCTAGGTTCACAAGCTACCCTAGCTTATGAAAGAGTGGTTTTCATATGGTGAGAGTATAACATTTTTCAAAACAGAGAGTAGGCTAACATTTCCACATAAGACATGAGGGTTATTTTAAGCACGACAAAGGGTCTTAATCGGATGCTAGGACTAGATTAGTGCAACTACTTTTCTGACTCACACAACACACACAGGTCTGCAATCCCCTCATTACTGAGCAACTTTCATTTGATTCACTTCACTTTTGGTTTGGAGTTTTAGTGATTTTCTCCTTTTTGATCTTTTGGATTTGACAATTTTGGATTGAGATATTTGGGGTACCCAGTATTTGTTTCGGGAAATTGCAGCAAACACAGAGGACATGTGGATTTTTCCACTTATTTGAAACAACACATACTTTTTGGTCTTTTTGGAGTAGACGTTATAACGTTTGTGGATGAGACGTTACAACGCTTGATAACACAGGACACAACACGAAAACACACACGGCATACGTTATAACGTTACGGGTAGACGTTACAACGTTGCACACACACTACACATGCACTAATCATCCTACAGTCTTTGCACCCAGCCTTAGCACAACCTGATATACCCCCAAACTTAGTTTCTACTGCTACTCTAAGTTTTTAATCAAGTTTTACCATCACCATAGTCAACCAAAACTAGCTTTTGCATCACATAGTCCCTAGCTAACTAGGTTTTCCTCAAAACAGAGTTTGTGTGGAAGCAGTAATCAATTCTATTCATCTAAGCATGCATCAGCTACTCACACAAATTCACACACAGTCATTCCTAGATTTAGCCCAAAGAGAAACATTTTTGATGATTAATAGAGTAGGGAAGTAAACTGATTTCGCATTTGATTTTATGCATACACAAAACATAAAAATGATCCTCCCCCCCAAACAGAAAGATGAGCAGTGTCCCCACTGCTCACTGATTTTGAAAAATGGAAGAGGAACATTCACTCACAACAGAAACAAACAAACTACTGACTACTAACTATCCAGACGTTGTCACGTATGGACATCTATTTATTCGTACTGAAATTATAAACTATACTATACTACTGCTAAAAAGAGGGCTAACTTACTTGTTCAGAACACCAGACCTGAGCCTTCCACTCTGTCTGGCTGGGATGCTTGCTTGAACAGTCTTCTTTTTCTTTTCCTTCTTCTTCTTCTTCTCTCCTTCACCATCACCAGCATCAACTGAGGCTTCAGTTTCTTGGGGCCTCTTTGCACTGCTCTCAGCAACTCTTTTCTTTGCTTCCTCCCATGCTTTCTGTTTTTCCAGGTCTGCAGGATTAACCTGTTGTTGCTCTTTGGGGTCCACCTGGGCTTGTTCTCCCACTGGCTCTTGAGACGTTGTAACGTCTGCAGCTTTTTCTTCAGCAACAACAGCAGGAGCATTCTCTGAACCACTAGCAGCAACGAATGCTGCACTGGTAGCTGTGGCTGGCTTGTCTTTAGCAGCTTCAGATTTCTTCCTTACCTGCAACTTTTGCCTTTTGGTTGTAGGAGCATCAGCCAGTTGTTCTTCTTCTTCACCAGGTCTGGTTTGTTCACTTGCAGCAGCTAATTCATGCCTTTTCTTCTTCCCAAGTGGATTCTGGGTGGGTACAGTTTTGATTCTTTGCTTTTTGGGTGGGGGAATGAGTTGTGGTTCTGGGTTACTTCCAACATCAGTTGGTTCAGACGTTGCCACGTCTCCACTGGTTACTTCTTGAGTGGGTGGTTGTGAAGGTTCTTGAATTGGTTCAGGTTGAGTGGGGATTGGTTGTGAAATGGGTTGATCTTGAGGTTGAGACTGTGGTGATTTGGGGATATTTTGGTCATCGGTGGATTGTTCTTTAGCTGGGGGTTGGGGTTGTTTGGGTTTTGGTGATGGGGCTGTGGGCTTGGCTGGTTCTTTGACTGTTTGGGTTGGTGGAGAGTCAGCCTCAATATCAGTCTTATCACTGGAGCTTCCCTTCTCTTCAGAATGTGTTTCTTCCTCTTCATCACTCAGGATTTCTCTGCTCACCTTCTTTGATTCCTCTGCATCACTCTCACTGATGCTATCCAGATCAGCTGATTTGAGCTCTTCTTCCTCACTACTTACCTTCTTCTGTTTTTTCTTTGCTGGGCTCTTTCTTTTTGTGGTTGGGTTTCTTGTTTTCTTAACTCTTTCCTTCTTCACTGCCCTGAGGTTCATTGTTGATAAGGGTATGTTGTCTTCATCTTCCCCTTGCATCCAATCTGGAAGTACTAGTTCTTCAATCACCATCTTACCTTTTGTTATCTGTGCATTTACCTTCTTTTGCCATTCAAACTGCTCCTTACCCACCTCAATCTTATCTCTTGACATAATAGCATCAATAGCAATCAGCCTCTCCTTATCAACCCAGAGAGTGTGAGAAGTGGGTATCAAGCAGTGCCTAATGAAATGAAACCAAGTGCTGGCCTCATCACAAAGGTACCTTTTTAAAATTTTGAATTCATTCCCATGGTCGCCTCTTCGCTCCCAAACAGCTCCTTCAACACATATTCTTTCTTTGATTCCAGTCATTTCCTCCACTCCGTAAGTCTTTTGCTTTACCTCAACCGCCTTGCCATAGTAACCCAGCCCAAAGTAGTCATTTATGACCCTTACACCAAATTTGACTTCTTCTCCGCGAACAATGGAGGTGCTTGAAAGCTCTCCATCGTTTCTTTCAACGATTCCCTTGTAGAAGTCATGCACCAGAGTTGCAATGTATTCCTTTCTGTGAACTACAAATTTCTGCCATCCTAATGCTGCCACTGTTGAGAGAAAATCAGGATTTGGGTTTTCCAAGCTGAAGCCCCTTTCGGGTAGCAAGGCTTTCTTCTTTGAAGGAATGGGGATTTCTGGAATTTGGTCAGAAGAAGAACTTAGGTTAACATTCTTTCCTCTACCAGATGATTTTACTGCAGCTTGCTTGGTTTTTGTCATGGTGATTGAATGAGTTTTCTGGAGAGTGGAGGATTTGAGATTTGAGATTTGAGATTTGGGGGAAGGGATAAGATTACGGTTTCTGAAAGTGTCTGAAGGTGGTTTTGATGATTATAACTGGTGTGTGTTTATTGGGGAGGGTTTATGGGAAGTTGAGAAGTAGGTGGTGGCGTGGGCTTGGGAAAAAGGGGTAACCATTGAGAAGTGATGTCATGATCACTTCGGCAGTCACGTCTTTGAAAAAAAAAAAGAGTTTCATTTAAAATTTTTCATTTGAAAACTGCTTGACTCATTTTCTTTTCATTTTCATTTAAAATTTTACCCAGACAGCCAACGTGACAACGTCCTAGACATGCAAGGACGTTATAACGTTTACCATACTTTAATAACTTGAGTCCTCAATCTCACCTACTTTCAGCTTCCATTCCTGCACAAAACAAAAATTTAAAGACACAAAATTGTTGGTTAGTTAAAACCATTGGGTTGCCTCCCAAGAGCGCTTGCTTTAAGAGTCTTCAGCCAGACTATTCCCTTTTTAATTCAGGGGTTGTTGAGAGCCACTGTGGTCTTGTCCCTAACCACATGTTCTCCATGGTATTGCTTCACTCTTTGGCCATTGACTTTGAAAGAGGAATTAGTTTTCTCATCAAACAGGTCCACAGCACCATGAGGATAGACTTTTACCAATTTGAAGGGTCCTGACCATCTTGATTTTAGCTTCCCAGGGAACAATTTTAACCTTGAATTAAACAGTAAAACTGGTTGTCCCTCTACTAGCTCCCTTCTTTGAATTTTCTGATCATGCCACTTCTTGGTTTTCTCCTTATAGATTGCTGAATTCTCATAGGCAGTGTGCCTGAATTCATCTAGCTCATTTAGTTGAAGTAGTCTTGCTTCTCCAGCCTTTGAATAATCTAAGTTCGGTTGTCTCAGTGCCCAGTGAGCTTTGTGCTGGAGTTCAATAGGCAGATGACAAGCTTTTCCGAAGACTAGCTTGTATGGTGACATGCCCAGTGGTGTCTTAAATGCTGTCCTGTACGCCCACAGCGCATCATCAAGGTGCAGGGACCATTCTTTCCTGTTTGGACTAACCACCTTCTCAAGTATCCTTTTAATTTCTCTGTTGGAAATTTCTGCTTGACCACTTGTCTGCGGGTGATAAGCTGTAGCAATCTTGTGCTTCACTATGTACTTAGCCAATAAGTTCTCAATTAGCTTGTTACAGAAGTGAGAGCCTTCATCACTGATTATAGCTCTTGGAGTACCAAATCTTGTGAAGATGTTTTGCTTAAGGAATTTGCTGACTGATTTGGCTTCATTATTGGGCAATGCAACAGCTTCCACCCATTTTGATACATAGTCCACAGCTACCAAAATGTATAAGTTTCCATGAGACATAGGAAATGGCCCCATGAAGTCCATTCCCCAAACATCAAACAGTTCCACTTCAAGGATATTTGTCAATGGCATTTCTTGCTTGTTGGAGATGTTTCCAGTTCTTTGGCATTTATCACAGTTCTTCACCAATTCATGAGCATCTTTGAAAAGTGTTGGCCAATAATATCCTGACTGTAACACCTTTGCTGCAGTTTTGGTTCCTCCAAAATGTCCTCCATAAGGTGATGCATGACATTGTTGTAACACATGAAATTGTTCCTCTTCAGCAAGGCATCTCCTAAGCAACTGATCTTGACACATCTTATACAGATAGGGCTCATCCCACAAATAGTGCTTCACGGTGTGGAAGAATTTTTTTCTTTGCTGATGGTTGAAATCTACAGGCACAATCTTGCTGACTAGGAAGTTGACTATATCAGCATACCAGGGTGCAGTAGCATCAGACGTTATAACGTTTGAAGAAATTGCCATAGACGTGGTAACGTCTTCAGCTACTGTGGCTACTGTCAGCAGTTTTTCATCAGGGAAATTTTCCTTTATCTCTTCTGCACCTGTACCTGCATCAACATTCTCAAGTCTAGAAAGGTGATCAGCAACTTGGTTCTCCACCCCCTTTTTATCATGAATTTCCAAGTCAAATTCTTGAAGGAGGAGAACCCATCTGATGAGTCTTGGCTTTGCATCTTTTTTTGTAATCAAATACTTGATGGCTGAGTGATCAGTAAAAACAATAACTTTTGCACCCACCAAGTATGATCGAAATTTGTCAAAAGCAAACACAACAGCCAGTAACTCTTTCTCAGTTACAGTATAATTTAATTGGGCATCATCTAAGGTTTTACTAGCATAATAGATAGAGTGAAAAATTTTGCCATACCTTTGACCCAATACAGCTCCCACAGCATAGTCACTCGCATCACACATTAATTCAAATGGTTTGGACCAGTCAGGAGTGACTATCACAGGAGCTGTTACAAGGGCAGTCTTCAATTTCTGGAAGGCTTCATGACATTGCTTATCAAAGTTGAACTCACGTTGCAGTAGCAGACACAAAGGTTTGGAAATTTTTGAGAAATCTTTGATAAACCTTCTGTAAAAACCAGCATGCCCTAAGAAACTTCTAACACCCTTGACAGTAGTAGGTGGAGGTAATTTGTCAATAACATCAATTTTCGCTTTATCAACCTCCAACCCTTTCTTTGAAATCTTATGCCCCAAAACAATTCCTTCTTGAACCATAAAGTGGCATTTCTCCCAGTTGAGCACTAAGTTGGTCTCTTCACATCTTACTAGAACTCCTTCTAAGTTATCCAAGCATGCCTTGTATGAGTCTCCATAGACTGAAAAGTCATCCATGAAAACTTCCATGGATTTTTCAATAAAATCAGAGAATAAAGCCATCATACACCTCTGGAATGTTGCAGGAGCATTACACAGCCCAAATGGCATCCTTCTGAAGGCAAAGGTACCATAAGGACAAGTGAATGTGGTCTTTTCTTGGTCTTCAGGCACAATAACTATCTGATTATATCCTGAGTAACCATCAAGGAAACAATAGAATTCTTTGCCTGCAAGTCTATCCAACATCTGATCAATAAATGGAAGAGGAAAATGGTCCTTCTTGGTTGCTTTGTTCAGCTTCCTGTAGTCCATACATATCCTCCATCCAGTCACTGTCCTTGTTGGAATCAGTTCATTTTTTTCATTGGTCACCACAGTAACTCCACCCTTCTTTGGTACACATTGAACTTGGCTCACCCATGAGCTGTCACTGATTGGATAGATGATTCCTGCGTCTAACCATTTGATGATTTCCTTCTTGACCACCTCCTTCATTATTGGGTTCAATCGCCTTTGCCCTTCAATGCTGTTCTTTGCATTCTCTTCCAAGACAATTCTGTGCATACAAATTGTGGGACTAATACCCTTGATATCCGCCATTTACCAACCAATGGCTTTCTTGTGTCTTTTCAAGGTGCTAATGAGATCACTTTCCTGCTCTTGTGAGAGATTAGAAGAAATGATCACAGGTAAAGAATCATTTTCCCCTAAAAAGGCATACTTCAGGTGGTCAGGTAGCACCTTCAGTTCCAGCTTGGGTGGTTCTTCAATGGAAGGAACTATCTTCTTGAGATTGGAGTCTTCTTTCCCCAAAGATTCATACTTCTTTGTCCACGCCTTGGGTACAGGAGAGTCAGACGTGACAACGTCTGTAGTTGACGTTGTAACGTTTTGCTGAACAACTTCTTCTGCTAATAACTCTTGAATCTCATCATTGCCCAGAATTTTCTCCAAGTGGTCATTATCTTTATTGAATTGTTTCTGAACCACATGGTCAAGGGCAACCACAAAGGAGCATTCTTCTGTGTTAGGTTCTGGATACTTGAGTGCATTGAGGACGTTGAACTTGACTTCTTGGTCATTGACTCTCATAATTAATTCTCCCTTCTGCACATCAATGAGTGTCCTTCCAGTGGCTAGAAATGGTCGCCCCAAGATGATAGGAACTTCCTTATCTGCATCAAAGTCTAAAATAACAAAGTCCACTGGAAAAACAAATTTGTCAACTTTAATCAAAACATCTTCTAATATGCCCTCAGGATAAACTCTACTTTTATCAGCTAGGGTAAGACTTAAAGACGTAGGTCTGGCAGTTCCTATACCAAGTTTATCATAAATGGACTTGGGCATCAAGTTAATACTTGCTCCCAAGTCACATAAAGCTTTGCCAAGGTAAAAATCTCCAATGGAGCATGGTATAGTAAAACTGCCAGGATCCTTCAGTTTTCTAGGGAGTTTATTCTGCATAATTAAGCTACATTCTTCAGTTAAAGCAATTGTTTCAAACTCCCCTAGCTTTCTTCTTTTGGTGATGATATCTTTTAGGAACTTGGCATAGTTTGGCATCTGCTGTAGAGCTTCAACCAAGGGAAGGTTTATGTGTAGCTGTTTGAGCATCTCCATGAACTTGCTGAATTGCTTGTCTTCATGAGCCTTCTTTAGTCTTTGAGGGTAGGGTGGAGGAGGATATTCAGGTACAAGCTTAGGAACAGTCTTGATTCCTGGTTCAGAACTAGACGTTGTAACGTCTGGCTTAGACATCACAATATCTGGAATATTCTTCTCTTTTTCTGCACTTTTGTTTTTCTCTTTTTCCTTCTCTGGCACCTCAGATTCCTTGGGCATAGATGGTTCAGGATACTCAGTGCCACTTCTTAATGAGATAGCATTTACCTGTGCATTCACCACATCTTTACCGTTTGACTTAGATGAAGATGGTGTTTCAGTTGTGGATGGAAGAGATCCATTCTTCCTTTGAGTAAGAGCTGAGGCTATCTGCCCAATTTGGTTCTCCAAAGTTTTGATTGAAGACTCATGGGTCTGTAAGGTTTCCCTACAATCGCTTATAAAAGTTTTCATCAAGGCTTCCAAATTGCTGTTGTTGTTATTCTGCATATACTGCTTTTGTTGTTGAGTGGGAAATCCTGGGGGTATCGCTGGAGCAGTATCGCTAGCATTCAAAGAATTGTTGTTTTTCCAACCAAAGTTTGGGTGATTTCTCCAATTTGAATTGTAGGAGTTGGAGTAAGGACTGTTACCTTTGTTATGGGATACAAAGTTTACAGACTGGGGGTTATGGGGACACTCTTCGTAGACATGCCCTCCTTCACAATAGACACACACTACTCCCCCAGATGGTGTTGGTTCAACAGTTGCAGTGGTCTGTTTTTCAGACGTTACCACGTTTGGAGTACTCATGTTTTTAATCATGTTGGTCAGGGAAGCAACCTGAGCAAAAAGGGCAGTTACTTCACTTATCTCATGGACACCAGCCTTCTTTCCGGGAGTGAATCTTTCAGAAGGCCAATGGGCATTATGAGTGGCTATGTCTTCAATAAGTCTGCATGCCTCAGAGAAAGACATGTTCAGTATGACACCGCCTGATGAAGCATCAAGTATAAGCCTGGTAGGCTGATCTAGACCATTGTAGAAAGTCTCAATTTGAATAACCACGGGAATGCCATGGTGTGGGCACATTCTTAGTAATTCCTTCCATCTTTCCCAAGCCTCAAACAATGATTCCCCTTCCCTCTGTTTGAAGGAAGTGATATCATTTCTCAACTTGGCATTTTTGTTGGGAGGGAAGTATTTTCCAAGAAATTTTTCAGCTAGCTCATCCCACGTGTGAACTGAATTTGGCTCCAAGGAGTTCAGCCAATTTTTGGCCTTATCCTTGAGAGAATATGGAAATAACTTCAATCGGAAGGCATCTTCTGGGACTCCAGGGATGATAAAGTTGCTACACACATCCAAAAATTGCCTTAGATGTGCATAAGGATCTTCTTGAGGGAAACCCCCAAATTTGCCCTGCAGTCTGCAGCATTTGGAACATCATTGGCTTGAATTCAAAGTGACCAGTATGAATGGGTGGTCTTGCAATGCCTGTTTGTAGATGGGCAGGATTGAGCACGGCATAATCACGCATAGGCCTGTCTCTGTCATTGACCATGTCTTGTGGTCCTGCGTTGATGAGTTGCTGTCTCTGCCAGTGTTCATCATCAACATATGTCTCTGTATGAGTCTGTGGTCCACGGCCACGTCCTCTACCTCCAGCATCAGAGTGCCTTCCTCTTGGAGTGGCTCCACCTCTAGAGCTTCTACCACCAGTACCATGTTCAGACATGGTTGGTGCTGAAATTGCTGGTGTTGTTGCTGCCATCTTAACCTTTGTTGTCTCCTTAGTCGCCTGAAGCTTCTTTCAGGTTCTGGATAGAATTCAGGCTCAGATCCACTCCCTGGTTCTGTTGAACTAGAGCTTGAACTGGAACTAAGCATACGCTGTAACGTTTACCTGTTCACACACAAACAACAAACAACACAGCAGAATTCTTTCACCTAGTGTTTTAATACTTGTTGAGCAATAAAAGTTAAATTCAATCCCCGACAACGGAGCCAAAAACTTGTTTGCGCTCGTGTGTTTTAGTCGCAATATCAGTGCAAGTATACACGTCATACAAGTAATAAAGTGGATAAAAAGTAAGAGATCGTTCCCACGAGGATTGATTTACTTTCACAGTTCAAGTCTTCAAAACACAAGTGAAACAAGTGATAAATCGACACTAAAAGTTGGTATTAGGACTAAGAATGTAGATAAAGCAAGTAAATAAGAAGTGGTTGTGAATATGGAAGAGTATGAGTTGGATTGCTGCATGCAAGTAAATTTCCTCTAGTCAGACGTTATAACGTTTACACGTTGACACGTACAAATGCTATGTTGTATAGACGTTATAACGTTTGAACGCTGTTGCAAAAGAGCTGTGCTTTTCAGTCACAAAACGTCAGAGCTTCAAGTACTAGAATTCCTATGTCTAGGTTCTAAGTAGGCCTACTTCTGTATTTTAAGTACCCACAGCAATGTCCTATGAACTATTATCCATTCTATGTCTAGACTTAGATAAAAATGCCTAAATGTCTTTAGTGCACCTTTTCATTCACATAAATCTTTGAAGTCTTTTCATAGACCATGTCTGTACCTATGAATCTACTTATTTTAAGTGGCCAAATTCAAAACAAGTTTGGAAATATTAACATGCAAAGATTTAAAACGCATAAACATCAATACTTCATAGCATTAAACTAGAGGTTCATTACATGCAAAACAACAACCCAACTACAAATGTTTAGCTCATGCTGAGCATCTTTACAGAAAGAAGAGGAGTTGGAATCCAAATACCGTACATAGAGAAAAGGAGACTAAACGCAAAAGATACGCCTAAGTAGCCTTCCTTCATGCACGCTGTAGAGACGTTACAACGTCTGAGCTTCACAGTAATGGTTGCGAATGGAAATAAAAATTGGAGCTTGAGAAAAATTCAGATGAAGAAGTCTGTGTCCAGAACTTCTTTTAAAAACTCTCTGTGAAAATGGAGGAAGGTGGATGATGAGTGGATGGGTCGATGATGATTCTCAGTGATGCCCCCTGCCTTCTCTTTTGTAGAGAGAGAATAGCCAAAGCACAAGGGGGTCACATGCTTGCTGATGTCATTCCCCACCTTCCAAGCTTGCTTGCGAGTTGACTCTGTTCTGAAATGACACCGCACTGCTACAGTGCGTCAGCTGCGTCAGCGCTGAGGAGAGAGAAGATCTTCTTCACTTCTAAATCTTTGACTATCATTACTTGCGCGCCAAAATGAGATATTTCTATCTTGCTCTGCTGCCCTTCTTCAGACGTGATGAGGGACGTTGCCACGTTCAGCTCACTGCACAAACACAAGAAGCATCAAAATGTTCACAAAGGCGCCAATTGGCGCCAACATGCCTAGAATTTGTAATTTAGCCCCTTTCTAACTAAAAAGCAATAAACTAACAGAAACTTCATAGAAACAACCTACTATTGCCAGAGAACTTGCATGATTTAACTTTGAATAAGTATAAATAACTCATATAAATATGAGTTATCAACGGTGCATCCGGTTACAAGTCGCTCAGTTTCATGGACGCATATTCTGGCTACAACCATATCCGAATGAGCCACATTGATGAAGAGAAGACGGCTCTCATGATAGGTCGGTCTAACTATTGTTATCAAGTGATGCCGTTCAGCTTGAAAAGCGCGGGAGCAACATACCAATGACTGGACAGGAGCCACATTGGCAGAAGAATAGAGGTGTATGTTGATGATATGGTAGTGAAATCCACTACTGACCCGAGCCACATTGAAAACTTGACCACCATATATCGGCTCTTAGAGAAACACGACCTCCGGCTCAATCCTGACAAGTGTTCATTCGGAGTCCAAGCAGGTGAATTCCTGGGGTATGTCCTAACTCATAGAGGCATTGAAGCTAACCCCTCTTAGTGTCGAGCCATGATCGAGACAAGAAAGCCCACTAAGGCCAAGGAGGTGCAAATCTTAACCAGCGAAATAGCAGCTCTCTCCCGCTTCCTTGGCGGATCGGCGGACAAAGTCAAACCCATGTTCCAGCTCCTTAAGAAGAATGCCAACTTCCGATGGTCCGAAGAATGTGAGAAAGCTCTCGAAACACTCAAAGAGTACCTTGCAGCACCTCTGATCTTCACATCTCCAAGGCAAGGGGTTCCCCTACTGCTATACTTGGCGGTGTCAAGGGATGCATGCAGCACAGTTTTGGTCCAAGAACAGGGAAGAGAACAACGCCCCGTCTACTACATCAGCAGAATGTGGAGGGGTCTGGAGCAGCGAATCTAGAAGATTGAGAAGGCAACATACATTGTGATCCTCACGACAATGAAGCTCAGACACTACTTCCAAAGCCACCCAATAGTGGTCAGAACAAATCTCCCCATACGCCAGGTACTTTCCAAACTAGATCTAGCATGAAGAATGGTCTCTTGGTCGGTGGAGCTTTCAGAATTCAATATTAAATATGAACCAAGGGGACCGATCAAAGCTCAGGCGCTAGCAGACTTCATCGCACTTCATCGCTGAATTCGTGGAGATCAACCTAGAGGACAAGCCTTCAATCGAACCCGCATGGACTCTATCGGTGAATGGCTCGTACAACTTAAGGGGGCGGAGCTGGGATAACCTTGGAAGGGTCGGACGATATTCTCCTAGAACAGTCACCCGGTTCAATTTCAAGGCCAGTAACAATCAAGTAGAATACGAGGCACTCGTCGCTGGCATGACACTGGCTGCAGACCTGGGGGTGAAACACCTGAAGATCCAGAGTGACTCCCTGCTCGTAACAGATCAAGTCACGAAGGCGTTTAGCATAAAGGACGAGCTCCTCCGCAAATACTTTGATAAGGTACAAGAACTCAAATCAAAATTTGATTCCTTTGAACTAACGCATGTCCCTGATAAGTCTATTTTTAGAGTCTTTTTAATAGTTATTTTATTAAGTCTTTTTAGTATTTTAATTATATTTTTGTTCTATTTTACTGCAAATATTTACTTTTTATCTTCAGGTCTTATTTTGAAGCAATTTGGGCTGCTTAAAGTCTCAGCAGGTCAGAATTCGACTGGATCTCTCAGAATTCGACCAAGATCTCTCAGAATTCGACCTAGATCTCTCAGAATTCGACTGCATCTTCCAGATTTCGACTGGATCTCCCAGAATTCGACTGTGCCTGCTTCTGCTGGCAAGATTTCGACTGTATCAAGCTTCTGCCACCAGATTTCGACTGTGCCTCAACTCTGCTATCCAGAATTCGACTGAAACAGTCAGAATTCGAATTTCCCACTTGCTGATGGATATTTTGCCCACTTGTTGATGGATATTTTTGATGGCTACCTTGGCCAACTTGATTTGCCACTTTTTCCTCTTTAGGACCATTTTGCCCCTCATATTTTCCTATAAATAGAGGCTTGATCCTCACTTGTACCTAAGCTTGAATTTTGTTAGAAAATCAATGACAAAGGTTCTCTAATGATTCATGACTTCAATTTACTCTTCATGCTTTTTATGATTCTTGTTTATTTACTTTCTTGCCCTTTAAATTCTTGCTATTTATTTTCTTGCCCTTTTACTTTCCAAGTCATTTACTTTCTTGCTCCTTTAAAATTCTTGCACCTTTATTTTCCAAGTCATTTACTATTCTTGCTATTTAATTTCTTGCACCTTTATTTTCCAAGTTATTTACTTTCTTGCACTTTTATTTCCCTTGCTCTTTAAATTTCCAAGTCAAGTAAACTACTGGCAAGTCAAGTAAATTACTGGCAAGTCAAGTAAATTACTGGCAATTTACCTTTCAAGCAATTTACTTTCTTGTCATTTACAATTCCGCTATTTATGATTTTTGCACTTTACCGCTTTCTTTTATTTCTCGCTATTTAACTTTATGTCTTCTTCTTTTATTTTCCTCCTTTCCAAAAACACTTTCTTTTCAGTTAATCAAACTTTGAAAAATTAAATTGGTATTCACTTAGGCTCTCCCTGTGGACCGATACTCTTTTATTACGCGATACGACCCGTGCACTTGCGGGGCTATCAAGTTTTTGGCGCCGTTGCCGGGGAGGCAGTGATATTAATTAAGTTTTTCGAAACCGGTTAGACTGAAATTTTATTTTCTTTATTTTTACTTTTTCTTCTCTTGTCCCTCGAATGCGAAGAACCAGAAGTTTCGGTGAAACTGTTCAACCAATTCCCGAAATCGAAAGGTTCTTACATAGAAGGAGGAGAGAAATTCCCGATAACCAAATGGCGGCTAATGAAAATCGTGCTCTCAAAGAGTACGCAACACCTTCAGCAGAACCATCGGCTGCCATTGTACATCCAAATGTGGAAGCAAATAATTTTGAACTCAAATCATCTCTGCTTTCAATGGTTCAACAAAACCAATTTTCTGGTTTTCCCACGGAGGACCCAAATCTTCATATTTCAATTTTTCTGGAATACTGTGGGACTCTCAAATTAAACGGGGTACCTCAAGATGCCATAAGACTAAAGCTCTTCCCTTTTTCATTAAGGGATAGAGCTAGAGCATGGCTACATTCTTTGCCTTCGGAATCCATTACCAGCTGGGACCAGCTAAAACAAGCTTTTCTTACTAAATTCTTTCCCCCGAGTAAGACAGCTCAAATGAGAAATCAAATTACTCGATTTTCTCAAAACGACGGGGAATCTCTTTATGATGCTTGGGAACGTTTCAAAGAAATGTTAAGGCTATGCCCCCATCATGGACTAGAGAAATGGCTTGTTGTTCACACTTTTTATAATGGATTACAATATGCAACTAGAATGACTGTTGATGCAGCTGCAGGTGGAGCTTTAATGAACAAAAATTTCACTGAAGCTTATGCACTCATTGAAGATATGGCTCAAAACCATTGTCAATGGGCAAGTGAGCGAGCCATAGCAGATAAACCAGCATCATCAAAGGAGCCGGGTAAGTATGAAATATCCGCTGTTGATCATCTTGCCTCAAAAGTGGACGCACTTTTTCAAAAATTTGAAAAATTAAATGTAAGTGCCGTTTCACAAACTTTTTCTCCTACTACTCCACCATGTGAATTATGTGAGGTTGTTGGCCATATTGGAGCTAAATGCCAGCTTGAGGCATCTAGTACTGGAAATGAGCATATAAACTATGCTCAAAAAGAAGATCCGTTTTCAAATACTTATAATTCTGGGTGGAGAAATCATCCAAATTTTTCTTATAAAAATCCTCCACCCAATCCAGCACCTAGACCACCTCCTGTCTTTCAAAATCAAAGCGTTTTTAACAACCCACAAAACAGCCCGCAAAAGTCGAACTTAGAATTTTTGATGGAAAAATTTGTGTCATCTCAAACAAAACAAAATGAAGAATTCAAAAATCATACTTGTTATTTGAATGACACACTTATCAAATTAGAATCAAAAATCGACTCTATTGCCACTCACAGTAAGATGCTTGAAAATCAAATAACTCAAGTGGCAACACAGGTGGCTTCATCCTCTAAATCTTCGGGGGTATTTCCTGAACAGCCTGAACAAAATCTAAATGGCCAAATATATGCTGTCACCCTTAGAAGCGAAAAACAATTAGAGGAACCAAGAGCAAGCCAAGAAAAAATTGTGAGTGACAAACATAATTTACCGTGTGAGCAAGAAGAGAGAGAAAAAGAGAAGGAACTAGAAAAAGAAAAAGAGAAGGAACCAGAAAAAGAAAGAGAAGAACCATACATCCCCCCACCACCATACAAACCATCTCCTTTATCTTATTTTTCACCTTCCTTTGTGAAAAAAATAACATTTGATCTGGGGGGAATTGTAAAAAAGATCCTATTGCTTACACAACTTCCATTTTACAAGCCATGGGATCTAGGAAAATGCTTTCATTCTTCATATGTCACTTGGTCTCTATGCTTCAAGCAATGGGACCCAGGAATAACTTTCTAAAAGGAAAAGGTCAAGCTAATGACCATAAAAAGAGCGCTGCGTGGGAGGCAACCCACGGCTTAATGCATTTTTCGATTTATTGAAAAATAAAATACCCCAGGGCCGAGTATCCTGAACCAGACAGCCAGGTGAGCTCTCCTAACCCCTTTTGTCTTATTTGAAAAATCATTGAGGACAATGCCTAGTCCAAGCATGGGGGGGTATTTTATTGCTTTTATTAAAGAATGTCTTTATTGCTTTGCCAAGTTTTTATCTTTTCTGTACTTTGAATTGTATCTGCTCCCTCCACCACGAAACTTTGTGAACCCCAAAGCATGTTTTAGATTAGCCAGTTCTGGACAAAAATAATTTTTCAATTTTTCATTAGCAATCATCTAGGTGGACTGGTTGGGAACAACAAAAATTATATCATGGTTCGATTTCTACTTATAAGGCTTTTTCACACACACACTACTGAGACTATTTTCAGTTATTAATACAAATAGAGAGACTGAAAAGAAACTAGTAACCTGGTTCTCTTGGTGACATTTACTAGATGCGCGGTTACTGGAGAAAAACGTCTGAGTTGGGGTATTCAAAAAAAAAAAAAAAAAAAAAAAAAAAAAATATTGTATATATGCAAAACCAATTCAAAAATGCAAAAGTTAGTGCATTTTAAATATCAAAATAAATGGTTAGCATATAAAATCAAAAAGAAAAGAAAAATGCTTGAATACCCAACGTATAAAGACCCTCCTTTGAGACCCGGTCTTAGTAAATGGAGGACCCAAGCTTAAGAATGTTGGGGAACCGGTTCTATGATGACATTGATATCCTCTCTAGAGTACTGATACTTTAAAAGTTGTCTCTCAATTCCACAAGAAGCCCAAAATAGTAGCTCTCATACCAAAGTATTAGAATTGCCCCACAGTTCACTTAAGGTTTCAAAATGAAAATAATTTTCCTTCAGAATTGGCCTAAAGATTTACACTGTTTTTGCTTGAGGACAAGCAAAGGTTCAAGCATAGGGGAGTTTGATAAGTCTATTTTTAGAGTCTTTTTAATAGTTATTTTATTAAGTCTTTTTAGTATTTTAATTATATTTTTGTTCTATTTTACTGCAAATATTTACTTTTTATCTTCAGGTCTTATTTTGAAGCAATTTGGGCTGCTTAAAGTCTCAGCAGGTCAGAATTCGACTGGATCTCTCAGAATTCGACCAAGATCTCTCAGAATTCGACCTAGATCTCTCAGAATTCGACTGCATCTTCCAGATTTCGACTGGATCTCCCAGAATTCGACTGTGCCTGCTTCTGCTGGCAAGATTTCGACTGTATCAAGCTTCTGCCACCAGATTTCGACTGTGCCTCAACTCTGCTATCCAGAATTCGACTGAAACAGTCAGAATTCGAATTTCCCACTTGCTGATGGATATTTTGCCCACTTGTTGATGGATATTTTTGATGGCTACCTTGGCCAACTTGATTTGCCACTTTTTCCTCTTTAGGACCATTTTGCCCCTCATATTTTCCTATAAATAGAGGCTTGATCCTCACTTGTACCTAAGCTTGAATTTTGTTAGAAAATCAATGACAAAGGTTCTCTAATGATTCATGACTTCAATTTACTCTTCATGCTTTTTATGATTCTTGTTTATTTACTTTCTTGCCCTTTAAATTCTTGCTATTTATTTTCTTGCCCTTTTACTTTCCAAGTCATTTACTTTCTTGCTCCTTTAAAATTCTTGCACCTTTATTTTCCAAGTCATTTACTATTCTTGCTATTTAATTTCTTGCACCTTTATTTTCCAAGTTATTTACTTTCTTGCACTTTTATTTCCCTTGCTCTTTAAATTTCCAAGTCAAGTAAACTACTGGCAAGTCAAGTAAATTACTGGCAAGTCAAGTAAATTACTGGCAATTTACCTTTCAAGCAATTTACTTTCTTGTCATTTACAATTCCGCTATTTATGATTTTTGCACTTTACCGCTTTCTTTTATTTCTCGCTATTTAACTTTATGTCTTCTTCTTTTATTTTCCTCCTTTCCAAAAACACTTTCTTTTCAGTTAATCAAACTTTGAAAAATTAAATTGGTATTCACTTAGGCTCTCCCTGTGGACCGATACTCTTTTATTACGCGATACGACCCGTGCACTTGCGGGGCTATCAGTCCCCATGAAGCAAAATAGCAGGGCAGATATCCTAGCCAAATTGGCCAGTACCAAGAAGCCTGGAAACAACCACTTGGTGATCTAGGAAACACTTTTTGAACCTAGCGTAAATAAAATTCAGGTTCTCTCGACAGAGATCGAACCCAAGAGCTGGATGACCAATATTATTGTTTACCTGCAGGGAGAACACTTGCAGCTACAAGAGGAAGAAATTAAAAAACTGGCGAAGATCGCAAGCAAATATACCCTCATCAATGCCGAGCTCTACAAAAGGGGGTTCTCTACCCCGCTCCTCAGGCGTGTCTCGGATACGAAGGCAAAAGAGATTCTGATGGAAGTGTATGAAGGAATATCCAGCAGCCACGTAGGAGGACAGGTCTTAGCAGCAAAAATTCTAAGAGCCGGTTACTACTGGCCGACAATGAAGAAGGACTGGGTAGATTATGTCAGAAGGTGTGATAGCTGTCAACGTCACGCAGCCGTACTCAGAGCACCTGCCACCAACCTGCAGGCAATCATTTCAACTTGTCCCTTCTCCGTTTGGGGCGTAGATATCCTCGGTTCATTCCCCGCAGCATCAGGACAAGTCAAATACCTGTTGGTTGCAGTTGATAATTTCACAAAATGGATAGAGGCAGAGCCGAATGTAACGATCACGACCCAAAGGGTCAAGAAGTTTTACTGCAAGAAGCTCATCTGTCGGTTGTTGCACCCCGAAAAATCCCGGCTTGGGTTTTCTCAATGTACAACGTGGAAAATTTTTGGAGCCGCCACCAATATTTTAATTTTAAGACCAAAACATTGAAAAAAGGTCTTTTGGACAAGGCGGATGGTCTTTGAAAACTAGAGATATAGGTTCGGGGGTCGATTACGTGCGAGGAAGGTGTTAGCACCGCGCACGTCCTTTCTACCGAAAGGGAACCTCTAATTAAATGTGTGGTTTTAACGTTTGATTTGAAAAATACCTAGATTTGCCTATTTATTTCTTGTTTGAATATGAATGGGAAAACTTAATGAAAATTTTATTCTTGGTGAGAAAGGGGGAAAAAAGGGGTTTTTTAGAAAAAGTGCTTGACGGGACTTGGCCCGCTCCTACGTATCTCCCGGTGCGATGGAGAATTCAAAGCTACGTAGTTCTTGGTTGTCTTTTTGAAAAGTTTTTGTTTTTTATCTTTTTTGGTGAGTTTTTGAAATAGGACGAGCATTAGTGAATGATTGAACTAGCAGAGGCTATGATGAATCACTACTAAATACTCAAAAGAGAGAGTTGTACCGCTAGTCAAACGAACAAAGGTTCTGATGGACTATTGATAACAACTCGTTTTTTATTATCTTTTTTGAAAGTGATTTTCAAAAGAGATTGATTTGTACGACGATCAAACTAACAAAGGTTATGATGGATCATCGTTTATTATTCTTATGGGAAAAGGACATTGCCACTAATAGCTAAACGAACAAAGGCTCTGATGAGCTACTAGCAACAATGGGTTTGAAAATGGTTCCTTTTGTTTGTTTTGTGAAAATGATTTGTTTACGGTTGAAAAAGGATTTTTATTTGTTGCGCTTGACGAGAACGTGACTCGCTCCTACGTATCCCAAATGGGAATCAAAGCGACGTAGTTCTAATGAAAAATGTTTTTGAAAGGGTTTGAAAGGGGCAAGTTGAATCATCTGAGACCATCTTCACCACTTAGAACATGATGCACTAGGCATAAGTGGGAATCATATGGTTCATCATCAATAATGGACGATAATATACAAGAACAAGTGAATAAACACTATAGCTAAGTTAAGTCACACAGGGCAATTTTGGCACGGATCACAATAACTAATAACTAAATATTAACAAATGTAAAGACAGAAATACCTCTGATGAAGGCAGATATTACAACTTGAAGAACGCAACCCCGACTAACTCTTGCAGAAAATCAGCTCAGACGGACCAACGGAACGAATAGAGCAAAAAATAAAGCGTAGAAGAGTTTTTTTCTAAAATGTGAGGGATCTCGCAAAAATCGGTTTCTGGAAAATGAGATTTGCGAGAATTGTTTTCTCTGATCTTGTGAAATGTGCGTGTGTGAAAATGTGACTTGAGGCTGCCTATTTATAGGCTTAGGAAAGCGTAGAATTTTTAAAAAACATTTATTGCAAGGATGAATCGATTGTTTGAGCCTTTGGAAATAATAAAGAATCGATTCTTGGACATCCTAAATAGGTGAAAATCGATTCTTCACTTAGTTAAAACAATGAGGAATCGATTCATGGCCTATGGAAGAGCTTGAAAATCGATTTCAAGGCCTATGCAAGAAGAGGGAAATCGATTTTCAGGACATCTATCATAGGTGAAAATCGATTCTTCACTTAGTTAAAACAATTAGGAATCGATTCATGGCCTATGGAAGAGCTTGAAAATCGATTTCAAGGCCTATGCAAGAAGAGGGAAATCGATTTTCAGGACATCTATCATAGGTGAAAATCGATTCTTCACTTAGTTAAAACAATTAGGAATCGATTCATGGCCTATGGGACAAGAAGGAAATCGATTTTCAGGACATCTATCATAGGTGAAAATCGATTCTTCACTTAGTTAAAACAATTAGGAATCGATTCATGGCCTATGGAATATACTATAAATCGATTCTTGACCTTTGGAACAAAATAGAAATCAATTCTTGCTTTCCACAAAAATGCTTTTAGGTCTTTGCCATGCATGCATAAAATATTTTCCAAAGCTTGCCATGCATGCATAACATATTTTTCAAAACTTGCCATGCATACATAACACATTTTCAAAAACCCTAATTTGACGCATGAGGCTTATTGCAAAAATTATTTTTATAGACCCTTTTGTGAGAAACGACCAAAATGCCCTTTTTGACCCTAATTTCCCAAAACGTGCATTCTAACCCTAAAAATGATTTCAAAAACTTTGGAATGGTTTCTAGGACCCAAAATGCAATGCATAATTTATTATATATTTTTTGTGTGGAAAATTAGGGTTTTGACCTAAGACGGACAAAATTGGGGTATGACAGCTGCCCCTCTTTATCTGAATTTTAACGAGGAATATGAATTGGCCGAAACATATTCCAAGGCAAAATGAAGATAAAGAATTCAGAAATTATACCGATTTTGTCTACTTGGGGAAAACCCGAATTTTCCCATTTTTTTTTCTTTTCTCATTTTTTGTTTTTGTTGATGTCAGATGAAAAATGCAATATGCATGCAAAAACAGATTGGATCTTTTTTTGAATCACAGCAGGAAATAAAGCGGTAAAGAACGCGGTAAAGAAAGCAGTAAAGAAGGAGCACTGGGGGCTCAGGATGAGCGCGGAGGGCTTAGGATGAGCGCGGAGGGCTCAGGATGAGCACAGAGAGTTCAGGAGGAGCACAGAGGGCTCAGGATGAGCACAGAGGGCTCAGGATGAGCGCAGAGGGCTCAGGGGGAGCACAGAGGGCTCAGGAGGAGCACAGAGGGCTCAGGAGGAGCACAGAGGGCTCAGGAGGAGCACAGAGGGCTCAGGGGGGAGCGCAGAGGGCTCAGGGGGGAGCGCAGAGGGCTCAGGGGGGAGCGCAGAGGGCTCAGGATGAGCACAGAGGGCTCAGGATGAGCACAGAGGGCTCAAGATGAGCACAGAGGGCTCAGGGGGAGCACAGAGGGCTCAGGATGAGCGCAGAGGGCTCAGGGGGAGCACAGAGGGCTCAGGAGGAGCACAGAGGGCTCAGGATGAGCACAGAGGGCTCAGGATGAGCACAGAGGGCTCAGGGGGAGCACAGAGGGCTCAGGATGAGCGCAGAGGGCTCGGGAGGAGCACAGAGGGCTCAGGATGAGCACAGAGGGCTCAGGATGAGCACAGAGGGCTCAGGGGGAGCACAGAGGGCTCAGGATGAGCGCAGAGGGCTCGGGAGGAGCACAGAGGGCTCAGGATGAGCACAGAAGGCTCACAAATTCTGTTGATTGGTTGATTTGAAATGACCGATGCTGTTGTATTGGATTGAGGTACCTGCATACGTTAGTTGATGCAAGGAATGGTGCATGGAGTATGAGTGCATGTTATGCAAGGGTATGTTATGCATGTGCATGCAATGCTATGATTTTGGTGTGATGATGAATGTGGTGAAATGCTATTCCTGATTCTTCATCTCTTTGATTTTTCTTTGGTCAGCTTTCTTTTTTCTGACTGCTTGTTTTTCTTGGTTTTTCTTTGACCAGCTTTCTTTTTTCTGATCGTTTGTTTTTTTTCTTTTGCTCTTTTGCTCTTTTGGCTCATTCTTTTTGCTGGTTCGACCAACCCGCGACAAGACTGAGGGACCGATTGGAATTGTGGTGGCGTATAAGCCCAGTGCCGATTGTCTTGTAATTTGCCATCTGAAATGGCCTATGAGTACAATTATTTCCTTGTAAGCTTAATTTTCCCTGAGAAGTTGCTTCCTTCCCATAACTTTTAAAAATTTCGCAATGATTGTGATGCTCTATGATTTATGCACATGTTTTACAGGTCAGTGTTACCATCATCATAAAACGTTTATTTGAGCAGAAAAAGCAGGGAAATAGAAAAACAAACAGGCGTGAGAAAGATTGAACTTTATTGATGTAGAAATTGGTCGCACAAGGAGTTACGCCAACTGTTCAATACATTTGAAGGTTTAAACTACAAAAAGACACGAAAAAAAGAGAGAAGCTGATTTTTGACTGTCCGTCTCTGTGGAACAGTGCTAAACATTTATGTCCTTGACCTTGATCACCCCCTCATCCAAGTCTTCAGGGGAGTTGTATGCCTTTCTTTACTTTTCATGCCCAAGCTTTCCGACCCTAATTTTTGCCTGGATCGCCCTTTGCGGGTTTTCAATCCACCGGGTCGCTCTGATTTTGCCTAGGCCGCCCTTTGCGGGTTTTCAACCTAGCGAGCTAATTCTTACTTGGCTTGTCTTTCTCTTTTTTCGTCTATTTCTTTCAGGCATAATACTTCTTCACTTGATCGGAATTGACGGGGTTCCTTAGATCTTCTCCGTCCATGTTCGTGAGTATCAGCGCTCCTCCGGAGAAGGCTTTCTTGACTATGTACGGGCCCTCATATGTGGGAGTCCATTTTCCACGGGGATCACTTTGAATAGGCAGAATCTTCTTGAGCACTAGGTCTCCCTCATTGAATCCTCGGGGACGAACTTTCTTGTCGAAAGCGGTTTTCATCCTTTGCTGGTATAGCTGTCCATGACATAAGGCTGTGATTCTCTTCTCCTCAATGAGATTTAGCTGATCTAGGCGAGCTTGTACCCACTCCGCTTCTTCCAGCTTAGTTTCCATTAGTACCCGCAGGGAGGGTATTTCGACCTCGATAGGGAGGACTGCCTCTGACCCGTATACCAAAGAGAAAGGGGTTGCCCCGGTCGATGTACGCACTGAAGTACGATAGCCGTGTAGAGCGAAAGGAAGCATCTCGTGCCAATCTTTGTACGTGACCACCATTTTCTGCACTATCTTCTTGATGTTTTTGTTGGCCGCTTCGACTGCCCCATTCATCTTGGGCCGATAGGGTGAGGAATTATGATGCTGGATTTTGAACTCTGCGCACAAGTCCTTCATCATTTTGCTGTTTAGGTTGCTGCCGTTATCAGTGATGATCTTGTTGGGAAGACCATAACGGCAAATCAAGTCTTTCTTTACAAACTTGGCGACCACTGAACTGGTTACACTGGAGTAGGAAGCAGCTTCGACCCACTTAGTGAAATAATCGATTGCAACCAGAATGAAACGATGTCCATTTGATGCTTTAGGCTCTATACGGCCAATGACATCAATGCCCCACATTGAGAACGGCCAAGATGCAGTCATGACATTTAGAGAGGCAGGTGGCACATGAATGTGATCAGCGTAGATTTGGCACTTGTGGCACTTTCGGACGAAGCTGTAGGAGTCACCTTCCATCTGCAACCAGTAATAGCCGGCTCTCAAGATTTTTCTTGCCATGGTGTGCCCACTGGAATGAACCCCGAACGACCCTTCATGGACCTCTTTCATAATTTTTGCTGCCTCTTCTTCTGTCACACACCTCAAGAGGACCATATCATAATTTCTTTTGTAGAGAACTTCGCCATTCAAAAAGAAACTCCTCGACAACCTTCTGAGCGTTCTTTTGTCATTCTCTGATGCCCCGGGGGGGTATTCTCTATTGATGACGTACTGTTTGATATCATAATACCATGGCTTGCTATCAGGCTCTTCCTCAATTGCAGTGCAGTAATGGTGTGCCGGGAGACCCCGATGTTGGATTCTGATATGAGTTAGATTTTTGTCGCAATTGATGTTGAACATTGACGACAGAGTTGCCAAAGCATCGGCCAACTGATTTTCACCTCGAGGGATATGCTGGAAAGTAATTTCGTCGAAAGACTTCATCAATTCCTGGACATAATTACAATAAGGGATCAATTTAGGATCTCTGGTCTCCCAATCACCTCTCACCTGATGAATAACCAAAGCCGAATCACCATACACATCGAGTCTTTTAACCTTCCATTCAAGGGCTGCCTGAATCCCCAAGACGCATGCTTCATATTCTGCGATGTTGTTAGTGACATAAAAGCTCAATCTGGCAGTGATCGGAACGAAACGGTTATCTGGGGAGATTAGCACAGCCCCAGCTCCGTGCCCCCACACATTGGATGCGCCATCAAATATCATCCTCCACCTCTCCTCTTCTTGAGACTTTCCTTCCTCAAACAGTGCCATGATGTCTTCATCGGGAAAATCATACTGCATTGATTGGTATTCTTGAATTGGCTGACATGCTAAGTACTCGGCGAGTGCACTGCCCTTGACCGCCTTCTGCGTGACATGCAGGATATCGTACTCTGACAATAACATCTGCCAACGAGCGATCCGTCATGTGAGTGCTGGCTTTTCAAAAATATACTTGATTGGATCCATTTTAGATACCAACCAGGTTGTATGACTCAACAGGTACTGCCTTAGACGATGAGCAGCCCATGCTAAGGCACAACAAGTCTTTTCTAGCTCTGAATATCTCGTCTCACAGTCAGTGAACTTTTTACTCAAGTAGTATATGGCATGCTCTTTCCTTCCTGATTCATCATGCTGCCCCAGCACACACCCCATCGAATTGTCCAACACGGTTAGATACAGGATGAGCGGTCTTCCGGGCACCGGCGGCATCAAAATTGGCGGATTCTGCAGATAGTCCTTAATTCTTTCAAAGGCTCTTTGGCAATCATCATTCCACTCTGCTTTCTGGTTCTTGCACAACAGCTTGAAGAGAGGCTCGCAAGTGGCGGTCAATTGGGATATGAATCTTGAGATGTAGTTCAATCTCCCAAGGAACCCACAGACCTCTTTTTCAGTCTTTGGTACTGGCATTTCGAGGATTGCTTTAACTTTGTCTGGATCAACTTCTATCCCCTTCTGACTGACGATAAATCCCAGTAATTTTCCGGATCTTACACCGAAGGTGCATTTTGCTGGGTTTAGTCTGAGTTTGAACTTCCGTAGACGTTCAAAGAGCTTTTGCAGGTTGACAATGTGTCCTTCATCAGTCTTGGACTTTGCAATCATATCATCTACATACACCTCAATTTCTTGGTGCATCATATTGTGGAATAATGTCACCATTGCCCTTTGATAAGTCGCGCCGGCATTCTTGAGTCCAAAAGGCATCACTTTATAGCAGAATGTGCCCTAGAGAGTTATGAAGGTGGTTTTCTCCATATCTTCCGGAGCCATCTTTATCTGATTGTACCCTGAATACCCGTCCATGAAGGAGAACAATGAGTGTTGGGCCGTGCTGTCTACCAGAATGTCAATATGAGGCAGAGGGAAATCATCCTTGGGACTAGCTCTGTTCAGATCTCTGTAGTCGACGCACATTCTGACCTTGCCGTCTTTTTTCGGAACAGGGACGATGTTGGCTACCCGCTATGGATACTTCGCAACCGCTAGGAACCCGGCGTCAAACTGTTTCTTTACCTCATCCCGTATCTTCAGTGACATCTCTGGTTTCATTCTTCTCAATTTCTGCTTGACTGGCGGGCACTCCGGCTTTACTGGCAACCTGTGTTCAACAATGTCGGTGTCTAGCCCTGGCATATCTTTGTACGACCACGCAAAGACATCAGCGTAATCCTGCAAGAGTTGGATTAGCCTTTTGCGTTCACTCTCTTCCATGGCGGTACCGACCTTAACCTCTCTTCTATCCTCTTCTGTACCCAGGTTGATGATCTCAATCGACTCCCCATGAGGTTGAATAACCTTCTCTTCCTGTTCTATTAATCTCGTCAATTCTGGAGGAGCTTCCCAATTTTCATCAACATCCCCCTCGGCTTGGTTAACCGGATGATCAAAGTCAAAGTTTGGACTGCTAGCACTGTTGTTCTTAGAGACACTTGCTGAATGTCTGCATTTTGCCGAAGCGCAAAAGCAGAATGAAAATCGGAACAAGCAAACAAACAATAACAAAGCAATAAAAAGACGCATGAAGAGAAACGGATTTTTATTGATTGAAAATTCAAAACAAACGTTTTTATTTAATGATGATAACTCTGAAAATAAAAACATGTTTGCCCCTAGCAACTTGTCCTATGGCCTTGGGCAGAGCCACAGGGTTGCATTACAATCATTACTTTGAAATAAAAGCGATGGGCAAGTCCACAGCTTCCCAATTTTTGAGCTTCTCCTCAGCATGGCAACAGCGAACTAAACTGGTACCGCCTTCTTCATCCTCTGAACCAATAGCAGTGATCTGGTCTGGATCTAGCAACCCAGCACCCTTGAAGCTTTGACTGATGTCACTGATGGGGATCCTCTTTGACCATGGATCCTGGCCTCTCAACTTGGCCAACCATTCACCTCTTCTCTCTTCAGCCAACTTCCTCCTTTCAACCTCGCTTGGGTGGTATCCCAACCCGTAACGATCTTTGTTTCCTTTCAGTTGTACAGGAGCAAGAATTCCTTGTCCCATTTTTCCCAAACCACGCCCCAGCTGGTATCCTTGATCCATCATGATCCTCGCGACCATCTCTCCACTCTTTGACAGCTTTATCACGGGCGATGACGATTCACATCCACCAAGCACAGCATTGGCAATTTCAAGAGATTGGAAAGAAGTCTCCAAAGACTCTTCAGCTGCTTCCACATAAGGGAACGGAGAAGACTTGTTAACTAGCATATCTTCTTCTCCATACACCACCACAATTTTGTCATTAACCACGAACTTAACCCTCTGGTGTAGAGATGAAGGAATAGCCCCAGCCATATGGATCCATGGCCTCCCGAGTAAACAACTGTATGAGGAGGATATGTCCATGACTTGAAAATTGATATAAAAAGTTTCTGGTCCTATTTGAATGGGGAATTCCATTTCTCCTATCACTTCTTTCTTTGACCCATCGAACGCCCTCACCAGAGTTGAGCTTGGCTTCATAAAGGAACAATCAACATCCAGTTTGCTTACAGTTGACTGGGGCATTACATTCAAAGAAGAACTGTTGTCAATTAATACTCGTGCCAACACGAAATCTCCGCATTTGACTGAGATGTGCAAAGCTTGATTGTGTTTCTTTCCCTCTGGGGGAAGCTCTTCATCGGTGAAGGTCAGATGGTTGGCAGCTACAATATTCCCAACTACTTCATCAAATTGGCCAACAGAGATATTCTGAGCAACATGTGCTTCATTCAGCACTTTCATGAGGGCAGTTCTATGCGCTTCTGAACTCATCAACAAAGACAGCATCGAAATCTTGGCCGGAGTTTGGTTCATCTGATCGACCACTTTATAATCACTTTGTCTCACAATCTTGAGAAACTCATTTGTTTCAGGCTCTGCCCCTTTCTTCTTCTGAATATTCTCTGCCTCCTTTTCTTTACCCTTACGGGCCCTATCTTCGGCTTCCTTGGAGGACTCAATCCGACCAAACTCGGGAGCATACATCCGACCGCTCCTTGTCATCCTGCTTGACCCAGTTATATTTGTAACAGTGGTGCTTGGAGAAACCCCTACTGAAGGTAAGGTGTTGTACTTCCACGGTACGACGCTGTCCTTCTCATAAGGAAATGGAGCTGGGATTTCAATAACCAATGGCTGTGGTTTGGCTTGGACCGGTTTCGAATTATACAGTATCTCAATTGGCTTTCTGGCCTCTTTGCCATCATTGAACTGCAGCATTAGCACACTTTCTGCTTTCTCGACTACTTCCAACCGAACCACATAACGGTCCATCAAATCTTGCAAAACAGACTTAAAATCCTCACAAGCACCTGCACACGCAGGGTCAGCACACGCACAACCTTTCTGAATTACCCCACAGCGACATAACTCAGCATGTATGTCTTCCAAAGGAGTCTTGATACTCTCAACGTTCTTTATCATGATCTGGCTCCCAGAATCTTCTATAGCATTGGCAGACGGTGCCCCATGACCTGGCAAGGGGTTAGTTGTCGTGCTCGGATTGTTCGGTTTAAAAGATAGCCAATTGGCATCAATTAGGTCTTGAACTATAAACTTGAACGCATAGCAATCTTCCACCGTGTGACCGACCCCTCCACTATGGAAAATACATGTGGCGTCAGCATTATATCCTCTGGGGAAAGGTGGTTGCACAGTCCTCATAGGGCGAGTCTTGACTAGATTCTTTGCAATGAGATGATTAAACAGCTCAGTATAAGTGATGGGAATTGGATCAAAACTGGTACGTTTCCTTTCTTGATGATTCTGAGTCCTGTGACCCGGATTATTCTCCGGCGGCTGAGCTGGAACAGAGAACGGAACTTTCTGCGGTGGAGCGTTGAAGGACGGACCTCCCCCTGCTGTAATGACATTTGTCTCTCCCTCTTTCTTCTTAGGGAAATTTGAAAAAGGTTTCTTCTGCCCACCAGGATTGCCAAAACCTCCGGCAATTTTCCCACTACGCAATCCATGTTCCAGACATTCCCCAATGATCACCATATCAGAGAAGCTAGAAGAGACACTACCCACCAATCGATCATAGTATATTCCTGGGAGAGTTTCCATGAACATATATACCATTTCCTTTTCTGTCAATGGTGGTTTCACTTGGGCTGCTACACTTCTCCACTTCTGGGCATATTCTTTAAATGATTCCCTGTCGCCTTTGCTCATGAGTTGTAGTTGAGATCTATCAGGTGCCAGATCCATATTGTACTGATACTGTCTAAGAAATGCCTCTGAGAGATCCTTCCAACTATGGATGTCGGAGGATTGTAGTTGCATATACCAGTCTAGAGACGCTCCGGTCAGACTGTTCTGAAAGAAATGGATCAGCACCTTATCATCATGGGCATAAGCTGCCATCTTTCTGACATACATCGTTAGATGGCTGGAGGGACAGCCAGTGCCACGGTATTTGTCAAAATCTGGCGCCTTGAATTTGGGAGGTATAACAACACCTGGGACAAGACACAGGTCACGCGCATCTTTAGCCCTTGTACCTGACCCTTCCATTGCTCTCAACCGTTCTTCTAGTAAGTGATATCTGTCTCTTGGTTGTGAACTCTCAACCATCTGGCCCTGAGGATAGCTCCCTGGATTGAAATAATAACCTCCATATTGAGCGGGATTTCCCATTTGATAAGCAGCATTTGGAGGATTCACAGCAACCTCCGGAGCAGGAGCAGGCTGACTTGTCACCACAGGAATGGCTTCAGCAGTGGATGGTGTATAATTCATGGGCATCCCCCATGGATATACTTGTGCATTTGGTTGTCTCTGACCGCTTGTCCCCGAAGAACCACCAACTTCTGGCATGGGAGGAGGATGAACCGTTATAGCTTCAGCTGATGTAGGAGGAGAAACAAAGGTAACGCCCCCTTCTGGAGTTACGACTGCGGTGGCCCCAGCAGCGGCCCCACTTCTCAGAGTTTGCAGCATATTCATTACTTCAGCCATCTGGGCCTCCATAGCGCCAATTTTAGTCTTCAAAACTTGATTCTCCTGAGCCAGCTGCTCAGGGTTAAGGATCTCCACAACCGGCTCATCTTGACCCAGGGGGTCCTCATTCTCGAGACGTTGATTGCTAGCCATCAATCTTGCTTGTAGACGGGTGGAATATCGGTGTTGGCGAACCAGCTTGCCTTTCGTTTCTCTGTTGGTAGAACATTTTTTATGAGTACAAGTATGAATGCGTAAATGAATGCAATGCATATGCACATGGCTTTATGTTATTTTTGTATTTAGATGCATGAGGAATGCTGTATGAATTTTTTTTCAGAATTTTGCTTATGTAATGCATGCTGTAAAATGCGGATGATGAGGATGCTTGTTATAAAGACAGATATTTACAGGTGGGGGTTTTGAAATTTTAGGGCAGTATACCCTATATGCCACCTCATATAGGTATTTATGAAAGAGAAGGAAAAACATATTCTTTTTTTGATTTTGTTGTTTTTTTTTTCCAAAAAACGTTGGCGGAAATGAACTAAACTAGATGTAATAATGCAACACACAATTTTGGAAAAACCCTTGTGACCTAAAAAGAGGTGAGACCTATGATCTAGGGCAATTTAAAGGGTAATCCTTCCATGTAGCTCTATTCACTCCCTCACAAGGCCACCAGAGCTACAGTCCCTTTCACAAAACTCCCCACAAATGCAGCAAACTGCTAGGTGTGAGGCATCATGAAAGAGCACAACTCTGGTTGAAACTTTCGCAAGTAGCCAAACGGACAAAGGTCCTGATGGGCTCTCACTACTCGAATCCACTCTCCTAAGTTTTTGCAGACCTGGGTTATGGTCCCACTCAAAACACATAGTCACGGGGTATAAGTGTAGTGTGTGTCAAGGGCATTTTCCCTAGTACTACCCCCGCCTGAAATGAAAACCAGAGCAGTCCAGAAAATTGCAAAAAATAACATGTTGTCTACACTAGGGTTCTATACCAAATAAACTAATCCTAGGATATCAACAACAAGGGTATTGCTTACCTTAAGAAAGGGAGCCAAGAAGAGGGGATCATGGGGATTGGAAGAATGCATGAGCATCAGCATATAAAAAGAAAAGGATTAAAAGAAGAGATAGGGAAAAACAAAGAAGACAAACGCATATGCCTACAATCAATGATAGGAAAGAAAGGCAAACAAAGTATTAATCGAATCAACAATACACTAAACCACACATTTTAATTAGTTAGGCTTGACCCTCGTCTTTTAAAAAAAATTCCCCAGTGGAGTCGCCAGCTGTTGCACCCCGAAAAATCCCAGCTTGGGTTTTCTCAATGTACAACGTGGAAAATTTTTGGAGCCGCCACCAATATTTTAATTTTAAGACCAAAACATTGAAAAAAGGTCTTTTGGACAAGGCGCATGGTCTTTGAAAACTAGAGATATAGGTTCGGGGGTCGATTACGTGCGAGGAAGGTGTTAGCACCGCGCACGTCCTTTCTACCGAAAGGGAACCTCTAATTAAATGTGTGGTTTTAACGTTTGATTTGAAAAATACCTAGATTTGCCTATTTATTTCTTGTTTGAATATGAATGGGAAAACTTAATGAAAATTTTATTCTTGGTGAGAAAGGGGGAAAAAAAGGGTTTTTTAGAAAAAGTGCTTGACGGGACTTGGCCCGCTCCTACGTATCTCCCGGTGCGATGGAGAATTCAAAGCTACGTAGTTCTTGGTTGTCTTTTTGAAAAGTTTTTGTTTTTTATCTTTTTTGGTGAGTTTTTGAAATAGGACGAGCATTAGTGAATGATTGAACTAGCAGAGGCTATGATGAATCACTACTAAATACTCAAAAGAGAGAGTTGTACCGCTAGTCAAACGAACAAAGGTTCTGATGGACTATTGATAACAACTCGTTTTTTATTATCTTTTTTGAAAGTGATTTTCGAAAGAGATTGATTCGTACGACGATCAAACTAACAAAGGTTATGATGGATCATCGTTTATTATTCTTATGGGAAAAGGACATTGCCACTAATAGCTAAACGAACAAAGGCTCTGATGAGCTACTAACAACAATGGGTTTGAAAATGGTTCCTTTTGTTTGTTTTGTGAAATTGATTTGTTTACGGTTGAAAAAGGATTTTTATTTGTTGCGCTTGACGAGAACGTGACTCGCTTCTACGTATCCCAAATGGGAATCAAAGCGACGTAGTTCTAATGAAAAATGTTTTTGAAAGGGTTTGAAAGGGGCAAGTTGAATCATCTGAGACCATCTTCACCACTTAGAACATGATGCACTAGGCATAAGTGGGAATCATATGGTTCATCATCAATAATGGACGATAATATACAAGAACAAGTGAATAAACACTATAGCTAAGTTAAGTCACACAGGGCAATTTTGGCACGGATCACAAAAACTAATAACTAAATATTAACAAATGTAAAGACAGAAATACCTCTGATGAAGGCAGATATTACAACTTGAAGAACGCAACCCCGACTAACTCTTGCAGAAAATCAGCTCAGACGGACCAACGGAACGAATAGAGCAAAAAATAAAGCGTAGAAGAGTTTTTTTCTAAAATGTGAGGGATCTCGCAAAAATCGGTTTCTGGAAAATGAGATTTGCGAGAATTGTTTTCTCTGATCTTGTGAAATGTGCGTGTGTGAAAATGTGACTTGAGGCTGCCTATTTATAGGCTTAGGAAAGCGTAGAATTTTTAAAAAACATTTATTGCAAGGATGAATCGATTGTTTGAGCCTTTGGAAATAATATAGAATCGATTCTTGGACATCCTAAATAGGTGAAAATCGATTCTTCACTTAGTTAAAACAATGAGGAATCGATTCATGGCCTATGGAAGAGCTTGAAAATCGATTTCAAGGCCTATGCAAGAAGAGGGAAATCGATTTTCAGGACATCTATCATAGGTGAAAATCGATTCTTCACTTAGTTAAAACAATTAGGAATCGATTCATGGCCTATGGAAGAGCTTGAAAATCGATTTCAAGGCCTATGCAAGAAGAGGGAAATCGATTTTCAGGACATCTATCATAGGTGAAAATCGATTCTTCACTTAGTTAAAACAATTAGGAATCGATTCATGGCCTATGGGACAAGAAGGAAATCGATTTTCAGGACATCTATCATAGGTGAAAATCGATTCTTCACTTAGTTAAAACAATTAGGAATCGATTCATGGCCTATGGAATATACTATAAATCGATTCTTGACCTTTGGAACAAAATAGAAATCAATTCTTGCTTTCCACAAAAATGCTTTTAGGTCTTTGCCATGCATGCATAAAATATTTTCCAAAGCTTGCCATGCATGCATAACATATTTTTCAAAACTTGCCATGCATACATAACACATTTTCAAAAACCCTAATTTGACGCATGAGGCTTATTGCAAAAATTATTTTTAGACCCTTTTGTGAGAAACGACCAAAATGCCCTTTTTGACCCTAATTTCCCAAAACGTGCATTCTAACCCTAAAAATGATTTCAAAAACTTTGGAATGGTTTCTAGGACCCAAAATGCAATGCATAATTTATTATATATTTTTTGTGTGGAAAATTAGGGTTTTGACCTAAGCCGGACAAAATTGGGGTATGACATCGGTTTGGAATACCAGCAACAATAGTGTCAGACAACGACACCCAATTTGCCTCATAGGTAGTAGCCGACCTCTACAACACCTGGAACATATATCAGACATTCACTTCAGTCGAGCACCCCCAGACCAATGGGCAGGCCGAAGCCGCCACAAAGTCATTTTGAACGGTCTCAAGAAGAGGTTGGATGAGGCGAAAGGAAACTGGGTCGAAGAACTGCCTCTTGTACTATGGTCTTATCACATTACCCCTCAGTCCTCCACAAGGGAAACTCCCTTTCGGCTGACCTATGGGAGTGATGCACTGATACCTGTTAGGATTTCAGCAAGTGTACTGAAACGTTGCAAGTAATAGTTATAATGGTAAGAACCGGTCGAATCCACAGGGATTGCGTGTTGTTAACAATGGCAAAGTTATAAATTCTTATATGTGAAAATTGGTATAAAGTTGGAATTTCAGTAACGCGAAATAAGACGGTTGTTTAATAAAGCAAAACAAGCGATTAAGGGTCGAATCCTCTCCCCTATCCTATCACATGAAACTTCAGTTACTTTCAAGTTATCTATTCAATTTATCAGATTCAATTCACTAAAGTAGGTTAAGGACAATCCCTTGCCTCAAAACCCCTTTTACCTAATGAGATACCCTAATTCCTTAGGTGATTCATGCCAATAGGCAAAGCATTAAACATGAGAACTAGAGAATTCACAAACTCAATTTCATATTCTTATGTTCATCAAGTAGGTGGTCTAAAACCCCATATCAAGTATGCAAACCCATATCCCTATGGTGATCACAAACCCTAAATCAATACAACTATCATATGTAGGAGTAAAACATTAAACATAGAGGTCTAGACATATGATAAATCAAACAAATAATTGAATTAATCATAGCAAAGTATTCATAGGATAGGTTTGGGGAGATTCATCTCTCCCTAATCTCAGAAAATTAGTTACACATGATTAGAGAAGTACAAACTAAGATAAAAGAGACAATACAAGTGAAGGAAGTCATGAGAACCTTCAAACCCTTGTTCCCAAGTGCTTGGAAGCCTCCAAAATCTCACCCTTCAGCTGCTCTAAACCTTGACTGCGCTCCAATGATCCTCCCCCCCGAAATTTCGCTGAAAAATCCTTAAAAACCCTAATTTCGGGGACCCATCGCGACGCGACACGATTCCATCGCGACGCGATGCTGCAGATTAGTGAATGGTCGCAGCGCGAAAACTGTCACTGCTAAATTCCTCCAAATTCCTGCTGCTGTCGCGACGCGAGCCCTCCTGGTCGCGACGCGATAACTCTCAGAATCAACTCCTTCCAATTTGTGTGCATCACTAGGCAAATGTCTGGTTCGCTAGTTGATGCCACCACAGCTTGGAGGTCTTCCATTACAAAATGACACCAGAAATGATGGAAATAGCTTACAATTGACTTCCTAATACAATGATCTAAACTATGCTAATTCCTCAGATAATGACTGAATTACAATTAAATCCTTGCAGTTTTGGACCTAAAATTGCACAACTTCATACATATGACAGAGAGTCAACACAACCCCAAACTTAGATCTTTGCTTGTCCTCAAGCAATCATTCAATTCAGGCTGTGGTTACTTTTTTATTCAGCTGTCACACATTTCACACAAACCATTAGACACTAAGCATATCAAAAATGATCATCCAACATAGTGTAGTAGCAAGACAATTGAACTGGTAAGACACAAGATCATAGGCAGGAAGACAATCTCAAGTTCACTCTTTTTCACACATCTCACTAGTGTTTCTCTCTTTGAAGTGTTTGAGGTATTCACTCGATTCACAATACCTGCACCATCGTTTCATAGGCTTGAACAAGTTCTATACACATCTATACACATGAAATGCCTACACACTATTTGAGGACTTTAAAGGTTATAATGGGGCTTAGGTAAGGGTGGATAGTATTTGGATAAGTAGGTTACAACTTGGAGTTAGGCCTACTTCTCTCTTTGTCAATTTCAACAATCTCACTTCCTCACCATTTCCCCAAGCATTCTACAAGAGAAGGAATTTCATATATATAAAATTTTTGTTTTGTTTTTTTTTGTATATGTGAATATATATATATATTTTTTTCTCTTTTTTCTTTTCTTTTTCTTTTTATGTTCCTTTCTCTTGTGTACCACCCCAAACTCAGAATGTTGCTATTCCATGAGCAACCCCAAACTTAGAATTTTTTCCCACTCTCATACTTTTGTCTACCTAACTCCAAGTTAAAACACAACTAGGCTATGCTTTGCAGGAAGAAAAATAAAAAACATAATTAGGCTCAGAGGGGTTAACAAGGGATAAATACTTATTAGGTGGTTTGAAAGGCTCTGGGTTGCCAAAAGAATTGCCTCAGTGTGTATGTAAGTCACATGCATGATAGTTAAGCACAAGTTCAAGTTCTGCAGCATAATGCAAGCAAGGAATATACACACAATCAATGATAAAAGTGTTTGGGGTCAAACCTCACGACTGGGATTGTAAGAGATGGAACTCTCGAAAGCCTGCCCACAGATGATCTAGATCTTCCTCAACTTTTGTCTCGACCACTGACACTACCTGATGATAAAATCTGACGTGCTAGTAATCACACGGTAAGATGTAAAACATATTAAGCCAAACACCACAATTCATCATCATTGAAGATGCTGCTAAAAGATTAAGGTAGTGGTGCCTCTAAGTCAATGTAAAAATTGTAGCAAAATAGTACAGCCCAACTGCAAAATAAAGTCAAAATGCAAAAGGATAACAGCAAAAAAACAATAATGTCTAAGAAAAACAGTAAATGATAAGGTGAGCCCTCCTGCTCACTGAAAGGAAATGTGGCGCTCAATGAACTCATCTCCTGATAGTAGGGGGTCCTGTGAATCTGGCCCCTCCTCTGCTGGGGCTGAAGAGGATGGTCCTGCAGTGCCAGCTGCTCTGTTCTCAGCCATGTACTCCTGGGCAGCATGATGAACTCGGGTTGATGCAAGGTGGGAGATATCCATGCCCTGCTGCTGCAATAACATCGAAGACCCACACCAGCTGGCCATCATGAGGTCATACTGGAATAAGGGGTCACTCTGAAACTGCTGCCGGTAAGATGGGCCTGCTGGCTGCTGCTGAGGTGGAGATGATGCCTGTGGTGGTACTGCCCCGTCCAACGGCACAACTCTCTCAGCATCCCTTCATAATCAATTTCCTTGTAGTGGGCTAAAGCAATTCTCATTGCACAGGAAGAGGACTCATGTAGCCCAAGCAGTCTGTTAATGCTCTCTGGTGAGTAAGATACCTCTTTCCCTCTGACAAAGACGGTTGTGGACTTGTCCTTCTCTTCTTCCCAATAAGCATTTGAGTAGAACTCTCTCAACAAGCTCTGGTTAGCCTGCTTGATCATTGCGTTGAGAGAGAGCCACCCCATTTCCCGGAGCGTAGAGGTGATGATTGGGAATTCACCCGTGCTGAGGTTGAATGCCCGCTCCGGGTTGATTTTCTTTCCTTTGACCACTTGCTGGTATCTCTCCTCATGTCCTGGGGATTTGAATCTTTCGAAGTCAAATGATGGTTCTCCCCGCCTCCTTTTTGAAGTGCCGGCCTTGCTTGGTTTTACCATTTTCACCTGTTAGACAATATCCTGCAACAAAGATAAAAACCACATTCCAGCAACAAATTGTTAGTTCTCAGGGGATCCTTGGTGTAGACCCCACTCACAGCAGAGAATTTAACCAAAACATGCAATTTAAAATATCTGGGCACTAAGTCAACTACCCTAAGGTTCCATGATTATTGACACAATTTAAGCACAACTCAGCAACCACAAAGTTCGTTCAGGCCTTTTCACAAACAGTTGGTTTGCATAGCATAAATTCATTAAGGCATTTTATCAAATACCTTGCCCACACTCCAAAAAACAAAGTTTTTCTATTCTAATTCAAAGCATACTTCCACAAATTCAGAATTAAGGAAAAAGGCGAGGATTATAATACCTGGAGAATGTTGACAAAGCAAAATTGTGTGGTCTTCCACAATTTTTAGTGCCAAAACCGAAATGGAGGGGGGGGGTGGAGAGCAACTCGCACACCAAAAGATAGGGGAGGAAAATATTTTTTGGTTGTGTCTGATCCGCCTGAGAATCAGGCTAAAAAGCCTCGTGTCGCGACGCGACGTGACTTCATCGCGTCGCGAAAACAGTCAGTGACGTTTTCTTTTTGAAAAATTTGAACTGTCGCGACGCGACACATGGCTTTCGCGACGCAAAAAGAGACAGTGATGCTTTTTCCTTTGAAATCCTTCTTTTTCGCGAAGCGAAATTAGCAGAACACAGTTTTTGCATAAAGACTAACAGAAAATTAAAATTAACTGAATACTTGAAATTAAACTAAAATAAATACTTGTTACCTCACAGTGGGTTGCTTCCCACTCAGCGCTTCTTTAACGTCACTAGCTTGACGGTTCTTAGAAAATGCTTCAAATTGGCTCAGGTGCCTCTTTGAATGCTCCTTGGGTACCTTTTTCTTTCAACTTGCAGTCAGGTGATGCCTTAGGGGAATGTAACATCGGATCCCGAGGATTACTCACAACTTCTTTCAGATCTTCCCATAACACCACTGAGTCCTCAAGGGTTGAGTAGAGGCGAGCTCCGTTTTTAACCATCGGGGTAGGCGCCTCAATGCGGTGACACTCTCCTTTTTTCTGATTCTGGTCTGTGAGCTTAAGTACATTGAAGATCACAACTTCCTCTTGGACTCTTAGTGTAACAGTACCACCTGCCACATCAATCACTGATCTACTAGTAGCAAGGAAGGGTCTTCCCAAAATGAATGGGATGTCACTGTCTCCATCCAAGGAACTCTTGATATCGGTGTCACCATCAAGTTGTAGAATCACAAAATCCACTGGGAAGAGGAATTTGTCAACCTTCACCAGAACATCTTCTACAACCCCATAGGGGTGCCTTATTGACCTGTCAGCAAGTTGCAGAGTCATGTGAGTCGGTTTCACCTCACCTCCGCCAAGTTTTCTCCACATAGCCAAGGGCATCAGATTGATGCTTGCCCCCAAATCACATAGGGCCTTCCCTATTTTAACATCACCAATTGCACAAGGTATGGTGAAACTCCCTGGATCTTTCAGCTTAGGGGGAAGCTTGTTCTGAATAATGGCACTACACTCTTCTGTCAATGCCACTGTTTCGTATCCCTTGAGCTTCTTCTTCTTTGTCAGCAACTGCTTCATGAACTTAGCATATACCGGCATTTTCTCAAGAGCTTCAGCAAATGGTATGTTGATTTGGAGGCTTTTGAAAACATCCATGAATTTTGAGAATTGCTCATCCTTTTGATTCTTCTTGGCCAATTGCGGATATGGCAACTTCATGTATGAAGGAATTTCTTTGGGCTTCTCGTCTACCTGCACATTTTCAGAAAACAAATTTTCTATTGGGTTAGACTTCACCGCTCTCTCGGTTTTTCTACTAAGCTCATTTTCAACTCCTTCATTTTTATTTTTCAACTCCTCCCTCAACACCTCAATCTCACTACTTCTTTTTCCAGGGTTAAGCTCTCTACCACTTCTCAATTAAATAGCATTGCAACTCTCGTTTTTAGGGTTATCAACAAGGCTAGCAGGAAAACTACCGTTAGATGTCTCAGCAAGCTGCTTTGACAACTGACCAATTTGAATCTCCAAGTTCTTCATTGAAGCTTCATGGTTCTTCCCCATGTTTTTCATAGCTTGCTCTTGGGATTGGAAAGTGTTCTTGGTCATTTGCATGAATTGGGTCAAAGCATCTTCCAATCGAGAAGGGGTCTTTTGTTGTTGGGTAGGTCCCTGAGACTGTTGTTGGTTTGAACCTGTGGCCTCATTATTGTTCTTCCAAGAGAAGTTGGGATGATTCTTCCACCCAGGATTGTAGGTGTTAGAAAACGGGTTCCCACCTTGTTTTTGAAAGTTTCCCATATAGCTGGCCTGCTCAATAGTTTCTCCATGAGTTGCGCAATCACCCTCGTGGGGTTCTCTACCACAATAAGTGCACCCACCTGTCTGTACCGATTGAACTGTTGCTTGAGCCCTTGAACCCACTTCACAAGCTGCGGTTAACTGCTTAGTGAGAGCTTCAATTTGCATAGACATTAACTTTTGTTGGGCCAACACAGCACTGTTAGAGTCCAACTCCAACACACCATTTTTACCTACTGCACCACGATCATTCTGAATCCTGTACTCATTAGAAGCCATATCTTCCACCAACTGTTTTGCTTCCTCCCATGTTTTAGTACCTAAAGATCCTCCAGTTGAGGCATCTAACATCATCCTAGTCTGAGGCCGCAACCCATGGCAGAACGTTTGTAGCTGCAGAAAGTCATCAATACCATGCCCTGGATATTTTTTTAGCAATAACTTAAATCTTTCCCAGGAATCGTATAGGGACTCAGAATCCCCTTGTGCAAAGTTGGAGATTTCTGCTCTCTTTTTGATGAACTTGGAGATTGGGAAGAATCATTCCAAGAACTTGTTCTCAAGTTCACTCCAAGTGTTGACAGTTCCTGTTGGGATAGTATTCAACCAATCCTTTGCCCTACCCGTCAGTGTGAATGGAAACAGACGCAATTTCTTGGAGCTCTCATTAATTCCCTCAGGATGTGTGGTCCCATAAATCTCATAAAATTGGAACAGGTGTTGGTTGGGGTCTTCTGCATCTGACCCTGAGAACTGCTCTGATTTCAGGGCAGTGAGAACAGAAGATTTGATATCAAATTGGGCAACTCCCACTGGTTGAAAAGTGAATGCTTGAGCGCCCTGATTTCGCCTCCTAAAGTCACCGGGAGTGCGCCTTGGAGGAGGATTTCCAGCCATTTCAACCTCTGAAACCGAGTGTACCTGTGACTCTACCTCGGCTTGTTGCTTAGCTAGCCTTGCTTTCCTTCGATTTGCCCTTGCTAACTTTTCGATCTCTGGGTCACACAACAATTCTTGTGGCCCCTTGCTCCGCATACACAAAGTCCTGAAACACTAAGCAAACCGTTAACAAGTCCGAGAAAATCACTAAGTAGCAAAAATAAGTAACTAAAAGATAAAAACAAAAAACGTAAAACTAAAATCTAAGAATCAACTCGTTTGCCTTGTTGACAACGAAATCAACAATCCCCGGCAACGGCGCCAAAAACTTGTTAAGATTTCAGCAAGTGTACTGAAACGTTGCAAGTAATAGTTATAACGGTAAGAACCGGTCGAATCCACAGGGATTGCGTGTTGTTAACAATGGCAAAGTTATAAATTCTTAAATGTGAAAATTGGTATAAAGTTGGAATTTCAGTAACGCGAAATAAGACGGTTGTTTAATAAAGCAAAACAAGCGATTAGGGGTCGAATCCTCTCCCCTATCCTATCACATGAAACTTCAGTTACTTTCAAGTTATCTATTCAATTTATCAGATTCAATTCACTAAAGTAGGTTAAGGACAATCCCTTGCCTCAAAACCCCTTTTACCTAATGAAATACCCTAATTCCTTAGGTGATTCATGCCAATAGGCAAAGCATTAAACATGAGAACTAGAGAATTCACAAACTCAATTTCATATTCCTATGTTCATCAAGTAGGTGATCTAAAACCCCATATCAAGTATGCAAACCCATATCCCTATGGTGATCACAAACCCTAAATCAATACAACTATCATATGTAGGAGTAAAGCATTAAACATCGAGGTCTAGACATATGATAAATCAAACAAATAACTGAATTAACCATAGCAAAGTATTCATAGGATAGGTTTGGGGAGATTCATCTCTCCTTAATCTCAGAAAATTAGTTACACATGATTAGAGAAGTACAAACAAAGATAAAAGAGACAATACAAGTGAAGGAAGTCATGAGAACCTTCAAACCCTTGTTCCCAAGTGCTTGGAAGCCTCCAAAATCGCACCCTTCAGCTGCTCTAAACCTTGGCTGCGCTCCAATGATCCTCTCCCCCGAAATTTCGCTGAAAAATCCTTAAAAACCCTAATTTCGGGGACCCATCGCGACGCGACACGATTCCATCACGACGCGATGCTACAGACTAGTGAATGGTCGCGACGCGAACATTCCTGGTCGCGACGCGAAAACTGTCATTGCTGAATTCCTCCAAATTCCTGCTGCCGTCGCGACGCGAGCCCTCCTGGTCGCGACGCGATAACTCTCAGAATCAACTCCTTCCAATTTGTGTGCATCACTAGGCAAATGTCTGGTTCGCTAGTTGATGTCACCACAGCTTGGAGGTCTTCCATTACAAAATGACACCAGAAATGATGGAAATAGCTTACAATTGACTTCCTAATACATTGATCTAAACTATGCTAATTCCTCAGATAATGACTGAATTACAATTAAATCCCTGCAGTTTTGGACCTAAAATTGCACAACTTCATACATATGACAGAGAGTCAACAATACCCGTCGAAGTGTTAGAACCTAGCCCGAGAAGAATGTTGACAGAGAAGGTCCCTGGCGAAGATGCACTCAGATCCGACTTAGACCTCCTGGATGAAGTCAGGGAAATAGCCAAAGTCAAAGAAGAAGCACATAAACAGCGAGCAGCCAAGAGGTATGATTCGAAAGTCAGGCCCAGAAACTTTAAAATCGGTGATTTGGTCCTGCGGCAGTCAAGCCGAGTTGTAGAGGCAGGGAAAATGTCAGCCAATTGGAAGGGTCCCTTCCGAGTCAAGGACATAGTCAGACTAGGTGCTTTCAAACTGGAAAAACTAGATGGGGGGAATGTGCCCCGATCCTGGAACGCAGCCAACCTTCGGTTCTATTACAGCTGAAGAAGTAAATATCGGTTCTCACCGCCAACTCCATCTTTTCAATTATCATTTGTATGCGACAATATATAAGCCCCAAATGTACTCCACAATCATTGTTGAATAAAGAGAACCGATTATCCAATACAAAAAAGAATGTGCCACAATAAAAAAGTCCTGATAGACAAGAATTGAGCAACGTCTCGATGTTGTCCTTGGGCAATGAAGACTCAAAGTCCTGACAGGTGAGAGCGGAGCTGACGAGCCCACGCACCACCCTTGGGCACACTCGTTCGGTTTCAAATAGGTTCGCCTCTTTAAACCGAAAGGGAGCTTTCATCGTGTAGGCGAAGCTAACACGCTCGCCGAACGAAGCCAACGAGCTCGGCATGATGTAAGAACCTTCGATGCGAAAGCAAAACAGATACACTCGCCTAATCGAGCTAATGAGTTTAGCACAACGAAGGCTACTTTAACAAAAGTCCCGACAGGTGTAAACCGAGCGAAAGCCGACATACAGCACGTGGGCCCCAAAAACGGCCATTCAAAGAATAAACGGTTCAAAAAAGAAACGAACAAGCAAATGAAGCAAACAAGGAAATTAAGGCGACATACATCCAAAAGAAATAAAGACAAAAAGGCACCAGTTCAAAAAAGGCCAACAAAGGCAAAGTTTAATACATCCCCAAATAAACAACACAACACCGTCAAGGCGTGACTTCAGAATCAGCTACTTGTTCGGCTTGCCGACTGGGTTGAGGCTCCGGTTCTTCATTCAGAAGTTGATTCAGAGCAGTCAAGTCCAAGGGTTCACCCCGAGCACCGGGAGCAGGGATGCTTGACGATTCACGATTCACAGCAGCAGCCTGTACCACGATTTGGCCATCAACAACTATCTTATCCGGATCAAACTGCAAAATGTCCACCTCAGGGTGAAGAACCTGCAGTTGAGCCAAAGCAGTGTCAAATCCCCTGTCAAACTCAGTCACCACCTCAGTAGTCAACTCGTTAACTTCTTTGTCCAAATCTTTAATCCGAGCCTCAGCAGCCTTCAAGCTCTCGGAGAGCCCCTTCTTCTCCTCATCCAAACTTATCACCTTCCTTTCCAAACGAGTTTTCTCTGAATCCCACTTATGCAGATCCTGCTTCAATGAATCCCACTCTCCCTAACACGACTTCAAACTATCCTCCGACGCCTTCAACTGAACTTCAAGTTGGTTGTGCTCCCCAACAACTTTGTCGACAGCGCCCTCGGTCGTATGAGCAAGAAGAGATGCCCAAAGACTATATGTCTTGACGGCGACCAAAGTTTGCCCCAAACCCATGGCAGCAACCTTCTCTGGATTGGCCGCACCAAGAGCCTCATTCAGAACCCTGTTAAAAGGATACCGAGCATCCCAGGCAGTCTGAATAGGTTCATCATCATTACCATCGGCGCTCCTCTCACACTTCAAGTGGCTCCTCCAAGAGGCATCGCCCGAAGGGCCACGCTCCCCAGATAAGCCAACCTCAAGGTTCACAATCGAAGTATGCTTGGCTTTCTTGGTGGGTGGAAGTTGAGTGGAAGGGGGAGGCGATTCTTCTCGACAAAGACAACGGCAAGAGTAGGACTACCATCACCGGCTGGCAAATCAGTAGCTGGGGTCGGCCTTGAAGAAAGATCTTGCTTTCGTTTCTGCTCGGCACTCGCACAAAATCTCGCAGGCGCGCATATAGGCCCAACCGTTGGGGTGGAGTTAAGAGGGGGCCACATTAACACATTAATCATCCTAAACACTAAACAGTAGAAGGGAGAGAACGGAACCCGAATTCCTAAATGCTCAAAAAGGGTCTTGTATACATAGGTAAAAGGGGTACCCCCCGGCTCAGGAGAATCACTCGCTGCCCCTTCCAACGAGGCCGAGTGAGCCATAGCCGAACCTGCATTCACCGGAAATCTCAACAAGTCATGAACACCCGCCAAAGACTCCACAGTTTGTAATTCAGAATAAGAATCAAGCACTTCCTAGTCTACCAAAAAATCCACTACATCGGACTGACTCCCCTCAGGACCAGAATGATTATCCCCGGCCATTTGCGCGGACCACCCCGATCCTGCCGAATGAGACGACGACCCACCGCCAAACTCTTCCAGTGAATGCAGGATCCGTCTACCTTTATGCATCAAACAGTAAACCCAACGTTCAGGGACACAAGAAGGCTTGGAGCATCTAAACCCAGAGGTAACTTCTTCTTCATCACGCTCGCTACTTATTTCTATAACTGACATTCTATAGGAAACCGAAATTGCAAACGAAAAGCAAAAATGGAAGAGATTAAAATAGGAAAGCAACAACGTACCTGAGATCGCAACGCAAGGGCATATGGAGAAACAGCAGGAAGACACAAAGAATGCACACAGGGAAGGCAACAGGAACAAGAATGGCAAAAATAACAAGGGTCTTGAGGGAGACAAAGAGTAAGAAGTGAAAGAGAGAGCGAAGGAAGAACTCGCGCCTATTTCAAAAAGGGCACTTTAAAGAAAAACTGATCTGACGGATCCCAGCGAATAAGGAACCTCAACGGCTGAGATAAGAAGACCTTTCAAATGCAAAAGGGCGGAGATTGTGACAAGTGTCACTTCCCCAAGGGCGCAGTTAAAACAAGCAACGCTTCCCAATAACGTCATAATGGCCTGACGTCATGAGTACAGCGCCCATCAAGTCAATCAAACGTCAAAGCCACATGTCAACATCAGTCGAGTAACCAAGCCGAGCGCGGCCTCGTCAAAGATCGGCCGAAGATCGGCGCAATAACAAGACAAAAATAAAGTCCAAGGGATGAAAACAAAACCCGTCGCATTATATTTATTTCGTTTTAACTTTGTACATCATAAGAAGAACCCGAGGGTTAAACATCAAAAGGGAAACAAATACATTTGACCGGCCATAGAGCCGAATTCTACGGTTTTGTGTAATTTTGCAGGTCCACCTCTAAGGCTTCATAAACCTTCTCGACCGAAGGATGAGGGGAGAGCCGACCCTTGAGTTCCATCAAAGTCGTCCAGTGGAAAATTTGGAAGCGCCGTCAAAGACAATTCGAGGAGGGGGAGACGAACCTTAGGCTTCCATCAAAGTCGCCTAGTGGAAAATTGGGAAGTGGCGCCAAGAATAGTCAGAGAGTGGGCCCGAAGGGACAATAAAGAATGACTCCAGCCGAGCCTTCCTTGTAGAATCCCAACCAGAAGATACAGGAAAGACCCTCCCCCAGTGGCAGCCTAAACCAGCAGGCACGGCTCACATATGAGTCTTCTACGCAATCCCAGCAACGATAGGGGGTGTAAACAGGAAATATCCACAATTTACGAAGATCTACAACTCCCTTCATGAACCCTCTGGTAATCCCCATAGGACAATCCTCGATGGGATCACGCAGAAGACTCAAGGAGGTAGAGGCGACCCAGACAGGAAATGCAGCACCACGCAAGGATTGGAACATGACAGAAGTGAAGAGCAAAGGATGTGAAAACCCCTTCTTATATAGGGATGAAGGAACAAAACTCCCAAAAAATGACATTTATGGCAGTCAAATGAGATTCCCGAGGAGATAAGATTCCTTTTCCGTCAAGTCAAAGGGTCTTGTCAAAACTACGGAGAACGCCTTCGGGAATCGCGTCGGTCACACCCGACTCCTTGTAGATGAAGGACCAGACGAAAGCGATGAACCGACTTTGTCTTTGAGCGCCTTCATAATTTGCACTCGTGCTCGATGCTCGAGGGAGTGTGTTCACAACTGATCCAACCATCGCCTGAAGGACCAGATGAAAGCGATGAACCGACCTTGTCTTTGAGCGCTTTCCACTTTGCACTCGTGCTCACCGCTCGAGGGACTGTGTTTACAACTGATCCGACCATCGCATGAAGAGCCGGACATCACTCATAGCCGAACCGGCTGCTACACGATAGTTCGACAGGCGAGGAGCTCCTGTGAGAGGCCCAGAACCGAGAGACTCTCCCCGCATATAGACTGAGGGACTCGGGTCTTGCCCAGAGCTCGACCCCCACCACGGGTCGGCTTCGAGAGGCTGATGAACAGAATATTTAAGGAAACCCCTGTAATCCCGCCAGCAATGCCTCAACGGTTATAAATATTTTTATTGCCATTTAAACACCCAATATACTATATATAACGCCCTTAGAGGCTAATCAAAGGACAACACATTTTTGGATTCATACACTTTATTCTGAATCTCTAAATTCTACTATCATCTTACTATTATCTCTTCGTCGTGTTCTAGCTAAATCCTACTCCAGAAAAAAAAAATAGTCATAATTAATTCAAAGTTTGGAAATAAGTAAAAAATGCCTATCATTTGATGGATTTAATGCAACTACGCAATCACGCAAATGTTTTATCTTTTTTTAGTAACATAAAGTTTAGGTGAGTTGGACTCTGATGACTTACAAATGTACTTACAGATCTCCTACTAAAGAGGTCCTCACATCGGCAACGGGAACGAAAATGTTTTATCAAATGGTCTATAATTTAACTTCGTATTTAGGATTATTTGGTAGGGATTGCTAACCTACTTTCACTTGATTTTTAGAAGTATGTTAGCGTTGTACATCTTCATTATTTGGATTAAAAAGCCAACATTTTCCTTTAACCAACTACTCAAATGAGTGAGAGTGGATGTTAAAGAAATTTACACTTTTAATTCTCTCTCTCTCTCTCTCTCTCTCTCCCTCTTCTTACCATTAGTCTTTTGTTCTCTCTTCTCATAATTAATATTTCTCCTCAATGGCAATTTTTCTAGATTTTTTAAATAACTAAACTAAAATGAAAAAAATAAAAATATGGAAAAATAGCAATTATATCCCCATTATGGGATATTTTAGGTTCTAGACAGGTAACAAATGTCACTTGAAACTCACACACAACTGTGAAGTTCCGGGTTCAAAGCCGAGACATGGTATCTAACCTAACAATATCGGCATTTGCCAGTTGAGCTAGGCCTTATGGATTGAGATATAATACATTATAATGCAATTTTTAATTTTTTACAATTAAAAGGAAATTTATTACGATTAAAGGGAATAACAACTTACTGTTTTTAGCTTATACCCTAACTTTTTGTTTAAAAAAACTTATATTCTAACTTATTATTTTTCATGTTGTAGTTTTTTGGCAGCCTCGTTCCTGACATTTTATAGGCCTTAGGCAAATCATGAGAAAAAACCTCATTTACATAACTATTTTTTAATTTGAAAATATCTCAATAAAAAAAACTGAATTTCATTTAACATAATACGCCTTACTACGTAATAATAGTTTCACAAAATATCAAAAACTTATTTTTTTCTCTCAGAAAGTCATAAAAAGCGGTTTCTTCGAGCATTTTGAGATGCAAAATCATTTATAATCACATCAACATCAATGTTCTCCAACATATCCTTCTCAACTGACAAAGTTGTCAAACCGTTCAATCTCTCTCGTGACATTGAAGATCTCAAGTAGGTTTTAATCGACTTCAATTTTGAAAAACGTCTTTCCGTCGATGATGCGGTCACATGCATCGTCAGTAAAACTCTATAAAAAGCAATTGCTACATTCAGACAATCTGCAAGTTTGGCAAATTTAAGAATATCAATGACATACATTGTTTCAGTTGGCAAAGTGAATTGTAACACTCTGTTGACACCCGATTTTGCCGAGGGCTATTCGGCTGACGTAGAATCGATTAGCCGAGGGCCGAGGGGATGTTCCCGTCGGAAAAATACAAAATTAGTCGCGTAGGGTCCAATTGACTATACATGACCATACAACTAAGATAAGCAGCTGAGGAACAACTGAGGTGTGCACTCGGCTGACGCAAAATCGGCCGAGCCAAGACTTGGCTGAGGCAAATTGGCTCGAGGCGGATTCTAAGTCTATATAGGCTTGGAGGCTATTATTTGGTCTTGATGTGTTCATATAATTATTATTATTATTATTTTTGGTTACCTTGTCATTGGTGCATAGTTTCCACCGGCTTTGCCGGTGACTAATCTACGCCGGGGAACCTGGCTGGCCACGAGTTTCTGGCTTTGCCGGCCCGTGTGGGTCTCCCCTCCCAACAGAGTTTTTGCCACTCCCAAGATTCGAACCCGAGACCTTGGGGTGGGATCCAAGTCCAGTTACCACTTAGACCATCCCTTGTTGGTATATAATTATTTGGCTAAATTATAGTTTTGGTCCCCCTATTTTCAAAAATTCAGACATTTGGTCCCCCTATTTTAAAACTCAGACATTTAGTCCCCCAGTTTTAAAAAACTCAGAACATTTAGTCCAAAGGGGGCTTTCCAGTTTTTTTTGGCTGATTTGTTTTTTTTTTTTTTAAAAAAGCTGACGTGGCACTCATTAAATGACGTGGCAGCTGACTCAGCTTGCACACATCATTTAATGATGCCACGTGGACCAGCCACGTCAGATATTATATTAAATTTAAGTAAAAAAAAAAACTGTTAACTATTGTTATTAAAATTAAAATGATTAATAATTAAATAAATGAAATTAAAATGGAAGAAAACAGAAAGCGAGAGGGAAGAACACAGAAGACGAAGAACAGAAAGCGAGAGGGAAGAACACAGAAGACGAAGAACTCAACGCGAACGAATCTCCAGTGATTCTTCTTCTTCTTCTTCAATAATCGACCTCTTCATCACTTCTTCTTCAAACTAAGAATTTGTTCTTCACGAAATTTGGTTTGAATCGTAAAACCTAAGCTCACAACCGAAAATCCCAAATCGTTTGAACCCTAAATCTTCTTTCTTCTCTCATTCCTCTTCTTCATCTTCTTGGTCGATTCTTCTCCTCTTCTTTCATGAAAGAAAAAGATTCACGCGATCTATGGAAAGAAGAGGAATGAGAGAAGAAAGAAGATTTAGGGTTCAAACGATTTGGGATTTTCGGTTGTGAGCTTAGGTTTTACGATTCAAACCAAATTTCGCGAAGAACAAATTCGTAGTTTGAAGAAGAAGTGATGAAGAGGTCGATTATTGAAGAAGAAGAAGAAGAAGAATCACTGGAGATTCGTTCGCGTTGAGTTCTTCGTCTTCTGTGTTCTTCCCTCTCGTTTTCTGTTCTTCGTCTTCTGTGTTCTTCCCTCTCGCTTTCTGTTTTCTTCCATTTTAATTTCATTTATTTAATTATTAATCATTTTAATTTTAATAACAATAGTTAACAGTTTTTTTTACTTAAATTTAATATAATATCTGACGTGGCTGGTCCACGTGGTATCATTAAATGATGTGTGCAAGCTGAGTCAGCTGCCACGTCATTTAATGAGTGCCACGTCAGCTTTTTAAAAAAAATAAATAACAAATCAGCCAAAAAAAACTGGAAAGCCCCCTTTGGACTAAATGTTCTGAGTTTTTTAAAACTGGGGGACTAAATGTCCGAGTTTTAAAATAGGGGGACCAAATGTCTGAATTTTTGAAAATAGGGGGACCAAAACTATAATTTAGCCTAATTATTTTATTAAGTGCCCAAGTTATAATTATATGATTTAAGAAAAGAAATATAATGTAGAAGACCAAGTCAAGCTACAATCCACCTTCCTACATTTATGGGAAGTGGGCATGAGGGGTTGACTGAGTCAAAGGATCTTGCTATAGGAGCAAGTATACAATGCACGTGGACAGTTTTTGACGTTGGAACGGTTGAAGAGAACGTGGAGAAGCGTCGTGGAAGTAGGAGCGAAGATATTTTGACCCACTACCGGTGCTAGTGGAAGAATGGAACGTGCTTCCTAGTTTTTAGGGCCTAGATATAATGTAGTACGTACGTTGATCTTGATTAATCTAACAGAGAGCAGTTGTAGGCTTGAGTAATGACTGACGAAAGGCTCGTGTATATATATATAGTAGCACTTGTACAGTTCAAAAACACACATCAATCAACACTTAAGTCTTTACTTTACTTTATCTTTCCTTTATCGCTTTCTCTTTTATTTTTATGCGTTCTTAGTTTAGCTTTCTCAACGTAATCGCTTGATCAACAAAGGGATCACTGTTAGGGGTGCGAGTTAGCCAAAGTAATGCCTAGTTAACTGAGGAAATATCTAATCGGCTAATTAAACGGCTAATCGGCCAAGCACCAAATATTCGCACGGTAGCCCACTCTTAATTCAGAGAAAAAATTATGTGCATCAACATCTGATAAATTGCCATGAGAAAAGGTTGAGTGAAATTTAACACAACATTCTTTCAACTCATTCTCATCCAATGCCTTTAACTTTTGTGAATCATATAAAAATCCAAAGAACTCCTCAATCTTTATTTTATTATTTGACACATTCACACAACAAATTATAAGAGTAATTTGTTCTTGATGTCTCACATCAAGGGTACAATTAAGAATTATCGAAAAATATTTTTCCTCTTTAATGATCTTAATGACTGGCCTTCTAACACTTTGTGACAAAAGAAAAAAATATATAATGGTAATGAATTTCATGATCCTGAATGTGTCTCACATGATCTTGCATTATCAAATCAAATTCCGCAATCATTTCAATCAATCCAAAAATATTGCCATTACTATCTTAATATAATTTTTCATTGGATCCTCGAAAGGTAACATTATTTTTAGCAAGAGATTTCACAACTGAAAATATTCTATCTAAAACTTGTCTCCAACGCTCTTATTATCAATTCTTTCAAAGTATTCATATTAGTCATATGCTTGACACTATTCTCATGTTGTTTGAGTCTTTGGCTAATATGCTTTCAATCACTTAAGCCCTCATTTGCTAGAAAAATCAAGTTTCTAAAAAAGATTTAAACAACATACAACAAAAATGATATACTTTGTCAACATATTTGCAATAAACTAACCATTTCCGATCACTAATCTCACCATTGCCTAATTTTCTTGAATATACTCATGAAAAATGCCTAAAATATTTGGCTAAGGGAATGTTATGATTCACTTCTCTAGTAGGCCCCTTTTCAACTAGAATATCCTTAAATTTGTTATCAAGATTCTCCTAGTTTCTTGGTTCATAAATATCAAAAGGAGAATTTTCTTGTTCATTAGGAACATCATTAGGTGCAAAACCCACTCAATAAGAAACTTAGTTGTTAGATTATTGTTAAATTTTTACAACCAACAAAAAAAAGTATTGAACTTCTTAGTCTTTACTCTAAAGTAATGTTATAATCTCAAATAAACGAAACCTAACATCTCCTAAAACAAGTTGAATAGAAATTGAATACCAGAAAATTGAGGAAGTAGCATAGAAATCAATAAATTGGTGAATATTTTTTTTATGTTAGATTTTAAGATTTTCAAAAGCTTTTGATATGTGGAAGCTATTAGGTGGCTTAATGAGCTCGGAGTCCAGTGAGTTACCATTGAACTGGATTGTTTACAATTGTTAACGGTATCAACGGAAACCATCTCATAACTACAAAAGTAGGATCTATTATTTAGAGTTGCAGATCTATGCTATCTACTTTTCAAAACTATAGGTTTAGTTTTACTAGGAGACAAGCCAATGTTGTTGCTCATACTCTTTCTAGGGCATCAATACCTTATGCTTGTTCCACAATTTTTGATTATGTCCCAACCTGTATTCGTGACATTATTTTTATTGAAATGAAGTAGTTTGGTTTCCGTAAAAAAAATATTTTGATAAAAACTTTCATGCCATTATAAAAAAAAAAAACATTTCTTCGATAAAAAAAAAGTTGTTTTGACGTGTTCGATAAAAAAGTTCGTGTCATATTAATGTAAAAAAAAAAATCAATAGTGTGTTAAGTAAATTTTTCCTAAAAAAAACTTGAATGAAAATTTCCAAATATTTTTTAATATATTTTATTATTTAATAAATTTAATGTAAAATAATCAAAACATTAATGATGAAAAGAGAATATTTACATGTAACCAAAAAAAGAGAGAATTACTGACATGAATTAGCACAAGTCGTAGATACTTAAGTCCCTTAAACATTTGGTTCAAGATTGTCATGGAGGGTACCTTAGTTTACCAAAAAAACAGAGACAATTTACACATTAATTACAAGGAAATGGAGAGGTCAACCCCTTAAATCATGGTGGGTCCCGCTATTGTCAAATGTATTTTTTTAATGCTTTTATATTTTAATCTTAAGGCAAAATTGATGTTAACTTGAGTGTTTTGTGGTTCTTTAGAGTTTGAAAAAAAATAATTAATTGTTTAAATATGCGAAGTTTGTTCCTTAATTATCCGTTGTGAAAATAAAAGTTAATTTTAAGCAGAGTATTTTGGGATACTTCATGGCTCAATTTTTTTTAACTATTCAAATACACGAAGTTCATTTTTCAATAACTGGTTTGGTGAATGAAATTACTTCCATGACAAAACACGTAAAGTGCTACGCTAAACTGTGTGTGTTGGGGTGTTTTATGATTCAGAAAAAGTTTTAACTATTAAAATACGCAATTTTATTTCCTCATAACCAGTTTGGTGAAAAATAAAATTAGTTTCGTGAAAAAAATACATAAAGTTTGACAAAACACAAAAAGTAACAGTTCAGGGAGCTTAATTAAATTTATCGATTAGAATAAATCAAGTTAGGTCAATTGATTTAAATTTATAAATAAAATTAAAGAGCCGTTTAGTAAGAAAAATGCAAAAAGTATACCCAAAATCACAAATATGCAACAAAAAAAACATACCCAAAAGGAGTAGAGATTCAAAAAAAACTAGGGTCGCGTTTTTTGTACTCCCACCATTTTTTTCCATATTGCCCCTATGAAAATGATTAAACGGATTTATATATTTTTAAGATGAATCTGTTTTGCAAAAAAAATTGGAAACAAATTTATCTATTAAAAAGATAAATCTGTTTTGTAATTTTTCAAAACCACATTTATCTATTTAATAGATAAATCCATTTTGAAAAATTGCAAAACAGATTTATCTATTTAATAGATAAATGCGTTTTGCAATTTACAAAACCGGACTTATCTATTATATAGATAAATCTGTTTTTCAAAATAAAATAGATAAATTTGTTAAAAAATTAAAATGAATTTTATTTAAAAATAAAATAAAATAAAATAGATATGGATATTGATTATCTTTTGGTTCCGTTTAGTGTGTAGATATTCGTTAACACGTGTCGATGTTAGCCTAGGCTAAAAAATCGATTTTTGGGCAACCTACTCCGTCGAAACCACAACCATTAAAATCCCAAACTCTATCGTTTACTATATTTTGTTAATTTTTTTTAATTTTTCATAATCTCCAAAAAATCTAATTTTTTTTGCATAACCTTCTTTTGATTTTATTAGATTTTTAGTAGTGTTTTTATAATTTTTAGATTAGTTTTTATTCTTTAACAAATTTTAAGTAGTGTTTTATAACAATTTTTAAAAATTTAAATAAAATAAATGTTATCTTTTAATACAAAACTGATTTATCATTTTAATAGATAAATCTGGTTTTAAAAAGTTCAAAACGGATTTATCTATTTAAATGATAAATCTGTTTTGTAAAAATTGAATAACGGATTTATCTAATAAGAGATAAATCCGTTATTCAATTTTTACAAAACAAATTTATCTCTTTATTAGATAAATCCTTTTTACAATTTTATGTTAGGATTTATCTAATAAATTGATAAATCCGTTTTGTATTTTTTTGGACTATGAATTTATCATTTAGTTAGATAAATCCGTTTGGCGAAAAAAGCCGGAGTAAAATGGGAAGAAAAAATTTGGTAGGGATATGATGTATAGTGTTTGGGGTACAAAAAAACATGACCCAAAAGCAGTGGCGGACCTATGCCTTACTTAGGCTATATAAAAATATTTTTGCTATATAAAAATATTTTTTTGCTATATACAAATATTTCTATCTATTTATCCCTTATATAAAAATATTTTGAACCCCTTGAATTATAAGTTTGCATTAAAACCCCTAATTTTGCAGCTAATTGCACTCAAATACCTCACACAAACACATAATTAGGCCAATTATGAGTTGTATAATTTATTTATCTAAATAAATTAAAGTTGTTTTTAATTATGGGTCGGGTCAAAATCTTTATACAAATCCATTTAACAACCAAGTTCCAAACCCTAGTTCAGTGAGCGAGAGAAAACGAGGGAGAGCGAGCGAGAGAGGCACAGCTAACGGAAGCAACAAAGATAAGATGGCAACTTCAAGGACAGTGAAAGACGTTTCTTCTCATGAGTTCGTCAACGCTTATGCCTCTCATCTCAATCGACCTGGTTTTCACAACTTCACGTGGAAAATGTTGCCGACCTATTTTTCTCCAAAATAGGGTGTTGGCAATGTCTGCCATTTGAAGTTGTGAAAACTAGGTTACTTTAGTTATTTGTTAGAAGGAAAATGTCAATGAAATTACTCTTTGGATCAGGTATATAAATGCTAACATTGATAAATTATTGTAATGTCTTCTCTATTGGTCCATAAAAAGCTGTTGTGGCAAAATGACAGCACAATATGGTTCATGTTTAGATTATTGGTGCGAATAACTTGGTGTAGGACTTGGGTTTGATGTGTGGGATCACTTTACTGAACAACCCGGTGATGAAAAGTTTGGTAGAAAGGCTTGTTTGTTTGCAAGATTGGTTAAAAAAGTACCTTTACTATCTATTTAATGATGAGGACCCTGAGAAGATCCTTAGATTTGATCTAAGATAAATTTATAACAACATTCTACACATTCTATGCTTTGGAAAATGATGAAATAGTTTTTTCGTCTCGTAGGAAATATGCTTTCAAAAACGTGGAGTTAATCTTGATTACCGAGGAATCTATTACTTCTTTGCAAACTGAGACAAGTTGAAATTGAATAATATATGTTTTATGGTTTGTTTTGGCCTTATAGTTGATAATTATGGATCTTTGATAAGTTTGCAAATTCGAGAATGGCATATTATAATTTGTAACAGATGTGAATGCGACTAACATGAATAAATAGTTTGTAACAGATGCCGTTATGTACCGTGCTACCGATCGTGAGGATCGATATTATGCAGTTGGTAGATATTTTGTCCTTGATTCTATCTTTGTCTTCAGGCTGAGAGGAAAGTCTTGTTCGACCCGGGACGTTCGACCTTGAGAGGCGATGTTGAGGTGTTCGATCTTGAGATGTCCGATCTTGGAGGGCGAGGTTGTACCTGCAATGATACTCCGACGCTCAAGTCAGTATTTGAGAGAATGAGTGTTTGGTTAGAAAAGTGCTTACCATTAATGAGCATTGAATGGGGTATTTATAGAGTTTGGATGTGTTTGTGTTGGCGTTTTTGGGCCGTCCGATCTTGCGGGCTGATCTTGGCCATTGAAGATTGGACTCTCTTGATTATAATTGGGCTTCTCATCAATTGGGCTTTTGGAGAGGGGGTGCAAATAGAAAATACTGTAATTACCATAACAGATGCAAATTCAAGTTTGATGGAAAACCATAATTTTATTGCAACCTGTTTGTAATTCTAATTCTTGTTCACAGTAACTCTTTACCTCACAAATATTGTGACTAAGATTTATGGAAACAATTAGCCAAGATTTATTAGACTGTTTTGCTCTTAAACTTTTACAATGCTTGGTTTGCTCTGAAAGTTTCGCAGTGATTGCCATTTTATATTGTCTCAAAAATAATGAAGTTGAACTAGACATTTTAGCAGATTGTAACCTGTCTAGTTTTGTTAGCAGATTGTAGCATATGCAAGCTATTATACCAGACCAATTTTGACATATATTAGACCCATAAAAAATATCCAATCTAATCCCCCAGCATTAAAATTTACAAATTCATAGACTCCTCCTCTACCACAAGCTAGCTAGTATGACCTAGTGTGGCACAATATATTCTCTATTTACTCGATTAATATACCCCTTACTCCACATTGTTTTCAAAAACAATACATGTTATTCTCAATGTTTAATACTAAGTGTTTGAGTAGGATTGCACATGCTTATGTTCAGTGGCGAAGCCAGAATTTTTCTAGAGTCTGGGCAAGAAAATTTCCCGCCAATTTACATATGACATAATATATACATAATCATAAAGTGTGCTAAATAGGAGAGATGAAATCTAACCTGTCAATAGAGTGCTAAATAAAATTAGGAGGTAAATGCCCTTTCCGAGACTTTTTTCGGGTGAATGTTCGCATAATATCAACATCTTGAAGTGACTTGAATATCTCCCGCTCGGTGTAACATATCATCAAGTCATTGAACCACTCATCGTTGATCTTGTTGCGTAATTTAGACTTGATAATCTTCATTGCTGAAAAAGCTCTTTCAACGGATGCTGTCGACACCGGCAACAGCAGAGCCAACTCAATGAGTTTGTAGACCAATGGAAATACCAACTCAAGTTGCTCTCTTATTGTTCCACGATCATCATCAGAAAAGTCAGCATGATAAATATCAGCAAGACGAGCAAGTTTATCAATATCAAACCTTGAGAAAGAGTTCTTGGGGTCAAGACATGAGAAGCAATTCAGCACATTGTTACTTCCTTCACTAAACCGGTGATCCATCTCCACACATATTTTGTCAATAGCAACATAAAAAATCTCTGCACGATAATGGTGAAGATTAGTGATAGTTCTCCCTTCTTTTCTTGAACGACCCCGAATTGGTATTTCTTCATCCATATTTGGCACCGGAATACCTTTAGCAACACAAAATTCTTGGACAACAAAAAATAAATTATCCCAACCACTATGTAAAAAAAGAAACTATGTAAAAAACAAATAATGATCAACATATAAGGAAACTAAAAAAGAATCAACAATTCTACACAAACTAATGTCTCAATAACTTCAAAGAGTCCAACGCAATAATTTACACAAACTAAAAAAGAATCAACAATTCTATACAAACTAATGTCTCAATAATTTATTTGGAATAAAGAGTAGGGATTAGGAATATACCTCAAATAACTTCAAAGAGTAACATTGAATGTGTGGGTACTTTTCCCTCTTTTTAGAGCAAAAACCCTAACTCCAAAATACTACCCAAAGAGAGGAATGAGTTGGTTTTCCTTAAAATAGAGCTCAAATGTAAATGATTTAAGCTTGGATTGGACTACTTGAAGTGAAAAGAAGAAGAAAAGGAGAGGGAGAGTGTCGTGAGAGAAGAGAGGAAATTGGGGGGGGGGGGGGGGCGGGGTGGGGTTCTGTTTGTCGTGAGAAAAGAGAGGAATGTGTTGTGTTTGCTTAATTGCTTTGTTTATTTTATTTAGGTTTTTATATATATTGGGCTTTTGGGTTTCATTTAGTTTTTGGGTTTTACTTTTTTTTACATTGGGCTGGACCATTCTTTTTTTATTTCACACCCACTGTTTTACTATTTTTGCCTCTGGTTATGACTAAAAATCAGCTATTGGGTTGGGGGCTTTACAAACAAAGTAGAAGTTGAGCCCGGGCGCGTGCCCGGGCTAGATGGGCCCTAAAATCGCCCCTGCTTATGTTGTCTACTTTATTTAGAAGTAAAGATGCCAACAATAAATCAAAAATGCTTTTGGCCAAAACACTAAAAACACCACATTTTCTATATTACTTCATTCATTAATCAAAACCTTGATCATTTTAGAGAAGAGAAGGATCAGCAAAGAATGTGGACAACATACCAGTTGCAGTGGTCTAACAATTGAATAACAAACCAAAATGTAATGGGTGTGAATTGAAATGAATTAAATACCAACCTGACTGCAATGTATCCATGTTAAGACAGATTATATTTACTAAGCCTGAATTAGATTATGAAAATATGAATGAAACCATTTACCTCACATGCTATAAAAATGCTATAAAAATATGAACAATGATGAAGAAAACTTGGAAAGAGAAATTCCAAACTTCTTTGCTAGGTTGGAAGAAGCTTGAGACCCCCTTACATATTCATTAAACCCATTTGTTCTCAGATTCTGAAGCTAACATGGTACCTAAGCTACATCATGCAACCTTATGTTCATATGACTCATGCTTTCCAAGCCACTATTAATTACAAGGCTGTTTTTTTGAACCCCCCTCTTATACCATGTACCTCCCAAAATGACCAAACGAACGAAACTACCCTTAAATCTACAAAATTTTCGGAAATACCTCAAATCCAGATAAATCCGGAAGGATGTTTTTTTGATTTTCCGGAAATATTGCATTTTACGGTATTTCCGGAACACATTTTACATTCCGGAAATACCGTAAAATGCGATATTTCCGGAAATCACCTAAAATTGCCTATCGAATTTATCATATAATATGGTGTTTCCGGAGTGCAAAAATAAAAAATGAAACATTTATTTGATTAATTAAAAACGCCTTCTACATTGATTTAAAATAACAGATTGCAACAACAAACAAAAAGAAAACATAATAGAAACTACTGAGATGGTGGCGACGGTCCTTCTGGTTTCGACGTATAAATGCAGATAACCCTTCCATTTAAAAATAACATGAATGGCCATCATGGCTTGGACGTGTCTCGCCCCTCGAAACAGACATCATCATCTTCGTTGATGATGATGCCCTGATGATCAATGAGGCCCCACTAGTGCAAAAATGGGATTAGAATTAGACATTTAAAGTCAGGCGCTCAGATGCCTGACTACATAAGTGACGCGGTGGCAAACTTGTAATTAAAAGGCAAAACTCGCGAGTTTTAAAGTCAAGCGGATACACGCCTGACTTCTAAAGTGAACAAATAGGGAAAAAAGTAGACTTTAGAAGTCAGGCGTGTATTCGCCTGACTACATAAGTGACGCGGTGGCAAACTTGTAATTAAGGGTGAAATTATTTGTTTCTATTTTAATACTTTAGAAGTCAAGCAATAGACGCTCGACTTCTAAAGTACTAAAATAGAAAAAAAAAATTCACTTACTTACGCGAACCCTATCTCCACTCTCAGACCCCTTATCACTCTCAGAATCTCACTCACTCTCACAACACGAAGCCTTCTCACTCGCGAACCCTATCTCCACTCTCAGAACGCGAATCCCAGTTTCCTCCCTCTGTTTCCTCTCCCCCAGAACGTGAATCCCACTCACTCTCAGAACGCGAATCCCACTCACTCTTAGAACATGAAGCCTTCTCACGTTTCTTCCCCCGTTTCCTCTCCCTCACGCCGTTCTCACCGTCGCTGTTCTCACCGTCGCCGTTCTCACCGTCGTCGTTCTCAGCGAAGGTCTCTTCCAACACAACGAACATGTATAATACTTCTTCCTTCTCAAAACTCTTCTCTGCTTCTCACAATTGAAAACCCTAATAATTTTCAAACACTGATTTTGCCTTTTTTCTTTGCTATTTCTGGTGCAATCTTGACGCTAAACACACGGATCCTGCACAACGAGGGTAGAACCACTGTACTTGCTCCTTTTCAGTTTCGGTTTTAAGGTTTTGCTACGAACACAAAACCCTAACCTTCTGAATCTTGTTTCTGATTGCAGATCTACGAAGATCTGCTTGTGGAGATCTCCAAACAGGTATAAAACTGCACTTCAGTCTTTTCCTTTAATTTGTTTGAAGATCTGTTGCTGTTTGAGATGATTCTGATCTTGTGTTTTACGTTTCTGGGTTGCTGCATTGAAGAAAATGAAAAGCTTCTTGTATTGTGGGAAAATATGGTACCTTTTTTTTAATTCTACTCTTTGTGTTCGATATTAGCTTCAATTATGTTTTTAAGATGAGTTGGAATGGATTTGGGTTAGGGATTCCATTCCTTATAATGAAAAAAAAAACTATCTGGCTTTGATTTTCAGCATAGTTTGTGATTGTTGTTATTGATTTTGCCGTACCTATTAACATATGAATGTTTACTAGGTACAAATTTTCTTAAAATACTTTTCATTTGTTGTGCAATGTATGTGCCAATTTGCAATGATGATGGTGGGATTGTAATTAGGTAAAATATTTTGGGAAAAATCAATGTGTCTGCACTGGCTTCTCTTGCTATTTTGGCCAGTTCATTATTTGAACTTTGAACTTTGAACTTTGAAGTGTTTAAGGGGAATGGTTCAGTTTTTAATCATATAATTTGGATTTAAGTATAGGTCATTTGAATATGCATGACATTGGGTTTCTTTGATGGAATTTATGATGAGCCATCTTCTCGTATTTTCTTATGTTAGGTACCCGATATGGTGCTAGTTTGCGAAAGCAGATCAAGAAGATGAAAGTTAGTCAACATAGAAAATTCTTCTGTGAGTTTTGTGGAAAGGTATATCTTCCATAATCCATATCTATCAATGTGTCGAAGAATGATAATGAAGTGTTTGGCTACACTGACTCCGAATGGAGTGGAGACAAGAGTGATCGAAAAAGCACAAGTGGGTATGTCTTTATGTATGGATCGACACCCATCTCTTGGTGCTCGAAGAAGCAAAGTATAGTTGCGTTGTCCTCCTGTGAAGCAGAGTATGTAGCTGCTTCCTTTGCAGCATGTCAATCATCATGGCTGAGCATGCTACTGGTCGAAATTGGAGTGCATAGGGTCGAAACAATGAAGTTGTTGATCGACAACAAGTCTGCGATAGATCTCGCAAGGAACCCTGTCGCACATGGTAGGTCGAAGCACATAGAAACCAGATATCACTTCCTGCGTTATCAAGTCAACAATGAGAAGCTGAATCTGGAATATTGCTGTTCGGAGCTTCAGATAGCTGATGCAATGACCAAGCCATTGCAAAAGGGAAGATTCGAAGAATTAAGAACAATGCTTGGGATGATGTCACTCAGCAATGTGAATTAGGAGGGAATATTGAGATATGCCTTGTAATTCTATTGCTTGTAATAATAGTAGGTGTAGTTAGAAACCTAGTTGAAATGGGCCAGTCGAATGGGCTAGTCGAAATTATGGGCCTGGGCCTGTTTCATTGTATATATATACAGACGTCAGTAGCATGTAATTAGTACCCTACTTTTATGAAATTCAGTGCAGCTTTTTACTATTCATTGATATTGCCCTATTCATTCCTCTTGTCCTTTAGCGCCGCCACTTCCTTTTCTTCTCCCTTTCACGTGTTTATCCCCAACAATATTGAAATTAATTATTTTCATACAACCTCAATTAAAATAAAATATCATGAAAGAAATGTGAAATTAAGTTTACACAAATATTGAAAAGTTTAAACCAAAGTTACCATAAAATTATACCAAAAATAGCTATACATGTATCCATCAACCGAACATGTAGTAGTAGTTGTTTCCAACCACACCATCAATTAGAAAAAAAAACAATAGCATTTCACACTAGCAACAACATCCACCTATTAATCGCTGAATATTACACTTCTAGCATTTTTTGCTATAAAATTGTTAATAAATATGTTCGTAATCAAGATTCTTTAAAAAATTATTTTTGATTGAAATCCTGCCAAAACTATTTTATCTACTTACTTTGCGATATTCTAGAACGAAAATAAGATTTCGACAATTTTAATTTTGATAAACTCCTTAAGATTTAAGCAAGATAATCTCAAGTTCTCATCAAAGAATAACCTTAGTCTTTCAATACTAGACAAAAATCCAAAAATCTCCTCATATGTGCTATATTACTCAAATCTTCTATTAAGTTAGTCAATTGCTTGATTTATAATGTACAAAAAATAAGTCTTTATGTACGCGTGTTTATCAATACACAAACAATGCAATTTATTTTAAAATAATGCCCAAAATAATTGAAACTAGTTCAAATAATATAATGAAACAATATAATAATGGGAAATCTAAAATCTGCGACTCACGGTCGGCGATCAATCATGACTATAGATCAAATCATAAGCGGTTGAGATTAAATAAAAAATTCAACGTGATAACTACCCACCTCCTTTTAATCACAACCACCAATATATTGTTATACGGTCCAGATTTCTATATATATATATATATATATATATATATATATATATATATATATATATATATATATATATATATATATATATATATATATATATATATATATATACTAAAAATATTGGTGGCCCAAATTTTTTGAGGCAATGTGCAATCACCTCCCGCACACCACCCTCAAGCACCCCGGTGTATATTTGTCTTTTTCCCTCAATGTCCTTCGTCTAAAATACTTTCTTTATTGTTTCCGGAAAAAAATCAATTCTATATTTGAATCACACGCTATCCTTTCCAAAAAAATTGCATGCCTATGTTTTTAAAACCAACAGAAAAACACTGTGTTACTGTTTGTATTTCTTCATTAAAAATATTTTGAAAAGTTATGACACAGTTTTTTTAGAAAAAAAAAGAAAACATTTATTATTTTCTAATATTATTTCAGTAATTTTAATTTAAATATTGTATAGCACTTTAAATTATATTGTCTATTTGTAATTTTAATCTAGATACTTTATATCTTTTATTTTTTTGTTAATTTAGTAGTTTTGTTGTCTATTTTAACAATTAATTTTAAGTTATTTTCCGTAATGTATATTTCACACCCAAAAGCAATTTTGGTCCGATCTATGCAAACGATATGATTTATTCAAAATCGCTTTTATGTTAATGTATTCAAACAAAAATCAAGTTATGTTCAACTCAATTCTAACAAAATCAATTCTACAGAATCAACTATAGCAAAATCAATTTCGACGTCGCAGAACCAACCATACACTTTATAGGCTTCACGTTTTTTATAAAAAGTCCTATTGGGCCTTTGCACCTGTTAAAAAAAATATTATAAACATTTAAAAAATATATGATCTCACGATCAAAATGAGCAAGGATCCGAGTGGGTGTTTCATAAAAATATCTGGACTTATTTAGAACCTGTTTGATACCACTTTTTTAAAATAATTTTTAGTTTTTTAAAGTTTTGAATGAACAAATTTTTTCATTGTTAAATTTAAAAAAATATATATTTTTGAAACTCAATTCAAACATGCTCTTAATCTCTGGGAATGAAAAATATCATTTTTATCATCAAATATTGGTCAAAATAAGTCTTATAAAATGATTTTAGGAACATTTTATTCGTTCGATCTAGAGACTAGTGTGACTAGTATTTGAATTTTCTAATAGTCAAACTAGTATTTCAATTTCTTGGAGAGTTAATAGGTCTATGTATATTTTGAAAAAGTCTTTTTGAGCCTTTGCTCATAAAATTTTAAAACCCTTAAGTTTTTCAACTTGTGTTTTTTGGGGTCAAAATCCCCAAGCTTTTCAATTTAATCCTAAAAATTAAATTCAAATTTTTCAACTCAGATTTGCTAAAATTTAGTATCCAAATGTCTATATCATTTAAATGGACCCGTGACCTGTTTGTACAACTTACTAAATGGATGGACCCGTGACCTATTAGTAAGACTTAGTAAATGGACCCGCGTGTGACCTCTTCTTTTGTAAGTTGTACAAACAGATCACAGGTCCATTTAGTAAGTTGCCACAACTTTGGTGTAAGACTATGTACAATGAGGGTGTTGAATTTTTTATTCAATAGTTTAATTGGTTTAATGGTGTTGTTGAATAGGGTGTTGAAGTTGAAGTGGATTCATTGTAGTTGAATAAATTCAACGGGTTGAAAGGGTAAATGGTGGGGTCCGCGCGGAAGAGTGGGGGATGCAGTGGCGCGCTCTGATTGGTTGAAGTGGTGGAGGTGAAGTGCATGAGGAGTGGGAGCGCGTGGGAGATCAGGGAAGCAAGAGAGAGAAATAAAAAAGGCTGCGTGTGAGATTCTGATTGGCTGTTGAGATTTTTGAGATTTTTATCTCATCCTAATTATTTGGGGTCAATTATTTTATAGTAAATCAATTTATTTATTTTTTTTTCACCAAAACTCATCATTTTTTCTCTCTATAAATAGAGACTTGGTTCATTTGATTTGGACACAAAAAAATTCGACATTTTTCCTCTAATTTTTCTATTTAGCCTTCTTTCAACTCTTGTTTGTAGCTCTAAACATCTTGTTAGTGAAATGGATCCCAACAATAACCCTTTTAACACTCAAAATTCTACTAATTACCCTTTCAACTACCCAAATCCCAACAACTATAGATTTCCAGATCAATCTTCCAACCAACAAGGTCCCCAAAATATACCAAATTATGGATTTCCTCCAAATTTCATCATGCCTTCATCTAATCCAAATTATCATCCATATTATGGAGCAATGATGTCATATTCATCTCAAGTACCCATTGTTCCGAATGTTGGACTTGATGAATTTCCCGAATTTTCTACACAAATGGCTCTTGGTGGAATGAGCGGTGGTCATGAAGCCACTCCAAATGCAGAGAATTCAACTCCTGCTCGCCGGAAAAGCCCCAAATGGACCACTGAGCAAAATTTGGTTCTAATTAGTGGGTGGATTAAATATGGAACAGACAGTGTTGTTGGGAGAAACCAAAAAAGTGATTCATACTGGGGTAAAATTGCTGATTACTGTAATGACCATTGCTCATTTGATCCTCCCCGTGATGGAGTTGCATGCAGAAATCATTACAACTACATGAACAAAATACTTAATAAATGGATTGCGCATATGATAACGCTAAGCGTATGCAACAAAGAGGGTGGTCGGAGAATGATGTCTTGGCAAAAGCGCATGAATTATATTCAAGTGCTAATGGTGGACGTTTCAATTTAATGTCAGAATGGCTCGCTGTCCGTGATCAACCACGTTATGGTAGTCAAATAGGAGGAAATACTGGCTCTGAAAGTAGTGGATCTAAGAGAGCCCGCGAGAGTGATGCAAGTGATTCCAACTCCGTAGGATCTAATGCTCGCCCAATGGGGAGGGATGCTGCTAAAAAAAGGGTAAGAAGAAAGGCAAGGGCGCAGCCTTGGAATCTGTGAACACCCAATTTTAACCGGTGCATTTTTTACTTTTTCAAAAATTCACAAAAATACGTTTTTCGCGTATATTTGATTCCTAATCCCTCGAATAGGTCATTTTGCGCTAATTTACTAAGTTTGCGTTATTATTACTTTTTTTAGTGGTTAAACTTAAATTAAAAAAATATATGCTAATTCAAAAAATTACAAAGTAAATTTAATTTATTTTTCTTGTTGCAATATCTTTAATTAAAAAACGAAAATAAAAAAATAAAATAGATATGAAATAATACAAATTACAAAATAAAATAAAAAAAGGGAAGTGCAATAATAAAAATTATTATTACAAAAAAAGTAGTCGCTTTTTGGGTATTTTCGGGGGTTGTTTTTTCTACTTTTGCGAAGGAAATTTCTCTCTCCTCAGACCTCGTTTCGACGATCCGAACGGTAAAAGTGAAGAGGGATGTCTCACGAACCTGGTGTCCAAAAAACGAAGATGATCCAACGGTTAACGAATCCGGAATCGCACCTTTACGGTGAGAGGTTTGAGAAAAACGGACCAAAAACTGCAGCTATTGCGAAGGCGATTTCTCTCTCCTCAGACCTCGTTTTGACGATCCAAACGGCGAAAGTGAAGATATATGTCTCACGAACCTACTGTCAAAAAACAAAGACGATCCAACGGTTAACGAATCCGGAATCGCGCTTTTACGGTGACAGGTTTGAGAAAAACGGGAATTGTGTTCTCTAAGTGGGAATTGTTTTCTCTATCTTGTTTTAGTCCCACATTGCTTGCAAGAAACAACAACCCTATAGAAATTGACTATAAAAGAGGTTGAGAGGTGAAGGTTTGGAAAGGGGGAGTCATTGGCAGATTAAGTGATCTTTTGGGCTAGCCTTTGCGGTCCAGACACTAAAAATCTGTCTTTGATTATTTTGTAATTTTTTTTTTTGAATCGGTTTTTCGGTTCTCAAAGCAGTCCGGTTCGCAGTTGACCTGGTCTCTGCTCGGTCCGGTCCGGCGTTCATCGCGTTCATTAGCTTGAGTCCGGTTCGCAGTTGACCTGGTCTCTGCTCGGTCTGGTTCGGCGTTCATCGCGTTCATTAGCCCGAGGTTAGTTTTGTATTTATTTATTTATATCTATTTGTTTATTTATTTATTTATTTATGTACATATTTATTGATTTATTGATTATTTATTTATTTCTTTAGTTTTTTTTTTTATATCTTTATTTTATGCTTGATATAAACCCTAGGGTAGAAGACTATTATTTTCTGTATATGTGTTTGTTTGTTTTGCAACTAGGGGGTATATTTAATATTTTGCTCCTACACACACTCCACTATCACACTTCTGCACACACGTGAGAATAGTCCTGTACCCGGACTGGAGAATAACCTAAGTTAGAACGAGACTGCGTAGTGATGGCCTACTGGATGTGCGTCCTGTTGGGTGGTCACGAAAGTCTCACTTAGAGTTTGGTCCCTCTTGAGAATGCTGGCACTCCTAATAGCTTGCCTATTGTTGTTGATCAGTGTTCTTAATTGGGGTCGTTGGCTCTAGGAACCTTATTTAGGACTCTATAGAGCTACCTTTTGAGAGGTTCACTTGATAGAAAAAGCCTTAGATCTATTCCCAAAGGGACCCCTCTAGGACACAAAGGAGCTTAATACTTTTGCATTCAAGCAAACAATAATACAACTCCCTTTTTGCAAACTGCACCCCATTTTACTATTGCACCCTCTGTTTTCGTTTTTATTATTTCCTTTTACAAAAAACCTATAAAAATAAATAGATAAATATTTCATTTTCAAAAAAATATAAATAGGGGACTAAATCGACTGTACAGTCGGGTTAGTCAGCTTTTTACGTTATTAATGAACCGTTACGGATCATGTCCTAAAATCCCTATTTAAAACAAACAATTTCTAAATCAAAATAAACACAAACATATTTTTTCCATAAATCAAAAAATCCATTTTTCGAAAATAGGAGACTAAGCCGACTGTACAGACGGGTTAGTCAGCATTCTAGGATAAATGAACCGTACGGTTCAAGATTCCTAAAATCCCTATTCAAATAAAATCAAACCAACACACATAAAATCATTTTCCAAAACTCCAAAAACTCCATTTTTATAAAATAGGGGACTAAGTCGACTGTACAGACGGGTCAGTCAGCGTTCTAGGATGGATGAGCTGTACAGCTCAATAATCCTAAAACCCCTATATTAAAAAATACCAACCAACAAAATTTTTCAGGAAGAACTACGTAACTTTTGAGTTCCTCATTGCACCGGAGGATACGTAGGAGCGGGGCTTCCCCGTCAAGTCAAAATTAAACTTTTCTAAATTAGCCCTTCTTATTCTCTACAATTTTATTTTTGGGTAAAACAAATAAATTCGTAATTTATATTTGCACAATCAGATTTAGGGTAACTGTCTTAGGACGGATGTACTAGGGGTGTAGTGGAATTAAGTTTTCGCCCTTCCCTATGCATAACCGACTCCCGAATCCAACCTGGTTTACGCAGACCATTAATTTTAAGGTAGGTTTTTCTCAATTTTCCCTATTTAATAAATTGGGTGGCGACTCCCTGAAATATCGATTTTTGGGCCGTCTACGTCGGGATCCCGGTCACGACAGAATCGGTCAATGAAGAGTGGAATGAATTCAAACAATTTAAGGAGCAAGAGTTGGAACGATTGGAGAAATACTCCAAGAGTGAACTTCTTTGTGAATCAACGTCCGTATAATATGGCATACTATCTTGCTGACGGTATCTACCCTTCTTATCCGACTTTCGTCAAATCAATTAGACTTCCTCAAAGTGAACCAGATAAGTTATTTGCAAAATATCAAGAGGGATGTCGAAAGGACATCGAACGTGCATTTCGGGTGTTGCAGGCGCGATTTAAAATCATTCGCGAACCAGCCCATTTGTGGGACATAGCCGATTTGGCTCTCATCATGAGGTCATGTATCATATTGCATAATATGATTGTTGAGGATGAACGAGATACATATGCTCAACATTGGACAGATTATGATCAATCTGAGGCAAGTGGGTCTAGTACACCGGAGCCATTCTCAACCGAGGTGCTACCTGCATTTGCGAATCATGTGCGTGCTAGATCTGTGATGCGTGATTCAAATGTACATCACGAATTGCAAGCAGATCTAGTCAAACACATATGGGCAAAGTTCGGAATGTTTCGTGATTAAATAGATTGTTTCTAAGTCGAGTCTATTGTACTAATTAAGTTATGTGTGTTTCGTTTATGTGTGTTGTGTGCTTAGTGTATTGTATTGCATTTTAAGTTTTTTGAAATTTTAATTGTTTTAATAATGACTATCCCTATATCTCGTCTTTATTACTTGCAAGAAAAATATTAATTAAGAATATAAAATTAGAAAAATAAATTATTAAGTTAAAAAAAAAATTAAAATTACTTATTTAACTGTTAATTATTTTAATTTAATTTCAATCGATAATTTTTATTAATATGTAATCACAAAAACAAAAACATAAAAGAAAATAAGAATATGAAATAAAAGTGGTGGGGTAGGGTGTTGAATTTTATTAAACAAAACCATTGTAGTGAGTAAAAGTTGAATGAGTGTTGAATTATTAGGTGGAAGAGAGAGAAGATGATGTGGAGTGTTAAAAAGTGAAAAGTAGGGTGTTGAATTTAGGAACCATTGTAGATAGTCTAAGACTATTTACAATGGGGTAGTTGAAAAATTTATTAAGTAGTTGAATAGGTGTAATGGGGGTGTTGAATGGGTAGTTGAAAGGGATGTGGATTATTTGGTGTTGAATTTATTCAACATATTGAATGCTGAAACAGTGGGGTCCGCGCGAAAAACATGGCGAATTCTGATTGACTGCTGTGATTTTTGACATTTTTATCTCATCCTAATTATTTGGGGTCAATTATTTCATAGTAAATCATTTTTTTAAAAAAAAATTTTCCACCAAAATTCATCATTTTTTTTTGTCTACAAATAGAGACTTGGTTCATTTGATTTGGGCACAGAAAAAAAAGTCGACTATTTTTCTCTAATTTTTCTATATAGCCTCCAATAAACTCTTGTTTGTAGATCTAAACATCTTTTTAGTGAAATGGATCTCAACAATAACCCTTTTAACACCCAATATTCTATTAATTACCCTTTCTATTAATATGTAATCACGAAAAAAAACATAAAAGAAATGAAGAATATGAAATAAAAGTGGTGGGGTAGGTTGTTGAATTTTATTAAACAAAACCATTGTAGTGAATAAAAGTTGAATGAGTGTTGAATTATTAGGTGGAAGAGAGAAAAGATGATGTGGAGTGTTAAAAAGTGAAAAAAGAGGGGGTTGAAACATGAAGAGTGTTGAAACCATTGTAGATAGTCTAAGTGGCGTGTCTGCTCTAAAACCAACATATCAAAATAATGTAGTACAAAAGAAAAAGTAATAAAATGAGCTTCTCCTTATCCAAATTACAAAAAAAAAAAGAAAAAACGAAAATTACAAATTACAAAAAAATGTACAGAAAAATTACACAAAATAAAGTATCCTCCAAAAGTAAAAAAGAAATTAGTGGTGAAGATGAGCATCTTCTATTTTGGGCTAAAAGTTCATGGACACTTTAATCATGCTTTTGCAAAATTTCACAAAGAAAGCACTTTCTAACACGTGGTGTCTCTCTTTAACCTGCAAATATCAAACAAGAATATGTGCAGAAGTCAGTAAACAAACACAGACAAAGCAGGCAGGATCATGAATATAGATATTAAAAGTTTTCTCACTTGATACATCTGATATATATATATATATATATATATATATATATATATATATATATATATGTAAAGGAGACCCCAATGGATCGAGCCTCCACAATGATTCTCAAGATTTTAAACTATTAAAATATTTATTTATTATTTGCACTTAAATGAGACTTTAACTTTTAATTAAACCACATAATTGTCACTATTATATTATTCTTTTAATTGCTTATTATTTAACATTTTTTATATAGGTAGGAAAATCATATTTTCTTATAGAAATATAGAAATTGAAAATAACAATTGCCAAGATACTATAATATAAGTATAAATCCTATTTAAAATAAGTATCTATATTTTAATAAATTATATCTATATTATTTTTAAAATTTGTAAAATTTCAAATATAGGAATAAAAATATTTACGAATTAATGTTTTTTGATGAACTCAGATTATTACAACATGCATGTATTTGTCTTTTCTTGATTCGTAACATTTTGTTAGGTAACTCAAATTCTAAGAAGAGAAAAATCCATATTTGAAGTTATATAATTTTTTGACAAATAAATTATAGTATTATCCAAATTGATACAAAATTAATTAAAAATATAATAGTGGATGTTTGAATTTCTATTTCCTTTTAACTATAAATAATTTTCTTAAACTATTAAAAATATATTATTACCATTTTTAACCAAAATAATATTATTCTTTTTAAAGAAAAAACAAAATAATTTTATTACTTGATTTGTATTTATGTTGCAACGGTTATGGAATTGAAAGGTTTCTAACTTTGAATTTATTTTCTTTAAAATTTAACTATTAAAATGTACGTTTTAATGAAATCTAATAATTGTCACTACCTTATTAAATGATACTCATAGTGGAATATCATTTAACTATGTTTATATTTTTATGAAAATGATATTTTCTAATTTCTGATGGAAAAAATGAAATAATAATTACAATTAACAATATATTTATAATATAATATAATATATGTTTCATTAAATTTAATCTAAAACTATCTTTAAAATATAAAATAGTTAGTGGACTATTAAAATTAAATTTAGTTTAACGGTTATTCATTATTTTACATTATATGAATTTTTTTTAAAAATCTGAATCATTTCTTTAATTGCTAATAAACTCAGAAATTAGTATGAAATGAGTAGAAGATGTAGAGTTGTTTTCTTTCCATTTTTTAAAGCATAAATCTCAACATAGTTTTTGATAGTATATATTTTTTACAAAAGAAATTATACGATTATAAGAATTGGTAAAAATCTAAATTTAGTTAAAAAAATATATTTACTAATTATAATTATTTGGATTAATTCGAAATATTCCAATACAAATATATTTCTTTTTTAATTAAAAGTAATATATAGATGACTTTTAAAATTCTTTTTAATGTAACAATTATACATTGAAAAGGAGAAGTTTTACATTCATATGAATTATCCCTTTAATTGATAGTAAACTCATGAGTTAGTAGAATATGAGTGGAAGATGTAGAGTTTTAGTCAACTATAGCAAGAATTGACTATTTAAACAAGACATTTTTGGATGGTGAGGGGATTGGTTTTGACAAGAAAATTCATAATGAAAAATATGAAGTAGAAGAAAGGAGTGAGTTTTGCAAGAAGAGGTGGAATGCACAAAAAGGGGTAAAGGGTTTCATGTTATTGACAATTTTGAAGTAGGCAAAGAGGCAAGAAGATAAATTTGGATCAATTAGTGAATGAGGCAATGGAGACAACATTTATTTGTAAAGTTATAGGCATTGAGAAATCATGTATATTTTAATATTATTATTGAGAAAAATGTTTAATTTTATTTTCTTCGTTTCTACTATATAGATCAGGTTTATTTGTTCCTACCCTTTTATGTAGCGTAATGACTTTGTTACTTTATAAGTTTGTTTCAATTGGTTTTTCAATTTTCTTGCATGAGGATTAGTCTTCAATATGTGATTCTTGGATCATGTTGTGTGTCTCATGCTTCTCATGGAGACTTAATTGTAAGTGATCAAATTACTTGGAGGATTATTTTTCTATTTGTGATTTTTGTCTATTTTTCTTTAAAAACATCTCTCTCTCTCTCTCTCTCTCTCTCTCTCTCTCTCTCTCTCTCTCTCTCTCTCTCTCTCTCTCTCTATATATATATATATATATATATATATAAATATATAGCATAGTTTTTGGAATTATATACTTTGTTACTAATAAATTATATTATTGGAATTTGTAAAAATTTAAATAAGTTGGACAAATATATTTACTAATTATAATATTTTATTATATGAATTAAAAATATTACAATACAATATAAGTTTTTTTTGAGATAAAAAATAATAATTAGTTGACCTTTAAAATTCTTTTTTATGTAACAATTATACATTGAAGGGGAGGGGTTTCACATTCACAAAAAAGAAAAAGGGCTGCACAATTTTGGATCAGTAGTGAATAATGCAACAGAGCCACAATTTTTTGTAAAGTTGTAGGTATTGAGAAATTGTGTATATTTTAATATTATTCTTTCAAGTTATAAGCATTGAAAAATAATGAATTGGAATTTTCATTTCATTAGAAAAAATAAAAATAAAGATTTTTTTATTTTCCTATTATAACTTTGAATTAAATAAATTTATTTCGATAAATAATTAAATAATATTTTTTTAATTAAAATTTTATTTTAAATTTAATTTATAGTTTTATTAATTGGTGATAAAGATCAAAGAAAGAAAATAATAAAGATGATTATATTTTTGTTTTCTATGATATATGTTTTGCCATACTCATCTGCATATATTTTTAAAATTTATGCCCATCAATTAAACATATTAAAAAGAGAATACACTATATAATATTTTTTGCTTAAAATAAATAACTTTTGAATATTAAAAAAATTAAACAATATATTTATGTTATACTATATTTTTAGAATACATAATGTATTTTGTGAAAAAAAACAATACATAATGTATATGACTAAAATTATATATCTTTATATAAAAATTCCATAAAATTTTAAAACGATATTATACAACAACTCGTGCAACGCACGGGCATTCCCCTAGTATATATATATTACAAACCCTTCTACATTTCAACATTTAATGAATCCGAGAGGTTCATCAGTTGAGCTGGAGCTAGAATGGATGTATGTTTATTATGTGATGCACTATTATTTTTAGGGATGTCAAAACGGGCGGCCCGGCCCGGCCCGGCCCGTTAAGACGAATGCCCGCGAAAAAATGGGCGGCCCGGCCCGGCCCGTTTACAGCATGCGGGCTAAAAATTCATGCCCTGCCCGCGAAGTGGCGGGCTGGCGGGCCAGCGGGCTAGCGGGCTGGCGGGCTGGCCCGTCAATTAACACTGAATTTTAAAAAAAAAAAAAAAACGCAAACGGGCCGTTTGGCCCGCCACAGTATTTAGCCCGCGGGCAGGCAGGCGAAGCGGGCCGGGCAACGCGGGCTGGCGGGCATCAAAACCTTAGCCCTGCCCGCCTTTTTTTGGCGGGCCAACGGGCCGGCCCGGCGGGCCAAGCCCGTTTTGACATCCCTAATTATTTTGCTAATTATTTATTATTTATGCTATATAGTATACCGCTAGTGCAACTTAAAATCCACCGAGCCTATATAGTAGAGCCTAAAGGGTAAGAGTAGATACAAAATAGAGAACAAAAATTGAGAGAAAGATAGAGCAGAGCAGCGCTTCTCTCTCTCTGTCTCTCTTGCTCGATCTCTTCTCTCCCGATCAACTCAACCTATTCTCATGTTCCACCACCACCTTGCCTCTTCTTTTCCACCACCACTCTTCTCTTCTCTGTACACCATCTTGCCTTCTCCTCTCTCAATCTCCACCTCCGTATACCTTCACCCCTCTCAATATCTCCACCACCGACCACACCGTCCACCACCACCACCACCACTGTGCCTTCTCCGTGTTCTCTCTGTAAACAACAATAGGTATTTTTACTGACTGAGATTGTCACTTGTTTATTTCATCATCTATTTAAAAGACATTGCTATTTGTTACTGACCCTAAACTTCCTAATTTCAGGAAGGGGTTGAAATCAAGCAACTGGATTCGGATTTTGGATTTTGAGACTACAAACCACCAAAACCAGAAAACAAAGGTATTGTTAATTTTAGGGTTTATTTTTAGTTTATTATTACCAATTTAAATTTCTATATCAAAATTTGTGTCCATTTAAGAACTTGGGTTCAGAATTTGTTTACTTTAATTTTAGAATATTTGTTCAAAATTTGTATATTTCAATATCTGTCTTAGCATGCTCATTCACTATTACTTGTAACTTTTTTAAAGTTGCGTTCAGAATGTTTATTTCATTTAAGAATATGTGTTCAATTTTTGTTTGTAGCTTAGTTCTCTCTCTATTCGTGCCCATGTTACTTGTTTTCCAGCCTTATGAGTTTGTGAAAATGCTTGGTTTGGGTAACAGTCTGAAATTCAGTTGTTCATTTTGAAAGTATGAACAAAAGCCAAAAAGTTTGATAAAATTAAAACTTAAGACTTTAATTAGATGTAAAGACTTAAAGAATTAAGATTTTAAGTCTTTAGCAAACCAAAGCCTTAAAACATGACATCTTTAATTAATCATGTAAATACTTTAAGACTTTAAGAGTTTATGAAGTCCTTTTTTCGTAAATTGAATGTATGCAATGCGTCTCATTTTAATTTAATATGTGCTTGCAGGTTAGGACAATATATGAAATGAAGGGAGATGAAGTTGAGGTTGTGGCCATCTCGAATTGGGAAAACAATATATACTTGCATTTGTTTGTAGTTGCTTTCTCTTTCATTGTTAGGTAGGTGTAGGTATACTTATAGCCTTACAACTAATTGACAAGTTTTCATTCTTTCATTTATAGAAAATTGATTTGCCACTTGCCTGATTTACTAGAAAATTGTATGCTCAACAACAAAAAAAAATCTTCGGTATTGGGTCGGGCGGACCATTTGCTCCTCCAATTTTGGACGCCGAGTATCGGTTAGATATGTCTATCGACGAAGCTTCTATCTTAGCTCGAGGAAGCATTTGTCATGTTGCTCGTAATGATTGGCGTACTGGCGGATCTATTAACGGTGAATTTTGGTTTGGCAGAAACAGGGGAGAGTGGAGACACATTTAGTTGCTCGAATTTACAAATAGATAGTCTTTTGGTGCCTCTTATAAGCCAATGATTAAAATGTATAATTTGATAAGTTTGTCATTGGATAAACAACTCAATTTTCTAGCAGTAGTCGATTTAGATTCTTATAATTTGCTTTAACTTTACTAAAGATATCTCTGCTATTTGAAATATGTTCCATATTTGTTGAAGTGTTGTTTGTATAGGAGATTGTAGTACTGGTGATCAATTTTTACTAAACTATATGGTTTCTAATAGTTACTTATAGTTTTTTCCGATGAATATTCATCTTAGTTGAGTAGGTCTCTATATCTCTGTCGTCATCCTTCATAACTGAAATTCTCTTGTTAACATTTTTAATCTTTAACATTTTATGAAGAAAAAAAGCAGTATTTCTATCCTAAAATTATGCAGTTAACTATAGATTTCTCCTTATACTATCTATTTGTAATAGTAATTTAGATACTTTATATCTTATACTTTTGTGTTAATTTAGTGGTTTTGTTGTCTATTTTAAAAATTTTATTTTATCGTATAATGTTATTGCCGGTTATGGTAATTTCACACCCAAAAGCAATTTTGGTCCAATCTATCCAACCAGCATGATTTAGGCTCTGTTTGGAAAGTCTAGCGGATAGCAAAATTTGATTAGTAGATGGTGAATAGGCGTGTTTGGTAAACACTAATGTTTAGCGTTTTTTAAGTAGCGTTTTTTGAAACACTGGCGGATAGTGTATAGCGTTTCACTTTTTTTGGTCATTTTTAAATTCCTTCTCTATTCTCTTTAAATTAAACTAAACAATCTTAAATCTTTATTTCTTTGTCATTTTACATTAATTAGTTAGTTTAACTGCTAGTTTTACCAAACACATGATTTTCTATCCACTAGCTTATCAGTTATCTACTATCCACTCATTCGCTATCTGCTAACTGATCTGCTATCCGCTATGTTTTACCAAGTAGAACCTTAATTAAAACCACTTTTACGTTAATTTATCCAAACAGAAATCAAGTTATATATACTCAACTCAATTTTAACAAACTCAATTATAGCAAGATCAATTTTCGTTGTCGCAGAACCAAACATACACTAAATAGGCTCCACGTTTTTTGTAAAAAAATCTTTTGGGGCCTTTGCTCCATTTATAAAAATATTATAAGCGTTTAAAAAATATATGATCTCACGATCAAAATTGATGTTTTACAAAACTACCGGGACTTATTTAATCTGTGAGAAATGAAAAATATCATTTTAGTCATTAAATATTGGTCAGAATAGTTTTTTAAAATAATATTATGAACATTTTAGTCCTAGAAACTAGTGTAACTAATATTTGAATTTTCTAATAACCAAATTATTATATCAATTTCGTAGAGAATAAATTGGTCTCTATACTTTTTTGAAAAAGTCTTCTCGGGTCTTTGCTCCTAAAATTTCAAAATCCTTAAGTTTTTCAATTTGTGTTTTTAAGGTCAAAATCCTTAAGCTTTTCAATGTGTGTTTTTGCGGGGACTAAATTGAAATTAGTCCTATTTGAAATTAGTCCTATTTGGAGAAATGAAAAATATTTGTAAGCCTAAAAATTAAGTTTTATTCAAACTTTTTAACTCAGATTTAGTAAAATTAAGTAACAGATAATACTCAAATTTAGTATCCAAATGTCTATATCATTGAAATGGGTGAATGTAAATAATATTATATTATGTGGCTAAATAGATAATTATAAATATAAATTGGTCATATTTTTTTAATCCTAAACATAACCACAATAAAATTAGTGGATGGAAACAAAGCAACAGGCCCACAACCACAGTACATGACTACTGTAACCTTTATCAGTCAACCACAAAAGACAAATAGGTCATGAGTCCATGTGCCTGTGCAAAACAAACTTATACTAAAATTGGTAAGTAGGAGTAGTTGGATTAAGGGGAAGCATACCAGATTGCTCGTAACAGGTATAGTTGGAGAATCTTCTATTTTGGACTAAAAGTTCACAGGCACTTTAATCATACTCTTGCAAATTTTCACAAATAAAGCACTCTCTAACATATGGTGTCTCTCTTTACTCAGTTAGCAAGAAAACAAAAGTGAAGAAAAATAGAAAAGAAGCACCATCATAGTGATTTGTGGTACTCTCAATTGAAAAAAATTACTATATGAAAAAATATATGTTTTTTATAATTTATGCTTCAATTATAGTAGAAAATATTTAATAATAAGACTTTTATTATGTTTAAGTTTTAAGTTTAAATTATCTGCACTAATGTTCTTTCTTCCTTTCATGATTAATCTTTTTTTTGACAGTTCATGATTAATCTTATAAGGTGCTACATTTTGGTTTTTCACATATTCATTTCACTACATGGTTTGCTATGCAGAAGAACTTAATGAGGTAAACTTAAGTTTTGTGAAGGGCATATGAAGTCCACAATGGTTTCAATATTAATGTTTAAGTATTGAAATTAGAAAAACTGACTTGCCATCTACAATTGTCCTTCACGGTGAAACAAAACAATATTATACATCTTAAGTCTGATAGGTTGTACGGAGACGAGGATTGATTCTGATAGAATTAATTTTAGTTAAAAAGGAGTTAAATGTGACATGATTTTTGCTTGGATATTTTTACTGAAAACGATTTTTTTATAATTGTTGTTTGGATAAATTGGGATAGAATTATTTTTAAGTGTGAAATTACCAAAATGTCTCTCAATTTAAAATTACATTAGAAACTTAAATTTGATAAAATAGAGAATAAAAATCTTAAACAAGCATGTAAAATATCTAAATTAAAATTACAATTAGAGAATATAATTTAAATTGCGATGCAACTTAATAAAGGACAATTTTGGAAGATGCAAATACAGTAAATGGCAGTTATGGAATTAAAATGAAGTGAAAAATAAGGGTAAACGGTCATTATGGTCCCTGAATATGTGAAACATTGTCATTATAGTCTCTTAATGTATCAAAATTGTTAACACATCCTCAAGTGTCTCTTTAATGAGTTATTTTGGTCCTCAAATGTGTTTTTGCTAGTCATTTTGATCCTCAAATGTGTTTTTTTGTTGGTGAGTTTAGTCCCAGAAACTACTAAAAAGGTTGTATTTGCAATTTTGATGTATTCAGAGACATAATAACACCGCATTACACATTAAAGACCAAAATGACTATTTACCCGAAAAATAATTATAAATATGAAAGATAAAAATTAGAATATAATTTAAATATCTATAATATAAACAGATTCCACACAGTCTCCCCCTTCAATGTTGGTTTCGTATATCCAAAAAATGCTTCTTAATTTTACGTCTACTCGTTTCACAATACATATCGTTTTTTAAGAATTGTTTTGTTTCATCTTACTTGTCGTTTTCCATCAAAAGTATTGTAGGGTAACAGTAGGAAAAGGATAAATACTTCAATCAAAAGTAACAAAATTTATTAGTTATCTTGGTATTGGTATATGTAAGGCTTAATTACAGTTTTGGTCCCCCTATTATGACCAACTCACGATTTTGGTCCCTAAAGTTTTAATTTGACGATTTTGATCCCCCTATTTTCCCAATTTGTAAAATCAAGGTCCCCCTCTTAATTTGGTCAAAATTAAAACTGAGTTTGACTTTCAATCCTACGTGGTAGTCCACGTAGACTGCCACGTAGGCAGCACTGTTCATCTCCCTCTCTCTCACAGCCCTCTCCTCTCTCTCACAGCCCCCTCCCCCCACCGTGAGCCCCCTCCCCTCCCCCACCGTGACCCCCCTCGTTTTCCCCTCTCTCCTTTCTCTCTCGCCGTTCTCTCTCTCTCGTCGCTCTCCCTCTCTCGCCGTTCAGATCCAGATCGCAGAGGAGGGGTTCACGGAGGTCGCAGAGGTGGTGACTGTGGGTGGTGACGGTGAGGAGGGAGTGGAGGTGCGAAGGGGAAAACGAGGGGGGGTCACGGTGGGGGGAGGGGAGGGGGGTCACGGTGGGGGGAGGGGCTGTGAGAGAGAGGAGAGGGCTGTGAGAGAGAGGGAGATGAACAGTGCTGCCTACGTGGCGGTCTACGTGGACTGCCACGTAGGATTGAAAGTCAAACTCAGTTTTAATTTTGACCAAATTAAGAGGGGGACCTTGATTTTACAAATTGGGAAAATAGGGGGATCAAAATCGTCAAATTAAAACTTTAGGGACCAAAATCGTGAGTTGGTCATAATAGGGGGACCAAAACTGTAATTAAGCCTATATGTAATACACCTAGTTTTCTTTCATTATAATTAAATAAATAATAGCTGTTGTTTATGATTGAGTTTTACATATGTCAAAAAAAAAATATGATTTATCAATCAAAAAAAAAAAAAATATGATTTGAGTTTTACGGTCGAGTATAGACACGTGTGTAATAATAAAACTTAATATAAAATTTATTAAACACTAGTATTTTACCTGTGCATACGCACGGGTGATACTGTATGGTCGGTGTATTGCCATGAAGTCATAATAGTAATTTGGAAGATATTCATAAGTTGTGAACAATGTCCAAAATGTATGATTTGAAATTCAAAGTGGAATATGCATCCCCGTTGACAATCAAAATTACATTGATCCATAATAATTTATTTGGACATTAGAGTAAAAATATGCATCCCCGTTGGCCCTCCCGTTAGCACTCTTGTTGGCGCTCTCGTTATGAAAAAAAATTGGAAAAAAAATTATGAAAAAAATCGTTTTCTTAAAAAAAAAAGTTTAAAAAGAAAAATAATAAAACCTGACACGCGAGTGATACTATATCTGTTATAATTTCGTACGAAATAATGAAATAATAAATACGTTGAAAGTTGCAAAATATAATAAAAAATGGAAAAACTTGATAAAAGGCTATATTTTCAAATTTATTAAAATAGTTGTGTTTGAAAAACTTTAAAAAAGGTCGGTATTTCTTATAATGTTAATAATGGAGTAAAAATGAAGAAAAATGAAAATGAGATTTTAGGTAAAATATGCATCCCCGTTGGCCCTCCCGTTTGCATCCCCGTTGGCCCTCTCGTTGGCCCTCCCGTTGCCACTCCTGTTGGCATTTTACTCATTTTTAGTAATTATAAAGTAATAATTTGGTAATTTTTTGTAGTGGTTAAATTGATTGAGTAGTTTTAATAGAGAGATTAATTTGGTAATTTTAGTAGTTTTAATAGAGAGATCCAGTCAAAAACAAATTAGAGAGATTATAGTAAATAATAAATTTTAGATTATTTAATTATTGAGTATAATATGAATTTAATAATTTAGTTTTTTCATAATTTAGTTTGTTGGAATTATTTTTTAAAAATTTTGTCAAATGTATGGGTTTTTTTGACAATATTTTTTTTGACAAAAGGCTTTTTTTTGACAATTAGTGGTAGTTAAATTGATTGATTTTAGTAGCTTGAGTAAATTAAAAAAATAATAAAAAAAATTATTTTTTTAAAATAGTTGTGTTGGATAATGTCTAAAAAAAGTCGGCACTCCCGTTGACGCTCTCGTTGATGCTCTCGTTGGCACTGTCGTTGGCAGTCCCGTTGGAAAAAATAAGGACGAAAAAAAGACATTTTTTTTTAAAAAAAACACATTTTAAAATATTAATTAAATAATGTTTTTAAAATTATGAATCAAGACTTTTTAAAAAAAAACAGGTTATAAAAAAATTTTAAAAGGTGTTTTAATTTTTTTTAAAATAAAAATACAGTTTTTTTTATAAAAAAATAATTAAAAAAAAAAGAAAACAGTTTTTTTAAAAAAACAGTATTTTGATAAAAAAACACATTTTAAAATATTAATTAAATAATATTTTTAAAATGATGAATAAAAGACTTTTTAAAAAAAAAACAGGATATAAAAAAAAAATTAAAAAGTGTTTTAATTTTTTTTTAAAAATACAGTTTTTTTATATAGAAATAATATAAAAAACAATCATTTTTTTTAAAAACAGTATTCTGAAAAAGTGTTTTATATCCTGAAAAAGCGCTGCAGAAACTGATAAAGCGCTGCAGAAATTGAAAAAGCGTTGTAGAAACTGATAGCACTTTTTCAGAAAAAGCGCTGTAGAAGCTGGGAAAAAGCGCTTCAAAAACTGAAAAAGCGCTGCAGGAATTGATAAAGTGCTGCAAAAAGCCGTTTTTTGTTTTTTGGGGGTAATATGACGAAAATAGCCCTAAATTTGGACAAATGGCAAAATTCTACAATGTCTAATATTGACATTTTGCTAGCACTTGATTTTCATATAATTGTAGTTGATTGTAGTTGATATATTGTAGTTGATATATTGTAGTTGATAGACACATGTGTAATAATAAAATTTAATTCTTTAAAATGTAGGAGTATTTTTATCCATACGACATCAAACAACCACAGCTACCAAGAAGGATTGGTCCAAGTGTTAACTGGACTTGGATCCCACCCCAAGGTCTCGGATTCGAATTTTGGGTGTGGGAAAAACTTTGTTGGGAGGAGAGAACCACACGGGCCGACAAAGCCGGAAACTCGTGGCCAGTCAAGTTCCCCGGCATAAATTAGTCACCGGGGTTTTAGTCTCTCTATTATTACCAGTTTTAGTCTCTCTATTTTGACTTAATTACAGTTTTGGTCTCTCTATTATTACCAACTCAGGTTTTAGTCCCCTAACTTTTTTTCCACGAATTTAGTCATTCTATTTTCCCAATTTCTAAAATTAAGGTCCCCCTCAAATTTAGTCAAACAATTTGCTGATGTGGACCTCACTTAATTGATGTGGCATGCCACACTGGATTGCCAGATAGACTTTTAAATTAAAAAAAATTAATTTTATATGTTAAATTAAAAAACTTCATCTCCTTCGTGGAGACCGAAATGCAATGTGCACCAAAGTAGACGCCCACCTCATCTGTGGCCAACCATGGCCCAGCGCTGCATGGTGCAACACGCACGTACGCTTGCCTGCCCAGCTCGCATTCTCAAGAGTTTTCTTCCCCTTTCTCTGCTGCGCAGAGCAGCTATTGGGAGAGATAGGGTTGCTAATCGAAACTCCCACTTCAAACACAAGAATGAATTCTTTTATTTACTCTTCCTTCAAAGTGAAACAAAAGTGTTTTAACTATGCCGGACAAAAAAAGATAATGACTAACAGAAAATACTATTGAGAAAATTCATCATTTGAGTATCTTGAACCAGATTCAAGTAATTCATCATTTGGGTTTTCACATTGTCAAAAGAATCGTTTAATCATTTTAGAAAACAGATTACAAAGCCAATTTATGTTTGGCATTTCATGTAATTATTATTATTATTGAAGAAAACCAAATTCGGGTAATTGTTATTGAAGAAAACTGATGCAAACAGTTGATGAGAGAGAGAGAGAGAGAGAGATGTTGATATGATTTTTTGGGTTGGTGGGGTTTTGTAAGAAGGAGGAGATGGCGGCGGTGCATGATTCTGGAAAGCGAGTTACGTTGCCGATGAATCGGATTGACTCAATTGAGTTGAAAGGGGTTTGTGACTCGAGTGAGTTGAGGGGTTGGTGTTGTGGTGGATGAGGAAGAAAGGAGATGAAGTTTTTTATTTTAACATATAAAATTAAATTAATATAAAAGTCTATGTGGCAATCCAGTGTGAAATGCCACATGAGGTTCAAGTTAGCAAATTGTTTGACCAAATTTGATGGGGACTTTGATTTTAGAAATTGGAAAAATAGGGGGACTAAATTCGTGAAAAAAAAAAGTTGGGGGATTAAAATCGTGAGTTGGTAATAATAGAGGGACCAAAACTGTAATTAAGCCTAAATTTTTTTAATATCTCATTTATTTTCCCTTGTACTTGCCAGTTATATTTCTTTTGACAAACCCTCATATATTTCAACATTTAATGATTCTGAGATGTCATCAATTGAGTTGGAGACTCTGTGTAAATGCTGTTTACCATATCTCTCTCATTCTTTAGTTTCAATTTGGTCCCTATTTGCCAAGTCATTAAATGAATGACACGTCAGATTTAACAATTAAGATGACACATCAGCAGTTAACTACCAGCGTGGCGTCTGTTAAGTTAGTGAACGGAAAATGACACAAAAAAAAGATGAGGGACCAAAACGAGAAAAAAAATGACCAAAATGAAATCAAAGCCAAAGATAAAGGACCAAAAGTACAATTTAGCCTATTATTTATTATTTACTGGTTATTACTATATCTCTGTTTCTTTATTTTTTTCACTTTTATTAACAAAACAGCTTACTTGTTACTTACCACTTACACCCCTTATTTTCATTCGTGCAAGCCAGCCCATAATGCAACGCTTATTTTGTTTTTATTTATGTAGTGTGTGTATCTGTATGAATGGGCTGTTTGTTTGTTTTGAAACACACAGCTCTCTCCCTACATGTTGATGACCCGTAAATAACTCACTAACATTATCTCACTTTTAACTTCAGCCCATCTTTTGCAACTTCTATATATATGACTGGCCCATTTTTTAATTATTCAATTCCAAAACAACACTTTAATCCAAAATTTTCAGTCTAAATCATGTTCAAAAACATGTTCTTAGTAACGGTCACTTTGAGTATAGTTTGTTTGATCATTGCGAGAATCTCTAACTTTTCAAGTACACGATTAGTAGTGACTACTCTAGGTTTGTCTGTTTGTTCACTTTGAACGTCTTCTAATTTCAAAATACTTCAAGTAATAAAAAACACCAACACACAAATATTTTCTACCCAAGAAATACGTAGCCTTTGATTATCTACCCAGAGATACGTAGGAGCAGAGGGGTCCACCTCTGTCAAGTGCAATAGTAAAAAATCTTTTTTTGAGTCTTTTCTAAAATATTTATTTGTTAGGCAAGTTGGTTTGGCAATTGCATGAAAATTCTGATAAACTCTGGGTGGATGTGGTCAGAAATAAATATTGTGGAACCACTCCTTTCATGGATGTAAAGAAGAAACAAGGCTCTTTCTCTTTTGCATGGTATTCAACTCGCTTGGGAGGACGACCACCGTCACATAGTTTGTTACCAGACTCTCTCCATGCTATTCAGCTTGTGACTTCTCCTCTTAGCCAGTGGCATGTCTATGCGTCTATTATAGCTACAATTCAAGACTTGATGAAGCGGCCTTGGCAGTTTTCCTTGGTTCACACTCTTCGGGAAGGAAACATGTGTCCTGATATTTTGGCAAAGATGGGATCTTCGATTGTTCAACCTTTGCTTATGCTTGAGTTCCCCTCTCCTGACCTCCTTCTTCCTTTGCAGGCAATGCCAGGAGGATAGAGTTTTTGCGTCCCTAGTTCTTTTGTTTCTTTTCCCTTCCCTTACCAAAAAAAAAAACATTTATTTGTTAGTTCTCAATAAAAACACAAAAATAAAAAACTTTGATTTAGTCTTTTTAATTTCTTTTCATTATAAAAGGGAAATAAATATTTTCAAAGTTTGTCTTTTTAATCAGAGGTAACTTTTTTTTTCGATAAGCAATGTTGCATTAATAGGAGCACTAGGGGTGCTCAAAACCACAAATACAATGATGAGATCACAGATTGTTTATACATGAAAGTGCATTATTCCACCATAGTGATGGAATACAACAAGAATTCCTTCCCACCCCATAAATGAACCAGCCCCAAGATAAGAACTTCACCTGGGCCACTATCGAGTCCACATTTGGCTCTACCCCTTTAAAACAAACACCGTTACGAGATAGCCAAAGACACCAACAAGTTGTCAACCAAATAAGATGATTGATCCTCTTCGCTTTCTTACCAGTACAAAGGTCGTCATAGCGTAGAAAATGATCAATTAAAGTAGATGGGCAAGACACTTGAACATTCAGCCAACGACCAATCTCACCCCACACCCTCAAAGAAAAATCGCAAGCCAAAAACAAGTGATGAGAATCCTCAATGTGAGACCTACACAAAACGCAGACCGCATCCTCCTCCAAGTGAATAACATGTCGTCTAAGTAACAGGGATCGAACAGGTATAGAGTTGTTGAATATACGCCAACCAAACAACAAGATCTTGGCTGGAATACGAGTCCTCCATAACGCTATCAAGTCAGATTTCTGCAGAGTCGAAACTGGCCTGCTGCTGTCCACAGCTGAAAGTTGATTGGCTTGCAAAAGAAATTGGTAACAAGACCGAAATGTGAAGGATTTTAGCGGATCAATAAACCAACACCATCGGTCAGCAACTCCACGGGCCATATGAACATCACGCAGAATCGTCAACAGCTCATCAACTTTATCACCGAATGTGGATCCAGCACCTGCGAAAAAAGAAAAATTCCACTGCCAATGATCATCACGCCAAACTCCTAGATCCACCAGTCTCACATTTTTATTATTACAGTTGTTGAAAATGTTGCCAAACTCAATCTTCAACGGACGTTGCCCAAGCCAATGATGATGCCAAAAATCCACTCTGCTGCCATCCCTCAACCTCCGTCTTACATTTGATTCGAACCAACCCACTGAGAACCTCTCCTCCCCCTCACACCTAAGATCGCGCCACCACAAAGAATCTTCCCTTCTATGCACCGATGTTGAACCATTGAAAAAAATAGACCCCAAATCACCATATCTATACGAAAGACTACCCCTCCAAGGCGCACCTTCATCCGACATCAACCTCCACTTCCATTTGGCCAAGAGAGCAATATTAAACATTCCAATATCCTTCACACCTAACCCTACCTCCTCCTTAGATCTACAAATCTTCTCCCAAGCCGCCCAATACATGCCCCTCGAGTCCTCCTTGATCCCCCACAAGAAATCTCTTTGAAGCTTAATAAGAGTCTTTATCACCACCTTCGGCGCTTTATAAAAAGACAAATAATAGAGGGGTGTGCTATTTAAAACGGAGTTTATAAGAGTTACCCGACCTCCAATAGACAAGAAACGCCCTTTCCACAAAGCCAATCTACTCCGAATCTTATCAATAATCGGTTTCCAAGTTGAATTCCGTCTTGGATTTGCGCCCACGGGAATTCCCAGAAATCCTCTGACACATTGATACCAATAAGTTTACTTTTATGAAAGTTAACCTTCAATCCCGACATCATTTCAAAGCGTCTAAGAATAGATTTGATACACCACAAATTCCCCCATGTTGCCTTCCCCAACATAATGGTGTCATCGGCAAATTGAAGCATAGAAAAGTGAAGATTATCATCAACCTTATATTCAACAAACGACCCCACCTCCACTGCCTTTGACATCATAACCAACAAACCCTCTGCTAAAATCAAGAAAAGAAATGGAGAAAGAGGATCACCTTGACGAAGGCCTCTACCAACTTGAAAGTCATTAGTTGGGCTACCATTAACCAACACGGACATGGAACTAGAACACACACAAGTCTTCACCCATCTAATCCACGCCGAGCCAAATCCCATCCTCTCCATCATCTAGATTAGGAAATTCCAAGAAATAGAGTCATAGGCCTTCTCAAAATGAACTTTAAATAACAAACAATCTTCCTTCCTTCTCTTAGCTAGATCAACAACCTCATTCACCACCAAAACACTATCTAGAATGTGACGATCCCCCAAAAACGCCGATTGACAACTAGAAATAACATTGGAAAGAACTCTCTTCAACCTACTAGCAAGCACCTTGGCAAGAATTTTATAAATACAACCGATCAAACAAATAGGTCTATATTCCCCCAAACTTTGAGGATGATCATTTTTGGGAATAAGAGCAATAAAGGAGGCCGTGATAGCTTTTGGCAAAGACGCCTTCATATGAAATTCATGGAAAAAAGCTATTATATCCTCCCGAGCCAAATCCCAACACTCCTTAATAAACTTCAAGTTAAACCCATCCGGTCCCGGACTCTTATCATCGTCACAGTTCCAAACCTCCTCTGAGAAAGGCTTCACCAAAAGGTCACTATCACCACTAGAAATTTTTTTAAAAACGACCCCATCAAGATTGGGCCGAGCCTGTTGAGTCTCTTCAAAGTACTTCTCAAAGTGCCTCCTAACCACATCTTTTACCTCCTCCATATCATCAATTAAAGCACCATTCGCATCCATAAGGAGAAATTTACTTCTCCTCCTTTGACTGTTCATGAGAGAATGAAAATACTTTGAATTGGCATCGCCCTCTCTAATCCACTGAGATCTAGATTTTTGATATAATAAGCCTTCCTTCATTCTAATATCTTTCCAAAACTTAGCAGTGGCTTCTTTCCTCCGCAGGAGCACTTTGGTATCAAAAGAGTCAATCAACATATCATCTAACATATTAATGTCCTGAACCTCCTTCCCAATGTTCAAATCAATAACACCATACACCTCCTTGTTCCAATCCCTCAATTTAGCTTTGAGAAATTTGAATTTTTCCTTCAAAACGAAAGCTTTATTGCCATGAATGCCGCAACCAGCCCAACAAGAGTTCACAAAAGGGCGAAATTCACCATGTTCTAACCACCAATTAATAAAGCGAAACGGTTTGGGACCCCAATCCTTTAGAGAATGAATGAGCCATATCGGGCAGTGATCTGATATGTCTCTCTCACCAATCCACTGTCCCGAAACATTCCATATAGATACAAGACCTTCCGTTATAAGAAAACGATCCAATCGACTCATAGAGATACCATCAGAGCAAAACCAAGAGAAATTTTTCCCCAAAACAGATACATCAATAAGGTCCATGTCGTCAACAAAATTATTAAATTCAACAATATCTTGGAAATTTCTCCCATCTCCACTCCTACCTCTTCTTTCTTCAACACTAGTCACGGAATTAAACTCCCCAACCACACACCACTCACCCCTAGCAAAACTCATTTTTAACCTCTTCAACTCCTCCCAACCCTTCTTTTTCTCAATCAAAGAACAAGGAGCATACACATTCACCACATAGATTAGAATGCCACGAGACACAGCGCACACCCCAACAAAACCAACACCCTTAAAAGAGAAATTAACTGACCAAGAATCTACCAACCATGAAGACAAAATTCCACCTGACAGTCCCTGAGACGGCATAACCGACCAATCAAACTGATAATTACCCCATAGTTGTCCAATTTGATTATTATCTAAAGACTCCCTCTTAGTTTCTTGTAAGCAAATGAAATCAAACTTACCCGTACGGATCAAGGATGGCCGCCAACTGACGACGTTTTTCACTATCGCCCCACCCTCTTAAGTTTAGTGAAAGAATATTCACGAGACACCATTTTTAGCCACCCCCTTATTTCTAACTTCTTTATCACGTAGCTCACCAGCTATGAAGGCCCGATACTCTAAAATAGGTAAAGTATCCGTATCGGACACGTATCCGACACCGATACGTGTCGGATACGGCAGGATACGTACCCAGGAAGTATCCGTGAATTTATATTTATTTTTTAAATAGAAAAATACAAGATACGTTTTAGATACGTGATAGACATGTTACCGATACGGCGCGATCAGCGGATACGCAAGGAAAGGACCAGATACGCGCAGGTGGGATATGCACTCTGTTTTTTAAAACCCACGTTTGTTTAGTATAAAAAATATATTTAATAATAAATTAATAAAATAAACACATTGAAAACGAAACCCTAATTTTAAAATTGGTTAGCAATTGAGCAATGAAAACCTGAGGAGAACAGAAACGAAAGAGAACGCTCTCTGAAAACGTGAAGAACAAAAACAAAACCTCCATCTTCAAACTTGCTCTTGCTGTGCAGAACCTCCATCGCCGGCGACTAAGCACACGACCACCGCACAAGCCACCGCGCAAGCCACTCTCTGTTTCGTTGTTCAGTTTTTCTTCTCTTCAGGACGGGTGTGTACATCTCTGTGTTTCGCAAGCCACTATCTATATCTATTATGTTTCTCTTTTAATGATTGTATAGGTTTTGCTATTAACTATTATTGTTTGCTTTTAACAATTGTTTGGTTTCGCAAGCCACTGTCTTTCTCTTTTAATGATTTGTTTGGTTTTGTTTCTAAGTTTAACTATAGTCTTTTTTCTTCTGTTTTTTTCCTTTTCAGTTTCACTATGGTTTTGTTTCGCTATGGTTTTGCTTTTAACTATGGTTTGTTTCTTCTCCTTTAATCGCTATTTGTTGTTTTTTTCCTTCTATTTTCCATTTGTTGATGGTCTGTTCAGTTTCAAACTTTTCTATTTGTTTGCTTTTAACCAGTATGAAAAATGCCTCCTGTGGAAGAAAGTATTTCAAGTCCATTCGCTTCAAAAGAACATCAAGATGACCACGCTCCACTTTGGAAATTTGTCAAGATATCAGAAAAGAAAGATGAAGGAGGTGGCAACAAGGTTTGGACTTGCAACTTTTGTCAAAAAACGGTGAAGAGTTCATATTCTAGAGTGAAAGCACACTTACTCAAACCACCCAGTTGTGGGGTTGCTGCTTGTCCTAAGGTTAGTGATGTTATTTTAGCTGATTTAAATCGAATTTGTGAAGAGGCTAAGAATAGATTAAAGCCTAAAAGTGTTCCATTGCCTACTTAAAAATGGTGTCCAATACCACCAACAATACCACAAAAGAGAAGAAGAGGTGGTATAGAAAATGCTTTTAATTTAGATGAAAGGAACCATCTCAGAACAATTATAGCAAGGATGTTTTATTCGGGGGGTTTATCATTCCATCTTGCTAGGAATCCTTACTTTGTTAGTTCCTATTCATTTGCTGCCAATCACAACCTTAGTAGTTTTCTTCCACCTAGTTATAATGCTTTGAGAACTAGTCTTTTGAAACAAGAGAGGTCTCATGTTGAGAGAATGCTTGAGCCTATCAAATCTTTATGGCCGATGAAAGGAGTTACATTGGTTTTTGATGGCTGGAGAGATGTGCAAAGGATACCATTGATAAATTTCATGGCTATTAGTGAAGGAGGGCCTATGTTTTTGAAGGCGGTTGATGGTTCTGGGGACTATAAAGACAAGCACTACATGGCTAGCATAATAAAAGATGTGATCAAGGAGATAGGGCCATCAAATGTTGTTCAAATCATAACAGATAATGCTCCTATTTGTAAGGCTGCAGGAATGTTGATTGAAGCTGAGTTCCCTAATATCTTTTGGACACCTTGTGTAGTTCATACATTGAATTTAGCATTGAAAAATATATGTGCAGCGAAGAATATTGAAGGTAATGATAGGGTTTTTAATGAATGTAATTGGATCACTGAGATAGTTGATGATGTTTCCTTTATCAAGACTTACATAATGACTCACTCGATGAGATTGGCCATCTTCGATGAATTTTCAACACTTAAACTTCTCTCTATTGGTGAAACCCGTTTCGCATCAATGACAGTGATGCTAAAAAGGGTTAAGTTGTTGAAATGTGCTTTGCAAAGAATGGTTATCAGTGACCAATGGAATACATATAGGGATGACAATCAACAAAGAGCTGCACGTGTGAAAGAATTTGTTTTAAGTGATCTATGGTGGGATAAAATATATTACATTCTTTCTTTCACGGATCCCATATATAGTATGCTTAGAGCATGTGACACAGATTCTTCCACTCTTCATTTGATTTATGAAATGTGGGATTCCATGATCGAGAAGGTAAAGACAACCATATATAGACAAGAGGGAAAGGAAGCAAGTGAAGAATCTACTTTCTATGATGTTGTCCATGCTGTTCTCAATTCTAAATGGGGCAAAAGTTCTACACCACTTCACTGCTTAGCACATTCATTGAATCCAAAGTAATTATTATTTTTGTATTACTATTTGCCTTTCAATTATAATAGTCCTACTTTGAATTTTAATGCAATGTTTTTTATTTTATTTTGTTTTAGGTATTATTGTAGTGAGTGGCTTAGTCAAACTTCAAATAGAGTTCCTCCTCATCAAGATGGTAACATTTCTAGAGAGAGGAATAAGTGTCTAAGAAGATATTTTGAAGATCATGAGGAGAGAACAAAAGTTTGTCTAGAATTCTCCGATTTCTCATCTTGTGGTGGTGATTTTGCTTTGTCTGATTCAATTGAAGATAGATGCACCTTAGATGCAAAAACATGGTGGGTGATGCATGGATCTTCTACCCCTTTACTCCAAAAGCTTGCATTAAAACTTCTTGTGCATCCTAGTTCTTCCTCATGCTGCGAGAGAAATTGGAGTACTTACTCTTTTATCCATTCTTTGAAGAGAAATAAAATGGATCCAAAAAGGGCACAAGATTTGGTTTATGTGCATACTAATCTTCGTCTTTTGTCTAGGAAAGATGAAGGATATGGTAAAGGAGAGACAAGGTTGTGGGACATTAGTGCAGATGCACATGATCCACTTGATGGTGTTGGAATTGAATTAGCAGAAATGTCTCTTGATGAACCAGAGTTGGAAGCTGTTATTTCTTGATGATGGAAATGGATGGGAGGATAATGACACTGTTGGTGTTAAGTAGTGAATAGTAGGCAATTCTATAGAGCCTAAACTTCTTTTGGATATGACTTAATTATGATGTTTTTTTTTGCTATATTCTAACTTGGGTAGTAAATTGTATATCTTTTGTGACATGTTCTTTGGAGAAAGAATATATTTTGAAATAGGTGGGGAAAAGAAATCTAACTATGCATACTTATTTTGATCACAAGTATATCTTTTGTAAAGTGATCATATCTATTGAATATTATGAGCAATTGTCGATTAGTAAAGTGAAATACCTTTAGTTATGTTTTATTATTTTTAATTTTAATTTAATTTTTTATTGAAGTATCCCCACCGTATCGTATCTTGATTTTCAAAATTTTCCCGTATCCACGTATCTGTATCGTGTCGTATCCCGTATCGTATCTTGTATCCGGGCTTCATAGCTCACCAGCTTCAATCAAATCAATATAATGCTCGCCAGCCTGATTACCCTCCACCCCTAACTTCTTGGCCTCCTCCCAAACCTTCCTAGCCACCGCTTTGTTTTGGAGAGCCCAAAACCTATTATTCACCCGAACAATATTTGAGCTATTGATGGAATCATCACAAAGGACTGCCCCTGCAGAGAAAAACGAAGAACTATTCATACGGTTGTCTGACTCACCGTCACCACCACCAGCCATACCCTCTGTGACTTCCTTAACAGAGACTTCCTTCAATTCATGAACAACACGACGTAATTTACCGGAATGAGGGGGTCTCCTAACTCCAACCTTGCGAAGCTTGCGTTGTTTCTTTCGACGAGTCGGGCCAGGGAAAAACGACGCGGGCCTTGAAAGAATCGTAGCTGGAGAATCCGCTCCAACGGTTTCCACAAGAGGTTTCGAATTAGTTTGATGAGATAAGTCCAACAATGAAAGAGCACCACGACCCAACAGAGAATCACGGCCCAACCCATTAACATCCAGCAAAGAATTATTTTGATGAGATAGGCCCAACAACGAATCAGGAACCGGACCATCATTAGAAGAGGAGTTAATGACTGGGCCCACATTTGATGAATATCCAGCCCGACAAGCAATCATCTCCTTCCTATTCAAATTTACGTGATTAATGGTTTTGTTTTTCTCCTCAACAACTTCCCTAACTTGTCTCCTACAATCATGGGAAGTATTAACCATTTTGTTTTTTTCCTCAAAAGCTTCCCTAACTTCGCTCCTACAATCATGGGAAGCATTAACAGTTTTGTTTTTCTCCTCAACAACTTCCCTAACTTCTCTCCTACAATCATGGGGATTATTAATAGCCTGATTTAATGCATCATTAACTACCAAAACTCTGGCCACGTCACCGGCGTCGGCCTCCTCTCTGATGAACCCAAAATTGTCCTGCCATTCCTCGTCAGAATTCTGAGAATCACTCTCAGAAGTTACGCTAACAGCCGTAGGTTGCAAAACACCGCCACTCCATCTAAGCGGACCGCTCCAATCCTCAACCAATCTGATTGTAAACATAACTCTATTTATTGAGACTTGCAACACACGATTCATATTTTCAAAGGACTGAGTTCGAACCATAACTCGAGCAACATCCATCTTCCTCCTTTTCTCAGTGTCATCATCCGCAAAAAGATAAGTACCCACCGTCGAAGTAAGTTCAGAAAGAGAATTCAACATTCCACGCATGCATGAGTATTCCAAAACATCGAATCCATACAACGCGTTCATTGTCCACATCTGATGCCTTCCACAGGTCGTATCCGTTTGAACCATTGATACAACCACTCCCTTGCGTCTTCCACGAACCCCTTAAAATCCTCCTCATCCTTGCTACCTTCAAGGAGCACCAAATTAGCCCCCATTGGTGTTGCCTTGATCGAGAACACCCCTTGTCTTACAAATTCGTCGTGGATGAAATATGATTTACTCGGATGAATCACTTCACCCACCATGGCTTTGGAAAGAACAAGACTGTGCTCCGACGTCATCTCAACCAAAAGATCACAACTAACCTCCACCTTATCGTTCCCCACCTTATGAACCTCGCCTTGAATGTGACTAGTTAAACTCTTTGGTACCCACACTTTTTTTGATGGCTCACCCTGAACATGACTCAATAGCGGTTTCGGAGGGACTTCCGGAAGTTTTGCACCTTTGCGATCATCACACTCAAATCTAGGCATATTCACGAAAAGCTTCACATCATCAATGAATATGTTGTCAAGATAAGTGGCCAATCTCTTCGGTTCCTTCACGTCTAGAAAACGCACAAAGCCAAAATGATTCCCACTACCATTCCTTCTCGCCGGAATCACCACCTCCAACACCCTCCCATGATTCGAGAATACATCAAATAGGTCTTGTGCCCTAAACCTAACAGGGAAGTTAGTGAAGTAGAAAGATGAAACGTTATCATAAATCATCCCCTCCCTATTAGGTCTAGAAGCAATGTCAGTCTTTAAGAATCCAACCCTCTCCCTTCTTCTACGGACAACTTGCCATCCTCCTGGATCTTCCCGAGGAAAAACCCTATCCTCAAATCTCGGCACATGTCTAGCATTACTTCGGAAGCCCCTTCTATTGTCTCCGTCCCCATATCTCATGCGTTGCCACCCCACACGATGATCTACACTATCCCACCGTCCTCTTCCGCCGTTCCCTCCACCTCTCTCCATATCTCGTGGTATATGGTAGTTAATAGTATTGGAATTCTGAAAATTTGTTTTGTTTCTCTAACATTTCTTCTGTAGGTCTTCAAATGAAGGAATTGGGGAGGGGGTGTGGCTAACTCTCCTAACTTGGGAAAGATAATTATACCTTAAAAGCGTTTATTTAACAGGTAACTTGTTTTTTGAAAGGATATTTTTGGGTGCTAATACCTTCCTCCACTAGTGCAAAATCAGGAAAAGAATTGGACATTTAAAGTCAGGCGCTCAGATGCCTGACTTTATATGTTGACGCGGTGGCAAACTTGTAATTAAGAGGCAAAACTCGCGAGTTTTAAAGTCAAGCGAATACACGCCTGACTTCTAAAGTGAAAAAATAGGAAAAAAAAATTAGACTTTTAAAGTCATGCTATCAGACGCGTGACTATATAAGTAGACACGGTGGCAAACTTGTAATTAAGAGGTAAAGTTTTAAAGTCAAGCGATTACACGCCTGACTTCTAAAGTACTAAAATATCTTAATTCACGCACAACTCTCGCAAAACACTCTTCGCTCTCATACCTTCTCATTCGCAAAACACTCTTCGCTCTCACTCCCTCTCTCTCAGAGATCATTCTCTCCTCTCAACGAAAACACAATCGTTCCCAGGAGAAGACAAATCGTTGCCAATCAGCACCCAATCGTTCCCAAATAAAAAACAACAGGTGGGATCTCTGATTCTCTCTATTTCTCTCCCGTAATTCACCCCCTTTATGAAACCCTAAATTTTTCGTGGTGTGATTCTTCAAGATTTCAACAGATGCGATCTCCAATTCTCCATCTCTGTTACGGCACTGCTCTTTCTCGCGTTTCTCTCTGTCGCACTCAGTTGCTCTCGCTTCATTCTCCATCGCTCTCGATTCTTCTTTGTTTGAATCGTCTCTCTCAAAAGGTATTTCGATTCTCCCGATCTCCATCTCTGTCACTGTTTCGATCGTGATTCTTCTCTCATCTCTATTTCTCTATCTATGTTTTGTTCTTGTTATTCGATTTATTTTTCTTCTGGGTATTTTGGTTCTGGGTTTTGAGCTATTTATTTTACTTCATTTGGATGGTTGATTACTTGATTTGATGCAGATTTATTCTTAAGCTATCGATTATTGCTGAACTTCAGTTAGATTGCTGCAAAGTGACTTGATTATGAGCTTGTTAAATGGTTAGTTCAGGACTTCAGGTATTTCAAATGCTTTGTACAAGATACATTAGACATTTAGAGTTGTGTTCATTGCTAGTGTTCATTTAGGTCCTGACCTTTGTGTTTTTAGTTTTAATAGATTAGATTCTAACCTATTATAAGAATTAAGAATATGCATCTGGAGTTCTAGATATATTCTCCCTTTGTTCTTAACAACCTTGTGTGTTGAACATGATTGCATAACTCTCTCTAGCTGGCTAATCACCCTTTCACTCTAACTGGAGTCTTCTAATCACCCTTGAAAGTTGATATGAGCAAAAACTCAATGAATCTAAATTTACTGATAAGCCCTTTTTAGTAATTTCACTTCCTGATCTCACTCATTCTGAGCTTCTTTAGAATCCAAAGTAATTTATAATTTGCTTTTGGAAACATCAATACAGAAATTGTTTCAAAGTAATTTATTATCGGGATGCTTCTGAATGAAACAGTAGCTTTTGAATGTATATTCAAATGGGGGTTTCTGATTTTCAGTAGAACTCATTTGTTGAATATTCTAATTAATGTGATTGGAATACTTTTGGGTCAATATAAAAAAAGGCTTTAGTCCTTATTAAACCTATTTGGATATGAGTATATTGCTACACTGCAGCATCTGTGATGGATTTACAGAAGGAGAACTTAAAACTAAAGGAGGTATGCAAAATGGAACAAGATGAGAAAGAAGCTCTTGGTGAAAAGTCAAAGGATATGGATAAACTTTTGAGTGAAAAAGCCTTTATGGAATGCTCCCTGACAAGTATGAAGAACGAGATAGTTGGACTAAGAGATACAGTGAAGAATTTTCAAGATTCATGCCTTGCTCTGAAGGATGAAAAATCCATTCTCATTACGGAGAAATCAGATTTACTCTCACAGTTACAAATCATCACTGGAAGTATGCAGAATTTATTGGAGAAGAATACCTTGTTGGAGAAGTCCCTTTCTGAAGCAAAGATTGAGCTTGAAGGTTTAAGGGCCAAATCAAGTAGCTTGGAAGAGTTCTGCAATTTGCTGAATAATGAGAAGTGTAGTATTCAGAATGAAAAGAACATTCTGGTGCCATTGTTTTATTTATAATTGCATTTTTTTTAAAACAGAGATGGGTGAAGAAGTCAAGGGAATTGTTCCTGAATCTGTGTTGAAGAAACAGAAGAGGGCAGAGGAACGGGCTTTGGTGAAAAACCAAGAGTTTGAAGCTGCAAAGAAGAAGAGAGCTGAGAAGCGTAAGCTGATTTACAATAGAGCTAAGCAGTATTCCAAGGAGTACGAGCAGCAGGTGGATATCTTGTTGCTATTGTCTTTATTTATTTGTTTGTGTATTTATTTACTTATTCTTCTTCCCTAACTGTTTCTGTTATGGTTTTCTTTTTGTTTTACAGGAAAAGGAATTGATTCAGTTGAAACGTGAGGCCAAGCTGAAGGGTGGATCTTGTTGTGGGGGCTACTTGTAATGAAGAGTATAAGAGAGAACCAAATTTCAGGTGTAGACACTTCAAAGTACTTGTAATGAAGGGTGGCCACTTCAAAGCTTCGTGCTAAAATTGCAGATTGGGTTTGGCAAGGTCCTTTCAAGAAGACAAGAGCCACATAAGTACAGCCATTGCAGGGACTTTGTAAGTATCTTTATTCATAACGCATTGTTTTTAGTAAATAATATTAAAAGTTTTGAGCAAATTATATTCATGTACTCCTTTATTCCTGGACCTGCAGGGGTATATGGCTCCAGAGTATCTAGTTCATGGGCAGTTAACCGAAAAAGCAGTTGTATATAGCTTTGGAGTATTACTGCTAGAGATAGTTACTGGTAGACAGAACAACAGAAGCAAAGCATTAGAGTATTCAGACAGCTTGGTTACAGTGGTCAGTTCTAGATTCCTTAGTTGTTTTGTTCTGAATTTGTATGTACACTAATCTGAAGCAACTCATTTTTTTATCTAATATTTTACATTTACATTTGGGCAATATCAGACATGGTAGCATTTTCAGTCAGAGACTGCTGAAAAGTTATTTGATCCAAATATAGAGTTGCATGAAGACAACAATAGCAATGTTAAGGATGAGATTTTAAGAGTGATACAAATTGGACTTCTATGCACACAAGAGGTCCCTTCATTACGACCAACTATGTCAAAGGCATTACAGATGCTAACCATGAAGGAGGAGAATCTTGTTACTCGAACTCCATGATACAAGTGGCTACCCATTTTACTCCCTCAATGCAGCTGATTCAATAGCTACTGTATCCAATAGCTCTTTTCATCCCAGGTGACCATGACAATGGAGAGAAAACCACTCCACACAGCAACTCTATAGCACAGCATTACTTAAGACGGCAAAAAATATGGCCTGGCTTGGACCTGAGAAGGTTTCTAACAATGCATCTGATCAATTGCTATATAAAATATATGCTTCAATGAGACTATGAAGTTTATCAAAACGTGTTTGAAACATTTCATTTAAAAATTTATATTTGCAAGCTCTTGTTCATTATTCACATTCGTGGGTATGTGTTTTCTGTTTATTTGTTTATACCCGAGTTTTAGGTTAAAATTGGATTAGATTCTTACTTATATTAGAGCTTTTCAATGGATTTAAGTTAATAGTACCTTCATAAATGTATAGGTAAGTGCTTATGGAGTTATTTTAATTTGTAAGAAAACTCATTGTTATAATGTCATTTGATTGTTTCTTTTTTGAAAAATTCTTGAGATTTTTGTCTGAATTGATTCATAAGATGTTCTGGTTGTCCTAACTATATTCATTGTGATTTTCCAGTATTAATGCCATGGACCCAAAGTCCAGAAAGATTCTGCAGCTCTTGCGATTGAGACAGGTAAAACTTCTAACCATAGGTTAGTGTTGTCGATTTGCAACTCAATGCAACGAAGGAGTTTTGTTTTGGTTTAGCACATAATATGTACTTTTTTTGGAGTTTGGAGTGTATGATGTATTATGAAGCATATAATAAACTCAAGATTCTTCCACTCTTGTTCTAGATACCCAAATTTGAAGAGTGTAAGGGAACTCATTTACAAAAGAGGGTATGGAAAGCTAAAGCTGCAGAGAACTCCTCTCACTGATAACTCCATTATTGAGCAGGTGCAATAATTTACATTTCTAAAATTAATATTTGAGCTTATTGATTACATGTTGCTGACTTGCTTGGATGACACTCGGGCTGGGCAAGTATGGAATCATATGCATTGAAACAAGACTATTGTTTTCCTATATACAATACTATTGTTTTCTCTGTTTTTTTTTTGCTGTATACATTACACACTGATACGCGGTTTTAAACCAATTTCATCAATCACGTGTATCCAACTGTTTTTAAAGTTCCAATCTTGTCTCTTTTCGTTTCCCTCGACTCCATTATCATGGATACATATATGCCTGCAAATCAACTTCATTAGCCCAAAAGTTAATTTCATTTACACATTACACTTTATGTCATTCTTCAAATGCAATTATTTTTCTTGAAAAACTTGTCCATTCATTTATATATCTAATTAATATTTGTATCAGCTTTGGGAATCATGGGATCACCCTTTAAGGGAATTGTTTAAGATTTCAAAGGAAGAGTTGAATGCTATAAACAAGATTGGGTCTGTGCAATATGTTCTGGTGTTAGGTAATTCATTATGCTTTATACATACTTTATACTTACTAGGACTAGGACTAATGTTGTGTCTTCATGAGCAATATCAACTCATTCATACTTATTTGAATAACTAATGGCAGAATATTGGCTCCAACTTTCTATATTTTCTTTGCTTCTGCTCTCGCTGTCATTGCTTTTGGAGAGCAACTTAGTAGGGATACAGGTAAAGCTCTTTCTTTTCTTTGGATATCAATGTGTTTGACATTGATGTTGATTGTTTCATTGTTATCCTTCAATGCTTGAACTGAGTACTTGCATTTCCTTTGATGGATTAATCACTCGATACTCTAGTGTGTACATCTAAACCTGGTAGAGACTTGTATAAGCATCTATGGTTGTTGTGGTTTCTTAGTGTGATGTTGAACTTTGTTTTATTCTGCCATTCTGATGCCTAAGAGTTATGTTAACTTTTTGCTACTACTTGCTATCTAAGAGAAGAAACCATATAGCTACAAATGAATGCACACGTCTCCTCTTATTGTGCAGGATATGTTTTGGGTGGCAGTCACCCTGCTCTATCTCATTAACTTATATTATTTTTCATAAAATTTTTAGGCAAAGCAAACAAAGATTGAGAGTGTATGAAAATCAAGTCTAATGGCTGATATTTTGGAATTTGCATGACTGCACAAGGTGTTTGACTGTACTGAATCCAGTTCTGATCGTGCTGTTGTACGCATGAGTAATTAATTGAGTTCTGTTAGGAAAAATAATTTGTTTGTATTTTTGTCAGAAGTGTGATTCACTATGCTAATGATATTTGTATAAGTTTTGCTATTAGTTTTCTGGATGTGTTGAGTTTTACAAAATTTTAAAGGGGATGTCATGTCTGCTGTAGCCTGTATGGGTTGTGGTGTTAACCTTGTCCTAATTTTACTCTAAATTTTTTGTTGCAGATTCACTTTATCAAAGAATAAAGATTCTATTGTAGAAGGGGAAAGAGTTAGCCAAGTTAAGGGTGAGTGAAGAATGCATTATACAAGAGTAATCCAATTGAAGAACAAGGGACTTGAATAAATTTCTTTATAGATAATTCATTTGTGCATTGCTGCTTCTTTTGATTCTTGTAGTTAGATATGTATTTGTGATGAAATTATGTGGAAGTCATTATATGTTTGTATTTGTGTGGAATATATAATTTGATATTGTTGTAAGATTGTGTTGATATAAGATTATAAATGAAAAAAAGTGTGTTAATGTTTGATAGTTTTTGGTTTGATTTTGGTCTGCAGTCATTATTAAGATTAGCTAGCTACCAAATAATTTTTTTTTTTAAAAATGAACTTTTAAAGTCAGGCGAAACTAAAGCCTGACTTTAAATCATACTTACGAAGTCAGGCAAGAATAAATGCTTGACTTTAAATCATACTTACGAAGTCAGGCAGTAATAAATGTTTGACTTTAAATCATACTTACGAAGTCAGGCAAGAATAAATGCTTGACTTTAAATCATACTTACGAAGTCAGGCAACAATAAATGCTTGACTTTAAATCATACTTACGAAGTCAGGCAAGAATAAATGCTTGACTTTAAATCATACTTACGAAGTCAGGCAATAATAAATGCTTGACTTTAAAACAGACTTACGAAGTCAGGCAAAATAAATGTTTGACTTTAAAATTGACTTACGAAGTCAGGCGAAATAAATGCTTGACTTTAAATCAGACTTACGAAGTCAGGCTATCGCTTGACTTTAAAACTCCTGACATACAAAGTCGACTTAATAAAAGTCAAGCGGGCGCCTGACTTTAAATCCCCTTTTCGCCTGACTTTAAATCCCTTTTTTGCACTAGTGCTCACACATAATCGACTCTCGAACCTAAAATCGGTTTTCAAGACCATTTTCATTTTTAAGGGATTTTTCAATGTTTTCCCTAATAATTAAACATTGACGGCGACTTCATTGAACGCGAAAGATCCTCCAGATTTTTCGGGTGCAACAACTATCCATATTATTTTTGTAAGGGTAGTCTTAAATTAACCGTCATATAAAAAGAAGGCTTTTTTTTTGTCAATAAAAAAAAAGAAGGCTTTAAAAATACATAAAGCAAAGATTTTGGGCTTTTTACTTCATACAAACCCCTTTTCATAGTATTTTCCCACATTTTACTTTCTGCACCCCTGATTTCACTATGTGCACCTCTCATACGCCAAGATAACTTAAAACAGCCTCTTTTTATACCCCCCCCACTTGGCCCTTATACCCCACCAATTTAGTTAATTCCCATTTTACCCCTCTTAATTTTACACCATATGGATTTATCTATTTAGTAGATAAACCTATAGTTAAAAAAATGAATTACGGATTTGTCAATTAAATAGATAAATCTGTAGTTTAAAAATGTATTACGGATTTATCTATTTAATTGATAAATCTGTAATTCATTTTTAAACTATGAATTTATCTATTAAATAGTTAAATCCATAATTTAAATTTTTTAACTACGGAATTATCTATTTAATAGATAAATCCGTAAGTAAAACGGAGAACAAATTAAAACTAAAAATAAAAAAAAAGTTATAAAAACACCACTAAAGAACCAACACTGTTGGCTTAGTGACTTAATCTACCCTAGGAGACGGGGGTGGACAAACTCTGTGTTGACCAATGCGAAATTTGATCCTAAGCACGAGCGGACATTAGTCTTTCGTTGAAAGCGTTAGGACACTCTGGGTAGCCAGCGATCTTCCGAACAAAAAAAAACACACCACTAAAAATCCGTAAAAGAATAAAATATAATCTAAAAATTATAAAAACACCACTAAAAATCTAATAAAATCATAAGAAGGTTATGCAAATTTTTTTAGATTTTTTGGAAATTATGAAAAATCAAAAAATTAATAAAAAATAGTAAACGAAGAAATTTGGGATTTTGAGCACTGCAGTCTCATAAGAAGTCCCTTCAATGGGAGTATAGGTCCTTAGTTTTTTTGAATTTAATGGTTGTGATTTCGGCACAAATAGAGTAGGTTCCTCGAAGACCAATTTTTCGGCACAAATAGATACTTCACTGACACGTAGACACAGTTGTAACAGAGAAACTAACAGAAGGGCTAACGCCAAAATGGTGACATTTGCAAGGTGTTTTTAAAAACAAAAATTGCAGGGGGTAAAGGCAAAACACTCCATATTTGCAGGAGGTAAAAACGTATTTAAACCTATTATTTTAATGGACTCGTGACCTGTTTGTACAACTTACTAAATGGACCCATGACCTGTTAGTAAGACTTAGTAAATGGACCCGCGTGTGACCTCTTCTTTTGTAAGTCGTACAAACAGATCACGAGTCCATTTATTAAGTTGCCACAACTTTGGTGTAACCGCGTGTCTGCTCTAAAACCAACATATCAAAATAATGTAGTACAAAAGAAAAAGTAATCAAATGAGCTTCTCCTTATGCAAATTACAAAAAAAAAGAAAAAACGAAAATTACAAATTACAAAAAAATATACAGAAAAATTACACAAAATAAAGTATCCTCCAAAAGTAAAAAAGAAATGGCTTAATTACAGTTTTGATCCCCCTATTATGACCAACTCACGATTTTAGTCCCTCAACTTTTTTTTTCACGGATTTAGTCCCCATATTTTCTCATTTTCTAAAATGAAGGTCCCATCTAATTTGGTCAAACAATTTGCTGACCTGGACCACACTTAACTGACGTGTCCACTCTTTAAATTAAAATTCAGTAAAATAAAAACCCACGCCTAAAACAGTAACCTTCCCTTTCCTCTGGCCACTGACGCAGCTCCACCACCCACTGCCGCCCATCGCTCCAGCCGCCACGTCGCCACCACACCACTACTTCGGTCAACAAGCCGTCGCCTCCCCACTGTCCAGAAACAAAGAAGTTAATATATTCACTTGTTCTATTTCTAATCTAAAAATCATATAGTTGTGGAGAAGAAAATGTTCAGTTAATTATTTCATCACAAACACCCACATATTTGATTAATCAATACAACAACACCCACATGTTTGATTTTTTATTCTTAGTTATCTTTCCCATTTCCCTTATCATTTCACAATTGCTATCTTTTACCATGTTAATGCTCTAGAAAGTGAGTTGTAAAAACCAACTCAATCAAATTAATGTTCTCCGTAGCAATCAGAAGGAATGGGAGTTGGTGTTAATAAAACATAACTTGCAGCATTTTAAGATGATAGATGAAATACCTCTACAATATAGGCAAAGGGAAGGCGGTGGTGTTATCTTGTTGCTTCTGCCGGTGTGAGTGGGGTGGCGGTCGGAGTAATGGGCGACGTGGCGACCAGAGTGGTGGGGCATGACGCGGCGGCGGCTGGAGCGATGGGCGGTGGTTATATGGTGGGTGGTGGAGCTGAGAGGAAATGGAACGGTACTGTTTATGGGTGGATTTGTTTTATTGAGTTTTTAATTTAAAGTGTAGACACGTGGCAATCCAGTGAGGACCACCTCAGCAATTTGTTTGACCAAATCAGAAAGGGACCTTGATTTTTGAAATTAGGAAAATAGGGGGACTAAATTCGTGAAAAAAAAAATTGGAGAACTAAAATCGTGAGTTGGTAATAATAAGGGGACCAAAACTGTAATTAAGCCAAAAGAAATTAGTGATATCGAAGATGAGCATCTTCTATTTTGAGCTAAAAGTTCATGGACACTTTAATCATGCTTTTGCAAAATTTCACAAAGAAAGCACTTTCTAACATGTGGTGTCTCTCTTTAACCCGCAAATATCAAACAAGAACATGGGCAGAAGTCAGTAAACAAACTAAGACAAAGCAAGATCATGAATATATAGATATTAAAAGTCTTCTCACTTGATACATCCTCTATGTATATATATATATTACAAACCCTCCTATATTTAATGAATCCGAGAGGTTCATCAGCTGAGCTGGAGCTAGAATGGATGTGTGTTTATTATGTGATGCACTATTATTTTGCTAATTATTTATTATTTATGCTATATAGTAGAGCCTATATAGTGGAGCCTAAAGGGTAAGAGTAGAAACAAAATAGAGAACAAAAATTGAGAGAAAGATAGAGCAGAGTAGCGCTTCTCTCTCTCTCTCTGTCACACACAATCGCTTCTCATGTTCCACCACCACCTTGCCTCTTCTTTTCCACCACCACTCTTCTCTTCTCTGTACACCATCTTGCCTTCTCCTCTCTCAATCTCCACCTCTGTATACCTTCATCCCTCTCAATATCTCCACCACCGACCACACCGTCCACCACCACTGTGCCTTCTCCGTGTTCTCTCTGTAAACAACAATAGGTATTTTTACTGACTGAGATTGTCACTTGTTTATTTCATCATCTATTTAAAAGACATTGCTATTTGTTACTGACCCTAAACTTCCTAATTTCAGGAAGGGGTTGAAATCAAGCAACTGGATTCTGGATTTTGGATTTTGAGACTACAAACCACCAAAACCAGAAACAAAGGTATTGTTAATTTTAGGGTTTATTTTTAGTTTATTATTACCAATTTAAATTTCTATATCAAAATTTGTGTCCATTTAAGAACTTGGGTTCAGAATTTGTTTACTTTAATTTTAGAATATTTGTTCAAAATTTGTATATTTCAATATCTGTCTTAGCATGCTCATTCACTATTACTTGTAACTTTTTTAAAGTTGCGTTCAGAATGTTTATTTCATTTAAGAATATGTGTTCAATTTTTGTTTGTAGCTTAGTTCTCTCTCTGTTCGTGCCCATGTTACTTGTTTTCCAGCCTTATGAGTTTGTGAAAATGCTTGGTTTGGGTAACAGTCTGAAATTCAGTTGTTCATTTTTTTTTTTGAGATTAATTCAGTTGTTCATTTTGAAAGTATGAACAAAAGCCAAAAAGTTTGATAAAATTAAAACTTAAGACTTTAACTAGATGTAAAGACTTAAAGAATTAAGATTTTAAGTCTTTAGCAAACCAAAGCCTTAAAACATAACAAAGTCTTAAATTTAAGAGTTTATGAAGTCCTTTTTTCGTAAATTGAATGTATGCAATGCGTCTCATTTTAATTTAATATGTGCTTGCAGGTTAGGACAATATATGAAATGATGGGAGATGAAGTTGAGGTTGTGGCCATCTCGAATTGGGAAAACAAAATATACTTGCATTTGTTTGTAGTTGCTTTCTCTTTCATTGTTAGGTAGGTATAGGTATACTTATAGCCTTACAACTAATTGACAAGTTTTCCTTCTTTCATTTATAGAAAATTGATTTGCCACTTGCCTGATTTACTAGAAAATTGTATGCTCAACAACAAAAAAAATCTTCGGTATCGGCTCGGGCGGACAATTTGCTTTTCCAATTTTGGACGTCGAGTATCGGTTAGATATGTCTATCGACGAAGCTTCTATCTTAGCTCGAGGAAGCATTTGTCATGTTGCTCGTAATGATTGGCGTACTGGCGGATCTATTAACGGTGAATTTTGGTTTGGCAGAAACAGGGGAGAGTGGAGACACATTTAGTTGCTCGAATTTACAAATAGATAGTCTTTTGGTGCCTCTTATAAGCCGATGATTAAAATGTATAACTTGATAAGTTTGTCATTGGATAAACAACTCAATTTTCTAGCAGTAGTCGATTTAGGTTCTTATAATTTGCTTTAACTTTACTAAATATCTCTGCTATTTGAAATATGTTCCATATTTGTTGAAGTGTTGTTTGTATAGGAGATTGTAGTTCTGGTGATCAATTTTTAACTAAACTATATGGTTTCTAATAGTTACTTATAGTTTTTTTTCCGATGAATATTCATCTTAGTTGAGTAGGTCTCTATATCTCTGTCGTCATCCTTCATAACTGAAATTCTCGTTAACATTTTTAATCTTTATCATTTTATGAAGAAAAAAAGCCTATCCTAAAATTATGCAGTTAACTATAGATTTCTCCTTATACTATCTATTTGTAATAGTAATTTAGATACTTTATATCTTATACTTCTGTGTTAATTTAGTGGTTTTGTTGTCTATTTTAACAATTTTATTTTATCGTATAATGTTATTGCCGGTTATGGTAATTTCACACCCAAAAGCAATTTTGGTCCAATCTATCCAACCAGCATGATTTAGGCTTTGTTTGGAAAGTCTAGCGGATAGGCGTGTTTGGTAAGCACTAATGTTTAGCGTTTTTTAATTAGCGTTTTTTGAAACACTGGCGGATAGTGTATAGCGTTTCACTTTTTTTGGTCATTTTTACCTGCTTTATTTTTCTTAAATTCCTTCTCTATTCTATTTAAATTAAACTAAACAATCTTAAATCTTTATTTCTTTGTCATTTTACATTAATTAGTTAGTTTAACTGCTAGTTTTACCAAACACATGATTTTCTATCCACTAGCTTATCAGCTATCTACTATCCACTCATTCGCTATCTGCTAACTGATCTGCTATCCGCTATGTTTTACCAAGTAGAACCTTAATTAAAACCACTTTTACGTTAATTTATCCAAAGAGAAATCAAGTTATATATACTCAACTCAATTCTAACAAACTCAATTATAGCAAGATCAATTCTCGTTGTCGCAGAACCAAACATACACTAAGTAGGCTCCACGTTTTTTGTAAAAAATCTTTTGGGGCCTTTGCTCCATTTAGAAAAATATTATAAGCGTTTAAAAAATATATGATCTCACGATCAAAATTGATGTTTTACAAAACTACCGGGACTTATTTAATCTGTGAGAAATGAAAAATATCATTTTAGTCATTAAATATTGATCAGAATAGTTTTTTAAAATAATATTATGAACATTTTAGTCCTAGAAACTAGTGTAACTAATATTTGAATTTTCTAATAACCAAATTATTATATCAATTTCGTAGAGAATAAATTGGTCCCTATACTTTTTTGAAAAAGTCTTCTCGAGTCTTTGCTCCTAAAATTTCAAAATCCTTAAGTTTTTCAATTTGTGTTTTTAAGGTCAAAATCCTTAAGCTTTTCAATGTGTGTTTTTGCGGGGACTAAATTGAAATTAGTCCTATTTGAAATTAGTCCTATTTGGAGAAATGAAAAATATTTGTAAGCCTAAAAATTAAGTTTTATTCAAACTTTTTAACTCAGATTTAGTAAAATTAAGTAACAGACAATACTCAAATTTAGTATCCAAATGTCTATATCATTGAAATGGGTGAATGTAAATAATATTATATTATGTGGCTAAATAGATAATTATAAATATAAATTGGTCATATTTTTTTAATCCTAAACATAACCACAATAAAATTAGTGGATGGAAACAAAGGCCCACAACCACAGTACATGACTACTGTAACCTTTATCAGTCAACCACAAAATACAAAGAGGTCGCGGGTCCATGTGCCTGTGCAAAACAAACTTACACTAAAATTGGATAATCTGCCAACTCAGCATCAGACATGGACAGTTAGAGAAAAATTTTGTTGCGAGGCTTTAGTCATTTACGTGTGTCATTTTATACTTATAACTTTGCATAATTTTATTAGTAGTAAAACTTGTTTTTGTTATTTTATAAGAGAAAAAGTAAAAAAAAAAAGGATTTGAGAAAATATTAAATATTAACTATTATTGTGTTATAGAATTAAAAACAAATTTAAAAAACAAAGAAAAAAAGAAAATTACAAATTACACAAAAATACAAACAGAAAATTCCCAAAAAAATATGGTATCCAAAAGTACAAAAAAAAGTGGTATTGAGGATGAGCATCTTCTATTTTATTTAGACTAAAAGTTCACACGGACTTTAATCATACTCTTACAAATTTTCACAAAAAAAGCATTGTCTAACATGTGGTGTCTCTCTTTACTCAAAAGTGAAGAAAAATAGAAAAGATGCACCATCATAGTGATTTGTGGTACTCTCAATTGAAAAAACTATTTAATATATGAAAAAGTATATGTTTTTAGAATTTATGCTTCAATTATAGTAGAAATATTTAGGCTTAATTACAGTTTTGGTCCCCCTATTATGACCAACTCACGATTTTGGTCCCTAAAGTTTTAATTTGACGATTTTGATCCCCCTATTTTCCCAGTTTGACGAATTTGATCCCCCTCTTAATTTGGTCAAAATTAAGACTCAATTTTGACTAACTCATCCTACGTGGCAGTCCACGTAGACTACCACGTAGGCACACCCCCCACCCCCACGCCGTTCGCACCACCCACCCCCTTCGCACCACCCACCACCTTCGGACCACCCACCACCTTCGCCCTCCTCTGCGATCTGCGACGTTTTCCTTTCCCTCCGACTGCGATCTGCGACGAGCGAGAGCGACGAGCGAGAGAGGGAGAGCGACGAGCGGGGAAGAGAGAGATGGAAAACAACGGGGAAGAGAGGGACGGTGGTGAGAGGGAAAGGGGGATCGGTGATTGAGAGAGGAGGGAGAGCGACGGTGATTGAGAGAGGATCGGTGGGGGGGAGGGTGAGATGCGAAGGAGAGAGGGATGCGAAGGAGAGAGAGAGAGGGTGTGGTTGTGGGGGGGGGGGGTTGACGGTGTGGATACCTGTGTTGCAGGTTATCTAATATTGCAGGATTAGTTTTGCTGATGAAAAAGACAAAGCCAAGTTGATGGCCAAAGGAATGAGAGTGTCAAAGCAAAGCTGATAAAAAGTATCATATATTCAAAAGTCACAATCCAAGTCAACCAAGCTCAAAGTATTGAAGATTCAAGCTTAAGGGTAGTCCTTAAGTATAAGGGTAGTCCTTAGGGTTTTGGGTGAGTCTTAGGATAAATGTAAGCTCTTACGAAGGTCAGCTCATCTCGCAAAGTCTCTCGTCCCAAAGCTTTTTCAAAATACATGCATGAACAAGTAATCCTAAAAAGTATTTTTGAAAAACTCTAAAATCGATTTCACTCTCTTTGAAACTAAGCCTAAATCGATTTTCAAACACAATGGCTAAGCTCCTAATCGATTTCATAAGCATACAAGTGATTCATATTGTTTCCTTATTTGAAGAAATCGATTTCCACTTATGTCTAAATTGAAAGAATCGATTCACACATTTTCCATACATGAAAGAATCGATTCACATCTTTTCCATACATGAAAGAATCGATTCTCAGGAAAAGAATCAATTTGCATCTCTCTTCAAATAAAGTAAAGAATCGATTTGCACATTACTTGTTTTAAAACACATAATCGATTCCTTGCTTTCTTATTCAAATGAAGAATCGATTTCAAACTCTTTCAAAGAATCTCACAATCGATTCCTTCCTAAATCAAGTAAACAAGAATCGATTCCTAGATCAATTCAAATAACAAAGAATCGATTCCCACATATTTTTAAACGTAAACTTGATTTTTCCAAAGCCTATAAATAGAGGCCTCATAGCCTCCATTTCTCAACCAACCCATTCTCACAATCTATTCTTTCTGAAAAACTCTTATATTTTATTTGTGTTCTTCTCGCACCGCCGGTCCGTCAAGAGCTGATCTTTCGCTAAGAGTTAGTTGGGGTTGCGTTCTTCAAGTTGTAATATCTGCCTTCATTAGAGGTATTTCTGTCTTTACATTTGTTATTATTTAATTGTTGTGATTTGTACTAGGGAGTGGGGTATCTCTCTAGGGTAGCTGTTTGTACTAGGAAGTGGGGTATCTTTCTGGGGAAGCTGATTGTAACAGGGGTGGGGTATCTCTTGTTATTGTTATATTAGATTTGAGGGCTCTCCATAGGTGGGGTATCCTAGGAGGAGAGTGCCTGAGTCTGTAAAGGTTTTCCAAGGCACCTGTAAGCCTTGTTGTTTTGGTTAGTGGAAAATCTCACAAGGGTGTGAGGACTGGACGTAGGTCACTAGGAGGTGACCGAACCAGGATAAATCTCTACGTGTTTTACTGCTTTCCTGCTTTACTGTTATACCGCTTTACTGCTTTATATTCTAATTCCTTCGCTTCCACTTAACCTGCGCGAAAATTGATCTAAGTCATTGAAAAGGGGAAAAACGTTTTCGAAAGATCTGAAAAGTTTTTAAATCTCAATTCACCCCCCCTCTTGAGACTGAAGCCACTTGGTAACAAGTGGTATCAGAGCTAGACTCTTGTGTAAAGGGCCTAGCAGCTTCAAGAGAAATGGCTTCAGGTTGGTCTACGCAAGAGGGTGCTTCTCTTTTCCGTCCTCCGGGATTCAACGGAGAAGACTATGCATATTTGAAAGAAAGAATGAGAATTTTTATTGAAGGGGTAGACTTAGATGTTTGGGATGCTGTGGAAAAAGGACCTTTCGTCCCCACACACATAGTAGATGGTATTCTTACAATAAAAAGTAGAAATGAATGGTCTGATGATGAGAAAAGAAAAGTGCAACTTAATTTACGCGCTAAAAATATTATTACTTCTGCTTTGAGTACTGATGAATTTTTTCGAGTTTCAAACTGTAAATCTGCCCAAGAAATGTGGGATAATCTTCAAGTTACTCATGAGGGTACAAGTGAAGTGAAAAGGGCAAGAACAAATACTCTTACCAGAGAGTACGAATTGTTTAGAATGAATACAGGTGAAACAATATCAGAGATGCAGAAAAGGTTCACTCACATAGTGAACAAACTGGGTTCATTAGGAAAATCATTTCCTCCCGAAGACTTGATCAACAAAGTGCTGAGATGCCTAAACAGAGAATGGCAACCAAAGGTTACTGCAATAACTGAATCAAGAAATTTAGCAACGATGACTCTTGCCACCCTGTTTGGAAAACTACTAGAGCACGAGTTAGAACTCACTCGCCTAGCAGAGCATGAAGAAAACGGCAAGAAAAAGAAAAGTTTAGCACTCAAGGCTTCTAGTTCAAATCCATGCGATGATAGTGATGATTCAGAAAATAAGGATGATGAAGACGATGAGAATATGGATCAAATGGTTAGAAAATTCAAAAAGCTCATGAAAAGAAAAAGGTCTCCCAAAAAGAATTCTTCATCCAAAGGAGCCTCGGGCAAGGAAAACTTGTCAAGTCCACCAACTTGCTACGAATGTGGTAAATCCGGACACCTGACGATGGAGTGCCCTAACTTAGAAAGAAAATTGTCAAAGTTCAAGAAAAAGGGGTCCAAAGGAAACAATGGTAGAAAAGCCTACATAGCTTGGGAAGACAATGACATGAACTCATCAGATAATTCAGAAAATGAAAAAGATCAAGTTGCTCTCATGGCCGACCACGACAGTGAAAACGAAACTGAGGTATATTCTAACTCTGAATCTTTACAAGATGCTTATGATGAATTATATGAAGCTTTCACTGAATTGCATGATAAATCTTCAAAATTAGCTAAAGCTCTAAGCAAATCTAAGAAAGTTATCACTCATCTTGAAAATGAAATTATTGCTTTAACTAATGAAAAATTAGAGCTTAGAAAATAAAATGAGAGCCTTGTATGTTTTAAAGAAAATTATACATGTGATAAATGTGCTGATTTTGAAAAGAAAATTCATGAATTAGAATGGACTGTTGGGAAAGTGTCTAGTTTACAAAATGTGCATCATAGATTTCCCAGAAACAATCCCATTAAAAGGCATATGCATTATAAACAAAAGTTTTCCACTAGACCTTATATTAAATGTTATTATTGTGGTAAACCTGGACATACTGCTTCCGTTTGCAGAGCAAGAGGTAATCAAAATGTGAAAAAGGTACGGGTTCCCAAAAGAACCATACCAAACACTAACCCACAAGGACCCAAAGAGATTTGGGTACCTAGAACCTTGTTTTAGATCATTGCAGGTATGCTTCAAGGTATGGGGGCAGATTGATACCTTGACAGCAAAGACTCAAAGCGCATGACCGGAGACGCAAAAAAGTTCTTAACACTCACCCTCGGAAAAAGCCATCATGTGACTTGTGATAGATAGAGGAAGAATCACCGGTAAAGGTCAGATTGGTTAAAATTTTACTCACCTCTATTTTGAAAATGTGCTTAAGAATAGTTTATCAAGTCAAATATGTGACTACTAAAATAGAGCAATTCCTGAATCTCATTTCATGAATCTTTAAAGAACAAATATTTATAAGGCATGGAAGTATTTTGGTCATCCCTCTAGGACTAAGCATATAGAAATTATATATCACCTTCTTAGAGGTTATGGTTAAAAAGGCGATAGTATGATTGAGTTAGTTGAGTCGTCACAAACAACTAGTTGACATTTTCAGAAATCCATTGCAAAAGAAAACCTGGTCTTCATTTACTCAAATGAGTTTTTTTTTTCAATAAAATGTTTTTCAAGTGATTTTATAAAATATGAATTTAAGAGAATTTGTGACTTATGAATTTTTGCGTGCTTAAAAAGCGTTTTATAAAGCAGCTGAAATGCTACCTTTTCCCGAAATCCATTTTCTCCTGTCACAATCAATTGCTGGCTCTGGCATTAAAATTCAGAATACATACTCACAATCATTGTTCAACGAAAATAATTTTTTTCTCCCATATTCTGACCGCCATCACCAACTTTCAAACTAAGCAGCATGAAATACATAAAGCCTAAAACAACTGTTTCACAGATTTTTGAGACTCATGATTATCTTTTACCTGTTTTGATGAAATACTATCTTCATGGTTTCAAATATGATTTTCTATTGGTTTTGATGATCCCTTATAAAACTGCAATGGTTCTTTTACCTTGTCAAATAGCCGTGACATTCGGTTCGCAAACTCTATCTTACGTTGACCCTCTTTGATCATGACAAAAAGGGGGAGAGAAATATAGGGTTGCATATGAGCATATAGAACTTGCATATTAGGCATCTAGTCAATAAGTCAGGGGGAGCATCATGATAGGGGGAGCATCATATATATATTATCTGTTTGAACTAACCTCCCACCTTGAGATGAGTAAATGTTTTGTCATCATCAAAAAGGGGGAGAATGTGGATACCTGTGTTGCAGGTTATCTAATATTGCAGGATTAGTTTTGATGATGAAAAAGACAAAGCCAAGTTGATGGCCAAAGGAATGAGAGTGTCAAAGCAAAGCTGATAAAAAGTATCATATATTCAAAAGTCACAATCCAAGTCAACCAAGCTCAAAGTATTGAAGATTCAAGCTTAAGGGTAGTCCTTAAGTATAAGGGTAGTCCTTAGGGTTTTGGGTGAGTCTTAGGATAAATGTAAGCTCTTACGAAGGTCAGCTCATCTCGCAAAGTCTCTCGTCCCAAAGCTTTTTCAAAATACATGCATGAACAAGTAATCCTAAAAAGTATTTTTGAAAAACTCTAAAATCGATTTCACTCTCTTTGAAACTAAGCCTAAATCGATTTTCAAACACAATGGCTAAGCTCCTAATCGATTTCATAAGCATACAAGTGATTCATATTGTTTCCTTATTTGAAGAAATCGATTTCCACTTATGTCTAAATTGAAAGAATCGATTCACACCTTTTCCATACATGAAAGAATCGATTCACATCTTTTCCATACATGAAAGAATCGATTCTCAGGAAAAGAATCAATTTGCATCTCTCTTCAAATAAAGTAAAGAATCGATTTGCACATTACTTGTTTTAAAACACATAATCGATTCCTTGCTTTCTTATTCAAATGAAGAATCGATTTCAAACTCTTTCAAAGAATCTCACAATCGATTCCTTCCTAAATCAAGTAAACAAGAATCGATTCCTAGATCAATTCAAATAACAAAGAATCGATTCCCACATATTTTTAAACGTAAACTTGATTTTTCCAAAGCCTATAAATAGAGGCCTCATAGCCTCCATTTCTCAACCAACCCATTCTCACAATCTATTCTTTCTGAAAAACTCTTATATTTTATTTGTGTTCTTCTCGCACCGCCGGTCCGTCAAGAGCTGATCTTTCGCTAAGAGTTAGTTGGGGTTGCGTTCTTCAAGTTGTAATATCTGCCTTCATTAGAGGTATTTCTGTCTTTACATTTGTTATTATTTAATTGTTGTGATTTGTACTAGGGAGTGGGGTATCTCTCTAGGGTAGCTGTTTGTACTAGGAAGTGTGGTATCTTTCTGGGGCAGCTGATTGTAACAGGGGTGGGGTATCTCTTGTTATTGTTATATTAGATTTGAGGGCTCTCCATAGGTGGGATATCCTAGGAGGAGAGTGCTTGAGTCTGTAAAGGTTTTCCAAGGCACCTGTAAGCCTTGTTGTTTTGGTTAGTGGAAAATCTCACAAGGGTGTGAGGAATGGACGTAGGTCACTAGGAGGTGACCGAACCAGGATAAATCTCTGCGTGCTTTACTGCTTTCCTGCTTTACTGTTATACCGCTTTACTGCTTTATATTCTAATTCCTTCGCTTCCACTTAACCTGCGCGAAAATTGATCTAAGTCATTGAAAAGGGGAAAAACGTTTTCGAAAGATCTGAAAAGTTTTTAAATCTCAATTCACCCCCCCTCTTGAGACTGAAGCCACTTGGTAACACACGGAGGTGGGGGGGGGGGAGGGGGGAAGAGGAACAGTGGAGGGGGGATCGGTGGGGAAGAGGAACAGGGGAGGGGGGTGGGGGTGGGGGGTGTGCCTACGTGGCAGTCCACGTGGGCTGCCACGTAGGATAAGTCAGTCAAAATTGACTTTCAATTTTGACCAATTAAGAGGGGAACTATGATTTTTCAAATTGGGAAAATAGGGGGACCAAAATCGTCAAATTAAAACTTGGGGGACCAAAATCGTGAATTGGTTAAAACAGGGGGACCAAAACTGTAATTAAGCCAAATATTTAACAATTAGACTTTTTATTATGTTTAAATTTTAAATTTAAATTATCTGCACTATTCATGATTATTCTTATTAGCAAAACTGATGTGCCAATGTGCCATATACAATTGCCCTTCACGGTGCAGCAAAACTGAAACCATACGTAGGATTAGCCTAGAAGATACATAGCTTAGTTAATTTTGTTGCCATTATATTACACTCATCTATGTTTAAGTACACTACCCTTTAAAATAAAACTTCATCGCCAATGCCAAGTAAAAAGTGGTCCCGATCGAGTCTTGAATATGGGGCAAAACATGTGGGCCTAGGATTTGGGGCTCATGACTTCCCCTCCCCTAGTGTACTGATCATGGAGGATCGTCACCCTCGATATACTCGTATTACTACGAGTACACCATCTACCCTTCCCCGATGGGAAAGTGTCTTGATTTGTTTTTACATTGATTGAGAGTTTATATAGCTTATATAGACTTACAATCATTAACATAACATGGCATAATGGGACTCAAGGTCCGTTATTTTAACTTGACTCGTGTACGCTCGCGTTTACCTAAAGTACGGTTTTACCAACAATCTTGACTTTCAAAACAGAGTATTATAAATTTTTAAGTACAAAAATGATTAGCCCTTTCAATAAGTTTTCTAACGCACTTGAGAACACCTCAATCGGATTCTCAGATCAAAAGTTATCGCGAAAACAAAATCGGTAGGGTTTGCTGAAAATTACACTGCGTCGTGACGCGAACAAGTTCCGCCGCGACGCGAAGAGTTACAGATAGTTTTGCGCCAGAAAAATTTAAAGGGGTCGTGACGCGACAGTCACGGGTCGCGACGCAACGGTTTCCAGAAGTGCAGAAAACAGGTTTTCGAAAATTCGATTTTGTTCCGTTTCGCTTTCAATCCGGTGCCGAGACATTTTTTAACTTCTGAGACTTAAAAACAGATATAACAACCAGTAATTCCAGTCCAGAACAATCAATGAAACATCAATCAATCAATCATCATGAACATCAATAATCAAATACGACCGAAAACACGGTATTTCGAAATTACGGTTTTTGACTCGATTTGCTTAAACCCGAAAACAGTAAAACCTATAAATTCAGACACGACAAATTTCCCTAAGCGAGTATAGAACTCACCGATTGCGATGAAAATCGCAAATGCCAAGACTTTAACGAATCCGAACGAACCGTGACGCAACGAACTCTCCCGGAATCGCTCTAATCACGAACTTAGTCAACCGAAAGTGCTTGGACAGCAGCCAAACTCGAACTTCAACACTTTAAGCTGCTAACCTCCTTCCCAAACTATCTCACTCAGCAATGTGACTTCCTCTAAGGTACTATTCTGGTTCTACTGTGACATGCAAGTCATTGGAGACCTCAAAACTCCATTTTTGCTCTACTTGAGCTTGGGACTTGAAAATGGTGACTGATGCAAGAGGGTGATTCAGTAGTTAAGAATGGTATCAATAGAAAGGTCTTGGAAAGTGGAGGTGAATGAACCAGAATCTACTTACATGCAATGGAGAAAAATGGGGATCCTCAAACTTCTCTTATTTTTCTCTTCCTTGCGCCCTACCCTCTCTCTCCCTCTATTCTTCCCTTTTGTGTTTTTGAATTTTAGAAATGGGTGTGCTGGTGTGTTTGGGCATGGTTCAGCTAACTTAAATGGATAAAAGACTAAAATACCCCTCCTCACTAATGCTCACCTAAACCACTCCTAATTCTATAATTATTCCTTAACTCCCTAACTTAACATAATATTTCAATTATGCATAAAAAAATAAAAAATAAATCATAACTCATAATAAACCTCTTGTGCTAAAGTATTAGATTTAGCCAATAAATTATCTTAACCTCTTTGCTAATTTAAATAAATTAAGTTAGCTAATTAGGGGATGTTACATGTTTGGGTTTGTTTTTTTTTTGTTACGGCATAAATGATTTTTGATGAAATGTTTTCTTGAAAATCTTGATTTATGTTGTACTTATTTTTATTTGGGGTTAGCAGCTCCATATATGTCAATTTTGAAATTGAATAAAATCAATCCGTTTATTCTCTAAAAAATGTGTAAAAGATGCATCGAGTCTAGGTGCTCAGAAACAAAGTTGACAAAAATAAGTAAATTGAGAGTTCAGCTTTTAATTAATCGTCAAAGTTGAAAAAACGGAATGGTGTATGTTAGAAAAATAAGTGAATTTAGTTTTTTTTTTAAATTATTTTATGAACATTTTAGTCCTTCTTGAAATTAATATGACTAATATTTGATTTTTCTAATGGCTAAATTAGTACTTCAATTTCTAGTTTCATATAAAGTAATATATGGTTTGATGTTACACAACCTGAACGCACGACTGGAATCTCAAACCCGAGTTTGCCATCTTGTGAAGGTGTTTGGCTATTGAAGTGAAATCAATTATTCAATTCTAAACTCAATTCCAGTTGAAGCTGGATATTTTCTACCATGAAGTGGAATTGATTCTACTTAATATATTTGCAGGGCCGTTCATGAGATTTTGGGTTCCCTGTGCTAAGTCTAAATTTGTGCCCTACTTTTAATAAGTCGTATGTATATATATATATATATATATATATATATATATATATATATATATATTACTTTCATACAACCTTAACTAAAATAAAATAATATGGAAGAAACCTCAAAGTATATTTATATTGAAATTAATTATTTTCATACAACCTCAATTAAAATAAAATATCATGAAAGAAATGTGAAATTATGTTTACATAAATATTGAAAAGTTTAAACCAAAGTTACCATAAAATTATACCAAAAATAGCTATACATGTATCCATCAACCGAACATGTAGTTGTAGCTGTTTGCCTGTTTCCAACCAGACCGTCAATTAGAAAAAAACAACAGGATTTCACACTAGCAACAACATCCACATATTAATTGTTGAATATTACACTTCTAGCATTTTTTGCTATAAAATTGTTAATAAATATGTTCGTAATCAAGATTCTTTAAAATTATTTTTGATTGAAATCATGCCAAAACAATTTTATCTACTTACTTTGCGACATTATAGAACGAAAATAAGATTTCGACAATTTTAATTTTGATAAACTCCTTAAGATTTAAGCAAGATAATCTCAAGTTCTCATCAAAGAATAACCTTAGTCTTTCAATACTAGACAAAAATCCAAAAATCTCCTCATATGTGCTATATTACTCAAATCTTCTATTAAGTTAGCCAATTGCTTGATTTATAATGTACAAAAAATAAGCCTTTATGTACGCGTGTGTATCAATACACAAACAATGCAATTTATTTTAAAATAATGCCCAAAATAATTGAAACTAGTTCAAATAATATAATGAAACAATATGATAATGGGAAATCTAAAATCTGCGACTCACAGTCGGCGATCAATCATGACTATAGATCAAATCATAAGCGGTTGAAATTAAATAAAAAAGTCAACGTGACAACTACTCACCTCCTTTTAATGAAAACCGCCAATGTATTGTTGTACGATCCAGATTTCTCTCACAGTATATATATATATACTAAAAAAATTGATGGCCCAAATTTTTTGAGGCAATGTGCAATCACCTCCCGCACACCACCCTCAGGCCTCAAGCACCCCGGTGTATATTTGTCTTTTTCAAGTTGTGTCTAGCATTGAAAGACTTTTCAATTTTGAAAAAGTCTTTTTGGGCCTTTGCTCATAAAATTTCAAAACCCTTAAGTTTTTCAAGTTGTGTTTTTTGGGGTCAAAATCCCTAAGCTTTTCAATTTAATCCTAAAAATTAAATTCAAATTTTTCAACTCAAACTTGCTAAAATTTAGTATCCAAATGTCTATATCATTTAAATGGACCCGTGACCTGTTTGTACAAACAGATCACAGGTTGATTTAGTAAGTTGCCACAACTTTGGTGTAACTGGTGTGTCTGCTCTAAAACCAACATATCAAAATAATGTAGTACAAAAGAAAAAGTAATCAAATGAGCTTCTCCTTATGCAAATTACAAAAAAAAAGAAAAAACGAAAATTACAAATTAAAAGTCTTCTCACTTGATACATCCCACATATATATATATATATATATATATATATATATATATATATATATATATATATATATATATTACAAAGCCTCCAATATTTCAACATTTAATGAATCCGAGAGGTTCATCAGTTGAGCTGGAGCTAGAATGGATGTATGTTTATTATGTGATGCACTATTATTTTACTAATTATTTATTATTTATGCTAAGTTTATGATTAGACTTAATCATGAACTTTGGATAATTGAAGAATCTGTTATTTGTTTTATAATACTAATTACTAGTTATCGAGTGAATACTTTTCTAAAAATTAAAGTTATCAAGTGAATACCCATAAAATGAAAATACATCCTACCTAGGCTTAGACCAACCGCACTACAAGAATAACCTTATTTACCTACGAAAGTTTCCGACGGATTGTTTTTCCGTCGCTATGTCTTGCATTTCCGACGGAAAAAGTCATCGCTACGTGTTCAGTAATATGCCCTTGCGTTTCTCGTTGACATTTGCGACGGATTTATAGCAGTCGCTAAGTTCCGACGGATAATTCCGTCGCAAACACTAAACAATCCGTCGGAAATCTTTGTGACTTAAACGTAAAACATAAACACCCTCGACTCACTTTCCACTCTCACTTTTCAGTCTCTCCTCTCACTCTCTACACCGCTCTCACGCTCACTCTCCGCCCTCACTCTCCACCCTCACTCTCACTCTCACTCTCCTCTCGCCCTCATCACCACCCTCACCTTCGTCACTGTCGTTCTCCTCCGCCATTGCGATAACCATCGCGACGACCCCTACGACAACCACCATGACAGAAACCTCGCAGCGACAGAAACCACTGTCGTTCTCCTCTCAGTTGCATCTCCTCTCTCCTATTCTTAAAGGGTAAGTGGTTTTCTTCTAATCTACTTCTATTTGACTGAAAAGCCCCAATTTTTTTGTTGATTCAAAACCCTAACCCCTCTTCTTCTATTTAATGGTTTAATGTCTGTGCTTTAGATGACTTTGGTACCCTAATCTCAGTCATTGTCGATTCTACAAGTTTGGAAACCGATTTGGTGTGAACTTTAACTATCAAGGGTTGGAAATCGCACTTCTCCCTCCTCTTTGGGCCGTCAACTGCCTCTTTCCAAGTACCTGTCATCTACATAGTGCAATCAGTTAGTTTTACTGCATCTGCATCTGCACTATGAAATTGATTGCTTCTTCCTCTCTCTTTTTAGTGCAATCAGTTAGGTATCTTTCCATTTTTTTGTTTTTATTTTATTCAATTGATTAGTGAAAGTTATTTATTATTAAAATTAATATTTGTAATGTATTGCCATAAGATTGTGATGTACGTGATTTTAAATGTTAAATGGGGATGGTGACTCAGATTCCATGGTTGTGTCCAATTCCCTTGCAGTTGCATCACGTTTTATCATTATAAGAAATCTGAACAGAGTGAAAAGTATGAATGATTGTCATTATTGGATTGGATGCAACCATGTGCTTATAATGTAGTATATAATAATGAGGATGACTGTGCCTTTATTGCATATATACGAACACTTGATAGGTAAATTAACACTTGTGGCCTGTGGGTAGTTAGTTATCAGTGTAACAAATTTTGTTAATCGGTTTTTTCTTATGTATATAAGGCAAATAAAGCTTATATTGATTAGTGCTAATATAGGCTAATGGGGGCAGTGAAGAAGGAATAAAAAAGAAAGGAACCTGTATTTAATTAAGAAAAAAGAAAGGTGAGGGAGTGGAGAATAAAGCATGACATTATTTTGACTTATATTTGCACCTAATGAGGGGTTGAAGACCCAAATTAGAATATAGTGGTGCCCTTTGTATTTTGCTTATAGTGCTACTATGTTCGGTGTATCTTCAATGCTTTAGCCATCTTCGTCTGTGCATTGTAACATTTTATTACTCTTATGTCTTGTTTGAATGTGAATTGTCCTTTGTGTGCAACTTGTTCTTGTTATCGTAAAATTAATCATCTTCTTTAGCCTTTAGGCTGCATATCCTGTTGTCAAACAATGAAATAATTGAAAAGTCACATTGCTGACTCTGCTGGTTTCACATGGCTGCCTTGGACTCAGACTCAGCACATCAAGGGTCCTTACCATTTGAGGTAATCTTCAGCTTCAGCTTATGTTTGCTTTGTAGTTTGTAGTTACACCTCACAAAGTTAAGAATAGGAACCCCTGTTGGTGTTTGATTATGCCAAGTGGCCTCACGATCGTGGTTACTTTATAATGGCACATGTTGGAAATGGAACACTCACTGAATTCCACTGTACTAGTGAATTACCCTTCAAGGAGGTAATCTATCATCTCTGGCTCTATAAACGATATATCAAGTTGTTCCTTCATATAACTGTTGAAGTGTTTCACTATTGATAATTACTTCATAATCACAAGCCTATCTGCTTTTGGTAAGTATTAATAAAGTGAGAATTTGTATTGTTACTCGAGAACTAAGAGAAAATATTGTCGGATGCCTTATTTTCCCATATTTGCAGGATTGCACTGGTGAGTACGTGACAGCTGAGAAGCTATATGCGGTTATTCTTGGCGACAAGAGTAAAGTAAAGGGTGGAAATGGCAAAGTAATTAATAGCAAACCGGAAGACAGGATATTTTTATACTACTCTGATCATGGGGGCCCAGGAGGAGTTCTTGGTAATCTCTTGATTTTGCTTTTGTACTAACAGATTTTCATTTTATAATGTCACTGCCAAATTGCAAGGTTTAACAGTTTGTGTACACTTTGTAAGACTTAATACACTTTTATTGCATTTAACAAATTCCCAATATCACATTCATAATGCATATTTACTAATGGATTGTACAAATTAATTAAATAATTTAAGCCCTCTGTCCGGAGGTAGCTATTTGTACATTAGAGAAATAAATTAAAGGTGAATCTTCCCCTTTTTAATTGTAGGGATGCCAAATATGTCGTATTTTTATGCAATGGATTTTATTGATGTATTGAAGAAGAAACATGCATCTAGAGGTTAGAGGAAGATGGTAAGTATTTCATTTCATAGGTAGATGGTGACCTGAAATGATGTGACTTTATGGTGGTAAGAGTTGTTATGCCTATGTGGTTTTGTAGGTTATATACGTGGAAGCTTGTGAAAGTGGTAGTGTTTTTGAGGGTATAATGCCCAAGGATCTTAATATTTATGTGACAACTGCATCCAATGCACAAGAGAGCAGTTATGGAACTAACTGTCTTGGGATGGATCCTCTTCCTCCTCCTCCAGAGTACAGCACTTGTCTTGGGGACTTGTCTTGGGGATTTGTACAGCACTTGTCTTGGGAATTTGTACAGCACTTGTCTTGCTTTGATTTGTACTGCATCCAAAAACTAAATTACTGAATTGATCTTCCTCTAACTACTTATCTTCTTTTCCCTTGCAGCTCCATTCCTAAGGTTCTCAAATGCTCAGTTGGATCAGGTTAGCAATGATACAACTTAGAGATGTCACAATGAGATTTACAGTATTTATATGATTATGCAAATCAATTCTTTGTTGTTACAGACTCAAGTTTGAGCATATGAGCATTCCAGGCATTTACCTAGTTCATGACTTTGTTAGTGCTAAAGAAGAAGAGGTTTACCACTCTTTTTCCTTCCACATCAATGCTATTGCTAAATTGTTTTTCTTACAATATTTGTATTTTTCATGTTTGCTATGTTTCATGCTTGATATGTTTCATGCTTAAAAATGTTGGCCGTTTCCATCTTCATAGGAATTTCTCCAAGCTGTTGGCTCTAGGCCTTGGAATTGTCTTGCCAAAAGAAGGGTTCAACACTATGTTTATGAGTTTTGTTATGATGTGAGTTTCAAGAACTATTTGACAGTGAGTTTCATGTCTTTAAATATCTATTTAGTCCCTATATTCATGCTTAGCTTACACTAAAACTGATTGATTAGCACTCACTGCAATTATACTAGTGAACCAGTGCTATCTGATTTCAATTAGTTTGATCCTACAGCTCAATTTTCTCATTCTTTAAATCACATTCCAACCACATTTCATGTCCTGCACTCTCAATCACATGGTACATCTTCTGCACAATTATCTGAGGCACAACCTTCCCATTCTTTATAATCTACTGCACTGGCAGTAAACACATTGTAACTTGTGTTTCAATTGCTAATATTGTGAATGCCTAGTAGTGCTACTGTTGCTAATATTCTGAATGCAGCTATAAATTTCATCATCATCTTTTCTGTGTTTTGTTGTTTTATTTGATGGACTTGGTGTATGGTGGAGGAAGTGTTGGGCTGATGGCATTAATATCTCAGAGTTTATGATAGAGGCTGCAATGTTTTAGGGTATATCATGCATAAAAAGACTTGCTTTTTGGTGTTAATTTTACCAAGGGTGTTCTATTCATCTCCTGCCATTCACAATGTCTCACCGTTTGTTTACTTTTCATTTTTCTTCTCTATACAGGGTCATTCCCAAAGCTCTCATGTGAAAAGCCACTGGAAGTCATACTAGTCTTTATTGTGAAATATGTAATGTACATCCCTTTCATTATTATTTTCTTGCAATTTCATGACTTTGAGATAGTTGTTCGATTGTTAAGTTTGGGAAAAATGATCTAGCTTTTTCCTTCTTGCGACTCTACTTGCCACTTCGGTGTAGTTGTTCGATTGTTAACTTATTAATTATTAATAGTGAGTAATAACTGAGATTGATTGATTTTTAAATCATATATACAGGGAGGATGGTGTGATAGTGCGGGATCCGTTCAAGAAATTTAGGCCAAAATTTTGAAGAGACAAGAGGCTGCATCAAAACGTGAAAGAGCCAAGGCATATGCTCTAGCTCATCAGGTCCTCGAATGTAAATTGATTGTCAAATTTTCGTCCAACAATTTTCCCTTAACTTGATAAGCAGCTATGAATTATAGTATCCATTTTCCTTTGGTAGATTTTTTGGTTCACAAGCTTGATGTAAGATTTTTCACCTTTCCCCCTTGGCAGTGGCAGGCAGGACCAAGACAACAGGCTGCCTCATCTGAATTTCAACCAGATAAAAGTAGCTGGGGTTGGAATTGGATAAAAGTAGCTGAAGTAGCAAATTTAGTGATGAAACATGATGCAGCTGTGCAATGGAGTTGATGAGAATTCAATTGGAGCATGTGCTTAACTTGTGTTTGCACCTATTGAGTCATTTGCCGATGATGCCCTTTTGCTGCCTTCTGGTTTTCGTGTCATTCCTTTGGATCCTAAATCTGTAAGTAACATTTCTCAACTACTAGTATAATATGATAAACTTGTTTATGGATCTGTTGGGTTACTTTTACTGATGCTAATGCATATGTTCATGTGTTGACTTGCAAAATTCTGTTTATTGGTTTTATCTGCCATCATTGACTTCAATTATGAGAGATTAATCCTTATAGCAGTATATGCCTTGAAAGTTTTGTTATTGATGTTCTTATGCATATAACCAGTACCACCTCCATATGTTTTGGGATATACTAAGACGGAACTGGAAGCTTTAAAAGAGGGCCGCAGCCTTACAAATTTCAAGCATTTTTGTAAGGCCTTACAAATCTCTGTTGGAAATTCAAGAAAAGAAGATACAACAATTCTACCAACTGAATGGTTCTTTGGGAATTCTTATGGTTCTGTTACTCCTAACCTACTGCTAGTAGTGGTGGTCCTGGACCTGCTCATGATAATGCAACCAACTGGAGTCTTATGGTACTTAGGAAGATGAAATTAATGAATAGGCCAACTCTTTTAATTATTTGTCTCAGACTCCTTTTATTATATCTTAGTTAATTATGTATTGTTCTTTACAGTGGACAGTGTTTTGTTATTCATGTTTCTTTTTATATATAAGTTATTAGCGGAATTGTTTATTGGCTCTCAAGCAAATTAACTAGTATTATGCCAAGCAAATTTACTGACATTGTTGAATCTAATCTAATTGATTATGCTAATTTGTTTGGATCTAGTCTTATGTGGGTTCTATGCAATTACTTATTGTACCCATTGCATTATCTTAAGTGCTCAATTTAGGGCCGGTTGGACTTTTCGAGGTATTTGACATTTGAAACGTTCAAATGGTTTATTGAAATTTTCTTAAGTTTAGGATGATACCTCTTTCGATTTCATCGATCTTTGAATTAATTATAGGCTAGTTACATTTGCTGAGTCTGAATTGGCAGGAAAGTCGTATTGCAAAATAGAATGGAGCTGTTTGAATGTAATGGAAGGATTTTGGAAAATTATTTATCACTTCGTACCGACGGAATTTCCGACGGAATTTTCTTGGAAATTTACGAGGGATATTTCCGAGGGATTTGCGAGGGATATTTCCGAGGGATTTGCGAGGGATATTTCTGAGGGATTTGCGAGGGATATTTCCGAGGGATTTGTGAGGGATTTCCGACGGAAACGTTTCCGAGGGAATTTTCCGTCGGAAATCGTTTGCGAGGACCGTTTATCCCACGGAATTTCGTCCGTCGGAAATTCCGTCGGAAACGTGAATTAGCGACCGATTTTCCTGCTTTTCCGAGGGATTTTTCCCTCGGAAATCACCGAAATTCTTGTAGTGCCGAAGAACGTTCGGACTACTTAAATGTTATATGAATCTATCCATACAAAGAACGTGACGTTACTCGTGCGGATGCACAAATATACCGCTAGTGCAACTTAAAATCCACCGAGCCTATATAGTAGAGCCTAAAGGGTAAGAGTAGAAACAAAATAGAGAACAAAAATTGAGAGAAAGATAGAGCAGAGCAGAGTAGCGCTTCTCTCTCTCTGTCTCTCTTGCTCGATCTCTTCTCTACCGATCAACTCAACCTCTTCTCATTTTCCACCACCACCTTGCCTCTTCTTTTCCACCACCACTCTTCTCTTCTCTGTACACCATCTTGCCTTCTCCCCTCTCAATCTCCACCTCCGTATACCTTCACCCCTCTCAATATCTCCACCACCGACCACACTGTCCACCACCACCACCACCACCACTGTGCCTTCTCCGTGTTCTCTCTGTAAACAACAATAGGTATTTTTACTGACTGAGATTGTCACTTGTTTATTTCATCATCTATTTAAAAGACATTGCTATTTGTTACTGACCCTAAACTTCCTAATTTCAGGAAGGGGTTGAAATCAAGCAACTGGATTCTGGATTTTGGATTTTGAGACTACAAACCACCGAAACCAGAAACAAAGGTATTGTTAATTTTAGGGTTTATTTTTAGTTTATTATTACCAATTTAAATTTCTATATCAAAATTTGTGTCCATTTAAGAACTTGGGTTCAGAATTTGTTTACTTTAATTTTAGAATATTTGTTCAAAATTTGTATATTTCAATATCTGTCTTAGCATGCTCATTCACTATTACTTGTAACTTTTTTAAAGTTGCGTTCAGAATGTTTATTTCATTTAAGAATATGTGTTCAATTTTTGTTTGTAGCTTAGTTCTCTCTCTATTCGTGCCCATGTTACTTGTTTTCCAGCTGCCTTATGAGTTTGTGAAAATGCTTGGTTTGGGTAACAGTCTGAAATTCAGTTGTTCATTTTGAAAGTATGAACAAAAGCCAAAAAGTTTGATAAAATTAAAACTTAAGACTTTAACTAGATGTAAAGACTTAAAGAATTAAGATTTTAAGTCTTTAGCAAACCAAAGCCTTAAAACATAACATCTTTAATTAATCATGTAAATACTTTAAGACTTTAAGAGTTTATGAAGTCCTTTTTTCGTAAATTGAATGTATGCAATGCGTCTCATTTTAATTTAATATTTGCTTGCAGGTTAGGACAATATATGAAATGATGGGAGATGAAGTTGAGGTTGTGGCCATCTCAAATTGGGAAAACAATATATACTTGCATTTGTTTGTAGTTGCTTTCTCTTTCATTGTTAGGTAGGTGTAGGTATACTTATAGCCTTACAACTAATTGACAAGTTTTCATTCTTTCATTTATAGAAAATTGATTTGCCACTTGCCTGATTTACTAGAAAATTGTATGCTCAACAACAAAAAAAAATCTTCGGTATTGGGTCGGGCGGACCATTTGCTCCTCCAATTTTGGACGCCGAGTATCGGTTAGATATGTCTATCGACGAAGCTTCTATCTTAGCTCGAGGAAGCATTTGTCATGTTGCTCGTAATGATTGGCGTACTGGCGGATCTATTAACGGTGAATTTTGGTTTGGCAGAAACAGGGGAGAGTGGAGACACATTTAGTTGCTCGAATTTACAAATAGATAGTCTTTTGGTGCCTCTTATAAGCCGATGATTAAAATGTATAACTTGATAAGTTTGTCATTGGATAAACAACTCAATTTTCTAGCAGTAGTCGATTTAGGTTCTTATAATTTGCTTTAACTTTACTAAATATCTCTGCTATTTGAAATATGTTCCATATTTGTTGAAGTGTTGTTTGTATAGGAGATTGTAGTACTGGTGATCAATTTTTAACTAAACTATATGGTTTCTAATAGTTACTTATAGTTTTTTCCGATGAATATTCATCTTAGTTGAGTAGGTCTCTATATCTCTGTCGTCATCCTTCATAACTGAAATTCTCTTGTTAACATTTTTAATCTTTATCATTTTATGAAGAAAAAAAGCAGTATTTCTATCCTAAAATTATGCAGTTAACTATAGATTTCTCCTTATACTATCTATTTGTAATAGTAATTTAGATACTTTATATCTTATACTTTTGTGTTAATTTAGTGGTTTTGTTGTCTATTTTAAAAGTTTTATTTTATCGTATAATGTTATTGCCGGTTATGGTAATTTCACACCCAAAAGCAATTTTGGTCCAATCTATCCAACCAGCATGATTTAGGCTCTGTTTGGAAAGTCTAGCGGATAGCAAAATTTGATTAGTAGATGGTGAATAGGCGTGTTTGGTAAACACTAATGTTTAGCGTTTTTTAAGTAGTGTTTTTTGAAACACTGGCGGATAGTGTATAGCGTTTCACTTTTTTTGGTCATTTTTAAATTCCTTCTCTATTCTCTTTAAATTAAACTAAACAATCTTAAATCTTTATTTCTTTGTCATTTTACATTAATTAGTTAGTTTAACTGCTAGTTTTACCAAACACATGATTTTCTATCCACTAGCTTATCAGTTATCTACTATCCACTCATTTGCTATCTGCTAACTGATCTGCTATCCGCTATGTTTTACCAAGTAGAACCTTAATTAAAACCACTTTTACGTTAATTTATCCAAACAGAAATCAAGTTATATATACTCAACTCAATTTTAACAAACTCAATTATAGCAAGATCAATTTTCGTTGTCGCAGAACCAAACATACACTAAATAGGCTCCACGTTTTTTGTAAAAAAATCTTTTGGGGCCTTTGCTCCATTTATAAAAATATTATAAGCGTTTAAAAAATATATGATCTCACGATCAAAATTGATGTTTTACAAAACTACCGGGACTTATTTAATCTGTGAGAAATGAAAAATATCATTTTAGTCATTAAATATTGGTCAGAATAGTTTTTTAAAATAATATTATGAACATTTTAGTCCTAGAAACTAGTGTAACTAATATTTGAATTTTCTAATAACCAAATTATTATATCAATTTCGTAGAGAATAAATTGGTCTCTATACTTTTTTGAAAAAGTCTTCTCGGGTCTTTGCTCCTAAAATTTCAAAATCCTTAAGTTTTTCAATTTGTGTTTTTAAGGTCAAAATCCTTAAGCTTTTCAATGTGTGTTTTTGCGGGGACTAAATTGAAATTAGTCCTATTTGAAATTAGTCCTATTTGGAGAAATGAAAAATATTTGTAAGCCTAAAAATTAAGTTTTATTCAAACTTTTTAACTCAGATTTAGTAAAATTAAGTAACAGATAATACTCAAATTTAGTATCCAAATGTCTATATCATTGAAATGGGTGAATGTAAATAATATTATATTATGTGGCTAAATAGATAATTATAAATATAAATTGGTCATATTTTTTTAATCCTAAACATAACCACAATAAAATTAGTGGATGGAAACAAAGCAACAGGCCCACAACCACAGTACATGACTACTGTAACCTTTATCAGTCAACCACAAAAGACAAATAGGTCATGAGTCCATGTGCCTGTGCAAAACAAACTTATACTAAAATTGGTAAGTAGGAGTAGTTGGATTAAGGGGAAGCATACCAGATTGCTCGTAACAGGTATAGTTGGAGAATCTTCTATTTTGGACTAAAAGTTCACAGGCACTTTAATCATACTCTTGCAAATTTTCACAAATAAAGCACTCTCTAACATATGGTGTCTCTCTTTACTCAGTTAGCAAGAAAACAAAAGTGAAGAAAAATAGAAAAGAAGCACCATCATAGTGATTTGTGATTAATCTTTTTTTTGACAGTTCATGATTAATCTTATAAGGTGCTACATTTTGGTTTTTCACATATTCATTTCACTACATGGTTTGCTATGCAGAAGAACTTAATGAGGTAAACTTAAGTTTTGTGAAGGGCATATGAAGTCCACAATGGTTTCAATATTAATGTTTAAGTATTGAAATTAGAAAAACTGACTTGCCATCTACAATTGTCCTTCACGGTGAAACAAAACAATATTATACATCTTAAGTCTGATAGGTTGTACGGAGACGAGGATTGATTCTGATAGAATTAATTTTAGTTAAAAAGGAGTTAAATGTGACATGATTTTTGCTTGGATATTTTTACTGAAAACGATTTTTTTATAATTGTTGTTTGGATAAATTGGGATAGAATTATTTTTAAGTGTGAAATTACCAAAATGTCTCTCAATTTAAAATTACATTAGAAACTTAAATTTGATAAAATAGAGAATAAAAATCTTAAACAAGCATGTAAAATATCTAAATTAAAATTACAATTAGAGAATATAATTTAAATTGCGATGCAACTTAATAAAGGACAATTTTGGAAGATGCAAATACAGTAAATGGCAGTTATGGAATTAAAATGAAGTGAAAAATAAGGGTAAACGGTCATTATGGTCCCTGAATATGTGAAACATTGTCATTATAGTCTCTTAATGTATCAAAATTGTTAACACATCCTCAAGTGTCTCTTTAATGAGTTATTTTGGTCCTCAAATGTGTTTTTGCTAGTCATTTTGATCCTCAAATGTGTTTTTTTATTGGTGAGTTTAGTCCTAGAAATTACTGAAAAGGTTGTATTTGCAATTTTGATGTATTCAGAGACTATAATAACACCGCCTTACACATTAAAGACCAAAATGACTATTTACCCAAAAAATAATTATAAATATGAAAGATAAAAAATAGAATATAATTTAATTATCTATAATATAATTAAATATTACAGATTCCACACAATCTCCCCCTTCAATGTTGGTTTCGTATATTCAAAAAATGCTTCTTTTACGTCTACTCCTTCCGTTTCACAATACATATCGTTTTTTAAGAATTATTTTGTTTCATCTTACTTGTCGTTTTCCATCGAAAGTATTGTAGGGTAATAGTAGGAAAAGAATAAATACTTCAATCAAAGTAACAAAATTTATTAGTTATCTTGGTATATGTAATACACCTAATTTTCTTTCATTATAATTAAATAAATAATAGCTGTTGTTTATGATTGAGTTTTACATATGTCAAAAAAAATATGATTTGAGTTTTACGGTCGAGTATAGACACATGTGTAATAATAAAATTTAATATAAAATTTATTAAACATAGACACATGTGTAATAATAAAATTTAATTCTTCAAAATGTAGGAGTATTTTTTTCCATACGACATCAAACAATGCAAACAATTGTTGGTACAAGTGGTAACTGGACTTGTATCCCACCCCAAAGTCTCGAGTTTAAATTTTGGGTGTGGCAAAAACTCTGTTAGAAGGAGAGAACCACACGGACCGACAAAGCCGAAAACTCATGGTCATTTAAGTTTCCCGACGTAAATTAGACGTAAATTAGTCACCTATAAAGCCAATGAAAACTATACACTAATGAGATGATAAAAAAAAGGCTTAATTACAGTTTTGGTCCCCCTATTATGACCAACTCACGATTTTGGTCCCCAAAGTTTTAATTTGACGATTTTGATCCCCCTATTTTCCCAATTTGCAAAATCAAGGTCCCCCTTCTTAATTTGGTCAAAATTAAAACTGTATTTTGAGTTTTATCCTACGTGACAGTCCACGTGGCACTGTTCCTCTTCAACCCCTCCCCCCACGTGGACTGCCACGTAGGATAAAAGTCAAAATACAGTTTTAATTTTGACCAAATTAAGAAGGGGGACATTGATTTTACAAATTGGGAAAATAGGGGGATCAAAATCGTCAAATTAAAACTTTGGGGACCAAAATCGTGAGTTGGTCATAATAAGGGGGATCAAAACTGTAATTAAGCCTAAAAAAAACAATCACAGCTATGGTTGTTCAAATTTCAATTAAAAATAAAACAACCACAGCCGTCCACTAAAACTAATCTTTTAATATAAATATTAAAATGAAAAAGGTGGATAGTGTAAAGTGTTTGCCCAAGGCCTATTGACCGTCATAGTTGTTTGGATTCGACCAATAGCAACATAGCCTATTGACTTTGTCACAGTTGTACGTACTTGTGTTATTGACTTGTCTTTTGACTTCCTTACGATTTTGGTTCATTTATTATTACCGACTCACGGTTTTAGTTTCTCAATTTTTTTTCTATGAATTTAGTCCCCATGTTTTGCCAATTTCTAAAATTAAGGTCTCCTTCAAACTTGCTCAAACAATTTGCTGATGTGGACCTCACTTAATTGATGTGGCATGGCACACTGGATTGCCATAGACTTTTAAATTAAAAAAATTAATTTTATATGTTAAATTAAAAAACTTCATCTCCTTCGTGGAGACCCAAATGCAATGTGCACCAGAGTAGACGCCCACCTCATCTGTGGCCAACCATGGCCCAGCGCTGCATGGTGCAACACGCACGTATACTTGCCTGCCGAACTCGCATTCTCAAGAGTTTTCTTCCCCTTTCTCTACTGCGCAGAGCAGCTATTGGGAGAGATAGGGTTGCTAATCGGAACTCCCACTTCAAACACAAGAATGAATTCTTTTATTTACTCTTCCTTCAAAGTGAAACAAAAGTGTTTTAACTATGCCGGACAAAAAAAGTTAATGACAAACAGAAAATACTATTGAGAAAATTCATCATTTGAGTATCTTGAACCAGATTCAAGTAATTCATCATTTGGGTTTTCACATTGCCAAAAGAATCGTTTAATCATTTTAGAAAACAGATTACAAATTAAGCCAATTTCTGTTTGCCATTTCATGTTATTATTATTATTATTATTGAAGAAAACCAAATTCGGGTAATTATTATTGAAGAAAACTGATGCAAACAGTTGATGAGATTTAACTCTAGAGGGATTTAACAATTTCATTAATGGAGGCACGGGAGAGGGAGAGGGAGAGGGAGAGGGAGAGAGAGAGAGAGAGAGAGAGAGATGTTGATATGATTTTTTGGGTCGGTGGGGTTTTGTAAGAAGGAGGAGATGGCAGCGATGCATGATTCTGGGAAGTGAGTTACGTTGCAGATGAATCGGATTGACTCAATTGAGTTGAAAGGGGTTTGTGACTCGGGTGAGTTGAGGGGTTCGTGTTGTGGTGGATGAGGGAGAAAGTGTTGTGGTGGATGAGGGAGAAAGGAGATGAAGTTTTTTATTTTAACATATAAAATTAATTTAATATAAAAGTCTATGCGGCAATCTAGTGTGATATGCCACATGAGGTTCAAGTTAGCAAATTGTTTGACCAAATTTGAGGGAGACTTTGATTTTAGAAATTAGAAAAATAGGAGGATTAAATTCGTGAAAAAAAAGTTGGGGGATTAAAATCATGAGTTGATAATAATAGAGGGACCAAAACTATAATTAAGTCTAAATTCTTTTAATATCTCATTTTTTTCCCTTGTACTTCCCAGTTATATTTCTTTTGACAAACCCTCATATATTTCAACATTGAATGAATCTGAGATGTCCATCAGTTGAGTTGGAGACCGTGTGTAAATGTTGTTTACCATATCTCTCTCATTCTTTAGTTCAATTTGGTCCCTATTTGCCAAGTCATTAAATGAATGACACGTCAGATTTAACAATTAAGACGCCACGTCAGCAGTTAACTGCCAGCGTGGTGTCTGTTAAGTTAGTGGGCGAAAAATACCAAAAAAGAACGAAAATAACACAAAAAAAAGATGAGGGACCAAAACGAGAAAAAAAATAAATGACTAAAATGAAATCAAAGCCAAAGATAAAGGACAAAAAGTGCAATTTAGCCTATTATTTATTATTTACTATTTATTACTATATCTCTGTTTCTTTATTTTTTTCACTTTTATTAACAAAACAGCTTACTTGTTACTTACCACTTACACCCCTTATTTTCATTCGTGCAAGCCAGCCCATAATGCAACGCATATTTTGTTTTTATTTATCTAGTGTGTGTATCTGTATGAATGGGCTGTTTGTTTGTTTGTTTTGAAACACAGCTCTCTCCCTACATGTTGATGACCCGTAAATAACTCACTAAGAATCGGTATGTATTTTTTTGTTAGTTCTTTTCATTTTATTTAATTTTTATTTTATTTTCTCTAAACAAATAAATATTAGATTATGTGTCTACCGAATGTACCTCTTTAACATTATCTCACTTTTAAATTCAGCCCATTTTTTGCATCTTCAATATATATGACTGGCCCATTTTTTAATTATTCAATTCCAAAACAACACTTTAATCCAAAATTTTCAAAGTCTAAATCATGTTCAAAAAAATGTTCTTAGTAACGGTCACTCTGAGTTTAGTTTGTTTGATCATTGCGAGAATCTCTAACTTTTCAAGTAGACGATTAGTAGTGACTACTCTAGGTTTGTCTGTTTGGTCACTTTGAACGTCTTCTAATTTCAAAATACTTCAAGTAATAAAAAACACCAACGCACAAATATTTTCTACCCAAAATCTACGTAGCCTTTGATTATCTACCCAGAGATACGTAGGAGCAAAGGGGGTCCACCTCTGTCAAGTGCAATAGTAAAAAATCTTTTTTTGAGTCTTTTCTAAAACATTTATTTGTTAGGCAAGTTGGTTTGGCAATTACATGAAAATTCTGATAAACTCTGGGTGGATGTGGTCAGAAATAAATATTGTGGAACCACTCCTTTCATGGATGTAAAGAAGAAACAAGGCTCTTTCTCTTTTGCATGATATTCAGCTCGCTTGGGAGGACGGCCACCGTCACATAGTTTGTTACCAGACTCTCTCCATGCTATTCAGCTTGTGACTTCTCCTCTTAGCCAGTGGCATGTCTATGCGTCTATTATAGCTACAATTCAAGACTTGATGAAGCGGCCTTGGCAGTTTTCCTTGGTTCACACTCTTCGGGAAGGAAACATGTGTGCTGATATTTTGGCAAAGATGGGATCTTCGATTGTTCAACCTTTGCTTATGCTTGAGTTCCTCTCTCCCGACCTCCTTCTTCCTTTGCAAGCAATGCCACGAGGATAGAGTTTTTGCGTCCCTAGTTTCTTTTGTTTGTTTGTTTTTTTTTTCTTTTCCCTTCCCTTACCAAAAAACAACATTTATTTGTTAGTTCTCAATAAAAACACAAAAATAAAAAACTTTGATTTAGTCTTTTTAATTTCTTTTCATTATAAAAGGGAAATAAATATTTTCAAAGTTTGTCTTTTTAATCAGAGGTAACTTTTTTTTTTCGATAAGCAATGTTGCATTATTAGGAGCACTAGGGGTGTTCAAAACCACAAATACAAGGATGAGATCACAGGTTGTTTATACATGAAAGTGCATTATTCCACCATAGTGAAGGAATACAACAAGAATTCCTTGCCACCCTGTAAATGAACCATCCCCAAGATAAGAACTTCACCTGGGCCACTATCGAGTCTACATTTGGCTCTACCCCTCTAAAACAAACACCGTTACAAGATAGCCAAAGACACCAACAAGTTGTCAACCAAATAAGATGTTTGATCCTCTTCGCTTTCTTACCAGTACAAAGGTCGCCATAGCACAGAAAACGATCAATTAAAGTAGATGGGCAAGGCACTTGAACATTCAGCCAACGACCAATCTCGCCCCACACCCTCAAAGAAAAATCGCAAGCCAAAAACAAGTGATGAGAATCCTCAATGTGTGACCTACACAAAACGCAGACCGCATTGATAAACTCCAATTTTGTGCATTTTTAAAGATAATTTTGAGTCTCTTTTAGAGCAATTATTACTAATTAAATATATAATTGACTTAGTTTGCTCTTTATTTTGCAGAAAAGAAGAAAAAGACAAAAAGAATGAAATTCTAATATAAAGCCAATTAAAAATCAATGTTATATATATATATATATATATATATATATATATATATATATATATATATATATATATATATATATATATATATATATATATATATATATATATATATATATATATATATACGGGTTTTGATGATATTATGGGCTTGATTGATGAAAGAAGGATGAAGCCAAGCAAGAAGTGCATAAGATTGGCAAATAAGAAGAGAATAAAAGAGTTAGGCCAAGAATTAATTGAAAGTTGGGCTTTGATGATTGAATTAAGTTATACAAGCTAGCCATAAAAGGAAGTGCCGTGAATAGAAAGAAAAGGAGAATAGCATGTATCAATATCAATATAAAAGGAGAGGAGAGCCCCATCAGGAACGGACATAATATACAGTAGCCGCACACACAGTAGCGCCGGCAAGGAGAGGCAGCAGGTTTTGGGTACCCGTTCTTGACACCGTGAGAGAGCTCTGGAGCAGAAAATGAGCCTTATTCAGACTATTGGGATGACTATGAGCCACCTCATTATTCCTCCCACTTGGATAATTATGAGTCACTACAAGTGCAAGGGCAAGAGGAGGAAAAGTCGGATGTCGATGAGGTCTTGGCCAAATTTATGCAGCAGACAAATGAAAATTTTGAGAGCTTGGAGAGCCAAATTAGAGCCATGAACAACGAATTTGGAAGCCTGAATGGTCAAATCTCAAGTCTCATTGCTTTGTTATCTCAAGAGGCCCAAGAAACTCCTTCACAAACTAAGTCGACCCAAAATAAAGAAGCTGAGCAATACAAAGAAAGTATTCCTACGAGAGATGAAGTTGTCTCCATGGAATATAATTTGGAGGAAGAAGCTCTCAAGAAAGATGAGGAGACTCTTACTGAAGGGAGTCAAATCAAAATAGTAGCTCCTACTGAAGGGAGTCATATTGAAACAAAAGACCCTATTAATGAGAGCGGTTGTGAGGAGAATGAGAAAGATCCATTGGTTCTTGATTTGAAGAAAGAGGAGAAAGCCCAAATTTTTGGGCAAATTGTTTTAACCATTGGTGATGCTGTGATTGAGGTTCATCGGGGAAAGGTAACTTTGAGGAGTGGTAAAGAAGATGATGTTATTAAAGCTTTAAATTCCACTGAAATTTTCTCTTCTTTAACTTCTTATTTTGATGATGTGGTTGAAACTAACATTTTTAGTGAATTAAAGATGCAGGACCTTTTGGAAAAAAATCTTATTTTGTAGGATCCTAGCATAATGGTGGATGGAGATAAAATAAAAATTTCACCATCCTTTGAAGTTCATCCACCACGTGGAAAAAAAAAGATTAGATGTTAAATTTGCTCTTGGAGAGCCCCCTGATTAAGCACCAACTATAGTCAGGCTCACGACGTTAAACAAGCGCTTCGCAGGAGGCAACCTGTGTTTTATTTTCAGTTATTTTTACTTTTAATTTGTTTCATTTTGTTTTTAGGAATAAGCTTGGACTACAAGCTTTCTCAGGGAAGTCACTATTACTCTCTCTCTCAAGTGTGGGGGAGGAGAGTTATTTTGTCACTTAATCTTTAAAAATGCACAAAATTGGAGTTTATCACGCATCCTCCTCCAAGTGAATGACATGTCGTCTAAGTAACATGGACCGAACAAGTATAGAATTGTTGAATATACGCCACCCAAACAACAAGATCTTGCTTGGAATACGAGTCCTCCATAACGCTATCAAGTCAAATTTCTGCAGAGTCAAAACTGGCCTGCTGCTGTCCATGGCTGAAAGTTGATTGGCTTGCAAAAGAAATTGGTAACAAGACCGAACCGTGAAGGATTTTAGCGAATCAATAAACCAACACCATCGGTCAGCAACTCCACGGGCCATATGAACATCATGCAGAATCGTCAAGGCGCAAATTCACCGATGTTGAACCATTGAAAAAATAGACCCCAAATCACCATATCTATACGAAAGAATACCCCTCCAAGGCGCACCTTCATCCGACATCAACCTCCACTTCCATTTGGCCAAGAGAGCAATATTAAACATTTCAATATCCTTCACACCTAACCCTCCCTCCTCCTTAGATCTACAAATCTTCTCCTAAGCCACCCAATACATGCCCCTCGAATTCTCCTTGATCCCCCACAAGAAATCTCTTTGAAGCTTAATAAGAGTCTTTATCACCACCTTCGGCGCTTTATAAAAAGAAAAATAATAGAGGGGTATGCTATTTAAAACGGAGTTTATAAGAGTTACCCGACCTCCAATAGACAAGAAACGCCCTTGCTACAAAGCCAATCTACTCTGAATCTTATCAATAACCGGCTTCCAAGTTGAACTCTGTCTTGGATTTGCGCCCACTGGAATTCCCAAAAATTTGAATGGAATAGATTCCGTTCGACAATGAAGAAAAGTTGAAGCCGATTCTAAGAAATCCTCTGACACATTGATACCAATAAGTTTACTTTTATGAAAGTTAACCTTCAACCCCGGCACCATTTCAAAGCTTCTAAGAATCAACATAATGGTGTCAACGGCAAATTGAAGCATAGAAAAGCGAAGATTATCATCAACCTTATATTCAACAAACGACCCCACCTCCACCGCCTTTGACATCATAACCGACAAACCCTCTACTGCAATCAAGAAAAGAAAAGGAGAAAGAGGATCACCTTGACGAAGGCCTCTACCAACTTGAAAGTCATTAGTTGGGCTACCATTAACCAACACGGACATGGAACTAGAACACACACAAGCCTTCACCCTAATCCACGCCGAGCCAAATCCCATCCTCTCCATCATGTAGATTAGGAAATTCCAAGAAATAGAGTCATAGGCCTTCTCAAAATCAACTTTAAATAACAAACAATCTTCCTTCCTTCTCTTAGTTAGATCAACAACCTCATTCACCACCAAAATGTAACATCCTCAAAATAATTAGGCGAATTATTTGGATGTTAACCCAATTGGAATAATTTAGTGCTTGATTCGTAAAATTATTGAGTGCTAAAGTAATTATTTGGTCGTCTCAGGATCGTTAAACCGATAGCAAGGAATAAGGGGATAAGGGCAATATGGTCATTGGACCATATTACCACTTAGTATTTTAAATAAAAGAAAGAAAAGAATTAAAGAAGAGGAAGGAAGAAGGGGACGCGAACAGAAGAGGAAAAGAGGAAGAAAAGAAGAGAAAAGAAGAGAAAGAAGAAGAGGAAAGAAGAAGAGAAAGGAAGAAGAAGAAGTGAAGCCCATCCCTCCAAATTTCAGCACCATCATCATCTCCCCTCCATTGCCAAACCCCCAAATCTTGGTAAGTTTTCATCCATTTTTCCCCAAGTTATGGAGCTACGAATTTTAGGGGTTTTGAGGGAGAAAATTGTTGAAATCTTGGATTAAATGATGAAACTGATGATTTAATCTGGTATAGGATCGAAGTCAAGGAAGGTTGAACGCGTTTGGTAGCTCGAATCGAAGTTGAAAGCGAATTGGTGATTTTCGGTTCTCGTTTGGAGATTTTGAAGTCTCGGCGATTTCGATTCGGTATCGACTCTCGCTTCAAGGGTGAGTTTTACTCACGTTTAGGTTTATTCCGTTTTGGTATGATTTGTTGCGTCGATTGATTTCGAGAGTTTTGAGTCAAAAATCGTTATTTCGAAAAATACCGCTTTTGGATGAGAATCCGTTTAGATTGAGTTTTTGATTGAATTACTTGATTGTTTGATGTTGATTGGACTGGAATATTGCCTGGTATGATCTGTTTTCGAGTTAGGAATTGATCGGAACGATGAAAAACGCAAAGCGGAATGAAAATAGAATGCTGTTAAATGCGCACGACCCGTGCGCCCCTGGCGCACGAACCGTGCGTCTGGTTCTGTTTCTATTTCGCAAATTTTATAACAGGGCGCACGACCCGTGCGCATGGAAGCACGGACCGTGCGCAGTGTTCTGTCCAAATTTTCCAAAAGTGTCCGGAACGATCCCGATCGATTCCAATCCTCTTTTAATCCTTTCCTAACCCTTCTATAATGATATTAGGCTTATAATACCATGATTTTGGGTATGTTTCAAAAGGGTTTTATAATATACTTTTGAAGTTGAAATTCTTTCGAAAAGCCGAACAATAGTACACGTGTGCGGATATGTTTTATTGATAACAAAGCGGACTATGAGTCCTACGTGGTAAAGTATAATTTAAATGAACTAAATGTTCATATGATTGTAGATATATGTTTAAATATATATCGAGTTGGGTGACGACCCATTGTTCGACATACTAGGCGGGGCAGTCATGCTCCCCCACCCTAGGCTCCGTGCCAATAGGAGAATGTACTCTTGGTAAGGGGGTTCACCTGGGATTGGCACTGGATTGCAGTCGATGTTATGTCATGAGTTTGTTGTACGTACATCGGGGTTAGCACTTTATTGCAGTCGGTGCTGTACTGTGCGATACACCAGGGTTAGCACTTTATTGCAGTCGGTGCCGCACTTTGTTTGTTCACGTTCACCGGGGTTAGCAGTTTATTGCAGTCGGTGTCGTGTTTGTGGATACCTTGTATTGCAGGTAAACTAATATTGCAGGATATGTTTTGATGATGAAAAAGACAAAGGTAAAAGTTGACGGTCAAAGTCAATAAAAGTGACTAAACGTCAAAGTCACAATCCAAGACAAGCAAGCCAAGAACTGAAGATTCAAGTTTAAGGGTAGTCCTTAAATATAAAGGGTAGTCCTTAGGGTTTGGGTGTGTCTTAGGAAAAAGTGTAAGCTCTTTCAAAGGTCAGCTCGTATCTCAAAGTCTCACACACTCACAAAGTTTTTTAAAGGTGCATGCATACTTACGTAAACATTCCTATCACCTTTAAAATAATAAAATCGATTTCCTCATGCATAAACAAATATCAAAATCGATTTTCAGGTAAATCAGAAAAGGTAGAATCGATTGTCAGGTCATGTATTTTCAGTACATAAATCGATTTCTGAGCCAATCAATTTTTTAAGGGAAGAATCGATTCCCACTCTTTTGCACTTAACTGAGAATCGATTCCCACATGTCTCAGGCAAGCTGAGAATCGATTTATACATATTTTCACTAAGTATAGAATCGATTCCTAGCCTTCCATGGTACTCAAGAATCGATTTCCCATATTTTTCAAACAAAGATAAATCGATTCCTCACCTAAATAAAATCGATTCCTAGATCAAATGCATTCAACAAAGAATCGATTCCTACACTATTTTCAACGTAAACTTAATTTCCTCATAGCCTATAAATAGGCAGTGCTTCACGATTCATTTAACACACAACACAACCCATTTGCATGAAACAGAAAACTTTTGAGAAAACTCTTCACGCTTTTACTTTTGCTCGTCACGCACCGTTGGTCTGTCTGAGCTGATCTGTTGCTAAGAGTTAGTTGGGGTTGATTCTTCAAGTTGTAATATCTGCCTACATTAGAGGTATTTCTGTATTTACAATTGTTTAAATATTTAATTGTTGTGTTTGTTCTAGGGAGTGGGGTATCTCTTTAGGGTAGCTGCATGTACTAGGAAGTGGGGTATCTTTCTAGGGCCGTTGATTGTAACAGGGGTGGGGTATCTCTTGTTATTGTATTGTTAGATTTGAGGGCTCTCCATAGGTGGGGTATCCTAGGAGGAGAGTGCCTGAGTCTGTAAAGGTTTTCCAAGGCACCTGTAAGCCTTGTTGTTTTGGTTAGTGGAAAATCTCACAAGGGTGTGAGGACTGGACGTAGGTCACTAGGAGGTGACCGAACCAGGATAAATCGCTGCGTGCTTTACTTCTTTCCTGCTTTACTATTATACTGCTTTACTGCTTTACATTCTAATTCCTTCGCTTCCACTTAACCTGCGCGAAAATTGATCTAAGTCATTGAAAAGGGGAAAAACGTTTTTGAAAGATCTGAAAAGTTTTAAATCTCAATTCACCCCCCCTCTTGAGACTGAAGCCACTTGGTAACAGTGTTGATTTAAAAAGGATTATTAATTGAACCGAGAGAGTTAGTCGGGGTCTCGGTAGAACTCACTGAGATTGTATCTCACTGTTTAAATGTTGTTGTTTTACAGAGACACAGGGGCAGCGGAAATCCAAGAGGCACGAGTAGGTTGGGCTCAGGCGACTATTGATGACTTAGCATTTATGCTTAAGTTATTTGTTATTTCGTTTGCTGTCTATGTATCGCAACACCATGACTTTAGTATTATGTTTTCTTCCGCTTTCTTGTATGATGCTGAATACTTTAGTAGCTGACAGTGTATGGTCTGAGTACCGTATGGTCTTGTTTGTAAATAAGACTGTTTTGTTTTTAATCAGCGAAAAAAATTCATAGTGGTATTCAGTGTCTGAGCAGAAAATAATATCTCTGATGTGTTTTTAATGTGCACTTGGGTATTTTTAATAAATAGAAATACCGGGGTGTTACAGTTGGTATTAGAGCGGTTCGACCTAGTCGGACTTAGCTATTAGAGTCTTTTACTTCCTCCAGTCGTGATTTTCTTAGTATGCTATTTGACATTGAGCTTGATCAACTTAATACTTTGTGCATATTTCGCAGAATCATGGCCAGAAGAGGTAGAGGAGTTCCTCCCCCTGTTGATCCACATTTTGACTGGATGCAAAATGTGATCGAAAACCAACAGAAAATGATGCAAGACATGATGCTTATGCATCAGCAGCAACAGATCCAACAGCAAAATGCTCAGCAGCATCAAGCTCCAGAGCCACAAGTGAACCCAAGGAGAATTTTTACAGAATTCCTGAAGATGAAACCCTCCGAATTCAGAGGTGGGCCGGATGTCATGAGAGAACAACATTGGCTAGATGACATTGAAAAGATTTTTCTCACAATGCAAGTGACCGACGAAGATAAGCTGAGGTTGGCATCCCATATGTTGAAGGGAGAGGCCAATAACTGGTGGACAAATGCTAGGGCCATGATGGAGACAATGGAAACTCCCCAGACTTGGGAAAATTTCCGAACATCATTTCTGGAACAATTCTTTCCCACGGCTATGAGGTTTGATAAAGAAAATGAGTTCTTAGCTCTCACACAAGGAGGCTTGACCGTGGGCCAATACACGGATAAATTTGAAGAGTCGTATCAATTCTTCGGTTTAGCTGGATATGCCCCCAATGACCGATGGAAAACTGACAGGTACAAATATGGGTTGAGAGAGGATATTGCTCAGAGTCTTAGTTCTTTTCCGAAGACCAACTATGCAGCCATTGTTCAACAAGCTTATATTGCTGAAAGTGATTTGGCGAGATTATATGCAAGTAGGAAGGCGTTCCATCAGAGTAAGAGGAACACTGGACCATCTAGCTCTCAGATGGGTCACAGGCATGACTCGGGGAAAGGAGGTAATTACAAAGGGAAGCAGGTGCAATCGTATGATTCTGCACAGTTCAGGAATTGTAGACTTTGTGGAAGACATCACCGTGGAGAGTGTCCGCCAAGATCAGATCAGTGCTATGTTTGTAATGAAGAGGGACACTATGCAAATAAGTGCCCATCAAAGAGGAATTTCCAAAGAGCACCAAATGCTCCTGGTCAGGGACGGATCAACACATTGGATGCTCGAACCATCACACCTACTGATAATCTTCTGAGGGGTACGAGATCTCTTTTTAATAATTCAGTCAATATTTTATATGATTTCGGTGCAACTCATTGTTTTATATCACAAGCGTGTGTGGATCGGTTGGGACTAGCATTGTCTGAGTTATCCGAACCGATAACTATATTAACTGCTGCCGAGGGTCGTGTCCAGACCCAATCATTGTGTGAAAATTGCCTACTTGTCACAGGCGACAGACAGTTTGTTGTGAAATTTATTTGCTTGCCTATGAGAAGTATGGACATTGTTCTGGGTATGAATTGGATGGCTGAAAATCATGTAACAATCAACTGTGCTGATCGAACCATTAGCTTCGCCTCCGAATCCGTAGGATTGACACAGGCTGATTCTGAAGCAACGATCTCTTACACCGAAGCCACCCAGTCATTATTCCAAGGTGCGGAAGCTATTCTTATTATGTTGTCTGCATCTACTGAAACGGGTTTAGAATTGTCATCTGTGCAAGTGGTAAATGAATTTCTAGATGTCTTTCCAGAAGAAGTTTCATCCTTACCTCCTGACCGAGAGGTAGAATTCTCAATAGAGTTGATTCCTGGTACAGGATCAATATCTATTGCTCCCTATAGAATGTCTCCTTTAGAATTGAAGGAATTGAAGTCTCAACTTGAAGAATTAATATCAAAGAGGTTCATCCGACCGAGTGCTTCTCTATGGGGTGTTCCGGTGTTGTTAGTTAAGAAGAAGGACGGAAGCATGAGATTGTGTATTGACTACCGTCAACTCAACAAAGTGACAATTAAGAACAAATATCCATTGCCAAGGATAAATGATTTGCTTGACCAACTTCGAGGTGCCGTGGTATTTTCAAAAATTGATCTGAGGTCGGACTATCATCAAATAAGGGTAAGAGCCTTAGATATTCCGAAGACGGCTTTCCGTACTAGGTATGGACACTACGAGTTCGTAGTAATGCCTTTCGGTTTGACTAATGCTCCAGCCGTATTCATGGATTACATGAACCGAGTGTTCCACACTTACCTGGCAGTGTTGAACTGGGAACGACCAACATCAGTCACTGAAATAAGAAGTTTCTTGGGTCTAGCTGGTTACTACAGGAGGTTCATTCAAGGATTCTCACAATTGGTTCTTCCACTTACTCGGTTAACTCGTAAGGGGCAACCGTTTACATGGACTGCCGATTGTGAGGAATGTTTTCAAGAATTGAAAGTTAGGTTGACTTCTGCTCCAATCCTAACTCTTCCAGATCCATTTTTGGAATTCCAAATTTACAGCGATGCTTCTGGAAAGGGTTTGGGATGTGTTCTCATGCAGAACCAACAAGTAGTAGCTTATGCCTCCAGACAATTGAAGACTCATGAAGAGAATTATCCGACTCATGATTTGGAGTTGGCAGCTATTGTGTACGCACTGAAGATTTGGAGACATTACCTGTATGGGTCTCGTTTCGAAGTCTTTAGTGATCATAAAAGTTTGAAATATTTGTTTGATCAGAAGGAGTTGAATAACAGGCAAAGAAGGTGAGTGGAATTTCTGAAGGATTATGATTTCGAATTGAAATATCACCCGGGAAAGGCTAATGTTGTAGCTGATGCACTAAGTAGGAAATCCATTCACATAGCAAAGTTCATGATGCATGAAATGAAATTGTTGGAGTCCTTTAGAGACTTAAATTTGAATGCAAGATCAAGGAAGGACCGGTTAGTGTTAAGCCATATGAGGATCTCTAGCTCATTAAGAGATTCTATTCGCTTAGCACAGGGGATTGATGTGAAGCTACAATCACAAAAAGTATTGCCAGATTTTACTGAAGATAGTGATGGAGTTATTTGTTTCAACGGTAGGATCTGTGTGCCCGATAATGAAGATATTAAAAAGCAAGTGCTAGAGGAAGCACACCGAAGTTTATTTTCTGTACATCCTGGATCCACCAAGATGTATAGAGATTTAAACCAGATGTATTGGTGGCATGGAATGAAGTTAGAGATTGCGGAATTCGTATCTCAATGCTTAACTTGCCAAAGAGTTAAGATAGAACATCAGAAGTCTGCTGGTCTGTTACGGCCACTAGACGTGCCAGTGTGGAAGTGGGAAGATATTTCTATGGATTTTGTAATGGCGTTGCCAAGGTCTCAAGCCGGTAACGACTCCATTTGGGTAGTTGTGGATTGGTTGACCAAATCAGCTCATTTTATTCCAGTTCGTTCAAGCAGTAAAGTATCCAAGTTAGCTGAGGTTTATTTGAAGAACATAGTAAAGTTACATGGGGTTCCTACCAGTATAGTGTCGGATCGAGATCCGAAATTCACTTCTCGATTTTGGAAAGCTCTGAATGAAGCATTGGGGACTAAAGTACTTCTTAGTACCGCTTATCACCCGCAGACAGATGGTCAGACCGAGAGAACTATCCAAACTTTAGAAGATATGCTTCGGGCTTCTGTGCTCGATAACGGAAAGAAGTGGGAGGATCATCTTCCATTGGTGGAATTCGCTTACAACAACAGTTATCACTCCAGCATAGGTATCACACCTTTTGAAGCCTTGTATGGGAGGAAATGTAGAACTCCATTGTGTTGGTGGGAAGTCGGTGAGAACCGATTATTAGGGCCTGAGATGATTCATGAAACTACTGAAAATATCCGTCAGATCAGGGAGAAAATGAAAGCTGCTCAGAGTAGGCAGAAGAGTTATGCCGACAAAAGAAGAAGGCTGCTAGAGTTTGAGTCGGGTGATCATGTGTTTTTGAGATTGTCACCAACAATTGGCACAGGTAGGGTATTACGGGTGAAGAAACTCAGTCCTCGGTATATTGGACCCTTCCAGATTCTCGAGCGAGTAGGGCCTCTTGCATACCGTATTGCTTTGCCTCCACCATTGTCAAATCTGCATGATGTATTTCATGTGTCTCAGTTGAGGAAGTACATTCCCGATCCAAGTCAATCGTTAGATTTTGAAACGATTGACCTTCGACCGGACTTGTCCTTCCAACCTAATCCGAATTACATCATGGAACGTGGCGAGAGGACGCTACGGACAAAGTCAATTCCCATTGTCAAGGTGGTTTGGGATGGTTTTTCCGCCGAGGAAGCTACTTGGGAGTTGGAGGACGATATGCGGACTCGGTATCCGTATTTGTTTTCTTGAGGTACGTTGTGTCTAATTTTGAGGACAAAATTCTTTCAAGTGGGGGAGAATGTAACATCCTCAAAATAATTAGGCGAATTATTTGGATGTTAACCCAATTGGAATAATTTAGTGCTTGATTCGTAAAATTATTGAGTGCTAAAGTAATTATTTGGTCGTCTCAGGATCGTTAAACCGATAGCGAGGAATAAGGGGATAAGGGCAATATGGTCATTGGACCATATTACCACTTAGTATTTTAAATAAAAGAAAGAAAAGAATTAAAGAAGAGGAAGGAAGAAGGGGACGCGAACAGAAGAGGAAAAGAGGAAGAAAAGAAGAGAAAAGGAAAGAAAGAAGAAGAGGAAAGAAGAAGAGAAAGGGAGAAGAAGAAGTGAAGCCCATTGTTGTGCGAAAAGGTGATGTGCAAGTATACACAATCGCAACAAGTAATATAATGATAAGTAAAGTTCGTTCCCACAGGGATTTGAATTAATCTAAGAAGTTTAAGTGATTAGAAGCTTAGTGAGAAGAATTAAGTAACAAGTAAAGGTAAAGAGTTGTAGACATTATAAGTTGTGATAAAACAGTATTAAGTTGGAGTAATTAAAGATGAGTTGGATAGCTCAATAGTTATGTAAATTCCCAAGAGCAATGTTCAGATAATATTAGACGCTGTAGCGTTAAGCGCTGTAGCGCTTCAGAATCCGTAGACGCTGTAGCGCCTTGGTGGCGTGCCTTTCAGTCACTTTCGTCAGGGTTATGTTACAAGACTCCTATGTCTAGGCTCTAAATAAGTTTTACCCCTGTATATTAAGCTCTTACAACATTTGCCTTATGAACTACTACTCCCATATGTCTAGAGTTAAGTAGTGTTTCCTTTAAATGTCTTTAAAGGGTTTTCATTCATATCATTCCTTGAGTTCTCTTTGTGAACCATGTCTGTACCCACAAACTTACCTTGTTTTAGTTGATCATTCCCAAACCAAGATTGAAAGTATTATGACACAAGGAATAAAACACAAACATCATAATATTATACAAAAGTTACTCAAGGTTCATTACATACCAAGAACAATCCAACTACAACAAAGTTAGCTCATCGCAAGTTCCATCAACATAATACAACTAAAGAGTATGTATTACCGTATGAAGACAGGAGAAGAGTGGTTGCAAAAGATACACTCCAATGATCCCAAGTAGCATACAAGAGATGAAGTTGAGGCGTGAGCAAAACCTTGAATGAAGACTAGAAAACTAAACTAAAAATAAAAGCTTAAAGGTAGTATAACAATGGAGAGAAGCTACTGTGTCATGTGGAGTTCTTCTTCCAAGTTACAACTACTTGTTGTCTACGTACGTTACTTACTAATGAAGCAATCTTTTTTAAAACTAATTATTAACTAAGTCTTAATAGAATAAATAATATCACATGATGATCATAAAACTTAGATATTATCCTTAAAGCACTTTACAAAAAGTACTAATGATGGAATGCACCAACTATCACATGGGTTCCATTTAGGAGACGCCAAGTGTAATTTAGCATCCACTTGAAAGTCAAAATATCCAGCTGAGAGGAAGAGATAAGGGTGGTGACTCATCATGTCCTCAAGTGGCCACACAAATATCTCAATGGTCAGCCGTCATATAACGCTGTAGCGTCTCCTTGATAGCATGTCGCTGCAGCGCTAAAGCAAAACATCAAACATATTCACAAAGACATTTGATGATGCCCCAGGTTTAAGGAATTGACTCATAACCTATATTTATTCTAATATTCATATACTCACATAATTAAGCACTAGAATTACTTGAGAAGTAAGCTTGACTTAAGTATTAGGAGCATAAATAACCTATATAAAATAGGGTTATCACACCCCCAAACTTAAACCATTGCTTGTCCTCAAGTAATGACACTTGAACAAGACAAAATGCTCATATAACTAGCTGCAACTTTTAAATTAGACAGAATTTATGCATAAGCTAATTCTTATCATTTTCACACATCATTATGGTCCACAATTCAAATAGAATCATTACTGCTCAGTTGTGAATATGTGATATCAAAGCTTAACTTAGTTCCTAGCTAATTTCAGAATATCTCTAAGGTTTTGGGAAGAATGGATTTCTTTTGGGTTAGGCAAAGAATTTTTTCAAAAAGAAGAGTGGGATCACAATTTAACACAAGATCTGCGGGGCTTCAAAGCACAGCAAATGGCTTTAATTAGGCATTTTTCAGAATATTGGTCAGTGCATAAACTTTTGGTCTGGTGATTGTTGCACCCCGAAAAATCCCGGTTTGGGTTTCTCAATGTACAACGTGGAAAAATTTTGGAGCCGCCACCAATATTTTAATTTTAAGACCAAAACATTGAAAAAAGGTCTTTTGGACAAGGCGGATGGTCTTTTGAAAACTAGAGATATAGGTTCGGGAGTCGATTACGTGTGAGGAAGGTGTTAGCACCTCACGCGTCCTTTCTACCGAAAGGGAACCTCTAACTAAATGTGTGGTTTTAACATTTGATTTGAAGAATATCTAGGTTTGCCTATTTATTTGAAGAATGAATGGGAAAACTTAACAAAAATTTTATTTTTGGCGAGAAAGGAAAAAAAAAAGGGTTTTTAGAAAAAGTGCTTGACGGGACATGGCCCGCTCCTACGTATCTCCCGGTGCGATGTAGAATTCAAAGCTACATAGTTCTTGGTTGTCTTTTTGAAAAGTTTTTATTTTTTATCTTTTTTGGTGAGTTTTTGAAATAGGACGAGCATTAGTGAATGATTAAACTAGCAGAGGCTATGATGAATCACTACTAAATACTCAAAAAAAGAGAGGTGTACCGCTAGTCAAATGAACAAAGGTTCTGATGGACTATTGATAACAACTCGTTTTTATTATCTTTTTTGAAAGTGATTTTCGAAAGAGATTGATTTGCACGATGATCAAACTAACAAAGGTTATGATGGATCATCGTTTATTATTCTTACGAGAAAAGGACATTGCCACTAATAGCTAAACGAACAAAAGCTCTGATGAGCTACTAGCAACAATGGGTTTGAAAATGATTCTTTTTGTTTGTTTTATGAAAATGATTTGTTTATGGTTGCGAAAAGGATTTCTATTTGTTGCGCTTAACGAGAACGTGACTCGCTCCTACGTATCTCAAATGAGAATCAAAGCGACGTAGTTCTAACGAAAATGTTTTTGAAAGGGTTTGGAAGGGGAAGAGCTTTCATAATGATCAAGCAAGCAAAGGCTTTGAGTGATCATTACTAATAACCCTTGATGGCGTTCATGACAATCAAACAAGCCAAGGCTTTGAGTGATAGTCACTAATAACTCGCATTAATTGGAAAAGAGTTTGAAAGATTTTTGGAAAAAAGGGTGAAGTTATTATCAATGATTGGTTACAAAGTTCAAACACATTCAATAATCACGGAATCATGCATATGTTGAACATTAATCAAAACTGAACATGCCAATATGATCAAAAGACCCACTTATCAGGGATGCAAGGTAAAGTTCTCAAAGCAAGTGTGTGTGTGTGTGTAGGAAGGAGTGTATTTACCTTAATGACTCTATGCTACAACAGGCATGTAGACTTATGTCTTCATTAGGAGGTCATACACATGGATGGAATGGCATATTGAATCAAGACATTTAAAATGCATCAAAAACAAGCAAGCAATTGATCATAGGCATAGAATGATCTTAATTAAACTAAGGAACATATGAGCAACGATTTCTCAATAACATGAACAAAAGGGGAAATTGCATCAAGGCTAAGGTAAGCCTATCCTTTGCATTCATGAATAAGTGCCCAAAGGCTAGTAACACAATCAAAGAGGAGGGAGCATCAAGGTTTTGGGTAACCTATCCTTTGCAATACCCCATGGACCTTAAACCATAAACCTAACTATCTCATCTATTATTCATCAAGAAGTTAAAATGGGAAGGTCGAATCATCTAAAACCATCTTCACCACTTAGAACATGATGCACTAGGCATAAGTGGGAATCATATGATTCATCATCAACAATGGACAATAATATACAAGAACAAGTAAATAAACACTAAAGCTAAGTTAAATCACATAGGGCAATTTTGGCACGGATCACAATAATTAAATAATAACAAATGTAAAGACAGAAATACCTCTAATGAAGGCAGATATTACAACTTGAAGAATGCAACCCCAATTAACTCTTAGCAAAAGATCAGCTCAGACGGACCGACAGTGCGTGACGAGTAGAAGTAGAAGCGTGAAGAGTTTTTCTCAAGCAGGTTTGCTCTGATTTCGTGAATGTGGGTTTTTTTCGAAATGAGAAAATGAGCGCCCTATTTATAGGAAAACCAAAGTGATCTATTTTAGGAAATGAAATAATCGATTAGTTGCTTAAATCACTTAGAGTGGATAATCGATTAGGAGCTCAAAAGATTTCAGGTAGATAATCGATTAGGAGCCTGAGTAAATCGATTAGGCACTTTCCAAATTAGGTGAAATAATCGATTATAGTTATGTTTAAAAATATGGCACAATCGATTAGTTGCTTCCTTAGATCTTACTAATCGATTATGTGCTTCAATTACACAAAGAGGTAATCGATTATTGGCTTCACAAAATTCATGGATAATTTCCTTATTTAGATGAGTAATCGATTATGACCTGTAAGGAAAGGAGTGAATAATCGATTATGCTCCTGACTGAAAGGAGTGGAATAATCGATTATTTGCTTGAAGGAAGGATATGATGTAATCGATTGAGTGCCTTCCTAAAAACATGGATAACTTCCTTATTCATCAAGAATATATTATATGCATGATAAAATCGATTTTATACTTTCTAAAAAAATATTTTCATAACACATGTGCTTGTCCTATTTTATCTTGCATGCATGAGGTTTATTGAAAAATATTTTCATGCAAAATTATTTTTATAAATCCTTTTGTGAAAAATGATCAAAATGCCCTTTTTGATCAAAGTGCATTCTAACCCTAAAAATGATTTCAAAAACTTTGGAGCGGTTTCTAGGACCCAAAATGCAATGCATAAATTATTTATTTTTTTTGTGTGGAAAATTAGGGTTTTCACCTAAGCCGGACAAAATTGGGGTATGACAGTGATTAGACGATGTAGCGCTTCAAAGTCCGTAGACGCTGTAGCGCTAGATTTTTAATGATCAAAACTAGATGCTATCTTCATTACTGAGCTCCTTATTTGCATTTTTCTTTTCATGCTTTTTGGAACAGCTCAGCAATTTATTTAAGATATTTTGCAACTTTTTACAAGACCACATTCATTTTTATTTCATTTTGCCAAGACCAATTTATCATCTTTTGTTCCTAGCCTTAACATAACCGATGCTCCCCCAAACTTAGCTTCAAAACAACTCTCAATTTTTAATGAAAACTTGACTAACCCTTGGTTATCCTAGACTAACTTTATCCTTAGATTACTCCTAGCTAACTAGGTTCTTCACTAAGCTTGGATTTTGTGTAAAAGCAGCAATAAAACAATTTCATTGTTTACACAAGGCTGCTTTACTCAAAAATTCTTATTTACTTTAGCTTTTGCTTACTAAAAAATTTAAAACATGCAGCTAATCATACTTCCTATTCAAGCATACAAAATATTCAAAACATGCAACACATGCAAAACATGGCATAATTATACTTAATTATACTAAATATTTAAAAACATAATTGTACTTAATTTAAAACATTATTAACCATAAGGTCCTCCCCCAGAAATTAAATTTGGCAGTGTCCTCACTGCTTGATGAACAAAGAAAAGGGAGAGGCCTTAGAACAACAAAAACAAAGTTCAAAGTACATAACCGGCATAAGAAGCCAACAAATCTTGCCTTATTAGGCCTTCTTGAGCCTCTTACTGGCTCTTGAAGGGGCTGGGGCTCCTTTGGTTGCCTTTTTCTTCTTTGGCTGAGGTGGAGTAGTCTTTTCTGCCGCTACAGCGGTTGGTGGCGCTGTAGCGCTTGCTTCCTGGACTGCTGCCGCTGCAGCGTCTGATTCCTGCACTTCTTCTTCTTCTTCTGTTTGCTCTTGCTCCTGCTCTTTTTCTTCCAGCACTGGCTCTGTTTCATCCTGCAAATTCACTAGCTCCTCAGCAACCTCCTTCTCACTTTCCTCCTCGGTCAGAATTGCCTCAGGCATTGTGTCACTAGGTACTGCAGACATAGTTGCTGCAGCATCTACTGGCTGAACACCTTCTTCTGGGTGCTCAGTCAGTTTGACACCTGGGTTTCTTCTAGCCTTGGTGTATGACTGATAAACTTTCTTGGGCTGTTCAGTGGGTTTTTCTTTGGTGATTGGATGTTTTGTCTCAGGCTTCTTTGGTGTACCCTTGCTTGGCAGGTGTTTTCTTGGGTGTTAATTTGGTTGGTTCAGGGATGGAGGTGGGGGTTGATGGTGGATTGGCTGTTTTGGCAGGGGGGTTTTTGGTTTCTTTTGGCTTGGGGTTGGATCACATTGTATTTCTTCTGCTTGCCCATCTTCTTCACTCTCAGATTCTTCTTCAGTATCACTCTCCTCTCCTGATGATTCTTCATCCTCTTGCTTCTCCATCTCTTTCATGACTGTAATTGTTTCTTCTTTATCTTCCTCACTTATGTTTTCAATGTCATCAGAATCCAAACTTTCCTCCTCTACTACAGCTTTTTGTACTTTCTTGGCTGGGCTAGGCTTTGCTTTCTTTGCTGGACTAGCCACAACCTTTTTCTTTTCTGCCCTAACTCCCTTTTTCTCTTGTTTTTCAAGTGGCTCTTCCTCCAGTAGCCAATCAGGGAATTGAGGAGGGGGAGTGGATGTTTTTCCTTTGGATATCTGGGCATACATTACTTTTTCCCAGTCAAATTTTTCTTTCACAAATTTGCAGAGGACCTGCTGCTTCAGCTCTAAGCGCTGTAGCGCTTGAGAGTCAGAAGACGCTGCAGCGGCAGGTTTCTGCTTAACTTTAAAAATGCAAGGAAATGCCCCAAGAGGGGATCTTCTTTCTTCTTTCATTTCAACCTCTACATCAGCATCCAAACACAGCTCAGTAATTAAACAAGGAAAATACAAATTACCTCCCTTTTTAACTCTGCACTTCTCTATCTCCCTAGCTATCAATCTACGCACGTCTATCTTTTCTCCAGCCATTATTGCATCAATAACGATGAGTCTCTCATTTTCCACAAATGTTGTGTGAGATGTAGGCAGCAGGGAGTGTTTGATGAAACTACACCACAGATTTGCTTCCTCACACAAATAGGCTTTTTTAATTTTGTATTCAGCCCCAAATTTATCCCATGTTGCTCCTTCCACACCAATCCTTCTTCTAACAGCCTCCATCTCTTCATCTCCCCAGTTCAGAACTTTCATTTCCAGCGCCTTCCCATGATAGCCCAGATGGAAAATATCATTGATTGTTCTGGAGTTAAAATTTACAGTTTCACCTCTTACCAGTGAATGTGTTTGAGGCTTTCCTTCTTTAGGCTCTTCAATGCCAGAGTAGAACTCCCTTACCAAAGACGTCATGTAGTCTTTGCGATGCTTAATGAAGTTCTCCCATCCGAGCGCTGTGACAGCGGTTGAGAAAGCTTCAGGAGCACTTTCTGTCTTGAATCCCCTTTCAGCTATGAAATCCATCTTCCAAAACCTCTGAGGATCTGGAGTTGCCTTGGCCATGGTGGTTTTGACAGGGTTGGAGGGTTCTGGTTTCCTAGTAGCTCCCTTGCCAGATCGTTTGAGGGCAGCTTGTTTTTTGGTCATGGTTGGTTAAGAGCTTGCGTATTTGTTTCCGGGTTTCTGGGAAATGTTGTGTGCTGGGTCGAAGGAAGAAGAAGGAATGGAGGTTATGAGTGGTGAGTGGTAACGGTTGAGAGGAGTTTCAGAGAGCAAGGAAAGAGAAAGAAAGAGAAAATGGTAGCGTGGGGAGTTTTGGATATTAAAGTTACGGTTTGTGAGTGAAGTGGGAGAGAGAAAAAGAAACTGTTGATTTGACAAGTGCAGGTGAGTAGGTGCACGTGCAGGTCAGGCTAGGGATGAGGGCACAGTGCCAGCTCACCCTGAGCAAGATCTTTTTATTTTTTTGTTTGACCACACCCAGCCCTGATTTAACACAACCGCTACAGCGCTCTTGTAATAAGCAACCGCTACAGCGTTTATCCTACTTTCCTGCATAGAGAATAAACATACAAATAGAAAATTTGTTAGAATCCTTGGGGTGCCATCCAAGAGCGCTTGCTTTAAAGTCTGCAGCCAGACTTTCTCTTGCAAATTAGAGATCTTTAAGTTCAATTGTGGTTTTATCTCTCACCACATTCTCACCAAAATATTGTTTAACCCTTTGGCCATTCACTTTGAAGGTGGTATTGGTTGCTGTATCATAGAGGTCCACAGCCCCATGGCTGTATATTTTTATCAATTGAAAAGGGCCTGACCATCTAGATTTTAACTTTCCAGGAAACAATCTTAACCTGGAGTTGTAAAGCAATACCTGTCCTCCTTCAGTGAGATCATTTTTTATCAATTTTTGATCATGCCACATTTTGGTTTTTTCTTTATAAATTGCTGCATTCTCATAGGTAAAATGCCTAAGTTCTTCCAATTCATTTAGTTGCAGCAATCTAGCATCTCCTCCTTTCTTGTAGTCAAAATTGAGTTTTTTTAGGGCCCAATGGGCCTTGTGTTGAAGTTCAATTGGTAGGTGACAGGACTTCCCATAAACCAACCTATAGGGGGACATCCCTAAAGGTGTTTTATAAGCTGTTCTGTAGGCCCATAAAGCATCATCTAGATGTATTGACCATTCTTTCCTTGAAGGCCCTACCATCTTTTCCAACATCCTTTTTATTTCTCTGTTTGACAATTCAGTTTGACCACTAGTTTGTGGATGATAAGCAGTTGCTATTTTATGTTTGAGTCCATTTTTAGCCAATAGGGTCTCAATCAATTTATTACAAAAATGAGATCCCTCATCACTTATGATGGCTCTAGGAGTTCCAAAACGAGTGAAAATGTTTTTCAATAAAAATTTGCTCACAGACCTTGCATCATTGTTGGGTAGAGCAACAGCCTCTACCCATTTTGAAACATAGTCTACAGCTACTAAAATGTATAGGTTTCCATGAGAAGGGGGAAAAGGTCCCATGAAATCCATTCCCCAAACATCAAAGAGTTCAACCTCTAGAATGTTTGTTAAGGGCATTTCATGTTTGTTTGAAATATTCTCAGTTCTTTGGCACCTATCACATTTTTTTACAAAGTCTTGAGCATCTTTGAAAAGTGAAGGCCAAAAGTAGCCAGATTGCAATACCTTTGCAGCAGTTCTAACACCACCAAAATACCCACCACATGGTGTAGAATGGCAGTGCTGTAGCACTTGAAGTTGTTCTTCCTCTGCTAGGCATCTCCTCATTAACTGGTCTTGACACTTTTTGTATAGAAAAGGTTCATCCCAATAATATTGTTTCATTGTATGGAAGAACCTTCTCCTTTGCTGATAAGTCATCTCAGTAGGTACCACCTTGCTAACCAGAAAATTCACTATGTCAGCATACCAAGGTGTTGCAGGTTCAGCCGCTATAGCGTCAAGTGTTGTTACACTGGCCGCTACAGCGGTTGATGATTCAGCAGTCATTGTTAATAGCTGCTCATCTGGAAAGTATTCCTTGATCTCCCCACCTGCTGTACCTGCAATGTCTCTTTCCAATCTAGAAAGATGATCAGCAACTTGGTTCTCCACTCCCTTTTTATCCCTTATTTCTAAATCAAATTCTTGGAGTAGGAGAACCCACCTAATTAGCCTAGGCTTTGCATCTTTCTTTGTTATCAAATATTTAATTGCTGAATGGTCTGTGAAGACAATTACTTTGGTGCCAACCAAATATGATCTAAATTTGTCAAATGCAAAGACTACAGCTAATAGTTCCTTTTCAGTGACTGTGTAATTCAATTGAGCTTCTACAAGTGTTTTGCTATCATAATATATAGAGTGAAAAATTTTGTCATACCTTTGCCTAAGAACAGCTCCTATGGCAAAGTCACTAGCATCACACATAAGCTCAAAAGGCTTACTCCAGTCAGGAGCTATAATAATTGGTGCTGTTATTAAAGCTTTCTTTAATTTATCAAAGGCTAATATGCACGGCTCATCAAATATAAAGGGGTTATCATGCTGTAACAGTTGACACAAAGGTTTGGAGATTTTTGAAAAATCTTTTATGAATCTCCTATAGAATCCAGCATGCCCCAAAAAGCTTCTAATACCTTTGATGTTGGTTGGAGGAGATAGCTTTTCAATGACCTCTATTTTAGCCTTGTCCACTTCCAATCCTTTTTTGGATATCTTATGCCCCAAAACTATACCTTCTTGCACCATAAAATGGCATTTCTCCCAGTTCAGCACAAGGTTAGTTTCTTCACATCTAATCAAGATTTCTTCCAAGTTGGATAGGCATAGATGGAATGTTTCTCCAAACACAGAGAAATCATCCATGAAGACTTCCATGGATCTTTCAATGTAATCAGAGAAAATTGCCATCATACACCTTTGAAAAGTGGCAGGTGCATTACACAGGCCAAATGGCATCCTTCTAAAAGCAAAGGTGCCATATGGACAAGTCAATGTAGTCTTTTGCTGATCTTCAGGCCCAAGTGCTCGCAAGACCACCCCTTTGGAGCCCACGTGCTCCCAGGCCCAAGTGCAAGCTCGGATCATTCGCGATTCGTTAAAAGGCTTTAGGCAGCCTCCGTCGCCGGCTTAACGAGGGCCGGCACCCTTTTTGCTTCCCTTTTTATTGCTTTCTTTATTGCTTTCCGCTAGCTTATTGAGGGTTGGCACCATTTAGTTTCCTGCTTACTGAGAGTTGACGATTCATCCATTGCATTCACCTCGGGCTAACACCCAATAAAAATAGAAAAAGAAAAAAGAGGAAAATTCGGGTTTCCCTAAGTAGACAAAATCGGTATAATTTCTGAATTCTTTATCTTCATTTTGCCTTGGAATATGTTCGGCCAATTCATATTCCTCGTTAAAGTTCAGATAAAGAGGGGCAGTTGTCATACCCTAATTTTGTCCGGCTTAGGTCAAAACCCTAATTTTCCACAAATAAATAAATAAATTGAAGAATGAAGAGCATCATGCATTGCATTTTGGGTCCTAGAAGTCATTCCAAGGTCTTTAAAATCATTTTTAGGGTTGGAATGCACTTTTTAGGCAAATTAGGGTTTTAGGGTCAAAAAGGGTATTTTGGTCATTTTTCGCAAAAAGATGATTTTCTCGCCAAAAATGCACATCCACAAAAAGTACATTTTTATTCTATCAAGGATAATTTTTGTACAATTTTTTAGAAAGAAAACCCTAGTCAAAAATATTTAAAAATGCATTTTTCCATTTTTAGTGCATAGAAAAATTAAAAAGGACCATTAAATATTCCTCAATTATTAAATGACAATTTTATTGTCATAAGTGACTAGAGGGAATATTTTATGGTGCCCAAAAAATATGTGACACATTTCCAATAGGTGCACTTTTATTCCCATGACCAAAATTCAAACTCAAAATAAGGAAGTGTCTTCAAATAAGACAAAAAGACCAAAAAAAACAAGTTTTTTTTTCTCTCTTCTTATCCATTTTCGCATACCCTCTCTCTCTCTCCAATTTCTTCCACACTCTTCCATTTTGTAATCATTATACCCTCTTTGGTAAAATACCTCACTCACTTACACTAACCCTTCATAAGAAAACCCAAATTTCCCTCTTTGGTAACAATCCATCCCTAAAATGCCCCTAACCCTACCTCACATGAGTTCCCTTTCCCAAAATAAGAAAATTCATTTTTCTTTTCCTTTTTTTTTTCCTTCTTCATTTTCGCCCCCCTCTCTCCCTCACTCTCATTTTGTGCTTCTTCAATACCCTTAGTCCATGTGAGGATTAATCTCAACCATTGATTCAAAATTGAGACTCAATCCTAGAGCACATTAAAAGCACAAAGACTAAACTACCCTTAGACCTAGTTTCATCCTATAAATACCCCCTCATTCCCACACCTAAGGATCCTCCTCTTTTTGGCTTCTCATTTGGTCCTTTAGCCTCTCATTCTCCTACACAAAACCCTAGCACACCAAAGCTTCTCCCTTCTCCTCTCTTTTGCGAAACCATCCTCTTCTCCCTCACCCATTTTTCTTCAAAAATCAACCATCAAATCCTCCATTTCTTGTTAGATCACCATCTTTCCTTCCATTCTCTTCAAGGTTGCATCATCAAATTGCTAAGAGTTAGCAATTTTTGAGCTTATCATCTCCTTCTTCATTTCTTTGTAGTTTTGAGGTAATCCTTGAAGCTTTGCACCTTATATTTAATTTTCTTGCATAATCTCTCCTCTACTCCAAACTCCTTCTTGATTGTTTGTTTGCTTTGAGGATCCATTTCAAACATTTTGACAAAGACTTAGGGAGCTTTGGGTGTTTGAAATGGGTCCTTGGCCTTGAAGGAGTTATTCTTCTACTTGAATAATTTCCCTTGCATCTTTACATATTTTGCACTAGATTTCATAAATAAAATTGTTGTTTATGGGCTTTAGCATTTCGCATATCATAAAAAGTTAGGGTTGATATGATTTTGTTGCACTTCCTTGCAAAAAAAATAGATCTATGTTGCTTTGTGTTAATTTTGGTGGTTTTTTTATTAAATAAAATGTGGATCTATGTTTCCTTTGGTTCGCATGCTTATAGATCTAAAAATATTTCCAAGTTGATTTTGTTGTTGTTCTTTGTTTGGTGATGTTTGATCTTGTTGTTAGTATTTCATTTTAGCGTTAAAAGTTACTTTTGTTGTTTGATGATCTAGCAATATGATTCCCACTAGTTCCTAGTGCACCTTGACCTAAGTGGTGAAGATTGCTAGAAATGACTCAATTTAGTTTGTGTGTCCACTTATTCTTGTGTCTTAGTTTGCTCATTGTAAATTGTTGATGATAGGCAAGTTGATTCTCACTAGTGCCTAGTGCGCTTTTCTCAAAGTGAGAGGATTGCTCTATGTGATTCAACTTGGTTTTAGTGTTTATTTACTTTTTACCATTTTACTTTACCATTCATTAACTTTTTACCAAAACATAAAAATATTTTACTACTTTGGTTTTTACCACTTCATTAATTTTTTACTAAAACATAAAAAGATTTTACCACTTCCCATTTACCTCATGCATTTTTACTTTACCATCTCATTAAATAATTACCATTTACTTCATGCATTTTTACTTTACTTTTCACTAACTTCTTACTTAAAGTTTTACAACTTATCAACTTGCAAAAATACCCAAAACATTTTCACATTCATGCATCTTCATTCATACTTAGTTTATGTGACACTCTCATGCATCCTCATATGCTTATATCTCTTGCATCCTCTTATGCATCATTGTATGCCATCCATTCATAAATAAAGTGCTATGCATCCATTCCTTGTACACTCATGCACTTACATGCTTACCTAATCATGCATCCTTGCTTACATTCAATCATTTAACTTAGAATACTCTATGTTTACAATCAATTGTATTCACTTGTTCTTGATGCCATGTAAATGTCTTGACTTGATTGTGTGCCCTCCTCTCCACTTGTATGACCTCCTAATGGAGACGTAAGTCTACATGCATATTGTAGCATAGAGCCATTAGGGTAAATACAATCCTTCTTGCACACACACAATTACTTTGAGAACTTTGTTTTGCATCTTTAATAATTGAATCCTTTGATTGTATGAGCATGTTTAATCTTGGTTAATGAATGATATGTTCATGTTTGCTTGAGTATTATTCAGTCATTTGCATTTGGTTATGGATTTAGAATTGACTTGAAATGTTCTACTCCTTTTCTAAAACCCATTTCCTAAAATCATTTCAAAACAAAAAGAAACTTTTACTTTCAAAACAAAAATAAATCAATCGTCATTAAACACCAATCGTGCCGTTGCCGATTAGGTTGTTAATGATGATATTGTTTTCAAAAGGAGTTAGAAGCGAGACCATTCTAACCGTTGTTGTTCGGTCTTCGCAAAAGCTCTATCCCGTTTTCGAAAACTTATTCATTTCTCAAAAATAAACCGATTGTCATTAAACACCAATCACGCTGTTGCCGGTTAGGTCATTAATGATGATTTCATTTTCAAAAGAGTTAGTAGTGAGACCATTCTAACCGTTGTTGTTCGGTCTTCGCGAAAGCTCAATCCGTTTTCAAAACCAAAAGCCGAGAACTACGAAGCTTTGATCCCTCTTCCAGTGGGGGTACGTAGGAGCGAGGTCCTGTCCCGCCAAGCACACTTTTTAAAAAAAAAAAACTTTGTTTTGTTCCGCTTTTCAAAGATACCAAAAATATCCCTTTCCCCCTCGTTTTCAATAAAACAAACTCCTAAAGAAAAGAAAAGAAGTAGAATAAACCGCTTTCAAACTCAAACTTTTGTCCAAACCACACATCAAGTTAATGGTTCCATTTCGGTAGAAAGGAGGTGCGGGGTGCTAATACCTTCCCCGTACCTAACCGACCCCCGAACCTACATCTCTGCGTTTTCAAAAGACCATCTGCCTTGTTTAAAAGACCTTTTTTCAATGTTTTGGTCTTAAAATTAAAATATTGGTGGCGGCTCCAAACTTTTTCCACGTTGTCAAACGAAAAGTCCCAAACCGGATTTTTCGGGCGCAACAGCTGGCGACTCCGCTGGGGACCATTTTTTTTAAAAAAGACGAGGGTCAAGCCTAGTTAACTTGATGTGTGGTTTAAAATTAATTGAGTTGAAAGCTTTGTTTTACTTCTTTTATATTTGTTCACAATGCCTTGTTCATGCATCCCTCAAATCCCATGTCCCCTCTTCTTGGCTCCCTTTCTTGAGGTAAGCTATACATGATTGTTGTCGACACCTTAGGTTAGCTTATTTGTTTTGAGATGATGTTAAACCCTAGGGTAGACAACATATTATTGCTTGCTTCTGTCTGGACTGTTCTGGGTTTTCCTTTGCAGGTGGGGTATATGTGGGTAGTTTTAGGCGGTATGCCCTTGCTGCACACACTCACACCTTATGCTTACTATGCTTTGAGAGGGGCCTAAAACCCAAGGTCTGACAAAACTTAGGAGAGTGGAAACGAGTAGTGACTGGCAATTGGACTGTTGTCCTTCCGACTCTCACGAAAGTTTCAGTCAGAGTATGCTCTTTCATGAGGCCTCACACCAGATGGCGTTCCATCGTTGTGGGTGCTATTGTGAAAGAGAATTAGCTCTGGTAACCTGGTGAGGAAGTGACTAGAACCCGCATGGGAGGAACATTTGAGTTGTCCTAGAACTTAGGTCCCCACCTTCGTAGGACACAAGGGGCATACCAAATTGTGTGTTGCATCGTAATATAGACATGTTTTCAAAAAAGGAGTAGGAGGTTTTTCAAATAAAAAGTAGAGAAAGAGCTGCCGTTGTAGCCTTTCTTCTGCCGGTCCGTACGAAGTGACATATGACCCACTCTTTTCAAAAAAAAGAGAGAACGAGCTGCCGTTGTAGCCTTTCTCTTACTTGGTCCATATGAAACCACGTGCGGCCCGCATTTTTCAAAAAAAAAAAGAACAAAACTTGAACTAATGCCAATAAAGGTTTTGCCCTAATCTGCATATGCATAAAACATCATCATCATTTTGCATGCATCCTTGCATTGCATCCAACATAAGCTTTTACAGCTCATGCATGCATCCTTGCATTTCATCAAAGTTTGTTTGCCGAGAATCCCAAAGTGACAAAGAATCTTGCCATAGGTACAGTATGGAATCAAGAAGTGAGACAGTGCACCCCCCGAGATATCCGGTTGTAAGTAAGGTTGATGTTGCCAGTCTGAAAAAATGTGCTGACCTGATGGGACCTATTGGAAGAGGATCATTTGACAGTTCTTACGGGAATCTCCGGAAGCTGTTGACACTAGAGGTGCAGACCGAAGCAATCGTGGCTCTAAGCAGATTTTATGACTCCGGGATCAGATGCTTTCTCTTCAGAAATTTCCAATTGGCTCCCACGTTGGAAGAATACCATCAGATTTTGGGATTCCCTCGGACAGAAGCCGTTCCCTACCGATATCAAGAGCAATACTACACGGACGAGAAATTTGCCGCCCTGTTGCAAATGAAGGTAGAAGACCTGAGACTCCAGAAGCAGAAGAAGAACCAGGTGATGGGTTTCCCACAGAGTTATCTCGAGAGTCTGATGGATGTGCATGCCAAAAATAAAAACTGGGTGGTCTTCAAGCAAATCTTGGCACTGACAATCTTCGGAGTTGTCCTCTTTCCACAGATTGAGAGATTCATAGATGTGACTGTCGTTGGCATCTTCCTAGCTTCCCAGAATGAGAAGAATCCGATCAATCCAATCCCGGCTATTCTTGCTGACACTTCTTCAGCTTTCACTCATCACTGCGAACTGAAAAAGAAAGAAAATCTCTTGCTCCTCTCACTTATTGTATGCCTGGCTTCTGATTCATGTCTACACTAATCCAGTACGAGTAGAGAAGTTGATTGATTATGCTATCACCTGTGAAGTGCGAGTCATGAACATTCAGGAGTGGATCCAGTTTCTAGGGAGCCTAGATGAGCACTTGATTCTTTGGTATCTCCCATCTTGCTGGGAAGATAGGCCTGAGATCGTTTTCCGCTGTGGTGGTTTTCAAAATGTCCCACTGATGGGCACTAAGGGTTGCATTAACTACAATCCCTCTTTGACTCTGAGACAATTAGGATACCCTATGAGAAGTGCTCCTACTGAAGAGATGGTATCCTCGTTTTACATCTATGAGGGAGGGCAAAAAGATGCCAGTTTGATGAGAAAAGTTTTGCAAGCTTGGGGTATGGTGACTCGCTATGGAAAAGCAGAGATCTCTCAGAAGACTAAGGGAATCACTTTTGCTCGGTGGCTTGAGGAGAGGATTCAGAGTGTCCAGCTGCCATATCAGAAGGTATTGCAAAATGAGAGAGAGATGATAAACTCTAGTACTCCGGTTGTTGAAGAACTAGGGGATGTCAAGTTAGCCCTGATGAAAGCAGAGGAGGAGAAGAAATCCCTGCAAACTGAGATAGAGAAGTTAACTCAGAGCAACCAGAGATTGAAAGAAGATAATGCTTCCAAATCTGCTATTATTGAGGAGTTGGACAAGAAACTCAAAGAAGAAGAGAAGGAAAAGGTAGAAGCTCAAAAGTATTGGCAAGCGGCCAAAGAGGAAGTCAAGAGACAGAAAGCAAAAGGGAAAGGGGCAATTGAAGAAGTCAGTCAATGGAGGGATCTGTATGAAAAGACAAAGATGGAAGAGAGGACTACGAGGAGTCAGCTCGCCAAGTCAAAAAGAGAGTCCTGCTTGCTACAAGCCGAGTGGGAGAGCAAATTGAGCAGTGTGGTGCAAGAAAGAGATTCAGTGGAAAGCATCCTCAAAGGGTATAAGCAAGCTCTAGGATACGAGCGAGAGATTTCTGACGAATTGAAAAGAAACCTTCGGCACATCAGCGATGCATACAGGCAGGTGAAAGATGAAAGTCGGTATTGGGAGCGCCGCTTTGTTGAACTCCTTGGCAGAATTGAGGAACAGGCAGTCATCATGGAGCTGAAAGATGAAATTCAGCATTGGAAGGTTAGATTCTCTGAGCTTGCAGAGTTGGCCAGCCAAGCTCTCTCAGGTGTGCCTAAGAAGCTAGGAAAGGCCGAGTGTGAGATGTCTCCTTTCAACACTCCGCCAGCAGTCTACAAATTTGTGGAGTTCTGCAGGGCCTTGGTTGAAGAAGTCAGGGAGAAAACTAGGAGAGTCCCCACAGGCAGCAAGAGGAAGAGAACTGAAGTTTTCAAGGCTCTATGTAGTTGAGCTTTTGTTTGTAATTTCCGTTTTATTGTACTTTCTCTTCCTGGAGGGACCTTTATTTCCATTTGAGTATTTTACTTTTTGAAATGTAAGACTTGAAGTCCTTGTTTGAATTTGAATGTATGGGGCGTGTTTGTTTCATTTGTTGATTCCACTCTTGTTATGTTCTAAACAAATCAAAATTCACTGTTAAATCTATGGCAAGATATGACACATTGGGGTTCACGGCATAAGACAAACTAAAACTAACACTCATCTGCATTGCACGCATTGCATTCATTAATTTGCTCCTTCACTTAATAAAAATGTTCTACCAACAGAAACGAGAGGCAAGCTGGTTCTCCGCCACCAATACTTCATCCGATTACAAGCAAAGCTGATGGCTGATCCTCAAGGGCATCCAGAGATTGAAACAGAAAGTAATCCAGAACATGAAGATTTGGGCGTACAAATTCTGAATCCTGAGCAGCTGGCTCAGGAGAACCAAGTGCTTAAGGATAAGGTTGGGGCAATGGAGGCACAGATGCATGAGATGATGGTCATGCTGCAAAGTTTAAAGAGTGGGACAGCTGCTGAAGGTGTCGCGGTCGTGGGTCCAGATGGTGTCACTTCTTTCGTTCCTCCTCCAATATCAGCCACAGTTCCTCCGGGATCCGGGGTCAGTCATCCCGTTTTTGCTTCAGGAATGAATGGGCCGAATCAATACACTTCACAAAGATATCCTTGGGGTATGCCTGCTGGGTACATGCCGCGAACTGTTGGACCTATCCCCGTCAGTATGGTTGCGCCTAATCAGGTCACTGCCGCCGTGTCCGGGGGAGCTGCCGGAGGACCGCAGATCCAAGCTCCTAGTCCTCATGCTGTGCTCAGTCCTACTCCGGGGCTTGCAGCACACCCTCACAATGTTCCTCAGCCTGGAGGGTGTTATTACAGTATGGGGAGTCACCCCCAAGGACATATGTTTGAGGGATCACAGCCAAATGACCCGATTCGTGCACTTGAAGAAAGAGTAAAGGCAATGGAGGGTGTTGGTGTCAGAGCCAAGGAAGTTCACGAGCTGTGTTTAGTCCCAGATTTGGTTTTGCCACCAAAGTTCAAAGCACCCGAAGTGGACAAATACAGAGGAACAGGCTGTCCAGAGAGCCATGTTACGATGTTTGTCCGAAAAATGGGTCCTTACGCCAATGATGACAAACTGCTGATTTACTGCTTTCAAAACAGTTTGGCTGGAGCTCCTCTAGATTGGTACATGAAACTGCAATCCTCTGAAATTCGTTGTTGGAAAGATTTGTGCGAAGCATTCATGAGACAATATAAGTATAACATGGACATGGCTCCGGACAGGTCGCAATTGCAACACATGAGTAAGGGCGAAAGGGAGACTTTCAAAGAATATGCCCAGAAATGGCGAAGCCTAGCCACCCAGGTCCAACCTCCTTTGACTGAAAAAGAAATGGTGTACACGTTCTTGGAAACTCTGCCAGCAATTTACTATGATCGGCTGATTACAAGTGTTTCAACTAGCTTCTCCGATATGATAGTCTTCGGGGAAAGACTTGAGCATGGTCTCCGAAGTGGGAAGATTTCGAATCACCTCAGTAATGCAGGAAGCTCTGGTGGTTCAAGCAATCAGAAGAAGCCCCACTCCCATTTCCCGAAGAAGAAGGAAGGGGAAACAAATGTAATCTCGGGAGAAAGTTCATCCTTTGGTACCCCTCCACCACAAACTGTTCCATTTTCTGCTCCTGTGCCATCCCAGCAAGGCAGTGACAGTCACAGGGCTCAGGGTTATCAGTACAAGAAACAGACCAGTTTTGATCCAATACCAATGACATACACTGAATTGTTTGATCACTTGACTTCCAAGAACTTGATCAACACTCGGCCAATGAAGGCCCTGCAACCGCCATTTCCCAGAAGTTACAACGCTAATGCTACCTGCAGTTTCCACGAAAACGGGGTCGGTCATACTGTGGAGGAATGTAAAGCCTTCAAGCATGTGGTGCAAGACCTAGTAGATGCTGGGTGGATCTCGTTCAAGCAGAGCAGCCCGAATACAACAACTAATCCATTGCCAGGTCATCAGAGGCCAGCTACCAATGCTATAGAAAGTTCCGTTGGGCAATTGGTAAAGGATGTGCAGAAGATCAAGACCCCGTTGGGTGTTATCTACTCTGAGTTATGCCATGTTGGGGTGGTTAAGAAGGGGTGTTGCCATGAAGAGGGGTGTGCTGACTCCACGTGCGTGGGGAATTGTGAAAGCTTTGAGATGATCCTGCAGGACCTGATGGATTGGTGTGTGGTCCAGATAGGAACCCATGATGTTGAAGAAGAAGTGTTGACTCTACATTCTGATAAAAGTAGAGGACCCAGAAGACCTGTCGAAATTCCTTACAATTACAATCCCAGATTGGTGCGGGCAAACGCCCAACCAATAGTGATTGAAGTTCCGGCTCCTTTTCCCTATAAGTCGAACAAGGCAGTTCCGTGGAAGTACACTGCACTATCTACAGTCGAATGCTCCCCAAGTGCTCCTACCGTAACCAACATAGGGGGATCAAGTGGGATCACAAGAAGCGAAAGAGTATATGCTCCTGAGACTCTCCGAGCTGAAACTTCCAAGGAGGCCGAACAGAGGGGCCGTAAGGAAAAAGGAAAAGAGCCAGAGGTTGCTCAAGAGAAAGTGACGGAAAAAGAAGCAGATGAATTCTTGAAGATCGTCCGACAGAGTGATTATCGAGTGGTTGATCAGTTAAAGCAAACTCCATCCAAGATATCCATGATATCATTGTTGCTTAGCTCGGAAGCACACAGAACAGCTTTGATGAAAGTGCTCAACGAGGCTCATGTTGCAGAGGATATCACAGTGAATCACTTTGATGGGATTGTGGGGAATATAGTGGCTGCAAATCACCTAACATTTGCCGATGATGAGTTGCCTTCAAGCGGAAAAGAACACAATCAAGCTCTGCACATCTCGGTAAAGTGTGGGGACTATGTGCTGGCCAGAGTACTAATTGACAATGGGTCTTCATTGAACGTGATGCCGAAGTCAACTATGGATAAGTTAGACGTTGATTGCTCCTACATGAAGCCGAGTTCGACACTGGTGCGGGCCTTTGAAGGGTCCAAAAAGGAAGTTCTGGGGGAAATGGAATTTCCCATCCAGATTGGTCCCGAAGTTTTCTACATCAATTTCCAAATCATGGATATTACGTCCTCATACAGTTGTTTGCTGGGCCGACCATGGATCCATATGGCTGGAGCAATCCCTTCTTCTTTACACCAGCGGGTCAAATTCGTGGTTGACGGCCAGGTCGTGGTAGTATTTGGTGAGGAAGAGACTCTGGTTAATAAGCCATCAGAGTTCAAATATGTGGAAGCTGCCGAAGAGTCTTTGGAAACAGCCTTTCAGTCTTTGGAGATCGCCAATGTAGTATTTGAGAGGACCAAGGAGGAGGAGATGGTTGCTAAGATCATGTTAGCCCAAGGATATAAGGTTGGTTCTGGCTTGGGAAAGTTTGGTCAGGGAATTCTAGCTCCCATTCAACTGAAGGAAAACAAGGACCGTTGCGGGCTGGGATACACCCCAAGTGAGGAAGAAAGAAGAAAAATGGCAGATGAACGAAGGGGCTGATGGTTGGCCAAGTCCAAAGGCCAGGATCCATGGCCCCAGAGGATTCCAATTTGCGACATCAGTCAAAGTTTTGTGAGTGCTGGTTTGTTGGATCCCAATCAAGTTGCTGTCATCAAGGATGGTTGAGTCTGAAGAGGGTGGTGCAAGTTTGGTTCGACGCTGCGGTGCCAGTGAAAAATTAAAGAATTGGAAGGCTGCTGATCTTCCTGTGACTTTTAATTTAAAGTAATCATTTGTAATGCAACCCTGTGGCTCTGCCCGAGGCCATAGGGCAAGTTGTTAGGGGCGAGCATGTTTTTATTTTCAGAATCATCATCATTAATAAAAACGTTGTTTTGAATTTCAATCAATAAAAAATCAATCCTTTTCATTTCATGTGTCTTTTCCTCGCTTTATTATTGTTTGCTTGCTTGTCTCGCCTTTCATTCTGCTTTTTCGCTTCGGCAAAATGCAGATCCACAGCAATTGTCTCCCAAAATAACAGTGCCAACAGTCCATATTTTGACTTTGATCACCCTATTAATCAAGCTAAGGGGGATGTTGAGGAAGACTGGGAAGCTCCTCCAGAACTCATGAAGTTAATGAAACAGGAAGAAAGGGTAATTCAGCCACACGGAGAATCTACTGAAGTGATCAACTTGGGTACAGCTGAGAGCAAGAAAGAGGTCAAAGTGGGTACCGCCATGAATGACGAGGATCGCATGAAGTTGGTTCAGCTGTTGCACGATTATATGGATGTGTTTGCATGGTCCTACCAAGATATGCCTGGGTTGGATACTGACATTGTGATGCATAAGTTGCCAGTCAAACCCGAATGCCCGCCTGTGAAGCAGAAGCTTAGAAGGATGAAGCCTGAGATGTCCCTAAAGATTAGGGATGAGGTAAAAAAGCAGTTTGACGCCGGATTCCTAGCGGTGGCCAAATACCCACAGTGGGTTGCCAATATTGTCCCGATTCCGAAGAAGGACGAGAAGGTCAGAATGTGCGTTGACTACTGAGATCTGAATCGTGCTAGTCCTAAAGACGATTTTCCTTTGCCCCACATTGATGTCTTAGTGGATAGTACAGCTCAACACTCGTTATTCTCCTTCATGGATGGATATTCGGGATATAATCAGATCAAGATGGACCCCGAAGATATGGAAAAGACAACTTTCATAACGCTTTGGGGAACGTTCTGTTACAAGGTCATGCCATTCGGGTTAAAGAACGCTGGTGCAACCTACCAAAGGGCCATGGTCACGCTGTTTCACGACATGATGCATAAGGAGATTGAGGTTTATGTGGATGACATGATCGCAAAATCTAAAACCGACGAGGAGCATATTGTCAATCTGCAGAAGCTCTTTGAACGGTTGAGGAAATATAAACTCAAGTTAAACCCGGCCAAGTGCACGTTTGGGGTGAGATCAGGGAAGTTGTTAGGCTTCATTGAAAGCCAGAAAGGAATCGAGGTGGATCCAGACAAAGTAAAAGCCATCCTCGAGATGCCGGTGCCCAAAACATAGAAAGAAGTCCGTGGTTTCCTCGGAAGGTTGAATTACATCTCCCGATTCATCTTCCAGTTGACTGCTACTTGTGAGCCGATCTTCAAACTGCTGTGCAAAAATCAAGAGTTGAAGTGGAATGACCAGTGTCAAGCTGCCTTTGAGAAAATCAAGGTGTACTTGCAGAATCCACCAGTCTTAATGCCACCTGTGTCAGGCAGGCCTCTCATCTTATACCTTACAGTGCTAGATAATTCAATGGGCTGTGTGTTGGGGCAGCATGATGAATCCGGGAAAAAGGAGCATGCCATATACTATCTTAGCAAAAAGTTCACCGATTGTGAGACAAGATATTCTATGCTGGAAAAGACTTGTTGTGCTCTAGTTTGGGCTGCTCACCGTTTAAGGCAGTACATGCTGAGTCACACCACTTGGTTGGTGTCAAAAATGGATCCAATCAAGTACATATTTGAGAAGCCAGCTTTTACAGGACGAATTGCCCGTTGGCAGATGCAATTATCAGAATACGATATCCTGTATGTCACACAAAAAGCAGTTAAAGGTAGTGCACTTGCTGAGTATTTGGCATGTCAGCCGATTCCAGACTACCAACCAATGCAGCATGATTTTCCAGATGAGGATATCATGGCACTGTTTGATGAGGGGAAGTCCCAAGAAAGTGAAAGGTGGAGAATGATCTTCGACGGTGCGTCAAATGTATGGGGGCATGGGGTAGGTGCTGTGTTAATATCTCCTGACAATCGCTTCGTTCCTGTCACTGCAAGGTTGAGCTTCTATGTCACAAACAACATAGCAGAGTATGAAGCGTGCATCTTGGGTATTCAAGCAGCCCTAGAATGGAAAGTTAAAAGGCTAGATGTGTATGGAGATTCAGCCCTGGTTATTCATCAAGTAAGAGGCGATTGGGAGACCAGAGATCCCAAACTGATTCCTTATTGTGTTTATGTGCAAGAGTTGATGGAGTCTTTTGACGAAATCACTTTCAAACACATCCCTCGAAGCGAAAACCAGCTAGCTGATGCATTGGCAACTTTATCATCCATGTTCAATATCAATTGTGATAAAAGCTTGACTCATGCCACAATCCAGCACCGGAGTCTACCTGCGCATCACTACTGCACAGCCATAGATGAAGAGCCGGATGACAAGCCTTGGTATCATGATATCAAACAGTACATCATCAGCAGAGAATACCCTCCTGGGGCATCTGAAAATGACAAGAGAACTCTTCGGCGACTGTCAAGGAATTTCTTCCTCAGCGGTGAGGTTCTCTACAAAAGGAATTATGACATGGTCCTCTTAAGGTGTATTGCTAAAGAAGAAGCTGAAAGAATCATGAAAGATGTACACGAGGGCTCATTCGGAACTCATTCCAGTGCGCATACTATGGCTAGACAGATTTTAAGGGTGGGCTATTACTGGTTGCAGATGGAAGGTGACTGCTACAGCTTTGTCCGAAAGTGCCACAAGTGTCAAATCTACGCTGACCACATTCATGTGCCGCCTGCCAAATTGAATGTTCTGACTGCATCCTGGCCGTTTTCAATGTGGGGAATGGATGTCATCGGTCCCATTGAACCCAAAGCATCAAATGGGCATCGCTTCATCTTGGTCGCCATTGACTATTTCACGAAGTGGGTTGAAGCTGCCTCATACTCCAGTGTAACCAGTTCAGTGGTTGCCAAATTTGTGAAGAAGGATCTGATTTGCCGTTATGGTCTTCCTAACAAGATCATCACTGATAACGGCAGCAATCTGAATGGCAAAATGATGAAGGACCTGTGCGCAGAGTTCAAAATTCAGCATCATAATTCTTCCCCCTATCGGCCCAAGATGAATGGAGCAGTGGAGGCAGCTAACAAGAACATCAAAAAGATTGTGCAAAAAATGGTGGTCACATACAAGGATTGGCATGAAATGCTTCCCTTTGCTTTGCATGGCTATCGTACTTCAGTGCGTACCTCAACTGGGGCAACTCCTTTCTCTCTGGTATACGGGTCAGAGGCGGTCCTCCCAATCGAGGTTGAGATACCATCCCTACGGGTACTCATGGAAGCTAAACTGGAAGAAGCAGAGTGGGTGCAGGCTCGTCTGGATCAGCTAAACCTCATTGAGGAAAAAAGAATTGCAGCTTTGTGTCATGGGCAGCTGTACCAACAGAGAATGAGAACAGCTTTTGACAAGAAAGTCCGGCACCGTGAATTCAAGCAGGGAGATTTGGTGCTTAAGAAGATCTTGCCCATCCAGACTGATCCCCGAGGGAAATGGACACCCACTTATGACGGCCCGTATGTGGTCAAGAAAGCCTTTTCTGGAGGAGCACTGATACTCACGAACATGGACGGAGAGGATTTAAGGAACCCAGTCAATTCCGATCAAGTGAAGAAGTATTATGCCTGAAAGAAATAGACGAAAAAAGAGAAAGACAAGCCAAGTAAGAGTTAGCTCGCTAGGTTGAAAACCCGAAAGGGCGGCCTAGGCAAAATCAGAGCGACCCGGTGGATTGAAAACCCGCAAAGGGCGATCCAGGCAAAAATTAGGGTCAGAAAACTTGGGCATGAAAAGTAAAGAAAGGCATACAACTCCCCTGAAGACTTGGATGAGGGAGTGATCAAGGTCAAGGACATAAATGTTTAGCACTGTTCCACAGAGACGGACAGTCAGAATTTAACTTCTCTCTTTTTTCGTGTCTTTTTATAGTTTAAACTTTCAAGTGTAATAAACAATCGGCGTAACTTCTTGTGCGACCGGTTTTCACATTAATAAAGTTCAACTTTCTCATATCTGTTCACTCTTTTATTTTCTGCTTTTTTTCGCTCAAAATAAACGTTTTATAATGATGGTGATGATGACCAAGTCCCTAAAGGTCGCGGAAAAAAGCAATTCCCCAAAACCAGTTAATCAGGCAAGAGAAAGCGATTGCACTCACGATTGCTTCAAACGGCGAAGTCAAAGCCAACATGCACTCGGCCCATGAGCCCCGCAATTCCCGTGGGTTCCTCGGTCTCGTGCCATGAGTGTCGCGGGTCGGCTGAACCAGCAAAAATAAGCCAAAAGAGAAAAAGAGCAAAAAAAAACAACAAACGATCAGAAAAAGAAAGCTGATCAAAGAATGAAAAGCCAAGAAAAAACAAACAGTCAAAAAAAAGAAAGCTGACAAAAGAAACGAAGAATCAAGAATAGCATCCCATTGCATTCATCATTCCACTAAATCATCACATCGCATGCACTCACATGACATGCATTCGCATAACGGACTTTGCATAGCATGCATTCATATTCCATGCACCATGTCTTGCATCTGCTAACGTGTGCAGGTGTCCTGGATCAGTGCAATGGCATTGATCATCAATCAGAGCAAGCTGAAGAAAGGTCCGCTAACCTGAGCAGACATCCTGGATCAGTGCAATGGTATTGATCATCAATCAGAGCAAGCTGAAGAAAGGTCCGCTAACCTGAGCAGACATCCTGGATCAGTTCAATGGCACTGATCATCAATCAGAGCAAGCTGAAGAAAGGTCCGCTAGCCTGAGCAGACATCCTGGATCAGTGCAATGGTATTGATCATCAATCAAGAGAAAGCTGAAGAAAAGTCCGCTAACCTGAGCAGGCATCCTGGATCGGTGTGGAAGCATTGACCGACTAAAGGAAACCAACTCGATTTTGGAATCCCCTCTGGACCCACGTGTCCCCAGCAAGATTGACTTCACCTTGTACTCGAGCTGCAGGTAAGTCCCCCTGACCTCAATAGGTCCAGTCGAAGAGGATAGCTGTGTTAGCCTAAAACATGGCGCAGTCCTAGGGAAATATCGAGATCTAGACTTGATATAGTACCCTCCCCTGGTCACTCGCAAGACCACCCCTTTGGAGCCCACGTGCTCCCAGGCCCAAGTGCAAGCTCGGATCATTCGCGATTCGTTAAAAGGCTTTAAGCAGCCTCCGTCGCCGGCTTAACGAGGGCCGGCACCCTTTTTGCTTCCCTTTTTATTGCTTTCTTTATTGCTTTCCGCTAGCTTATTGAGGGTTGGCACCATTTAGTTTCCTGCTTACTGAGAGTTGACGATTCATCCATTGCATTCACCTCGGGCTAACACCCAATAAAAATAGAAAAAGAAAAAAGAGGAAAATTCGGGTTTCCCTAAGTAGACAAAATCGGTATAATTTCTGAATTCTTTATCTTCATTTTGCCTTGGAATATGTTCGGCCAATTCATATTCCTCGTTAAAGTTCAGATAAAGAGGGGCAGCTGTCATACCCTAATTTTGTCCGGCTTAGGTCAAAACCCTAATTTTCCACAAAAAAATAAATAAATTGAAGAATGAAGAGCATCATGCATTGCATTTTGGGTCCTAGAAGTCATTCCAAGGTCTTTAAAATCATTTTTAGGGTTGGAATGCACTTTTTAGGCAAATTAGGGTTTTAGGGTCAAAAAGGGTATTTTGGTCATTTTTCGCAAAAAGATGATTTTCTCGCCAAAAATGCACATCCACAAAAAGTACATTTTTATTCTATCAAGGATAATTTTTGTACAATTTTTTAGAAAGAAAACCCTAGTCAAAAATATTTAAAAATGTATTTTTCCATTTTTAGTGCATAGAAAAATTAAAAAGGACCATTAAATATTCCTCAATTATTAAATGACAATTTTATTGTCATAAGTGACTAGAGGGAATATTTTATGGTGCCCAAAAAATATGTGACACATTTCCAATAGGTGCACTTTTATTCCCATGACCAAAATTCAAACTCAAAATAAGGAAGTGTCTTCAAATAAGACAAAAAGACCAAAAAAAACAAGTTTTTTTTTCTCTCTTCTTATCCATTTTCGCATACCCTCTCTCTCTCTCCAATTTCTTCCAGACTCTTCCATTTTGTAATCATTATACCCTCTTTGGTAAAATACCTCACTCACTTACACTAACCCTTCATAAGAAAACCCAAATTTCCCTCTTTGGTAACAATCCATCCCTAAAATGCCCCTAACCCTACCTCACATCAGTTCCCTTTCCCAAAATAAGAAAATTCATTTTTCTTTTCCTTTTTTTTTCCTTCTTCATTTTCGCCCCCCTCTCTCCCTCACTCTCATTTTGTGCTTCTTCAATACCCTTAGTCCATGTGAGGATTAATCTCAACCATTGATTCAAAATTGAGACTCAATCCTAGAGCACATTAAAAGCACAAAGACTAAACTACCCTTAGACCTAGTTTCATCCTATAAATACCCCCGCATTCCCACACCTAAGGATCCTCCTCTTTTTGGCTTCTCATTTGGTCCTTTGGCCTCTCATTCTCCTACACAAAACCCTAGCACACCAAAGCTTCTCCCTTCTCCTCTCTTTTGCGAAACCATCCTCTTCTCCCTCACCCATTTTTCTTCAAAAATCAACCATCAAATCCTCCATTTCTTGTTAGATCACCATCTTTCCTTCCATTCTCTTCAAGGTTGCATCATCAAATTGCTAAGAGTTAGCAATTTTTGAGCTTATCATCTCCTTCTTCATTTCTTTGTAGTTTTGAGGTAATCCTTGAAGCTTTGCACCTTATATTTAATTTTCTTGCATAATCTCTCCTCTACTCCAAACTCCTTCTTGATTGTTTGTTTGCTTTGAGGATCCATTTCAAACATTTTGACAAAGACTTAGGGAGCTTTGGGTGTTTGAAATGGGTCCTTGGCCTTGAAGGAGTTATTCTTCTACTTGAATAATTTCCCTTGCATCTTTACATATTTTGCACTAGATTTCATAAATAAAATTGTTGTTTATGGGCTTTAGCATTTCGCATATCATAAAAAGTTAGGGTTGATATGATTTTGTTGCACTTCCTTGCTTAATCATATGAATCCTTGCAAAAAAATAGATCTATGTTGCTTTGTGTTAATTTTGGTGTTTTTTTATTAAATAAAATGTGGATCTATGTTTCCTTTGGTTCGCATGCTTATAGATCTAAAAATATTTCCAAGTTGATTTTGTTGTTGTTCTTTGTTTGGTGATGTTTGATCTTGTTGTTAGTATTTCATTTTAGCGTTAAAAGTTACTTTTGTTGTTTGATGATCTAGCAATATGATTCCCACTAGTTCCTAGTGCACCTTGACCTAAGTGGTGAAGATTGCTAGAAATGACTCAATTTAGTTTGTGTGTCCACTTATTCTTGTGTCTTAGTTTGCTCATTGTAAATTGTTGATGATAGGCAAGTTGATTCTCACTAGTGCCTAGTGCGCTTTTCTCAAAGTGAGAGGATTGCTCTATGTGATTCAACTTGGTTTTAGTGTTTATTTACTTTTTACCATTTTACTTTACCATTCATTAACTTTTTACCAAAACATAAAAATATTTTACTACTTTGGTTTTTACCACTTCATTAATTTTTTACTAAAACATAAAAAGATTTTACCACTTCCCATTTACCTCATGCATTTTTACTTTACCATCTCACTAAATAATTACCATTTACTTCATGCATTTTTACTTTACTTTTCACTAACTTCTTACTTAAAGTTTTACAACTTATCAACTTTCAAAAATACCCAAAACATTTTCACATTCATGCATCTTCATTCATACTTAGTTTATGTGACACTCTCATGCATCCTCATATGCTTATATCTCTTGCATCCTCTTATGCATCATTGTATGCCATCCATTCATAAATAAAGTGCTATGCATCCATTCCTTGTACACTCATGCACTTACATGCTTACCTAATCATGCATCCTTGCTTACATATTCAATCATTTAACTTAGAATACTCTATGTTTACAATCAATTGTATTCACTTGTTCTTGATGCCATGTAAATGTCTTGACTTGATTGTGTGCCCTCCTCTCCACTTGTATGACCTCCTAATGGAGACGTAAGTCTACATGCATATTGTAGCATAGAGCCATTAGGGTAAATACAATCCTTCTTGCACACACACAATTACTTTGAGAACTTTGTTTTGCATCTTTAATAATTGAATCCTTTGATTGTATGGGCATGTTTAATCTTGGTTAATGAATGATATGTTCATGTTTGCTTGAGTATTATTCATTCATTTGCATTTGGTTATGGATTTAGAATTGACTTGAAATGTTCTACTCCTTTTATAAAACCCATTTCCTAAAATCATTTCAAAACAAAAAGAAACTTTTACTTTCAAAACAAAAATAAATCAATCGTCATTAAACACCAATCGTGCCGTTGCCGATTAGGTTGTTAATGATGATATTGTTTTCAAAAGGAGTTAGAAGCGAGACCATTCTAACCGTTGTTGTTCGGTCTTCGCAAAAGCTCTATCCCGTTTTCGAAAACTTATTCATTTCTCAAAAATAAACCGATTGTCATTAAACACCAATCGCGCTGTTGCCGGTTAGGTCATTAATGATGATTTCATTTTCAAAAGAGTTAGTAGTGAGACCATTCTAACCGTTGTTGTTCGGTCTTCGCGAAAGCTCAATCCGTTTTCAAAACCAAAAGCCGAGAACTACGAAGCTTTGATCCCTCTTCCAGTGGGGGTACGTAGGAGCGGGGTCCTGTCCCGTCAAGCACACTTTTTAAAAAAAAACTTTGTTTTGTTCCGCTTTTCAAAGATACCAAAAATATCCATTTCCCCCTCGTTTTCAATAAAACAAACTCCTAAAGAAAAGAAAAGAAATAGAATAAACCGCTTTCAAACTCAAACTTTTATCCAAACCACACATCAAGTTAATGGTTCCCTTTCGGTAGAAAGGAGGTGCGGGGTGCTAATACCTTCCCCGTACCTAACCGACCCCCGAACCTACATCTCTGCGTTTTCAAAAGACCATCCGCCTTGTTTAAAAGACCTTTTTTCAATGTTTTGGTCTTAAAATTAAAATATTGGTGGCGGCTCCAAACTTTTTCCACGTTGTCAAACGAAAAGTCCCAAACCGGATTTTTCGGGCGCAACAGCTGAATAACCATCAAGAAAGCAATAAAATTCTTTACCTGCTAGCCTGCCCAGCATCTGGTCAATGAAAGGCAATGGGAAATGGTCCTTTCTTGTTGCTTTATTCAACCTCCTGTAATCCATGCATATTCTCCAGCCTTTTTTGGCACACACTGCACATGACTAACCCATGCACTGTCAGATATGGGGTATACAATACCTGCATCCAACCACTTGATGATTTCCTTCTTCACCACCTCTTTCATAATTGGGTTCAACCTCCTCTGCCCTTCAATGCAATTTTTAGAATCTTCTTCTAACACTATTCTGTGCATACAAATGGTTGGGCTGATACCTTTTATATCTGACATTTGCCAAACAATTGCCTTTTTATGCCGCTGCAGCGTCTGAATCAGATCATGTTCCTGCTTTTCAGAAAGGTCAGAAGCAATTATAACAAGCAAGGTACTATTGTTACCTAGATAAGCATATTTGAGGTGTGAAGGAAACTCTTTAAGTTCCAGAGTTGGTGCTTGTTCAGTGGAGGGGAGATCCTTTCTCATGTCTGAATTCTCCTGCTCCAAAGATTCATATTTCTTAGCCCAAACTTCTTTGACTGTCTGCTCCTCCTCTTCTGCAGCTTCTGCATCAGACCCTGTATCTTCACTGCTGTCCAGTAATTGCCTCAGATGATCTGTGCTTTTCTGGAAGTGATCCTGAACTACCTTGTCAATAGCAGACACAAAGGAGCACTCTTCAATATTGGGACCTGGAAATTTCATAGCATTGAGGATGTTGAACTTGACTTCTTGGTCATTGACCCTCATGATCAATTCTCCTCTCTGCACATCTATCAAAGTTCTTCCAGTGGCCAAGAATGGCCTTCCCAGTATGATGGGTACTTCTTTATCTGCATCAAAGTCCAAGATTACAAAATCAACAGGAAATACAAATTTGTCTACCTTTATTAGAACATCTTCCAGGATTCCTTCTGGATATGCAAGAGTTCTATCAGCTAGCTGCAGTGTAAGTGAGGTAGGTCTGGCAGTTCCCACTCCTAGCTGTGTGTATATGGACTTAGGCATAAGATTTATGCTGGCTCCCAAATCACATAGAGCACGACCAGAGTAAAAATTTCCAATTGAGCATGGTATAGTAAAGATGCCAGGATCCTTTGATTTGGGTGGGAGCTTGTTTTGCATCAACATGCTGCACTCCCCAGTCATTGCTACTGTTTCAAACTCCCCTAGTCTCCTCCTCTTAGTAAGCACATCCTTCATAAACTTTGCATAGTTAGGTATTTGTTGGAGAGCCTCCACCAAAGGGACATTAATGTGCAACTGTTTAAGGACTTCTAGGAATTTGTTAAATTTCTTGTCTTCATGAGCCTTTCGAAGTCTTTGAGGATAGGGAGGATCTGGGTATGTTGGGATAATTTTGGGTGGTGGTGGTGTTTTCTCAACAACAGGCGCTGCAGCGGTAGGTTCAGGCGCTGTAGCGGCTGTTGCAGGTTCTTTTTGTTTTTCAGAATTTTTGTTTTTCTCATCATCTGAAACAGTTGATGATCCTATCAAATCTCTCCCACTCCTCAAAGTTATAGCTTTTACATGCTCCTTCCCTGTAGTACTTGAAGTTGAAGCTTCTGTAGTGGATGGTAATGATCCACTAATTCTTTGGGAAAGGACATTAGCCATCTACCCCATCTGTACTTCTAGATTTTTAATGGAAGCTTCATGAGTTTTCAGGGCTGTCTTGCAATCACTCATAACGCCTTTCATCAATCCTTCCAATGAATTATCTATGACAGGGGCATTCTGTCTTTGGTAGTTCTGAGCAGGGAATCCTGGTGGATTTGCTGGAGCACTATAATTAGGTGTTGTTGCATTGTTGGCTCCCCATCTGAAATTGGGGTGGTTCTTCCAACCAGGATTATATGTATTTGAATAGGGATTATTGTTTTTATTGAAACTCACAAAGTTCACAGAGACAGGATTACCAGGACATTCTTCATACAAATGCTCTCCTCCACAATATACACAGCTTACTGACCCTGGAGAGGCTTGCTCAATAACAGCTACTGTAGGTTCATGTACCGCTGCAGCAGTAACCGCTACAGCGTTTGATGTGCTCATAGATTTTATCATGTTAGTGAGAGAGGCAACCTGTGCAGATAGAGCAGAAACTTCACTTATTTCATGCACACCAGCTACCTTCTTCTGCTGAGCTAACCTTTCTGTAGGCCATTGATAGCTATTTGTGGCAATATCATCAATCAGCTCACATGCCTCATTATAGGAGGTTTTCAACAACACACCCCCTGAAGAAGCATCTAACATTTGTCTGGTTGTTGGATCAAGTCCATTGTAGAAGGTTTCCATTTGGATAATCACAGGTATACCATGATGAGGGCACTTTCTTAACAGCTCCTTCCATCTCTCCCATGCCTCAAACAGTGTTTCAGCATCTTTTTGTCTGAATGCAGTAACCTCATTCCTCATTCTTGCATTCTTACTTGGAGGAAAATATTTTGCTAAGAATTTCTCAGCCATTTCATTCCAAGTATGGATAGAGTTAGGCTCTAGAGAAGTTAACCAGGCCTTTGCTCTATCCTTCAAGGAATAAGGAAAAAGTTTTAATCTAAATGCATCATCACTTACCCCTGGAATGATGAAGTTACTGCAGACTTCCAAAAATTGCTTCAAATGTAAATATGGGTCCTCTTGAGGAGCACCACCAAACTGTCCCACTGTTTGCAACATTTGGAAAATCATAGGTTTGAATTCAAACTGGGTTGTATTGAGAGTAGGTCTTGCTATGCTTGTCTCCATGGTTTGTGGATCAAACACAGCATAGTCCCTCATTGGTCTATCTCTGTCATTTACCATTTGAGCAGATCCTTCATTTATAAATTGATGTCTGTACCAGTCCTCTTGGTCATGTAAGGTTGGAGTGGGTGGCTGCTGATGTCTACCTCTACCCCTTCCACCTGGTTCAGTCCCTCCTCTACCAGAACTAGATCTGCCATGTAGCGTGGTAGCTCTACCAGAATTGGTCCTATGACTATGTTCTGACATGGTGGGTCTGAGCCTGTGAAGATGTCTTAGTTTCCTGAACCTTCTCTCTGGTTCTGAGTATGGTTCAAATTCTGGTGGTTGAGACCTGGGCATACGCTGTAGCGATTACTGCTGCAGCAACAAGAAACAACACACCAGTGTAAAATAGGCACTAAGTTTACTAAAAACTTAAACAATGAAAATTAAATGCAATCCCCGGCAACGGCGCCAAAAACTTGTTGTGCGAAAAGGTGATGTGCAAGTATACACAATCGCAACAAGTAATATAATGATAAGTAAAGTTCGTTCCCACAGGGATTGGAATTAATCTAAGAAGTTTAAGTGATTAGAAGCTTAGTGAGAAGAATTAAGTAACAAGTAAAGGTAAAGAGTTGTAGACATTATAAGTTGTGATAAAACAGTATTAAGTTGGAGTAATTAAAGGTGAGTTGGATAGCTCAATAGTTATGTAAATTCCCAAGAGCAATGTTCAGATAATATTAGACGCTGTAGCGTTAAGCGCTGTAGCGCTTCAGAATCCGTAGACGCTGTAGCGCCTTGGTGGCGTGCCTTTCAGTCACTTTCGTCAGGGTTATGTTACAAGACTCCTATGTCTAGGCTCTAAATAAGTTTTACCCCTGTATATTAAGCTCTTACAACATTTGCCTTATGAACTACTACTCCCCTATGTCTAGAGTTAAGTAGTGTTTCCTTTAAATGTCGTTAAAGGGTTTTCATTCATATCATTCCTTGAGTTCTCTTTGTGAACCATGTCTGTACCCACAAAGTTACCTTGTTTTAGTTGATCATTCCCAAACCAAGATTGAAAGTATTATGACACAAGGAATAAAACACAAACATCATAATATTATACAAAAGTTACTCAAGGTTCATTACATACCAAGAACAATCCAACTACAACAAAGTTAGCTCATCACAAGTTCCATCAACATAATACAACTAAAGAGTATGTATTACCGTATGAAGACAGGAGAAGAGTGGTTGCAAAAGATACACTCCAATGATCCCAAGTAGCATACAAGAGATGAAGTTGAGGCGTGAGCAAAACCTTGAATGAAGACTAGAAAACTAAACTAAAAATAAAAGCTTAAAGGTAGTATAACAATGGAGAGAAGCTACTGTGTCATGAGGAGTTCTTCTTCCAAGTTACAACTACTTGTTGTCTACGTACGTTACTTACTAATGAAGCAATCTTTTTTAAAACTAATTATTAACTAAGTCTTAGTAGAATAAATAATATCACATGATGATCATAAAACTTAGATATTATCCTTAAAGCACTTTACAAAAAGTACTAATGATGGAATGCACCAACTATCACATGGGTTCCATTTAGGAGACGCCAAGTGTAATTTAGCATCCACTTGAAAGTCAAAATATCTAGCTGAGAGGAAGAGATAAGGGTGGTGACTCATCATGTCCTCAAGTGGCCACACAAATATCTCAATGCTCAGCCGTCTTATAACGCTGTAGCGTCTCCTTGATAGCATGTCGCTGCAGCGCTAAAGCAAAACATCAAACATATTCACAAAGACATTTGATGATGCCCCCGGTTTAAGGAATTGACTCATAACCTATATTTATTCTAATATTCATATACTCACATAATTAAGCACTAGAATTACTTGAGAAGTAAGCTTGACTTAAGTATTAGGAGCATAAATAACCTATATAAAATAGGGTTATCACCCATCCCTCCAAATTTCAGCACCATCATCATCTCCCCTCCATTGCCAAACCCCCAAAGCTTGGTAAGTTTTCATCCATTTTTCCCCAAGTTATGGAGCTACGAATTTTAGGGGTTTTGAGAGAGAAAATTGTTGAAATCTTGGATTAAATGATGAAATTGATGATTTAATCTGGTATAGGATCGAAGCCAAGGAAGGTTGAACGCGTTTGGTAGCTCGAATCGAAGTTGAAAGCGGACTGGTGATTTTCGGTTCTCGTTTGGAGATTTTGAAGTCTCGGCGATTTCGGTTCGGTATCGACTCTCGCTTCAAGGGTGAGTTTTACTCACGTTTAGGTTTATTCCGTTTTGGTATGATTTGTTGCGTCGATTGATTTCGAGAGTTTTGAGTCAAAAATCGTTATTTCGAAAAATACCGCTTTTGGATGAGAATCCGTTTAGATTGAGTTTTTGATTGAATTACTTGATTGTTTGAATTGATTGAACTGGAATATTGCCTGGTATGATCTGTTTTCGAGTTAGGAATTGATTGGAACGATGAAAAACGCAAAGTGGAATGAAAATAGAATGCTGTTAAATGCGCACGACCCGTGCGCCCCTGGCGCACGAACCGTGCGTCTGGTTCTGTTTCTATTTCGCAAATTTTATAACAGGGCGCACGACCCGTGCGCATGGAAGCACGGACCGTGCGCAGTGTTCTGTCCAAATTTTCCAAAAGTGTCCGGAACGATCCCGATCGATTCCAATCCTCTTTTAATCCTTTCCTAACCCTTCTATAATGATATTAGGCTTATAATACCATGATTTTGGGTATGTTTCAAAAGGGTTTTATAATATACTTTTGAAGTTGAAATTCTTTCGAAAAGCCAAACAATAGTACACGTGTGCGGATATGTTTTATTGATAACAAAGCGGACTATGAGTCCTACTGGTAAAGTATAATTTAAATGAACTAAATGTTCATATGATTGTAGATATATGTTTAAATATATATCGAGTTGGGTGACGACCCATTGTTCGACATACTAGGCGGGGCAGTCATGCTCCCCCACCCTAGGCTCCGTGCCAATAGGAGAATGTACTATTGGTAAGGGGGTTCACCGGGATTAGCACTGGATTGCAGTCGGTGTTATGTCATGAGTTTGTTGTACGTACACTGGGGTTAGCACTTTATTGCAGTCGGTGCCGTACTGTGCGATACACCGGGGTTAGCACTTTATTGCAGTCGGTGCCGCACTTTGTTTGTTCACGTTCACCGGGGTTAGCACTTTATTGCAGTCGGTGTCGTGTTGATTTAAAAAGGATTATTAATTGAACCGAGAGAGTTAGTAGGGGTCTCGGTAGAACTCACTGAGATTGTATCTCACTGTTTAAATGTTGTTGTTTTACAGAGACACAGGGGCAGCGGAAATCCAAGAGGCACGAGTAGGTTAGGCTCGGGCGACTATTGATGACTTAGCATTTATGCTTAAGTTATTTGTTATTTCGTTTGCTGTCCATGTATCGCAACACCATGACTTTAGTATTATGTTTTCTTCCACTTTCTTGTATGATGCTGAATACTTTAGTAGCTGACAGTGTATGGTCTGAGTACCGTATGGTCTTGTTTGTAAATAAGACTGTTTTGTTTTTAATCAGCGAAAAAAATTCATAGTGGTATTCAGTGTCTGAGCAGGAAATAATATCTCTGATGTGTTTTTAATGTGCACTTGGGTATTTTTAATAAATAGAAATACCGGGGTGTTACGAAACACCATCTAGAATGTGACGACCCCCCAAAAACGCCGATTGGCAACTAGAAATAACATTGGAAAGAACTCTCTTCAACCTACTAGCAAGCACCTCGGCAAGAATTTTATAAATACAACCGATCAAACAAATAGGCCTATATTCCCCCAAACTTTGAGGATGATCATTTTTGGGAATAAGAGCAATAAAGGAGGCCGTGATAGCTTTTGGCAAAGACGCCTTCATATGAAATTCATGGAAAAAGCTACTATATCCTCCCGAACCAAATCCCAACACTCCTTAACAAATTTCAAGTTAAACCCATCCAGTCCCGGACTCTTATCACCGTCACAGTTCCAAACCTCCTCCTTAATCTCCTCCTCCGAGAAAGGCTTCACCAAAAGGTCATTATCACCACTAGAAATTTGTTTAAAAATGACCCCATCAAGATTGGGCCGAGCCTGTTGAGTCTCTTCAAAGCACTTCTCAAAGTGCCTTCTAACCACGTCTTTTACCTCCTCCACATCATCAATTAAAGCACCATTCGCATCCATAAGGAGAAATTTACTTCTCCTCCTTCGACTATTCATGAGAGAATGAAAATACTTTGAATTGGCATCGCCCTCTCTAATCCACCGAGATCTAGATTTTTGATATAATAAGCTTTCATTCATTCTAATATCTTTGCAAAACTTAGCAGTGGCTTCTTTCCTCCGCGGGAGCACTTCGGTATCAAAAGAGTCAATCAACATATCATCTAACATATTAATGTCCTGAACCTCCTTCCCAATGTTCAAATCAATAACATCATACACCTCCTTGTTCCAATACCTCAATTTAGCTTTGAGAAATTTGAATTTTTCCTTCAAAACGAAAGCTTTATTGCCATGAATGCCGCAACCAGCCCAACAAGAGTTCACAAAAGGGCGAAATTCGCCATGTTCTAACCACCCATTAATAAAGCGAAACGGCTTGGGACCCCAATCCTTTAGAGAACGAATGAGCCATATCGGGCAGTGATCCGATATGTCTCTATCACCAATCCACTGTCCCGAAACATTCCATATAGATACAAGACCTTCCGTTATAAGAAAACAATCCAATCGACCCATAGAGATACCATCAGAGCAAAACCAAGAGAACCTTTTCCCCAAAACAGATACATCAATAAGGTCCATGTCGTCAACAAAATTATTAAATTCAACAATATCTTGGAAGTTGCTCCCATCCCCACTCCTACCTCTTCTTTCTTCAACACTAGTCACGGAATTAAAATCCCCAACCACACACCACTCACCCTTAGCAAAACTCATTTTTAACCTCTTCAACTCCTCCCAACCCTTCCTTTTCTCAATCAAAGAACAATGAGCATACACATTCACCACATAGATTAGAATGCCACGAGACACAGCGCACACCCCGCAACAAAACCAACACCCTTAAAAGAGAAATTAACTGACCAAGAATCTACCAACCATGAAGACAAAATTCCACCTGACAGTCCCCGAGACGGCATAAATGACCAATCAAACTGATAATTACCCCATAGTTGTCCAATTTGATTATTATCTAAAGACTCCCTCTTAGTTTCTTGTAAGCAAATGAAATCAAACTTACCCGTACGGATCAAGGAAGCCAACTGACGACGTTTTTCACTATCGCCCCACCCTCTTAAGTTTAGTGAAAGAATATTCATGAGACACCATTTTTAGCCACCCCCTTATTTCTAACTTCTTTATCACGTAGCTCACCAGCTTCAATCAAATCAATATAATGCTCGTCGGCCTGATTACCCTCCACCCCCAACTTCTTGGCCTCCTCCCAAACCTACCTAGCCACCGCTTTGTTTTGGAGAGCCCAAAACCTATTATTCACCCGAACAATATCTGAGCTATTGATGGAATCATCACAAAGGACTGCTGATAACTCATATTTATATGAGTTATTTATATTCTTTAGACTTAAGTTAGTGTGAGTTCTTAAGTGATTATGTGGTTAAATATGTAAATATGTGTTAAGAAGTGTAAAAGAAGGGTTAGGAGATAATTTCCTAACATTTGGCACAAATGGTGGCCCTTTTTAGTGTTTTAATGTGTTGATAGTGCTGCAGCGGTAAGCGCTATAGCGCTATATGGCGGTTGGACAGCTGGACAATATTGGAGCTCACCACTATTTGATGAGTCATCGTGTCAATCCTCTGCTGAAAGCCTGACACAAAATCTTCCAAGTGGGTTGAAAAGGACACTTGGCATTTTCTCATTGAAGGATATTTGTTAGTTGGTGATAAGTGTCACTATCACCTTTTTGTAAAAGCTACTTTATGAGATTAGGATAATGTCTAGCTCTATCCTCTCCACACTACACAATTCAGAATAGGGAGGAGTTTTTTGGAGAGAAAAAACTTGACACACATTTCCTCCATTAAACCTCCATCTTCAAGCTTTCATTTTTTGTTTATTTTCTTATCTTTCTACACGGTGAAGCCACGCTATAGCATCATCCAGCTGTGCGTGACTTGGAATCTACGAAGTGCGTCTTTTGTAACCGTTTATTTCTTGTGTATTTACGGTAATATGAGCCTTTTGTCTTATATTGTGTTGATGATGCTTATCATGAGCTAAACACTTAGTAGTTGGATTGCTTCTAGTTTGTAATGAACCTTGAGTAGTGTTAATATAATATTGTGATGTTTGTGTTTCAATCCTTGTACTTTAATGCTTTCAAACTTGTTTTGGGATTGGCCAACTGAAATGAGTAGATTCGTAGGTTCAGACATGGTCTACGAATAGAACTCAAGGGTTGATATGAACGAAAGGTTGGTTAAAGACATTTAATCCATTTTTGCTTAACTCTAGACATAGGGGAGCAATAGTTCATAAGGTGAATACTATGGGTTCTTCATTATACAGGGGTGGACTTATTTAGAACCTAGACATAGGAGTCTTGTAACAAAACCCTGGCGTTAGTGACCAAAAGGCACAAAATCATACGCTACAGCACTTAGCGCTATAGCGTCCAATGTTATTGCGCCTTACTTTTGGGGATTTATACAACAAAAAGTAGTCCAACTCACTTTATCAAACTCTTAAACTTTCTTACTGTTTCCATACAACATCTTTATTATTTTCATGCTCATAAACTTGTTATTTATATTTTGTTTATTTCACTAGCTTGTTAACGATTTAAACTATAAAATTAATATCAATCCCTGTGGGTACGATCTCTACTTATCAGTATATTACTTGTTGCGATTATGTACACTTGCACAAACTACTTTTCGCACAACAACTGCCCCTGCAGAGAAAAACAAAGAACTATTCATACGGTTGTCTGACTCACCGTGACCACCACCAGCCATACCCTCTGTGACTTCCTTAACAGAGACTTCCTTCAACTCATGAACAACACGACGTAATTTACCGAAATGAGGGGGTCTCCTAACTCCCACCTTGCGAAGCTTGCGTTGTTTCTTTTGACGAGTCGGGCCGGGGAAAAACGACGCAGGCCTTGAAAGAATAGTAGTTGGAGAATTCGCTCCAGCGGTTTCCACAAGAGGTTTCGAATTAGTTTGATGAGATAAGTCCAACAATGAAAGAGCACCACGACCCAACAGAGAATCATGGCCCAACCCATTAACATCCAGCAAAGAATTATTTTGATGAGATAGGCCCAACAACGAATCAGGAACAGGACCATCATTAGAAGAGGAGTTAATGACTGGGCCCACATTTAATGAATATCCAACCTGACAAGGAATCATCTCCTTCCTATTCAAATTTACGTGATTAACGGTTTTGTTTTTCTCCTCAACAACTTCCCTAACTTGTCTCCTACAATCATGGGAAGTATTAACGATTTTGTTTTTCTCCTCAACAGCTTCCCTAACTTCGCTCCTACAATCATGGGAAGTATTAACAGTTTTGTTTTTCTCCTCAACAACTTCCCTAACTTCTCTCCTACAATCATGGGGATTATTAATAGGCTGATTTAATGCATCATTAACTACCAAAACTCTGGGCACGTCACCGGCGCCGGCCTCCTCTCCGATGAACCCAAAATTGTCCTGCCATTCCTCATCAGAATTCCGAGAATCACTCTAAGAAGTTACGCTAACAGCCGTAGGTTGCGAAACACCGCCATTCCATCTAAGCGGACCGCTCCAATCCTCAACCAATCTGATTGTAAACAAAACTTTGTTTATGGAGACTTGCAACACACGATTGATATTTTCAAAGGACTGAGTTCGAACCATAACTCGAGCAACATCCATCTTCCTCCTTTTCTCAGTGTCATCATCCTCAAAAAGATAAGTACCCACCGGCGAAGTAAGTTCAGATAAGAATTCAACATTCCACACATGCATGGGTATTCCAAAACATCGAATCCATACAACGCGTTCATTGTCCACATCCGATGCCTTCCACGGTCGTATCCATTTGAACCATTGATACAACCACTCCCTTGCTTCTTCCACGAACCCCTTAAAATCCTCCTCATCCTTGCTACCTTCAAGGAGCACCAAATTAGCCCCCATTGGTGTTGCCTTGATCGAGAACACCCCCCGTCTTACAAATTCGTCGTGGATGAAATATGATTTACCCGGATGAATCACTTCACCCACCATGACTTTGGAAAGAACAAGACTGTGCTCCGACGTCATCTCAACCGAAAGATCACAACTAACCTCCACCTTATCGTTCCCCACCTTATGAACCTCGCCTTGAATGTGACTAGTTAAACTCTTTGGTACCCACACTTTTTTTGATGGCTCACCCTGAACATGATTCAATACCGATTTCGGAGGGACTTCCGGAAGTTTTGCACCTTTGCGATCATCACGGTCAAATTTAGGCATATTCACGAAAAGCTTCACATCATCAATGAATATGTTGTCAAGATAAGTGGCCAATCTCTCTGGTTCCTTCACGTCTAGAAATCGCACAAAGCCAAAACGATTCCCACTACCATTCCTTCTTGCTGGAATCACCACCTCCAACACCCTCCCATGATTCGAGAATACATCAAATAGGTCTTGTGCCCTAAACCTAACAGGGAAGTTAGTGAAGTAGAAAGATGAAACGTTATCATAAATCATCCCCTCCCTATTAGGTCTAGAAGCAATGTCAGTCTTCAAGAATCCAACCCTCTTCCTTCTTCTACGGACAACTTGCCATCCTCCTGGATCTTCCCGAGGAAAAACCCTATCCTCAAATCTCGCCACATGTCTAGCATTACTCCGGAAGCCCCTTCTGTTGTCTCCGTCGCATTACTCCGGAAGCCCCTTCTGTTGTCTCCGTCCCCATATCTCCTGCGTTGCCACCCCACACGATGATCTCCACTATCCCACCGTCCTCTTCTACCGTTCCCTCCACCTCTCTCCATATCTCGTGGTATATGGTAGTTAATAGTATTGGAATTCTTAAAATTTGTTTTGTTTCTCTAACATTTCTTCTGTAGGTCTCCAAATGAAGGAATTGGGGCGGGGGTGTGGCTAACTCTCCTAACTTGGGAAAGATAATTATACCTTAAAAGCGTTTATTTAACAGGTAAAGTTTTTTTTTAAAGGATGTTTTGGGGTGCTAATACCTTCCTCACACATAATCGACTCTCGAACCTAAAATCTGGTTTTCAAGACCATTTTCATTTTTAAGGGATTTTTCAATGTTTTCCCTAATAATTAAACATTGACGGTGACTTCATTGAACGCGAAAGATCCTTCAGATTTTTCGGGTGCAACAACTATCCATATTATTTTTGTAAGGGTAGTCTTAAATTAACGTCATAAAAAAAGAAGGCTTTAAAAATACATAAAGCAGCGATTTTAAAGCAAAGATTTTGGGCTTTTTACTTCATACAAACCCCTTTTCATAGTATTTTCCCACATTTTACTTTCTGCACCCCTGATTTCTCTATGTGCACCTCTCATACGCCAAGATAACTTAAAATAGCCTCTTTTTATACCCCCCCACTTAGCCCTTATACCCGACCAATTTAATTAATTCCCATTTTACCCCTCTTAATTTTACACTATACAGATTTATCTATTTAGTAGATAAACCTATAGTTAAAAAAATGAATTACGGATTTATCAATTAAATAGATAAATCCATAGTTAAAAATGTATTACGGATTTATCTATTTAGGTGATAAATCTGTAATTCATTTTTAAACTATGAATTTATCTATTAAATAGTTAAATCCATAATTTAAATTTTTTAACTACGGAATTATCTATTTAATAGATAAATTCGTAAGTAAAACGGAGAACAAATTAAAATTAAAAATAAAAAAAAGTTATAAAAACACCACTAAAGAACCAACACCGTTGGCCTAGTGACTTAATCTACCCTAGGACACGGGGGGTGGACAAACTCTGTGTTAGCCAGTGCGAAATTTGATCCTAAGCACGAGCGGACATTAGTCTTTCGTTGAAATCGTTGGGACACTCTGTGGGTAGCCAGCGATGGTCCGAACAAAAAACAACACCAATAAAAATCAGTAAAAGAATAAAATATAATCTAAAAATTATGAAAACACCACTAAAAATCTAATAAATCATAAGAAGGTTATGCAAAAAATTTTAGATTTTTTGGAAATTATGAAAAAATCAAAAAATTAATAAAAAATAGCAAATGAAGAAATTTGGGATTTTGAGCCCCACAGTCTCGTAAGAAGTCCCTTCAACGGGAGTATAGGTCCTTAATTTTTTTGAATTTAATGGTTGTGGTTTCGACACAAAAAGAGTAGGTTCCTCGAAAACCAATTTTTTGCCTAGATTATATAGCCCGACATACAACGTCGTCGCGTGTAAGAAATATCGATCTACACAATGAACCGAACCAAAAGATCGCCGATATCCGTATCTATTTTATTTAAAAAATAAACTTAATTATAACTTTTAACGAACTAGAAATAACTACGCGTTTATCTATTTAATTGATAAATCTGTAATTTAAAAATACAATACGGATATATCAATTAAATAGATAAATCCGTAATGTATTGTTATATTTCGGATTTATATAATTCGTAATATTTATTATACATTACGAATTTATCTATTTAATTGATAAATCTCTAATGTATTTTATAAATCTGTAATATAATAATACATTATGCACTTATTTATTTAATTGATAAATCCGTAATTTATTTTTAAATTACATATTTATCAATTAAATAGATAAATCCATAAAAGTTTTTAAAAACTGTACTACGAATTTATGTATTTATTTGATAATTCTTTAATGTTGAGAGGGATAAAATGGGAATTACTTAAATTAGTGGGGGTATAAAGGCAAAGTTGGAGGTATAAAGATCAAGGTTGTCAAAACCGGACCGGACCGGGCGGTTCGACCAGTTGAACCGGGAACCGGACCCCTATCCGGTCCAGTTGAACCCCAAAACCGGATTGCTGAAGAACTGGGAATTGAACCGAAAAACCGGGAACCGGATCAGAAACCGGCCAAAAACCGGGAACCGGACAGAAAACTGGATTTTTTAAATTTTTCTTAAAAAATGGTATATCATGTTGATTTTGGAAAAAAAAATGATAAATGATGTTGAATTTTGGTATAAGGGATATTTTTTATACATTTTTATAATTTAATTGATAAAATAAATAAATAATTAAAAAATAAATGTGTATACTAATATTACTACGAGAGTATTTACATTATACTAGTATCTAACTATCTATGATTGTTGAATATTATAAGTTTATTATGTCATACTATGATTTTTTTTTTGTTTTTTATCCTTTAAATATTGTAAAAAATATATTAAATAATGTATTTAATTAATTCCGGTTCAACCCCCGATTCAACCGGTTGAACCCAAGAACCCCTGAACCGCTACCTCTTCTGGTTCAATGTCCGGCCCGGTTTTGATTACCTTGATAAAAATCAACATCTTTTTTTTTACAGTAAATCAACGTCCTTTTAAAAAATAGGGGAGTTTTTTTTATTAGGAAAACTGATAATAGGAGAGTTTGTAAGTAGGGAGTGTCAAAAAAAAAAGGTTTAAATAGTTATTACGCCCCTGCAAATATACCCATTATTCAGTTACCCCTCTACAAAAAAAAAACATTTAAAACAAACCTTGCAAAATGTAATGTTATCCAGTTACCCCCCTGCTGTTAAGTTTTCTGTTAAAAAATGTAAAATTAACATTATCCAGTTACCCCCAGCCACGTGTCACCATATTATTGGGCCTCTGTGACACGTGGCACTGACGTGACACGTGGCACTGACATGCCACGTCAGCTCCTACGTCACAACAGCCACGTGTCACTGACATGTGCCACGTCAGCAGCCAATGGATGGCTGCCACGTGGCACTGACATGGCTATGGCTGCATAGTGTGTTACTAAAAAAATACAAATTTTGGCTTATAGAGGTGTTGAACTCGTGACCCCCAAGTGACACAACTTCAATATATAAGAATCTGACAAATCTGAAAACCCAGAACTTCAAGCTCTTCATCTTCTACAAACGAAAAGGAAAAGGAATCTTAGCAAGGATTAAAAACGAAATCCAGATTTATCCAGATTGAAAACGAAATCCAGATTGAAAACGAAATCAAAGATTGAAAACGATTTGGGATTTGAAAACGAAATCCAGATTGAAAACGAAATCAAGGATTAAAAACGATTTGGGATTTGAAAACGATTTGGCTGCGTTTCTGTTTTTGAAGATTGAAGGAAAACGTTTTGATGGAAGATGCGTTTCTGTTTCATATTTATGTTTCATATTGCGTTTCTGTTTTTGAAGATTGAAGGAAAACGTTTTGATGGAAAACGTTTCTGTTTCATATTTGTTGGATCCAGATCTGATTTAACGAAGAAGATGAGTCAGGATCAATATCTGGTTTTTATGTAATATATATTGGTAGTTGTGTTTTAAAACACAAATCATGTTGTGGCCTAGTGGTAATTGGATGCCCCAACCACCACCAGGCCCAATAATATTGTGACACGTGGCAGGGGGTAACTGGATAATGTTAATTTTACATTTTTTAACAAAAAACTTAACAACAGGGGGGTAACTGGATAACGTTACATTTTGGAAGGTTTGTTTTAAATGTTTTTTTTCTAGGGGGTAACTGGATAATCAATATATTTACAGGGGTTAATAACTATTTAAACAAAAAAAACCCTTAAAATTCCATTTCCGGTGGAGCAACAACAAATTCCCCTTCTTTAACCCACGGATCAAACACATCTCACTCATTTTCATTTCCCTAATTTCCAAAACCCTAAAATCACAAGTCCCTCTCCTTCGTCTCTCCTTTGCCGCCGCGGCCAGATCTTCTAGGAGCTACTACTCCGCCGTGCTCCCACGGTGTATGGCCAAGTTGAGGCCATATCCGTGTTTTTCTCATCCCTCTTCATACCTCTCGTGTTTTCTCTCTATCTATGTCTCTCTCTCTCTCTCTCTCTCTCTAAAACCTCCATGGTCGAACCTTGAGAGCATTATTCTGGCCACCACAAAACTCCTCTTGATAAACCAACAGTAAATCCTTGATCCTCATGTTCTCCTCTACCAGAAACTCTCCTCATTTTTCGTAAAACAAGTAGATCGAAAAATACCCCAATCAAACCTTCCCTCCTTTTCCATGTCTCTTTCATCAAAACTTGATTTACGGATTTACTAGAAAAAATGATTTATTAGAAAACTTGATGCCAAGCAACAGAAATATTGGTTTGACATAGAGTGGAAAATTTGTAATGAAGCACGAAGAAACAAACAAACGTTTCTCTACTTCGAGCTCAATTTCTACAAACCAATTTTTTTGTTGCTGAGCATACAATTTTTCTTACTTGATCAAAGGAAAATGTCAATGAAACTACTCGGATCAAAGGAGAATAATGTGGTTCATGTTAGGATGATTGGTGCGAGTTTATTACTATTTTGAGTATAATGTGCACAGGAAAAATGCATTTTATGCTTGGGTATGTTCACCCAAGAGTAATATTGGGATACAATCTTCTGTTTTAAGTATTGACTATCAATTTCTTATAAATGCAAGACAAATATCAAAGATCAACCGATTCAACCCCCATTTCATAAAGAAACTGCACAATAGTTGTTCTGTCTATAGGTGAGATTTTGCTGATAAATTAATAATGAAATATTTTAATATTTCTGTTGAAGTTGACGTTTAATGGCTGTGATTACAGGTGTCTTTACCATTGCTGATCCTTCATGGGGAGGATGATATTGTGACTGATCCCTCCCTCAGTGAACAAAACAGTCTATGAGAAATCTAGCAGTTTTTAGACAAGAAGGTCAAACTTTACAAGGATGCCTACCATTCTCTTATTAATTTATTGTGTATAGAAAAGTAGATGGAAAAAGAGCATCAAATTTGTAAAATCAGTTTTGTTCTCCAAAGTATGTTGTGTCATTTACTAGACAATATCTGTGTTTTTTGTGAAAAGTGTAAGCAGAGTTGGTGTCTACATGATGGAGATGGAGATGTAGATGTTCATGAGTGGAACCGTTTCTCCATTTGCGATCAAGCACCCAAGTTTAAGAAATTGAATTAGTGATATTTTATAGGCAAGTACCAGAAACAAATTTACTAGGAATATTAGGAAGTGTCAAGTGAGGGATTATTGCAAAGATTGAAATATCTTTTTTTATTAAATGCAGCAATTGTGACTTGCGGAGGGCAATAACTTGGTCTCAATGTGTCATTGGATAGGTTTGTTTGTAATTAACTTGTTTCTGATTTAAGCTTTGGCTAATTCTTAAGAATGATTAAACCTTTGTAGTTTATCTCGAAGTTTATTAGAGAAATGTAACATTATTAATCCATTGAATTTTGTTCTGGACTGGACCAAGAGGCCTATTCAGCAATTGGATATGGATTGGCCCAATCACTTTGATCTATATCCACAATATACAAAGTTGAATTATGACTATCATAACTGGATGGCTCAGATCAACTCTATTAATCCGACGGCTCACAACGAGCACGATCTCCTATAAGTACTGGCTCACATTGCCATAATGAGGTACATTCACATTTCTAGCTAAATCACTCATCTATTCTGAATACTGACTTGAGCGTCGGAGTGACTTCGCAGGTACCCTTTCGGGCTCGCACTAACCTCCGGCCAGGCAGCAGGTGACCTACCAACTGCAATCCACCCAACACTGCAAGGTACAGCACAAATTTAATGTACCATCTTGAAAATGTGTTATCATTAAATTTTCAAACTAAAGAAATGCTGTGGTGCCTAAGTTATTGGGAGACCTCAATGAATATTCTATGTTGCAATGTATTTTTCTTTGCATTTGGATTTAAAATTGTAAACCATTTCATATATTGTAATTTAGGATGTTCGTAGTTTGGCTTTCTTTCTAGTTATTATGGTCAATGTGGCAAAGATAGACATAATGCTTATTTACATGATGAGATTCAGAAGTCCAAACTGCACCATGAACCTAGCTCATGTGTAGCATCACCAACTCAAGTATTGTTTTACTTTTGACCAAAAAAAAAAAAGTATTGTTTTACTTGTAATTGAGCTATATGTATGTATTTTTCAAGCTTTTATTTATTAATTTCTAAATGTAGAAAATAATGGGCAAATACTTCCATGAATTATTTACAATAAAGGCTTTCTTATAAGGCTAAAGTGCTCCCGGGGTCCCTTATCTTTATTTAAAGTAACGATTTGGTCCTTTATCATTTTTTTGTCCCAAATCAGTCCTTTATGTTTTAAATTTTTGACACATAAATCCTTTTGTGTCCCAAATCAGTCCTTTATGTTTCAACTTTTTAACACATAAATCCCTTTTTTTGACACATAAATCAGCACTGTTAACGGAAAAGGATTTATGTGTCAAAAATTTGAAAGATAAAGGACTTATTTGGGACAAAAAAAACATAAAGGACTAATTCGTTACTTTAAATAAAGATAAGGGACCCCGGGAGAACTTTTGCCTTCTTATAATTAAGCTCATCAAAGAAACTAATTAAAAATAGAAGAAAATAAAGAGCAAGAAAGGAAATTTAAAATAATTGATAAAACCATAAGAAAATCATGGAGAATATGTTTCATGATTCTCTTACATCACCCCAAAATTGGTCTATAAATATACTTTTTTTTTGGCGAAAAGTAGGAAGAAAGACTCGTTAAAACATTGTAGTGCAAAAGATGAGTTGCTTACTTATTTGAAGTCACAATTGCTACGCAAAAGATCCCGGAGTCCATTTTGGTTGTAAAGTGGCGATCAATAGATATGTTTGTTTTTGTGATGTTACACATTAATGGGAGCTATGTTTACTATGTCTTGCTATCACAAAAGAGCTTCATTGGTAGTTTTTTTTTATCGTCTTCAGTTCTCAACTCTATGAATCCACAGAGCTTCACAAATACATTGGGCCATTGCTATAAAGTTAGCCTATGCACTATTCCCAGCAACAATTTAATGCAAATAAAAAATTGCTTATGCAAACAACATAGCTTTAATTAACACTCCTTTTTTTTGGTTACTTAAACAACCTTCCTTGCTACTTATACTAGAAAACATCATGAACTGTTGCCTGTGAATAAGCAATCCATAAGCAATCTGTACCAAAGCTGATTAGGTCAAAATAATAGGTATTACTTTAGTCTCGATTTTAAGAAAAAAATAATCATTTTGGATGGTCTAGAGACTAGAATATAAGTAAATGTATATAACTTTACCCTTTGGGAAGGGAGTTGTGAGTATCCCAGAACTACTATTAGGCGCACTTTGGAGTATTTGAGGGAATGGGAACAAGCTAGCAGGGAGGAGAGCAGATGTTAACAATTTGGCAAGTGTACCAATTGTTGCAAGTAATACAATTTATCGGTAAGAACCGGTCGATCCACAGGGATTGCGCGTTGACAACAATAGCAAATTTGTAAATTCGTAGATTGTAGATAGGTGATTAATCGAGTATTTGGTAACAGAATACGAACGTGAATTAATAATGCAAGAAAAACGACTAGGGATCGAATCCTCTCACCTCGCCTATCACATGAACCTCAGCCAATTCAAGTTAATTATTCAATTTCTAGATTCAATTCACCAATTTAGGTCAAGGGCAATTCCTTGTCTCAAGACCCCTATTACCCTAAGAGTTACCCTAATTCCTTAGGTGAGTCATGCCAGAGGGTAACGCATTAAGATTAAGAATTAATAAGAATTCACATAAGCTATCACATATTCCTATGGTGATTACTAGCATGTGATCTAAATACCCAATTTCCAGCTACTAATTCATATCCCTATGCAATCACTAGCCTGGATCATCGCAATTATCATATGTAATTGAAAAGCGTTAAGAACATAGGTAATTAGACAAGCAAATCGAATAACAACTGAATTAACTAAATCAATGGTTCACATGATAGGTTTGGGAGATTCATCTCTCCCTAATCTAAAGAATTAGTTACAAATCATCCTAAGGGTGGAAACCAACATAGAATAGAAAACAAACATAAAGGAAGACATTTAGAACCTTCAATCCCTTGTTCCCAAGTGGTGAGAAGGCTCCAAATTCGCACCTCCAACTGCTCCAAATCGTAGCTCCAATCCCCAAAACGAAGTGTATTGCAAAATTCTTGAAACAGCTTTAAAAACCCTAATTTTTACGCACCATCGCGACGCGGCCCGTGGCCGTCGCGTCGCGACAAATGACAGAAACTTCAGGTCTCGCAAAACTGCTCCAGGTCGCGTCGCGAATCCCTCCTGGTCGCGACGCGAGAAATGACAGAAAGTTTTGGCTTGTAAAGACTCCTCCACATCGCGTCGCGAACCCTCCTGGTCGCGACGCGAAGAATGACAGAAAGTTCTGATTTACCAAAATTCCTCTAGATTGCTGCATTTCCGGGCAAGTGTCTGGTTCGCCGAAAGATGCCAGAACCAATTAAGAGGTCTTCAAGTCCATTTAGCTCCAAAAGTGAAGGAATAACTTACAATTGAACTTCCTACTACAATGATCTAAAACTGAACTAAATCCCAGATAATGACTGTTATACAATAAAAACCCTGCACAATTGGTCCTAAAAATGCCTAACTTATATCATATGACTGGGAGTCAACACAACCCCAAACTTAAACTTTTGCTTGTCCTCAAGCAAACAATCAATTCAGACTGTGGCTGCTTTTCTATTTAGATGTTACATATAATACATCGGCCTTAAACACATCAGCACATCAATTATCATCATCAATCTAATACAGTGGCATGACAACTGAATTGGAAATACCGAATCATAGGCAGGCAGCATTCTCAAGTTTTCTCTGTACGCACATCTCACCAGTGTTTCACTCTTGAGGTGTTTTGGGTATTCACTCAATTCACAGTACCTGCATCATCGTTTCATAGGCTTGACAGAGTTCTATATCATCTTAAACAAATGAAATGCATACACACATTTTGAGGACTTTAAGGGTTATAGCGGGGCTTAGGTAAGGGTGGATACATTTGGATAAGTAGGTTGCACTTGGAGTTAGGCCTACCTCTCTTTTTGTCAATTTCACGCAATATTCACCCATTTTCCCCAAAGCATATAGCAAAACAAGAGAAGGAAATTATTTATTTATTTTTCTTTTTTTTGATATGTATATATATACATATGTATATGTATTTTTTTTTCTTTGTTTTCTTGTTCCTTCTCTTGTATACCACCCCAAACTTAGTAGGTTGCTATTCCACGAGCAACCCCAAACTTAAGACTTTCCCCACTCTCACAGCTTTTGTTACCTAACTCCAAGTTAAGAATTCACTAGGCTATGATTGTCAGAGAAACAACATACAATTTTTAACAACAGGCTCAGAGGGGCTAGCAGAGGATAAACATTAATAGGTTGGCTTGAAAGGCTCAGGGGTGCCAAAAGAATTGCCTCAGTGTGTATGAAAATCAAATGCAAAAAATAATTAAGCACAATGTCAAGTTCTGCAGACTAATGCAAGCAAGGAATACACACACAATATATAAGAACGTGTTTAGGCTCAAACCTCACAGTTGGGATCATAGAGATGGAACTTGAGAGATGCTGCTTACAGATGATAAGGAACTTCCGCAACGTTTGTCATGACCCCTGCTATTACTTGATGATAAAACTTGAAGTGCGAGCGTCAAAAGGAAAATGCAAACATGCGACCCTAAATGCCACGGGTCATCACTATTGAAGCTGCTTTAACAAGACAAAACAAAATATAGGGCAGTGTTGCCCCACTATCACAGAGTAAGTTATAATCAGTAGTACAGACCAATGTGCGAAATAAAGTCAAAATAGGGCGAAATACAACCAACAGTGCAAAATAAAAATAAAAGATGTCTGAGTAAAACAGGAAAATAAATGAGCCTCCTGCTCATGGGAAGGAAATGTGCTCCTCCAAATACTCGTCTCCGGAAAGAAGTGGATCCTGGGGGACCTGCTGCTGCTCTGCATGTGGGACTGATGAAGATGAAGCTGCGGCTGCTCTGTTCTCGGCCATGTACTCCTCAGCAGCACGGTGGACTCTGTATGATGCCAGGTGTGAAGTATCTATGCCCTGCTGCTGCAATGACAGAGACGACCCGCACCAGCTGGCCATGAGGAGGTCATACTGGAAAGAGGAGTCGGTCTGAAACTGCTCCCTGTAAGATGGGCCTGCTGGCTGCTGTGGTGCTGGAGGTGCTGGCTGCTGTGGTGCTGCTCCATCTAAGGGCCCCTCGGGCTGCTTCAAGATCCATGCTGCTGTGATACCCTCCCTGGGGTCGGTGAGAAGATCATCTGGGTACTCCGGGCAGCCCTGCTGTCTACATAAAGCATGGATGATAGAACAGTGCCCCAATCTAGCCCTAGGACATCTGGCAATCTCTGCAATACTAGCTGAAATGGCTCTCCCCAGATTGACCCTCTGGCCTCTCATGATAGCTTGTAGTCCCATTGCTACCTTCGTCTTGACATCAGTGGAATTGGAGCAGGAAATGATAGATTGATTAAAGAAATTGTTCCAGGCCTTAGGAATTGCCTTCAGAGCCATATTGCAAAAGCGGCGGGGATAGTCTTGACCAATCGGACCAATAAGATGTCTGTCCCAGGCTGCTCCTTGACGACATAACTCTCTCAGCAAACCCTCATAATCGTGTGCCCCTTTGTTATCCCAAGCATCCATCATGGCACAATTAGCAGTAGTGGGAAGCCCGAGGAGACTGTTGATGGTAGCAGGAGAGTAGGACACCTCTCTTCCCCTCACCACTGAAACTCTATTGTCTTCATCTCCATAGGCATTTGCATAGAATTCCCTCACCAAACTTTGATTAGCTTGTTTGATCATTGAGTTGAGCGAGAGCCAACCCAATTCCCGGAGAGTGGAAGTAATGATGGGGAATTCCCCCGTGCTGAGGTTAAAGGCCCTTTCTGGATTTATCTTTTTCCCTTTGACCACTTGGTGGTACCTCTCCTCATGTACGGGGGACCTGAATCTGTCAACCTCAACTGCGGGGTCCCCTCGCCTTTTCTTGGAGGTGCCTGCTTTGCTTTTCTTCATCATTTCTGCTTACCTGTAATGTCCTGTAAAAATTTAAAACAACCAGAATCCAGCACCAATCGTTAGTTCTCGGTGGGTCCTTGGTGTGGGCCCCACTCCATCAGAGAAAAATAATCAACAGGCAAAACATAGTTTCTGGACTCAAAGTCATCTACCCTAAGGTTGTGAATATGTTCAAAATTAGAAACGGGCCAGCACCCCAAAACAGACTCTACTTAGACATTTCCACAAACAAAAGAGTTGCTTAGCCAAAACTCATAGGAGTAAATTCACAAACACTTGGTGAGCACCAAAAACTTCATTGAAGCATTTAAACAAACACCTTTCGTGCAATGAAAATTAACAAGAGTCCAACCCCAATTTGATTTAACACCCCTCCTTATTCAGAAATAACAACAAGCATGCAATGTAAAGGGGTGGGGGACAACAATCCAGCTCTTAATTCAACCCCAAATTCGCAATTCGTTACCCCCCAAAGTCATGAAAACTAACTAAGAACATTGCAAGTTTAAAGATGGAGATGGAGGAGAATTGTTACCTGGAGATGGAGAAGGGGAAGAATCCGTGAAAGTGTGCAAATTCACCACAAAATAAAAGCAAAACAGTAATAGGGAAATTGGGGGGAGAGCCAATCCAGAGAAAAACTAAGGTGAAATTTTTTTGAAGAACACTGGTTTGTGTTCGGACTGTCCAGTTTCTGGGCTAAATTACGTTACATCGCGACGCGGCCCGTGTATATCGCGTCGCGAGATTACACAGAACCGTTACGGTTTCGAAAATTTTAAACCGTCGCGACGCGAGACGCCTTTCTTCGCGACGCGAGAAATGGCAGAAACATTTGCTGGGCAATTTTTCAACCAATCGCGATGCGGCCTAACATGCTCGCGACGCGAAATAGACCAGAACAGTTTTTCTTTTGAAATTACTTCCTGTCGCGACATGAACTTGACCGAACACAAACTTTTCTTCCCATTCCTAAGGCTAATCAGCAAAAATAAAGTGGATTAAAGACTGGAATTAAAATTGAAATAAAGACTTGGTACCTCAGTGGGTTGCCTCCCACACAGCGCTTCTTTAACGTCACTAGCTTGACGGTTCAGAAGATATCTCACATTGGCCCCGGTGGAGCCTCTTGCTCTTCCAGTGCCCCATTCACAGCTCCTTCCAATCTTTCTCCATTGAATTCCCAGCCAGGCTCTACCACTACTTCCTTTAGATCAACCCACTTGCCCGGTGACTTGTCTGGTGAAGAGTGAATGTGCTTTCTGTTTTTGGCTGTTATCTGGGGTTCCTCAATACTATAGCACCCTTCCTTTTTCTCCTCCTTTCTTGCTGTCTTGATCACCTTTAGGGTCACCTCTTCCTCTTGCACTCTCAGCTTCACCGTCCCATCGGCTACATCTATGACAGCTCTACTAGTGGCTAGGAAAGGTCTTCCCAAAATGAAAGGGATGTCATTCTCCCCATCCATTGAACTCTTGACCTCAGTGTCACCATCCAACTGCAGGATCACAAAATCTACCGGGAAGAGGAATTTTCCTACCTTTACCAGGACATCCTCCACAATACCATACGGATACCTTATTGACCTATCAGCCAGTTGCAAGGTCATGTGAGTCGGTTTGACTTCACCTCCCCCAAGCTTTTTCCACATTCCCAAGGGCATTAGGTTTATGCTTGCCCCCAAGTCACAGAGTGCCTTTTCTACAGTGACATCACCAATTGAACAAGGAATGGTGAAGCTTCCTGGATCCTTCAGCTTAGGGGGCATTTTGTTTTGAATGATAGCACTGCACTCCTCTGTTAACGCTACCGTTTCGTTCTCCTTCAACCTTTTCTTTTTTGTCAATAACTGTTTCATAAACTTCGCATAGACCGGCATCTTTTCCAGGGCGTCAGCAAAAGGTATATTGATCTGGAGGCTTCTGAACACCTCCATGAACTTTGAGAACTGCTCATCCTTCTGATTTTTCCTGCTCACCTGAGGATAGGGCAGTTTCATGTACGCTGGAATTTCTTTGGGCTCCACTTGAAAGTTGTCTTTCCCCGCTTCCTCATTCTCTTCATTTGCTTTCTTTTCCCTGGGCTTGGTTACTTCAGACGGTTCCAACTCCTTACCACTTCTCAGATGGATGGCATTGCAATTCTCTTTTCTCGGGTTATCCACAGTGTTGGCAGGGAAACCACTTTTGGATGTGTCCTCAAGTTGCTTCGATAACTGACCAATCTGTACCTCCAAATTTTTCACTGATGCTTCATGGTTTTTCTCCATGTTTTTCATTACCTGCTCTTGAGCTTGGAAGGTATTTTTGGTCATTTGCATGAACTGTGTCAAGGCATCCTCCAACCGAGAAGGTGGTTTCTGTTGTTGATTGGCAGGTGCCTGAGGCTGTTGTTGGTTGGAACTCGTGCCGTCATTGTTATTCTTCCAAGAGAAATTGGGATGATTCTTCCACCCTGGATTATAGGTGTTAGAAAATGGATTCCCGCCTTGTCTTTGGAAGTTTCCCATATAATTGGCCTGTTCCAATGCTTCTCCATAAGCTGCACAGTCACCTTCGTGGGATTCCCTACCACAATAATTGCACCCACCTGCTTGTACTGCCTGCACTGTTGCTGGAGCTTTTGAGCCTACTTCACATGCTGCAGCTAATTGCTTAGTGAGAGCCTCGATTTGCATGGTCATTAGTTTCTGTTGGGCTAACACTGCGCTGTTTGAATCAAGCTCCAGCACACCTTTCTTTTTGTCAACCCCTCTATCATTTTGGATCCTGTACTCATTGGAAGCCATGTCTTCAACCAACTGTTTGGCTTCTTCCCAAGTCTTTGTACCTAAGGATCCTCCAGCTGAGGCATCCAACATCATTCTTGTTTGTGGTCTCAGCCCATGGCAAAAGGTTTGTAACTGAAGGAAATCTTCTATGCCATGGCCAGGACACTTCTTGAGTAGTAGCTTGAATCGTTCCCAAGAGTCATACAACGATTCGGACTCTCCCTGTGTAAAATTGGAGATATCAGCTCGTTTCCTTATGAACTTCGAAATTGGGAAGAACCTCTCCAAGAACTTGTTCTCAAGGTCATTCCAAGTGTTGATTGTTCCTGGGAGAGTGTTCAGCCAATCCTTGGCCCTCCCTGTGAGAGTGAAAGGAAACAACCGGACTTTCTTTGCACTATCGGTTACTCCCTCCGGGTGTGTAGTCCCGCAGATCTCGTAGAATTGGAACAAGTGCTGATTAGGGTCTTCGGCATCCGACCCAGAGAATTGCTCTGATTTCAAGGCTGTGAGCACAGAGGATTTGATATCAAACTGGGCCACGCCCACTGGTTGAAATGCTAATGCTTGGGCACCTTGATTTCTTCGCCCGAAATCACCTAGAGTACGTCGGGGTGGAGGATCAGCCATCTCTTCCTCCTCACTAGAAAACTCTTCCGGTACAGCTGTAGAAGTTGATTGTACCTGTGACAATTCTCTTGCTTGCTGCTTGGCGAGCTTAGCCTTTCTTCGATTTGCCTTTGCTAGCTTTTCAATTTCCGGATCAAACAAGAGTTCTTGTGGATCCTTGCTCCGCATGCACAAATCTCTGAAACACTGAAGCAAACGTCAACAAATTCAAGGAACCAACAAGTAGCAAAAATTAAGTAACTAAAATTAAACAAAAACTAAAAATCTAGAATTAACGCGTTTGCCTTGTCGACAACAAAGTCAACAATCCCCGGCAACGGCGCCAAAAACTTGTTAACAATTTGGCAAGTGTACCAATTGTTGCAAGTAATACAATTTATCGGTAAGAACCGGTCGATCCACAGGGATTGCGCGTTGACAACAATAGCAAATTTGTAAATTCGTAGATTGTAGATAGGTGATTAATCGAGTATTTGGTAACAGAATACGAACGTGAATTAATAATGCAAGAAAAACGACTAGGGATCGAATCCTCTCACCTCGCCTATCACATGAACCTCAGCCAATTCAAGTTAATTATTCAATTTCTAGATTCAATTCACCAATTTAGGTCAAGGGCAATTCCTTGTCTCAAGACCCCTATTACCCTAAGAGTTACCCTAATTCCTTAGGTGAGTCATGCCAGAGGGTAACGCATTAAGATTAAGAATTAATAAGAATTCACATAAGCTATCACATATTCCTATGGTGATTACTAGCATGTGATCTAAATACCCAATTTCCAGCTACTAATTCATATCCCTATGCAATCACTAGCCTGGATCATCGCAATTATCATATGTAATTGAAAAGCGTTAAGAACATAGGTAATTAGACAAGCAAATCGAATAACAACTGAATTAACTAAATCAATGGTTCACATGATAGGTTTGGGAGATTCATCTCTCCCTAATCTAAAGAATTAGTTACAAATCATCCTAAGGGTGGAAACCAACATAGAATAGAAAACAAACATAAAGGAAGACATTTAGAACCTTCAATCCCTTGTTCCCAAGTGGTGAGAAGGCTCCAAATTCGCACCTCCAACTGCTCCAAATCGTAGCTCCAATCCCCAAAACGAAGTGTATTGCAAAATTCCTGAAACAGCTTTAAAAACCCTAATTTTTACGCACCATCGCGACGCGGCCCGTGGCCGTCGCGTCGCGACAAATGACAGAAACTTCAGGTCTCGCAAAACTGCTCCAGGTCGCGTCGCGAATCCCTCCTGGTCGCGACGCGAGAAATGACAGAAAGTTTTGGCTTGTAAAGACTCCTCCACATCGCGTCGCGAACCCTCCTGGTCGCGACGCGAAGAATGACAGAAAGTTCTGATTTACCAAAATTCCTCTAGATTGCTGCATTTCCGGGCAAGTGTCTGGTTCGCCGAAAGATGCCACAACCAATTAAGAGGTCTTCAAGTCCATTTAGCTCCAAAAGTGAAGGAATAACTTACAATTGAACTTCCTACTACAATGATCTAAAACTGAACTAAATCCCAGATAATGACTGTTATACAATAAAAACCCTGCACAATTGGTCCTAAAAATGCCTAACTTATATCATATGACTGGGAGTCAACAGCAGACAACATCGGACTGACCACAATAGCGTCAACGCCCCTTGGCAGCCGCCACCGCAAGGTCGTCTCAAGTGCAACATCGACACATCATTATTCAATCAGGAAGGCTGCTTTGGTTCTGGGTGCTTCATTCGTGATGCAAATGGGTCTTTCATCAAAGCTATGACCAAACTCAGCAACGACACCCCCTCACCGGCAGAGGCCGAAGCGTTTTGTTTGCTGCAAAGACTCTACTGGCTGCGAGATGAAGGCTACAACAACGTATACATCGAGATTGACTGCAAAATGGTTGTAGACGCCTTCCTGAATGCCAGCAGAAATATTTCAGATTTTGGAGGGGTAATAGAGAAATGCAAGGAGGTCCTACAAACAACAACAAGCTTTAGGATAAGCTTTATCCGGAGACAAGCCAATCAAGTAGCCCATTTTCTAGCAAGGGCTGCTAGATCTTATGCTAGCTCCATGGTTTTTAATTATGTTCCAGTTGTACTATGACAAGTTTTTTGAATGAAATGAATTAATTTGTTTTTTGTCAAAAAAAAAACTTTACCCTATTGAATGATATCATTCTTAATCTATCCTTTAATTAACTTATATTTTATTTTCCCAATAACCCCATTTATTCTCAAGAAACAATTTCCCATCGAAAATTAAACGAAAAGAAAGGACACTTTAGAAAATGCAACTAGTTTTTTATTACATCAAGAAAATTAAATAAAATTAACCAATACTTTTAGCAGTAGTGTTATATGATACGAACTATTTTCGTGAAAAGGATATGAACGTGTATTCCAACAATTTAGAACCTAATAAAACCACATGCTACGGTATGCTGGATAGTTTCAACACATGTTCATTGGTTTCTTATCGTACTATTCAGCATTTTTCTATTTTTAATGAGCATAATTATAGTTATTTTTACTTATATTTGAGTTCGAATGGAGTATTTTAGAATTCTAGTTACAAACTTCAAGAAGAGCTTCTTCATCATACTACCTCTATTCCTTTTTAAATGTCGTGCATGGTTCATTTACACAAACCAAAGGTAAACAATAATTTTTATTGTTTTTGATGAAATTATTAGCCTTTATCCCTATTTTTTTTGTAAATAGAAGGAGGAAAGCGTCATTAAAACATTCCATTTCTAGAAGGAAAAAGACTACTCACCTTGATTTTATTAATAAGAAAAGAGAAAAAAAAAGGAAAGAGAAAAAAAAGATCTCAATGAGAGACTAGACAAATACCATTGGCAATAATAGAAATTATCATTGAGAACGGTAATAGGAAAGACTAACATGATACAACTAAAGTCTACTAAAACAAACTAGGGTGAAAATCCCACAAATTGAGACCATGACTCCTAAAGCCATAGGAAAAATCTGGCAATCCAATACCATATCCTCAAATCAAAAGGAGAATGAGGTGGAAGTTGCTCTGTAACGCTTATTAAAGCCTTCAAATTTCTGAACTAACTTCTTTTTCTCAGGACTTCGACAAAACTGGATCGAATAGAGCATTATGCACACCATTTCCTTGAATATTAGTGGCCAAAGAGTCGACATAATCATCTAACTCATCATCCTATAGCTTCCCCAAAATCCTCATGTTGGATGCAACCACTTGATTGGAAGTAGCATCAGACCATGAGGCATTTGGCGAATATAGCCTCGTAGTGGGAGGTTGAGTGGAGATCTCGTTACGATCATAATTGCTGAAAGACCAGCTAATTATTCTGAAGTTAGCGGAGATCGCCACATCTAGGGTTCACATCGCTTCGCTGGTTTACTGGATAATATCCACTTGGGGCTCCGGTAAAATGTCTCTGGACCATCATACTCTCTTTTACAAATCATCACCAATATGGTCACTACCATAAACAGTAGAAGAGACCTCTTTCCTCATGAAAGAGATCCCCCTTCTGGGAGGAACAATCCTCCTCCAAAAGGTACCTCAAAATCCCTCTCATAATCCACCTCAAAATCCCCCCTCGGGATCCTCCTCACAGCCCTCACCAAAACCCACCTGCTCATTGTGGAAATACAGGCGAGTGTGGCGGTAGCACGACCCTATCACAGGCATGCTGAACATGCGAGAAGAAACACTCCTCAGGCAGAGTCTGGTGAGACCCTAAGGGCAGAGATTGATGTCTCGAAGAGTTGCATCAGTGCTATGATTCAACAAGGAAAGACGGTACTCCCAGGAACTTCACATGAAGCTCCTCCCCCAGCATCGAGGAGAGTTTGGAGCAGACACTGAAGGGACAAGAGGCGCAGAGCTTGGTCACCAAGTCTGAGCTATTCCTCTTATAGTAGCTCGAGCGTCAATTATTCGAGAAGCTACTCCTCGACAAACCACTCTCACATCTCCCACAAGAGGGGACGTGAACATCGAAGGCACATGAGGAGCCGATCACCCAGGTCAGGATTGAATCTACACCCTTTTGCTTTTAGGATCCATACTGTTCTGGACTGGGCCGAAAGCCCACACTGGCTTAGACTGGTCGAAGCCAGCCCATAAACAAGATAAGAGACCAACCCTTGCAAAATCAACGATTCAGATCGATCTTCACAGAGACTCGCGTGATCAACGGCCGAGATCGACCACGCTGATCCAAGGGCCAGCGCTGCCCCTCTGACACTATATAAAGGAGTACTGTTCACACTGACAGGTACACTTTTTTTACCCATATTGTTACTCTGCTCACACTCTTATACCACTGACTTGGGCGTCGGAGTGTCGTTGCAGGTACAACTCGGGCACGGCTCAAAATACAACCAGACATCAACATTCAACTCAACTCATACATTCGGGCTGAAGACTCACTCACGACCGTTTCTTTGGGCGAGCACTTCAGTTCACATACTACTAGGGTCCCTCGGAAATTCCAAGTTCCGAATATTAAACCTTATGAACGGAAGACCAACCTTGAGGAGTTTCCCATGCTCTTCAACTCGAGAATGATACTCCTCGAAGCCTTAGAGGCGATTAAAATATTTATAATTTATGCTTTAATCATAGTAGAAATATTTAACAATTAGAATTTTTTTATGTTTAAATTTTAAATTTAAATTATCTGCACTAATGTTTGAGTTCGAACAGGTTATAGTTATACTCACCATCAAGGTTCCATCGTTTCTTTTGCTTCCTTTGATTTATTTATTTCTTCACCTTTATTTTTACCTGTTTGGCGTATCCAACTAGGTATCTTTTCAAAAAAAAAAATTGTAAATGTTGGATTTTTATCTATGATGTTTCTTATTTTTAGTGGAAACATTTGAAAATAAAAAAAGGAAGCAAGGATAAGATAGTAAATGGGCCTTAGTTTCTAGTCAACATATTTCTCATGTATGTCTATAGTTTTTGAAGTTCACATTGTCTACATATTTCTTGTCATTTCTACATATTTCTCATGTCTGTTTCATATTTCTTTTTAGTATGCACAAATTACCATCTAGATTCCAGCTGCTACTAGTTGCTCATAAAAACCATTTCATTTTATTTTATTTTTTTAATATATGGATATTGAGTTAAGTATATATATCTATTGTGTGTGGGTAGGGATAACATCTATACTCACGTGACTACGAATCTAGAATATTTTTTTTTAAAGAAATATGAGTATAAATGTATAATTGGTCATTTTTTTATAAATTCATTGCAATCACTTGATACATTGATACTTATACAAGGGTAATGATTTAGGGTAATGATTTTTCTACCCCACACTTGACCCACTTACCCTTCCTAAATTTCATATTTTGCCCATTAACTTCAACAAATATTCTAGACCTCACAAGCTCACTTTAATACACCTTCTGGGATTATCTATAAAAGATAACTCCGGAATGTTTTTTAAAAAATGACTTCTGGATTTATCCTTTTTACATAATTTCGGAATTATTTTTAACCACATATTTTGGATTTATCTTTTTTACATAAATTCGGAATTAAATTTTAATTTTGATTATGCTTTTTAAATTTTAATTTTGGCTATTAATAGCGATTGTTTGAGTGAAGTGTATGGAATCGGCCCATAGATGCAATGTGGGCTATGCTGGCGTATGGTGTCTGCTTAATACAATTATGGGTTTTTTTTTGTACCCCCATCACATCCGATATACCCCCATCACATCCCATATACCCGAAAATACCCTTGCCCAAATAACAAAGCGGATATACCTCAAATGGGGGGTACCTAATAGGTAAATCCAACTTTAAAAATAACAAAGTGGATTTACCTCAGATGGGGATACATCCGCTTTGTTATTTTTCAAATCGGATTTACCTAGTGGGTAGATAAATCCGATTTCCCTAAAAAAAGAATTCGGATTTACCCCACCTAAGGTAAATCCGATTTTGTTATTAAAAATAATTGTTTTTTATTTAAATTTTTAAAAAAGGCTATAAAAATGCTACTAAAAATCCGTTAAAGAGTCAAAACTAATCCAAAAGTTATCAAAACACCACTAAAAATCTAATAAAACCAAAATAAGTTTATGCAATTTTTTTTAGATTTTTTGGAAATTATGAAAAATTAAAAAAATTAATAAAAAATAGTAAACGATGGAATTTGGGATTCTGAGGTCCCCCGTTTTGAAAGAAGTCCCTTTTTAAGGCGTCTTGATCGTTGATTTTTTCGGATTTAATGGCTGTGGATTCATTACAATTTGAGCAGATTGCCCGAGAACCGATTTTTTAGCCTAAATTATTCGCTCGATGTACAACATCGTCATGTGTTAACGAACTACACACTAAACAGAACCAAAAGACGGTTGAAATTCGTATCTAGTTTTTTAACTGATTTATTTATTAATTAGGTAAATCCGGATTTATTTATTTATTAATTAGGTTAACAAAGCGGATTTACCCCCACATAAGGTAAATCCGCTTTTGTCCCCCATATAAGGTAAATCCGCTTTTAAAAATAACAAAATCGGATTTACCCCCACTTAAGGTAAATCCGCTTTTAAATTTTTAAAATTTTCAGTGGAAATCGGATCTACCTCACAGATACATAAATCTGATTTGGAAATCGGATTTACCTCACAGATACATAAATCCGATTTCCAAAAAAAAATTGAAATCATGATACGTTCGGGTTTTTAAATTTTGTGAAGGGCAATTGCGTCTTTTCGCAGGGTCGATGGGGGTAGATTGTTATGTGATGGGGGTACAAAAAAAAACCCTACAATTATTTCTCCATGATTTCCTAGGTCTTTAATTATCCCTTAACTCATAATCATCTCTTAAGATAAAATGGATTTCTCTAAATAGAAATCTAATCCCTTTCACCCATAACAGATGGATCCATCAATTGATGAGAATATATAAACAAAATTTGAAGATAAAAATATCCTTGATCTATTTTCTCTATTTCGGAAACTTCTATTTTGAGGAGGTAATAAAAAAATATTTGGTTTTTTAATTATTCACACTACCGCAAAAGTAGTGCTTTTACAACCAAGACTGTTGGCCCAGTGGCTTAATCTACCCTGAGACACGGGGGTCGACCCGGTGCACCCGGGTTCGACTCCCGCAGTGGACAAACTCGGTGTTGGCTAGTGCGAAATTTGATCTTAAGCACGAGGGGAGATTAGTCTTTCGCTGAAAGCGTTGGGACACTCTGTGGGTAGCCAGCGATGGTCCGAACCAAAAAAAAAATTGTGTTTTTACCGTAAAAAAAATAGTGCTTTTAACGTCGCCCAAAAACCCACATTAATGAAATGGCAATTTTATGCAGACTTCGACTCTTATTAATAGCGACAAACACCGAAGTATTTGAAGAGAAACACTAGAGTGAGTCATCTACTATCTGCTTTACATATAATCAAACAAGCCACTAAGAAAAAACCAAATCTATCCATTCCTCTAATATTGCCAAATCATTAATAAGGGTAAATCTATCTATCTATTATTATACATATTATCAAACAAGCCATTAGGAAAAAATCAAATCCTAGCTTTGCCACATCACCATTAATGAGGGTAAAATAATAAAAGACTCACAAAAAGGACAAAAAAATCAATTTTCACTTTTTTTTTCATTCTCTTCACACACTTTTTCAAACATCTCTCTCTCCCTCAACCTTTCTTCTTTCATTTTTCTTCTTTCTTTCCTTTTTTTCTCCCCCTTTCAATTTTTATTCCTTTTATCCCTCCTTCCCATTTCAATTTTTTTGAATCTATTTACTATCTATCATTAAATTACCCACTAATAAATCTTTGTTTTCTATCTTCTATTTACCAATCTAATCTACTATTATATTGGTCAAAAAAAAATCTAATCTACTATTATAAATAAATAATTTTCTTTTTTTCTGCCCTTTCAATTTTTATTCCTTTTATCCCTCCTTCACATTTCAATCTTTTTTGAATCTATTTACTATCTATCATTAAATTACCCACTAATAAATCTTTGTTTTCTATCTTCTATTTACCAATCTAATCTACTATTATATTGATAAAAAAAAATCTAATCTACTATTATAAATAAATAAATAATAATCTTATGTGCAAAAACGTCAGCAGTGAAGAATTGGCGTAGATACCTCCTTGGGTGCAAATTCACTATCTTCACAGATGCAAAGATGTAATTGTTAACCGTCTAACTCCAAAGAAAAATAAGCGTTTATGAAATTCAAAAAGCAAACACTAGTGGAAAATTGACTTTAAAAAGCATCATTTAGCATCGGTTGTTTAAACACCCGATGCTAATTGTAGACGCGGTGGCAATTTTGCAATTATATGGAAGATTTAAATTTTCGCGCATACTTTTAGCATCGGGTGTTTAAACAACCGATGCTAAAAGCATATGCGTTAGACTTTTAGCGTCGGGTGTTTAAACACCCGATGCTAAATGTATTTGCTTTAGACATTTAGCATCGGTTGTTTAAAACAACCGATGCTAAATGTCTAAAGCAAATACATTTAGCATCGGGTGTTTGAACACCCGACGCTAAAGGTAATGTTTTATTTTTTTTCAATTCTTCCATCGAATACACTACTCTTCGCATTCTTTTCTCCAAAACACTTCACCTTCTCTCATATTCTCTCTGAACTCCCTCTTCTCTCACCCGATCCAGATCTGAACTCTTCTCAACTCCCTCTTCTCTCACCCGATGCTCTCGCTCTCTCACTAGATCTACATGTGCGCATCTTCACAGCTCCCGTCACTAGTTCATCGCCTTCAGCCACCACCGTTAGTGGTTCCTGAGGAGGAAGAAGAAGAGGCGAACTACACAACAGAATTCAGAAATCACGACGACGACGCATGGTACAGTGTGGGTCAAATTGGTGGGAAACCAAACCCAACCCCAAACCCTCAGAGTCAGGTACGATATATTCTCAGAAGCAGAAGACAATTTGTTCGAACTTTCAAATTTCGAATCCTTCGAGAACCTTCGTGACTTCAGCCAACGCTTCAGACCTCTTTCTAGACAGATTCAGGACGACGAGTGTCGCTTACTCGTTCACGGCGTCAAAGTCTGCGCTTGCCAACACCGTCTCCCCGACGATGCTCGCTTCTACGACGCTATCATTGAAGGGGTTCGTCATTCTCCTTTTCCATTTTTTTTTGCTTACTCACAATCACATGCTCCTAAGGGTTTCTTCATTGTTCCTCTGTTACTATTACTGTTTCAGTTTTTGCTTATAGCAGTTAGTTAGCTTGTTAGGTTTTGGGGAAAGTGTTTTTTGCAAAGTTTTTTCATATTTTTTGTAACATTGATTGTGTGTGTCTTAAATTGGAAATTGACAAAGGCTTTGACTCTGAGTTGGTCTTCTTTTTTTATTTTATAGATTGGAAATGGAAACTATGATGGTCCTCCTTGGTAGTAAGTTCAAAGAGTAGAGAGCTGATGGCTATTTGTTTACTTTGGTGAAAATAAATTTGTTAATTTTACATTCTTTGTTGAATTTTTTCCTCTCAAATGTGTATTTTCTTGTGAAATTGTGTCTGTTTTTATAGGTGCAAGTAATGGAGCATTCTTTTAAAGATGGGGATGAATTGTGCAATTGTGATTTTATACTTCGATGGTTACATGGGCCAAATGCTGGAAACATTACTGTTGGAGAACTTAAGGATATTTGCACAATTCAGTCTAAACCAGAGGTTGATCCTGCAGTGACTTCATTCCTGCAAATGGCAAGGGAGAGATTAGAATCAGTTACTGGTCAGCAAATGGTGCCATACTGCCCCAACAGGTTATTCTGGACAACAGGTATAGTCACTGTTGCCTTGTTAATGTTTCTATGAAAAGTTATATCTACTTTGATTGTTCATTGTTCTTTTTGTCTCTATAGTTTCAATTGGTAACTTGTCTTATGTTTTTATTGTAAGCTACTTTATCATTTCTAACTTGATGGTTGATACTGAAAGAAGAATGTTATTGAAAGTTTATAGACTAATTATATGGCTAGTATTATTTTTGTCAAAATTTGTAGAGCAATAGCAAATTTGTATTATTCTAGTCTTGTCTTTGGTGATATTGCCACCCTAATAGAAAATTATGATGTTACATTGATTGGCATTTGAGGAGAAATAAATTAATATATTTCCCTGGTCTGGAACATTTCCTTTACCTCCAAACATAAAGGGACTTACAGAGTTGTTGTAAGTACGGATTTATTTGTATTCATTGCTTTATTTCTGTCTTTGTTGCTGACATGTTTTCAATATTTTAGTTATGAACTTTTGAATTTGTACATTTCTATTATACAGACTCTGTTGACAGTTGTGAAGTATTCAATCACATCTCTTCCATTAACCCGATTCTTATTAACTTGTTTCCTTTAGGTGGGAGAAAATCAGTGATCCTAAAAGTATAGTTGAGATACTTAATCAGGTTTATGCAGATCATTCAACAAATGTAGATAATGTTTTTTCTCGCATAATCGAAACCACGAGGCATCCTGCTGCTGCAGCATCATTTACTTCAATTATGTTTGCCCCTCAAGGAGAATTATGCTTCGGTGAAACATTATCCAGGTAGAAACAACTAGATGTTGGTTAAGTAGATGTTGCTGGTTAAGTAGATGTTGGGGTGGAAGAAATAGTGCGCCTCCTGGCAAAAACTGGAGGTAAGAAAGTGGTAGTTTTATTTTTTGTTGTTCTTGAATGGGGTGACTTTTTATGAATTTGTAGAATTGTAGCTACAGGATACTGTCGTAATAATCATATCCTTTTCTTGTTTCTGTTAATAGATCTATTTTCCAATGTCAGCAGCAAGTGATTGCAACCTTGGATGGCTGGAAGATTGGTATGTTGTTACAAGTGCACATTTTTGGTAAACATTTATGCCATTTCTAGACAGCTTACTATCTGTTTAATTGTTTTACAAATGTATTTTAGACAAAAGGAAAACACAATGTGCTGCACAGGTTTCTAATATCAAACGGCCTTTGAACAACGTAAACAATAATTTGGTCTACATTAATTTCTAGTAGCAGAATATGATGTGTAGTTTTGACTTGTCAAAAAATGCGCTGCAGAATATGGTGAGGCTGCTGCAATGAGGTGAGATGCAATTAATATGCTTAATTTTCCTAAAGGAAACAAAGAAGAATTTACCGACGTGAAGACTCTTACAGACAAATTAGCCGAAGCTCTGCTGAGTATTAGTGCCAAAGAAGACATGGTAAAGCAGCATTCTAAAGTTGCTGAAGAACCTGTCTCAATGTTAGTTTTTCCTGGTTTGGTAGTTAAGTTTTTCAAATGAAAAGGCTATGTACCGGTGCTTTTTCTTGCCAAAAAACCAATGATAATTGTTAACAAATTGGCAAGTGTACCAAATGTCGCAAGTAATAGAATTTTACGGTAAGAACCGGTCGTATCCACAGGGATTGTGATTCATTATCAATAGGCAAGTTGTTAATTCTAAATCGTGATACGTGTGAGTAAGTTGGTTTATTGTAACAACGAGATAGAAAGTCAAATAACATAAAGTAACGATAGAAGCGATTCGGAATTGATTCCTCTCCTCTACCCTTATATGACATCCAGCCACTCTCATGTTATTACCCAATTATCCGATTCAATTCACTAATTAAGGTTAAGGACAATTCCTTGCCTCAAAACCCCTATTACCCTAAGAGTTACCCTAATTCCTTAGGTGAGTCATGCCAAAGGGTAATGCATTAAGATCAAGAATTTTATATGAATTCACACAAGCTACCCCATATCCCTATGATGATTACTAGCATGTGATCCAAACCCCCCAATTTCCAGCAACAAACCCATATTCCTATGGCGATCATTAACCTAGATCATGACAAATATCATGTGTACTTGTAAAGCATTAAGAACATGGTGATTTGGACAATGGATAAAGTGAATAACAACCATATACTTGACCAATAGGGAACATCCATACAAGAGTTTTAAGGAGGATCATCACTCCCAAATCAATTCTAACAATTACATGGCATAATAAGGAAGAGGATTAAAGAGTAGAAGAAGATTACATAGAGATGGATCCATGAGAACCTCAAAACCCTTGTTCCCAAGGTGTTGGGAAGGCCCCAAAATCACCTCCAGCTGCTGCTCCAAACCCTAGAATCGTTCCCAAGCCGAAAGAGAGCTCAGAAAACGCAAAAACTGATCTTTTAACCCAGCTTTCGTCCAACCATCGCGACGCGATGCGTGGCTGGTCGCGACGCGACTTTCTCCAGAAAGTTTGGTCGTGGCGCGATCGTTCTGGCTGCTTGGTGCGAAGGCTGTCTGATCTTTTTCCTTTCTTCTTTTCTCCGTTTCGTCACTAGGCAAGTGTCTGGTTCGCTAGTAAACGCCACATCAAATTGAAGGTTTTTCATACATTTTGTTACAGCTCCACGCTTATTACAAGAAACTAATATTATGCTAAAACCCTTAGCAATTGGCTGAATCAAACAATAAACCACCGACATTTTGGTTGCAAACTGAATGAAAATCATCATATAATAATGACTCAACACAACCCCAAACTTAGATCATTGCTTGTCCTCAAGCAATTCACTCAATTCAGGCTGCGGCAATTTGTTATTCAGCTTCCACATCGTTCACATACCACAACTCCTTCAACACATCAGAAGATATCATCCACTCATAATATAGTAGCAAGACAATTGAATTGGAAAACACAAGATCATAAGCAGGCAAGCTGTAACATCCCTAAATTTTTAAAGACTCGTATTATGATGCCTAGGACCGATTATTTATTTGTGGGAATAATTAGTCGTGTCTCGGGGATTATTATTCGAGGAAAAATCCAAGGATACTCTATTCCAAAATTAATTGTGGCTTAGTCATGGTTAATTATAACATCTTAAGCGGAAGGGCAAAATTGGAATTTCACACCGTTAGTGCAAATAAGGCCCTCATATTCTGAACCTTCAGCCAACTCCTCACTCATTTCACTCAACTTAGAAATTTAGAAAACTGAAACAGAGAAAGGGAAGAGAGGAGAAGGGGGCGCGAAGAGGAGAAGGAAGGTGAAGGGGGGGAAGCACAAATTCTGAATGCATGTAAGTAATTCATCCTCCATTCAACTCCAATTCTGATTTCCAATTCATTGAACGAACTCTCAGTTTCTGATTCTTCCTCTATCTCTTTCTACCATTTTCGGATTTGGTGCTTCAAGGATGAAGACAATGGAGTTTTGACCATCTATCCCCTTGCATGTTCAGTTTCTGCTTCCAAGGAGACTTGTGCTTTGCATTTCGAGTTTTGGGGAAGGATATAAGCTTGGGATTTTGCTTCAGTTGTTACCTTGAAGCTGATTGCTGTTGTGGTGACGTGGTTGGTACCTTTCGGTTCTTGAAAGTGTGCGTCGTACCTCGGCCATTTCGAATCACGGTTGAAGCTCCTAGCGAAATCGTCGTCACGGTGAGTTCTACTCACGATAGGGCATTTTGATATTCTGAACTTGTTTTCGATATGGAATCCCTTGGTCACATTTCTGTTTACAAAAGACTTAGAACTGAAAAGCGTTTTTGAGTCAAAACGGTGTTTTACGGTTTAAATGAGATTTTGATTTAAATCGTTGAAATGAAATGCATTGTGTACTACTAGAAGTATATATTCTGGGAATTTTCTGAGTTTCAGGTGATTGAAATTAGGAATCGAATCGGACGAGAACGGAGAGCGAAAATGAGAAAAGTGAGAAATTCTGGTAACAGACACAGGTCGCACGGACCGTGCGCCCCTGGGCACGGGTCGTGCGCCTGCTTCGGATTGGAAGTGTTGGAAACAGAACGGAACGCACGGGTCGTGCGCCCCTGGGCACGGATCGTGCGCTTCCCTCTGGTAGATGGGTCTTGAGTAGTGCACCACGCACGGGTCGTGTGCCCCTGGGCACGGGTCGTGCGTGGGGTTCTGTTATCGGCTTCCGTTTTCTCGTTTTGTTGCTCCGTTTGATCCCGAACCCTTTCTAATTTCTTTCTCAACCATTCAAAAAGGGATTTCCTCACTAAAAACCTTATTTTGAACTTGTTCAACTCATGGTTTTGAAAAAGAGCTTTGAAAGCCTATTTGATCGAAAAACCTAAACCCTAGTATACGTGTGGGTACACCGTCTGATGGATAGAATGTATATGTATATTTATATATATATATCAACTGTATATGATTATAATGCCGGATGTCTATAGGTTCATCAAAACGGGTTATAAGTCAACAATACATTACAATATGATTATAATGCCGGATGATTATAAATTCATCAAAACGGGTTATAGATCAATAAGATATAAATTATCTAAAAAGATATTGTGATTGATCCATTTGGTGATCGAAAAGATATAAATTATCTAACTCTCGAGAACTTGATGCGTATTGTCATACGTATTACGTTGGGTGACGACCCGACAAGTAGCATACTAGGAAGGGAAGTCATGAGCCCTCACCCTAGGCCCTGAATGTGTTTTGGCGTGGTCAACTCACGGGTTACCGGGATTAGCAGGCGTTGTGCGGCCGGTTTGTGCTAAGTAATTCACGAATTGCCGGGATTAGCAGTCGTTGTGCGGTCGGCATTCGAATAATAAATGGAAAACACGATTACCGGGATTAGCACTGGATTGCAGTCGGTACGTGTTAAATAAATTCACGAAGTGCGTGGCATTTCGATTAATAAATATAAGACATGGTTATGTCAGTTTGGTTATAACGGTTTAATGAATTGAACCGAGTGTCAGTGAGGGGGCACGGTAGGACTCACTGAGATAATGTTATCTCACCCTATCCATATTTGTTGTTTTACAGAGAAGCAGGGAAAAAGGAAGACTATTGTGCACGAGTAGCTGGTATACTCTTGGAGGTGCCGAAGACTTAGTCATTTGATCCCTTGTTCTTTTGTTGTCTAATTGGTTGTATAAACTTGTATTGATTATGAGTTATATGAACCGTTTATGTTTCTGTTTGGTATTTGGACTGGGATATTGTAATCCACTCGGTATGGAACCGATAAACTTCTATTTTATGAAGTAATGTTATTTCCGATTATGTTTTATTTCGGAAAAAGTTTGTATGTCCAAAACTTAAACAGGAACTGTGTCCTCTGAATTTCCGCAATCTGTGCATCATTCGGTCTCTCTACATGTTAGAAATACTGGGGTGATACATTTGGTATCAGAGCAGTTCGACCTAGTCGGACTTAGATGCTAAGAGTCTTTTACGTCTTCTAAGTCTGATTTTTCTTAGTATGCTATTAGACATTGAGCCTGATCAACTTAATACTTTGTGCATACTTCGCAGAATCATGGCTGGAAGAGGTAGGAGAAACCCACCTGTTGATCCTCATCAAGAATGGATGCAGAATGTCATCGAGACTCAGCAAAAGATGATGAATGACATGATGCTAATGCAACAGCAACAGATGGCTCAGATGGCTCGAATGCAGCAGATGCATCAAATGCCTCAACCACAACCAGCTGAGCCAGTTAATGTGCCAACACCTGAGGATCCCAACAGGATGTATTTCCGGTTTCTGAAGATGAAACCCCCAACCTTCAAAGGAGGATCCGAGGCAATGAAAGCCCATTTCTGGGTAGATGCCATGGAACGGATCTTTGATACTTTGCAATGCAATGAAGGAGAAAAGGTAATTTGTGCTGCTAACGCTCTGGACGAGGATGCTCACACTTGGTGGGTTAACGCTCGTAGAATGCTTCAAAATCAAGGAACTCCTCTTGAGTGGGATAACTTCAAGGAGTTGTTTTTGGGTCATTATTTTCCCGACTCCCAAAGACTTGACAAGCAGATGGAATTTCTGAGTTTGAAACAGGGAGAGATGACAGTTGGGGAATATGCTGCCAGATTTGAGAGGTTGTCACAATTCTATGAATTGGGGACCACCGCTACTGATGATAGGTGGAAAATGGTAATGTTCAGACAAGGTCTCAGAGGAGATGTGAATCAAGGTCTCAGTTCTTACTCCATGACCACTTATCCTGCTTTGGTTCAACAAGCTCATTCAGCTGAGAGCGATCTTAAAAGAATGTATGCTGAGAGGAAAGAATTCTGGAAGGATAAGAAGAAGGGTAATGAGCCAACTTCTTCAAACCCTAGATATAGAGGGAATAGGGATAAAGGGAAACAAATCCAGTCAAGTGACTCTGCCAGGCCTAACAGGTGCGACGTCTGCAAGAGATTTCATAGAGGCAAATGTCAGGTGGGACCGAACCAATGCTACCTTTGCAAAGAAGTGGGCCATTATGCTAATAATTGTCCGTCAAGGAAAGCTTTCTTGGAGTCTCCTGATGCTCCTAGACAGGCTCGAGTCAACACTTTGGATGCCAAGACCATCAAACCAGCTGATAATCTTATAAGGGGTACAGGTTCTCTCTTTAATCAAACTGTTAATATTCTGTATGACTCTGGTGCTACTCATTGTTTTATCTCTGAAGCATGTGCGGAACGGCTAGGATTAATAGTATCCCCTATATCCGAACCAATATCTATCCTTACTGCGGCAAAGGGTCGTGTGCGAACCCAATCGTTATGTCTTAATTGTCTGCTCACCATAGGAGGCAGGGACTTTGTTGTTGATTTTATTTGTCTGCCTATGAGAGGAATGGAGATCGTGTTGGGAATGAATTGGATGACTTCCAATCACATTACGATTGATTGTTTCAATCGTGCAATTAATTTTCCTTCTGAAGTAGCGGAACATTCACTACCTGCAGATGATGGTGTTATTTCGTTCACTTCAGCCAGCCAGTCTCTATTCCAAGGTGCGGAAGCTTTTGTTATTATTTTGTCTGCATCAACTGAAGCTGATTTGGATTTATCATCTACTCAAGTTGTTAATGAATTCTTAGATGTTTTCCCCGAGGAAGTTTCCTCTTTACCTCCAGAACGAGAGGTAGAATTCTCTATAGATTTGGCACCTGGCACAGGGCCAATATCCATAGCTCCTTATAGGATGTCTCCTCTTGAACTGAAAGAACTGAAGTCCCAACTTGAGGAATTAATTTCCAAGAAGTTTATTCGACCGAGTGCTTCTCCATGGGGTGCTCCAGTATTGCTAGTCAAGAAGAAGGACGGAAGCATGAGGTTATGCATAGACTACCGTCAGCTGAATAAAATCACTATCAAGAATAAGTATCCATTGCCAAGGATAGATGATCTACTTGACCAACTTCGAGGTGCTAAAGTTTTCTCCAAAATTGATCTGAGGTCAGGGTACCATCAAATTAGGGTAAGAACCTTAGACATTCCGAAGACTGCCTTTCGTACGAGGTACGGACACTACGAGTTTGTAGTGATGCCTTTCGGATTAACTAACGCTCCAGCCGTATTCATGGATTATATGAATAGAGTATTTCATTCTTACCTAGATCAGTTTGTGGTCGTCTTTATTGATGATATCTTGGTTTACTCCAAGTCAGTTGAGGAGCATGCTCAGCATCTCCGATTTGTCCTAGGAGTACTCCGAGAAAAGAAACTCTATGCTAAACCATCAAAGTGTGACTTTTGGATGTCTGAAGTAAAATTCTTGGGTCATGTAATTTCCCAAGAAGGGGTTGCAGTGGATCCTAACAAGGTGGAAGCTGTGTTGAATTGGGAACGGCCAACGTCAGTGACTGAGATCAGAAGCTTTCTGGGTTTAGCTGGTTACTATAGAAGATTCATTGAAGGTTTTTCACAAATGGTACTTCCGCTTACTCGATTGACTCGCAAGGGTCAACCGTTTACGTGGGATGCCGATTGTGAAGAGTGCTTCCTTGGATTGAAGGAAAAGTTAACTTCTGCTCCGATCCTAATTCTTCCGGATCCGTCATTGGGATTTCAGATTTATAGTGATGCATCTGGGAAGGGTTTAGGATGCGTTCTCATGCAGAATCAACATGTTGTGGCCTATGCATCGAGGCAATTAAAGACGCATGAACGGAATTACCCAACTCATGACTTAGAGTTGGCGGCTATTGTGTTTGCACTGAAAATTTGGAGACATTACCTTTACGGTTCTCGTTTCGAGGTTTTTAGTGATCACAAGAGCTTGAAATATCTATTTGACCAAAAGGAGTTGAATAACAGACAGAGAAGGTGGACCGAATTTTTGAAGGACTATGACTTCGAATTGAAATATCACCCTGGGAAAGCCAATGTGGTAGCGGATGCTCTGAGCAGGAAGTCTATCCACACGGCAAGGTTAATGGTTCACGAGATGGCTTTGTTGGAGTCGTTCAGAGACTTGAAACTCAAGGTGGTAAGAAAGAGGGATCGCGTAGTGCTGCGGCATATACAGATAGCCAGTGTGCTAAGGGAACAAATCCGTGTAGCTCAAGAAGCTGACATGAAGTTGCAGTCTCAGAGGGGATCGCCAGATTTCACTGAGGATAGTGATGGCGTGATTTGCTCTAATGGGAGGATTTGTGTTCCCGATGATGATGATATCAGAAGGCAAGTATTGGAAGAAGCTCATAGGAGTCAGTACTCCGTACATCCGGGATCCACTAAGATGTATCGAGACTTGAAGCTAATGTATTGGTGGCCTGGGATGAAGGCCGAAGTTGCAGAATTTGTTTCTCGGTGCTTAACCTGTCAGAAGGTTAAGGCGGAACACCAAAGACCAGGCGGCCAGTTACAACCGCTAGATGTACCAGTTTGGAAGTGGGAAGATATCTCAATGGACTTCGTCATGGGTTTGCCGAGGTCACAGGCAGGCAATGATTCTATTTGGGTAGTAGTGGATCGACTGACTAAATCCGCTCACTTTATTCCCGTTCGCTCGACTTATAAGGTTTCCAAGTTAGCAGATGAATATGTGAGGAACATTATCAGACTGCATGGAGTCCCAACGAGTATTGTGTCAGACCGAGATCCCAAGTTTACTTCCAGGTTCTGGAGAGCATTGAATGAAGCTTTGGGAACAAGGGTGCTGGTTAGCACTGCTTATCATCCTCAGACTGATGGTCAGACGGAGAGGACTATCCAGACTCTTGAGGACATGCTTCGGGCTTGTGTGCTCGACAGTGGGAGAAAATGGGAGGATCACCTTCCGTTAGTAGAATTCTCCTACAACAACAGTTACCACTCTAGCATTGGGATGGCGCCGTTTGAAGCACTCTATGGTAGGAAGTGTAGAACTCCATTGTGTTGGTGGGAGATTGGTGAAGACAAGTTTTTGGGACCAGATATGGTTCGCGAGACTACAGAGAAGGTCAAGTTAATTCGAGAAAGGATGAAGGTTGCTCAGAGTCGGCAAAAGAGCTACGCTGACAACCGAAGGAGACCGTTGGAGTTTGAAGTTGGTGATCATGTGTTCTTGAAAGTTTCTCCAACCATAGGCACCGGGAGAGCCTTGCGAGCGAAGAAGCTCAGTCCTCGATATATTGGACCTTTCCAAATTATCGAGCGGATTGGGCCAGTGGCTTATCGCCTCGCATTGTCTCCGGCCCTATCAAACCTCCATGATGTGTTCCACGTGTCTCAGTTAAGGAAATATATTCTCGATCTGCATCAACCGTTGAGTGTTGATACAATTGACCTGCGACCGGATTTGTCATTTCAACCTTATCCTAGTTATATCTTGGAGCATGGTGTGAAGACTCTACGTTCAAGGTCAATTCCGATTATCAAAGTAGTTTGGGATGGCTTTTCAGCCGAAGAGGCTACCTGGGAACTGGAAGAAGACATGCGCGCTCGATATCCATATCTCTTTCAGTAAGGTACGTCTCGTCAATTTTGAGGACAAAATTTTTAAAAGTTGGGGAGATTGTAACATCCCTAAATTTTTAAAGACTCGTATTATGATGCCTAGGACCGATTATTTATTTGTGGGAATAATTAGTCGTGTCTCGGGGATTATTATTCGAGGAAAAATCCAAGGATACTCTATTCCAAAATTAATTGTGGCTTAGTCATGGTTAATTATAACATCTTAAGCGGAAGGGTAAAATTGGAATTTCACACCGTTAGTGCAAATAAGGCCCTCATATTCTGAACCTTCAGCCAACTCCTCACTCATTTCACTCAACTTAGAAATTTAGAAAACTGAAACAGAGAAAGGGAAGAGAGGAGAAGGGGGCGCGAAGAGGAGAAGGAAGGTGAAGGGGGGGAAGCACAAATTCTGAATGCATGTAAGTAATTCATCCTCCATTCAACTCCAATTCTGATTTCCAATTCATTGAACGAACTCTCAGTTTCTGATTCTTCCTCTATCTCTTTCTACCATTTTCGGATTTGGTGCTTCAAGGATGAAGACAATGGAGTTTTGACCATCTATCCCCTTGCATGTTCAGTTTCTGCTTCCAAGGAGACTTGTGCTTTGCATTTCGAGTTTTGGGGAAGGATATAAGCTTGGGATTTTGCTTCAGTTGTTACCTTGAAGCTGATTGCTATTGTGGTGACGTGGTTGGTACCTTTCGGTTCTTGAAAGTGTGCGTCGTACCTCGGCCATTTCGAATCACGGTTGAAGCTCCTAGCGAAATCGTCGTCACGGTGAGTTCTACTCACGATAGGGCATTTTGATATTCTGAACTTGTTTTCGATATGGAATCCCTTGGTCACATTTCTGTTTACAAAAGACTTAGAACTGAAAAGCGTTTTTGAGTCAAAACGGTGTTTTACGGTTTAAATGAGATTTTGATTTAAATCGTTGAAATGAAATGCATTGTGTACTACTAGAAGTATATATTCTGGGAATTTTCTGAGTTTCAGGTGATTGAAATTAGGAATCGAATCGGACGAGAACGGAGAGCGAAAATGAGAAAAGTGAGAAATTCTGGTAACAGACACAGGTCGCACGGACCGTGCGCCCCTGGGCACGGGTCGTGCGCCTGCTTCGGATTGGAAGTGTTGGAAACAGAACGGAACGCACGGGTCGTGCGCCCCTGGGCACGGATCGTGCGCTTCCCTCTGGTAGATGGGTCTTGAGTAGTGCACCACGCACGGGTCGTGTGCCCCTGGGCACGGGTCGTGCGTGGGGTTCTGTTATCGGCTTCCGTTTTCTCGTTTTGTTGCTCCGTTTGATCCCGAACCCTTTCTAATTTCTTTCTCAACCATTCAAAAAGGGATTTCCTCACTAAAAACCTTATTTTGAACTTGTTCAACTCATGGTTTTGAAAAAGAGCTTTGAAAGCCTATTTGATCGAAAAACCTAAACCCTAGTATACGTGTGGGTACACCGTCTGATGGATAGAATGTATATGTATATTTATATATATATATCAACTGTATATGATTATAATGCCGGATGTCTATAGGTTCATCAAAACGGGTTATAAGTCAACAATACATTACAATATGATTATAATGCCGGATGATTATAAATTCATCAAAACGGGTTATAGATCAATAAGATATAAATTATCTAAAAAGATATTGTGATTGATCCATTTGGTGATCGAAAAGATATAAATTATCTAACTCTCGAGAACTTGATGCGTATTGTCATACGTATTACGTTGGGTGACGACCCGACAAGTAGCATACTAGGAAGGGAAGTCATGAGCCCTCACCCTAGGCCCTGAATGTGTTTTGGCGTGGTCAACTCACGGGTTACCGGGATTAGCAGGCGTTGTGCGGCCGGTTTGTGCTAAGTAATTCACGAATTGCCGGGATTAGCAGTCGTTGTGCGGTCGGCATTCGAATAATAAATGGAAAACACGATTACCGGGATTAGCACTGGATTGCAGTCGGTACGTGTTAAATAAATTCACGAAGTGCGTGGCATTTCGATTAATAAATATAAGACATGGTTATGTCAGTTTGGTTATAACGGTTTAATGAATTGAACCGAGTGTCAGTGAGGGGGCACGGTAGGACTCACTGAGATAATGTTATCTCACCCTATCCATATTTGTTGTTTTACAGAGAAGCAGGGAAAAAGGAAGACTATTGTGCACGAGTAGCTGGTATACTCTTGGAGGTGCCGAAGACTTAGTCATTTGATCCCTTGTTCTTTTGTTGTCTAATTGGTTGTATAAACTTGTATTGATTATGAGTTATATGAACCGTTTATGTTTCTGTTTGGTATTTGGACTGGGATATTGTAATCCACTCGGTATGGAACCGATAAACTTCTATTTTATGAAGTAATGTTATTTCCGATTATGTTTTATTTCGGAAAAAGTTTGTATGTCCAAAACTTAAACAGGAACTGTGTCCTCTGAATTTCCGCAATCTGTGCATCATTCGGTCTCTCTACATGTTAGAAATACTGGGGTGATACATTTGGTATCAGAGCAGTTCGACCTAGTCGGACTTAGATGCTAAGAGTCTTTTACGTCTTCTAAGTCTGATTTTTCTTAGTATGCTATTAGACATTGAGCCTGATCAACTTAATACTTTGTGCATACTTCGCAGAATCATGGCTGGAAGAGGTAGGAGAAACCCACCTGTTGATCCTCATCAAGAATGGATGCAGAATGTCATCGAGACTCAGCAAAAGATGATGAATGACATGATGCTAATGCAACAGCAACAGATGGCTCAGATGGCTCGAATGCAGCAGATGCATCAAATGCCTCAACCACAACCAGCTGAGCCAGTTAATGTGCCAACACCTGAGGATCCCAACAGGATGTATTTCCGGTTTCTGAAGATGAAACCCCCAACCTTCAAAGGAGGATCCGAGGCAATGAAAGCCCATTTCTGGGTAGATGCCATGGAACGGATCTTTGATACTTTGCAATGCAATGAAGGAGAAAAGGTAATTTGTGCTGCTAACGCTCTGGACGAGGATGCTCACACTTGGTGGGTTAACGCTCGTAGAATGCTTCAAAATCAAGGAACTCCTCTTGAGTGGGATAACTTCAAGGAGTTGTTTTTGGGTCATTATTTTCCCGACTCCCAAAGACTTGACAAGCAGATGGAATTTCTGAGTTTGAAACAGGGAGAGATGACAGTTGGGGAATATGCTGCCAGATTTGAGAGGTTGTCACAATTCTATGAATTGGGGACCACCGCTACTGATGATAGGTGGAAAATGGTAATGTTCAGACAAGGTCTCAGAGGAGATGTGAATCAAGGTCTCAGTTCTTACTCCATGACCACTTATCCTGCTTTGGTTCAACAAGCTCATTCAGCTGAGAGCGATCTTAAAAGAATGTATGCTGAGAGGAAAGAATTCTGGAAGGATAAGAAGAAGGGTAATGAGCCAACTTCTTCAAACCCTAGATATAGAGGGAATAGGGATAAAGGGAAACAAATCCAGTCAAGTGACTCTGCCAGGCCTAACAGGTGCGACGTCTGCAAGAGATTTCATAGAGGCAAATGTCAGGTGGGACCGAACCAATGCTACCTTTGCAAAGAAGTGGGCCATTATGCTAATAATTGTCCGTCAAGGAAAGCTTTCTTGGAGTCTCCTGATGCTCCTAGACAGGCTCGAGTCAACACTTTGGATGCCAAGACCATCAAACCAGCTGATAATCTTATAAGGGGTACAGGTTCTCTCTTTAATCAAACTGTTAATATTCTGTATGACTCTGGTGCTACTCATTGTTTTATCTCTGAAGCATGTGCGGAACGGCTAGTGGGTTGGCTTGAAAGGCTCAGGGGTGCCAAACAAAAAATTTGCCTCAGTGTGTATGTGAAACATATGCATGACAGTTAAGTACAAGCTCAAGTTCTGTAGACTAATGCAAGCAAGGAATAATCACACAAAGAATAAAATACGTGTTTGGGCTCAAACCTCACAGCTGGGAATAAGAGATGGAACTCAAGAGAACCTGCCCACAGATGATCCAGATCTTCCTCAACCTTTGACTTGGCCTCTAATACTATCTGATGATAAAATCTGATTTGGAGGAGTCACATGGTAGCTGCAACATGTTAGACTGAACAATCACCACAGAGAACCAGTTCAAATATTGCGGTGCACCATCATCAATGTACAAGCTAGACAGCACCCAAAATGCAACGTCAACTTCTTCCGGTTTCCCTTTTATGATCTTCAAAACTCGGGGTCAAGCAGCAATTCTTTCGAATCTTGCCCCCGCATAATTAGCTCGCTGAAACACTAAACAAACCATCAAAAGGTCCAACACAATAACTAAGGATCTAAATAAATAAAACCAAAATAAAATACTGAAATAAATAAAATAAAATAAAAACAAAAACTACTAAGAATCAACTCATTGCCTTATCAATAATGAAATCAACAATCTCCGGCAACGGCGCCAAAAACTTATTAACAAATTGGCAAGTGTACCAAATGTCGCAAGTAATATAATTTTACGGTAAGAACCGGTCGTATCCACAGGGATTGGTATTCATTATCAATAGGCAAGTTGTTAATTCTAAATCGTGATACGTGTGAGTAAGTTGGTTTATTGTAACAACGAGATAGAAAGTCAAATAACATAAAGTAACGATAGAAGCGATTCGGAATTGATTCCTCTCATCTACCCTTATATGACATCCAGCCACTCTCATGTTATTACCCAATTATCCGATTCAATTCACTAATTAAGGTTAAGGACAATTCCTTGCCTCAAAACCCCTATTACCCTAAGAGTTACCCTAATTCCTTAGGTGAGTCATGCCAAAGGGTAATGCATTAAGATCAAGAATTTTATATGAATTCACACAAGCTACCCCATATCCCTATGATGATTACTAGCATGTGATCCAAACCCCCCAATTTCCAGCAACAAACCCATATTCCTATGGCGATCATTAACCTAGATCATGACAAATATCATGTGTACTTGTAAAGCATTAAGAACATGGTGATTTGGACAATGGATAAAGTGAATAACAACCATATACTTGACCAATAGGGAACATCCATACAAGAGTTTTAAGGAGGATCATCACTCCCAAATCAATTCTAACAATTACATGGCATAATAAGGAAGAGGATTAAAGAGTAGAAGAAGATTACATAGAGATGGATCCATGAGAACCTCAAAACCCTTGTTCCCAAGGTGTTGGGAAGGCCCCAAAATCACCTCCAGCTGCTGCTCCAAACCCTAGAATCGTTCCCAAGCCGAAAGAGAGCTCAGAAAACGCAAAAACTGATCTTTTAACCCAGCTTTCGTCCAACCATCGCGACGCGATGCGTGGCTGGTCGCGACGCGACTTTCTCCAGAAAGTTTGGTCGTGGCGCGATCGTTCTGGCTGCTTGGTGCGAAGGCTGTCTGATCTTTTTCCTTTCTTCTTTTCTCCGTTTCGTCACTAGGCAAGTGTCTGGTTCGCTAGTAAACGCCACATCAAATTGAAGGTTTTTCATACATTTTGTTACAGCTCCACGCTTATTACAAGAAACTAATATTATGCTAAAACCCTTAGCAATTGGCTGAATCAAACAATAAACCACCGACATTTTGGTTGCAAACTGAATGAAAATCATCATATAATAATGACTCAACAATAATTCACCGGAAGACTTTAATATTGAGTGGCCTTTCATTTTATTTAGGCTGGGAGAAGGCTGAAAATGAAGTATTGTCTATAAGACAACAACTTGATGCTGCGAGGGAGAAAAACTCGATTCTTGAAGACCGAGTTAGTCATCTTGATGGAGCACTTAAAGAGTGTATGAGGCAGCTTCGGCAAGCTAGAGAAGTACAACAGCAAAAGATCCATGAAGCTGTCAAACCTTCAGGTACATATCATGTAAAATCTTTTCATAAATGTAGCTATTTATATAAGATAGATATAAGGATGAGATTATCTTTCTATCAGTATAAAATTGTAACAATACAGTTGAATGTAGCTATTTATATAAGATAGCTATTTAGTCTTGTGAAAGAGGGATGGTTGAACAAACGTACAGTTGAATTCATCCTGCCTTTTTGTTCAACTTTCCTGTTTTGCACTTAGCATATTACCTCATGCAAGAGAAGAAACTGATCATCCCACTGAAGGTGCTCATTATTAACCATTCAACACTTTGCTATTACTAACAAGACCTGTTAGTTGATTCATTGTTTATTTGGATGGTTCAGGTTCCAGATACTGCAGTTGTTAGTGATCTTCAGCCCTTTGCCAAATGAAACTTACAGTGTTGGTTGGAGTGCACCTTTTGGAGTATCAGTTAAAGTATCTCCAACTCATTTCTCTATTGTCAATGGTGAGATGCAAGTCTTGTCTGTGCTAATGAATGCAACCACTAACAACTCTGTAATTATTGTAAAAGGTGTAATTTTCTTTTGGAATAGGTGTTACTTTCATTTAATTATAGGCCAATGTTAGTGGATGTTGTGAGTCCAATTTTATATGTTTTTCATCAGCCCTCTGCTAAGACTGTAGTCTGTATGCTTCTTATTCTCAATATTAAATATCTACTTGAATGGATGAGTGAAGTCTCGATTGTTAGCTTTTCACACTTCTGATATTTTATTATGAAAAGAATGGTCAAAGTAAACTTAAAGCAGTTACACTGCATAGGAGAATCTGAAGTCAAATTAGTACCATAATTAAAGAAACTAGACATTTAGCATCGCTTGTTTCAAACAAGTGATGCTAAATGTCTTTTTTTATCAAGAAAATGACATTTAGCATCGGTTGTTTGAAACAACCGATGCTAAATGTCATTTTTTTATCAAAAATGACTTTTAGCATCGGTTATTTGGAACAACCGATGCTAAATGTTACTTTCAGGACATTTAGCATCGGTTGTTTCAAATAACCGATGCTAAATGTCACTTTCAGGACATTTAGCATCGGTTGTTTCAAACACCCGATGCTAAATGTCATTTATCAGGACATTTAGCATCGGTTGTTTCAAATAACCGATGTTAAATGTCATTTTCAGACAGCAAAAACAATGATGAAATGGACATTTAGCATCGGTTATCTGAACACCCGATGTTAAATGTGACATTTAGCCTCGGTTAAATAACCGATGCTAAATGTATGACATTTAGCATCGGGCGATTTAGCGTCGGGCGATAACCGACGCTAAATGTCCAATTTAACCGACGCTAAATGTCTTTTTTCCACTAGTGAAAATAAAAAAAATAATACCGACAACATCTATTCTTTTCTCGTTGAGACTCCAAAGCAAAATAATAAATATCTATTGTCTTATAGATAGATAGATAGATAGAATAGAGATTTTAGTAATGAGTATTTTGATTAAACAGTAGATTATTATTTATATTTATTATTTATTTATTTATTTATAATGTGAATTTGCACCCAAGGAGGTATCTACGCCAATCTATATATATATATATATATATATATATATATATATATATATATATATATATATATATATATATATATATATATATGTAAAGGAGAACCCAATGGAACCTCCACAATGAATCTCAATATTTTTGTGTATTAAAATATTTATTTATAATTTATACATGAAGAGGAATTTAATTTTAATGAAAGCTAATAATTGCCACTAACTTATTAAATGCTTATCTTAGTGGAATATCAAATAAATATTTTATATTTACATTAAAATGATGATATTTTCAAATTAAAATAGAAGTTGATAATAACAACTAAAAATAGTTTAAGTATTATATAATATAATATAATATATTATAATTGTAACACCCTCAAAATAATTAGTAGAATTATTTGAGTGTTAACCCAATTAAACTAATTTAGTACTTGACGGGTAAATTTATTGAGTGCTAAAATTATTTATTGGTTGTCATCGGATCGTTAACCGAATAATACGGGTCAAGGAAGTTTTGGAATCGAAATATGAGATTTAGATCAATATGGTAATTGGACCACGTTACCACGTATATATTAATAAATATATGTGTATGCGTCTATGTGTGTGTGTGAGTGAAAGAAATAATTAAAAGAAAGAAAAGAAAGAAAGGAGGAAGCGAGAGACAGAGAAGAGAAAAAGAGAGAAAGGAGAGAAAGAATGGAAAAGGAGGAAGAAGGGGGAAAATGGAGGATTTAGGCTCATCAAAACGACTTCCTTCCAACACGAAAAACGTTCAGCGTTACTCCCTCTTCGATTTGGTACCAACATCATCATCATCAACTCACTCTCTCTCACTTTGCCATTTTCGAAATTCAAGAACAAAATTGGAGTTTTGATGGTTGTAGCTCAAAGGAAGGATTGGGAAGGTGATTGGTGGTCCCTAGAAGCCATATTGTTGTTTGGGTAGCTCAATCACTCAAGTCTTGGAGCATTTGGAGGAATCAAGGGTTAGGGTTGAAAATTTGGGGTTTATGTGAATAGGAGCAATTTGGAGGTTAGGGATGATGAGTAGTGTTTGTTGGAAGTCAAGTGGAATTTTGGAAATTCAAAGCTTAGGAATCGAGTTTGGGGTTTGCGAGAGGAGCTTGGAGCCTTAGGAGCCATTGTTGGTGTCTAGGTGCAAATTGGTACCGAGCGAGGATTTCTCGAGTCTCGCGAGCCGGATGGTCGAGGAGCGGAAAGATCGGAAGCGGATTTGGGCGTCGTTGGAGCGTGGAAGTTTATGCGGGGATTGTTCGTGTGGTTATTTGGAGATTTGATAAATAATAATATAGATATATATATATAGACTTACGAATCGCCAACAATCTGCAATATGATACGCCCAACAAAAATAAATTAATAAATAATATATATATATATATATATATATATATATATATATATATATATATATATATAGACTTACGAATCGCCAACAATCTGCAATATGATACGCCCATCAGGTGTAACCCTAATCACATCAGTCCCATCAATGAATGTGCGTACCCCATCCGCATCAACATGTGTCGGGGATAAGCCCTCAGTACCAACAGGAATCGATGGGCCCCCTGCAGTACTAGTACTAGCACCATCCTCAGACACAGGTGGTGGCAAATATCCGCCAGTAGTAACAACAACACGCGTAGGCTGAACACGGCGCCCTAGGCGAGTAGATGTCTTCCGCCTGCTAGTGCTGGCGGCATCGGGAGGTGGAGGAGGAACATATGCGCCGTCATGATTGGATCCTGAGTCATCATGAGATGCCATATCTGTATCTAGACATATACATTTAAACAAACAAACATATACTAAACAAGGTTAACATAAACATACAAAACTCATTAAAATAAATAATTTGAATCCCATTCATTCTCAAACAAATAACATCCTCAATTAAAAATAACATCCTTCATTAAAAATAGAATTGTTGAAATTAACATAAATTACATCCTTAATTATATATTATATAAATGATTGAAACACAAATAACTAATTTGAATCTCATTCATTCTCAAAATCATCATCATCGGAGGAGTGAATTCTTGATACACCAATGTGGTCTGTTGCATCTTCACCATCAGCATCTTCGTCATCAACAACTTCATCGCCGGTGTTTGGCTCATCACATAAACGAACAATGGGTTCAACTTGAATCACTTCATTTACATTAGACATCTCTTCCATTTGATATGGCACATCTTCCACCGTGTCATCAATATTTGTCTGATCAATGCGACCTCTTGGTTTTGTTTTAATTGCGACACACCAACCACGCCTATCAGTCCGCATTGATGGATAAGGGACATAATAGACTTGTCTCACATTTTGTGCAATGACGGACGGATCATACGGTCGATATCTACCATTCATTTTAATGTCCACTGTATTTGACTTTGGATTCACCTTTGTTCCTCGAGCAGACGGATCAAACCAATTACAATAAAAAACCACTACCTTTGGACTAAAATCTAGATGGGGGTACTGAAGTTCATATATGTGTTGAACAACACCATAAAAATCATCTTCACCTCCTCCAGTGACCCCCTTCATGCACACTCCACTATTGACTGTCTCTCTGCCCTGTGTCCATTCATTGGTGTGAAATTTGTATCCATTGACAAAGTATGTGTGCCATTCTTTAACACATCTTCGAGGACCGTCTGATATGTTCCTCAAGTGTTGGTTGGTAGGATTTGGCGGGAGGGAATACACATATTGACTAAACCACATTGGAAAATGCGCATGAATATGAGCAGAAGATTGGTCTTCACGTACTGCCTCTGATGACAAGAACTCCCTAAAAAGAAATAATTTAATTGTTACACTTGTCTACGTTTATATTAACTAATTAAGATCGATTGTTAATGTTGAGGAACATACTCAATAAATGGTTGCACCTCAGTACAGTTTATCAACACATGAACATGTGCTGAACTTAACTCTTCATCTGTTAGCCAGTGAGTTGACTCCTTCCCAGATGGATGACCGGGTAGACAAAAGACAGACAAAGCCAAAGGATGTCGCCATTCAGTATCCACTTCATTTCGACTACTTCCAGGAGCAAACTGAATCTTGAAATAATGAGAACAAAAATGTGTTGTTTCACGGTGTAGGTAAGAAGAACATATCGATCCTTCAACTCTAGCTTTGTTTTTCACCGATCTTTTTGAATCACCCATGAACCTAAAGAATATGATATTAATATAATAGTCATATATTTTAATTTAAACTTGTTTCTTATATTATAATTAAAAATTAGCTGACCTTTCAAACGGATACATCCATCTGTATTGGACAGGTCCGCCAAGTTTAGCTTCATATGCGAGATGCACCGGTAGATGCTCCATAGAATCAAAGAAACCAGGTGGAAATACTCTCTCCAACTTGCATAAGATAAGTGGGATGTCTTGTTCCATTTTTGAAAGATCATCAGCTTTTAGCGTTGCAGAACACAAATTCTTAAAGTATTGACTTATTTCAATGAGCGGATTCAAAACGTGTGTTGACAACGAACTAAAAGCGATAGGAAGTAAGCACTCCATGAATACGTGACAATCATGACTCTTCATCCCATGCAACCTCCCATTATCCACATCCGCACATCTAGATAAATTGGAAGAATAACCGTCTGGCATTTTCAACTCTTTTATCCACTGATAAACTGTTTTCGCTTGTTCGGTAGATAAAGTATAATTGGCTTTGGGTTTCAAAATCCTAGTACCTTGCTCAACCAACAACAAATCCTTTCGTCTACAGAAATGATCTATATCCTTCCTAGTTTTCTCATTGTCTTTCGTTTTGCCTTTCACGTTCATGACAGTGTTAAATATGTTGTCAAAAAAATTCTTCTCTATATGCATGACATCGAGATTGTGTCTCAATAGATTATCTTTCCAATAGGGAAGTTCCCAAAAAATACTTTTTTTTGTCCAATTGTGCCATTGTCCATAGCCATATGGACGAGAAACAACACCGTCTACGACTTCCACAGGAGGGATATCCCTAACACTATTCCAAACTTCCTCTGGTGTCAACTGACGAGGAGGTCCAGCTGTTTCAACATTTCCCTTGATGAACGCATATTTCTGCTTTCTAAATGGGTGATCCATAGGTAAGAACCTACGGTGCGAGTCAAACCATGAAACTTTTCCTCCGTATTTAAGACTAAAAGCCTTTGTGTCAACCATGCAAATCGGACACGCCATCTTACCATGTGTCCCCCATCCAGACAACATTCCATAGGCAGGGAAGTCATTAATGGTCCACATCAAAGCCGCCCTCATCACAATATTTTGTTTGCGTGCCACATCATAAGTTAAAACACCATTCCACAACCTTTTTAGGTCATCAATCAAAGGTTGCAAATAGATGTCAATACCAGCTGTTGGATTACTTGGCCCTGGAATAATAGAATTTAAAAACATGTATGGTTTGGACATACACATTTCTGGAGGAAGGTTGTATGGGGTAACAATAACTGGCCAACATGAATACGGTGTTGCCGAGGCTTGAATATATGGTGTGAAACCATCAGAGCACAAACCAAGCCGAACATTGCGTGGATCACTGGCAAAATCTGGATGAACACGATCAAAATGCTTCCAAGAATTATTTCTATTTTGATGGTGCCATGTCATTTTTATTTTGATGGTGCCATGTCATTTTACCCGCGGTCTCCATTGAAGTAAACATCCTCTGTAGCCTTGGAATAAGAGGCAGATAGAACATTGATTTTCGTGGAACCGGTTTGCCTCTGCTCATCCCTGATCTACTGACACGATAGCGTGGTTGTCCACACAACTTGCATTCCGACAACTCTCCATCATTTATGCCAAACTCATTGTTATAATAGAGCATGCAACCAGACACACAACAATCAATCCTTTTAGATTTTAAGCCAAGCTTCGATACCACTCTTTTAGCTTCATAATAACTTTGCGGTAAACTCCCTCTAATGGGGGTTGCATCCAACATCATTTTGGTCATATATTCCATGCACAACTCAGCAACATTAAATTGAGACTTAAGACCCAACAACCGAACACACATTGATAATTTTGAGTCTGTAGATCCTTCAAATATGGGTTTATTTGTCTCACTCAAATACATGTAAAACCTTTGAGCTTCCTCATTTGGAACTTCGTCAGCATCTGGTTCTTCAAAATCCAAATTTACTCCAACAGCGTCAGATATCATTCCCTGATAAACATCTAACGGTTGTTTTCCCAATCCTTCATATGTCGTAGTCGCTGGATAACTACTTGATGTGTGATCTACTACTTCAACCGGAACATTAACCGCAGGAACTACAGCTACCCCTGGCGCTCCTTCCCCGTGACGACTCCATGTCCAATAATTTGGCCTAAACCCATTATTGTACAAATGAAGTCTAACTTCATGTTCATTTTTTATAGCTCCAAATGAACATTTCAAGCACGGACATCTAATACCGCCTTGTCGCCCAAATTCTTCATGATCAATGTACTTAGCACAAAAAATAAACTCTTCTACTCCTTCTACAAAACGTCGTTTTACACCAGTTCTTCCAGGATACAATCGACCATACATCCAACTACGATCCATTTTCAAGAACTACGTATACTACACTACAATATAAATAAAATAAACTATCAATTACTTCATATTTTGATATATATATATATATATATATATATATATATATATATATATTTATATATTACTCATTTTATTTTGATATTTCAATAAACTACCAATTACAAGCAACACAATTAATTTTTTAATAATGTTATATACTAATAATTTAAACATTATAAATAATAATTCCAAATTTAATTTTAAATTTCAATTTTTATAAGACAATATATGTTAATAAAATTTATAAGTGAACTTAATAAATAAGTTTTTTCAATATAAATTATTTTGTATTATTATTGCAAACAAAATTTGTAACAAAATTTTACTAAAAATAGTGAAGTAAGTAATATTTTATTAATTACTTTAACAACTAACCGTAGTGAAGAGAAGGCTCTGCCTTGAAGCTTATCCTGAACTCAAGTAGAGAGGAAAAAAGAGGAACCCAAACAATACCTAAACAAAAAACAACACAATTAGTAACAAACTCATATTATTATAAAATAATTTAAAAACGAATATTAAAAAAAAAATTAAAAACTAAAACTATTAACTCATATCAAAAACATACCTTGAAGAAATTTCCCAATGAGAGCAGAAGACAATTCGTAGGGAGGAAGCGCTACACTTCAAAAAGAGATTTAGTAGAGAAGGAGAGAATTTGGAGAGAGTAAAAGAGAAATTTTAAGAAGAGAATGAGAGGATTGTTAGAAGTGTGAAGAATGAGAAGTGGGGAATGGATATATATAGGAAAACGAAGCCAACGGTCAAAAGGTAATATCCGCCGCAAAGACCCGTTGCGGCGGATATTTGGTCTTTGCGGCGGATTTTGAAATTTAATATCCGCAGGTTTTTTTTAAACGGAGATTTACGGCGGATTCTGGGTCTTTGCGGCGGATAGTTCAAATTAAAATACCGCGCCTTTTTTAAAAACACCAAAATATCCGCCGCAAAAACCCACAATCCGCCGCAAATAGAAAAAATATCCGCCGCAAATACCCAATATCCGCCGCAAATACCCAAATATCCGCCGCAAATAACCAACATCAATATTCACTATTTAGTTAGTGTTGCCAAGATCTTGACCGTTAATTAGTATCGACACTAATCACTATTGACTATTCAACAATCACGCAACACTATTTAGTGTCTGCAAGATCTTGATCGTTAATTAGTGTCGACACTAATCACTATTGACTATTTAGTGTCGGCAAGATCTTGACCGTTAATTAGTGTCGGATATGTTGTTGTATTATTATGAGTATTATGGTTTTTTTATTATTTTTTCATTTATATATTTAATGTCTGCTGCCCCTCAACAGAGACCTACACCATTATCTTGATACGACACTCTCTTGAGCATTGTCGGCAGCAGCTCCAATAGAGTGGCGTATGTCTCCATTTCTTTGTAAAGAAATTTCCACATTGTCGTGAACACCCCTTCATCTTTTTCGTTAAAAGTAACCCATTTATCAGCAAAAAGCTCCTCCTCATTATTTCCACCACAAGAGACATATACGTTCATCAAACGCTCAGTATCATCCTTCAACTTAACAACCCGTCCTTGCAGTTCCTCAAACTTTCTATTTAGAGATTCAACCATATTTTCAAAATAGAAAGTTTCACAAGAAACCATCTTTTGAAAAGATGATTGAATCTCTAAATAGAAAGTTTGAGGAACTACAAGGACGGGTTGTTAAGTTGGAGGATGATACCGAGCGTTTGATGAGCGTCTATGTCTCTTGTGGTGAAAATAATGAGGAGGAGCTTTTTGCTGATAAAGGGGTTACTTTTAACGAAAAATATGAAGGGGTGTTCATGACAATGTGGAAATTTTTTTACAAAAAAATGGAGACATACGCCACTCTATTGGAGCCGCTGCCGACAATGCTCAAGAGAGTGCCGTATTAAGAGAGTGCCGTATCAAGAGAATGAGAGTATTGGTAGAGGTGTGAAAAAGAAGAAGGGGAGAAGGGGTTTATATAGGAGAAACGAAGTCAAACGGTCAAAAGGCAAGATCCGCCGGAAATGGCAGTTACTGGCGGATTTATGGGATTTGCGGCGGATTAGGGGATTTTCGGCGGACGGAGGTGAATTTGCGGCGGTTTATGAAATTCAAAATTGGCAAATATCCGCCGGAAATAACCTTACCGGCGGATTGTTAAAAACTCGTAAAAAAAATAAATTTTTGTAATCCCAAATCCGCCACAAAAACCGATAAATCCGCTGCAAAAGCCAAGTCGAATATTAATCCGCCGCAAACGTCAATTATTCCGCCGGTAACTTTGCGGCGGATAAAATCCGCCGGAAATGCCTAGAATCCGCTGGAATATTTGCGGCGGATCCATATCCGCCGGAAACTCCTGGCCGGAAAAATCAATTATTCTTGTAGTGGACGTGAGCCGTATACGTTACCGAAAGTACGAACGTGGAGAAGACGGGACTGCCTATTTTTCAGTTATGGAGATCCGCAGCGACGACGACGTCCGCACAATGATGGAATATCATGATACACTTCCCATGGGGCGACAAATCTTAGAGCTGTACGTGGACACAATACGCACTCCAGAAGAAATCATTCATCTTCTGCAACAAAGACCACCCGCACCACAACAACCCATACCGGAAAGAGTCATTACGCACACCTGTAAAATTTACTATCAGGGCACTGTCGAGGGCAGGGAACAAGATGGTGTGTATTTTGAGGGTCCCAACACTAAACATTCCAGGCTTAAGAACAACATCACCTTCACCGAAATGAAAGAAAAACTAACGGAAAACGCGCACGTAGAGGGTGTGGAGCAAGAAATCACTAGTATCGTTTATCGCTGCCCCTACATCGGCCCACGTAATCGTATTCGGTGGTGCCCCGTGCCTATCAAGAAAGACAAGGACGTTCGAGAAATGTTTCAGGAACATGAGAGGTTCCAACGTTTGGATTGAAACTTATCTCGAATTGTGCATCGAAATCAGAGAGTCTGGCGAATCCATCGTCCGTAGAATTATCCCTCCAGTCATCCGATGGCCACTACCTAAGAATGTATGGTGGAAGTAGAAGTAGTTTACTTCATGTTTGCCTCTTCTTGTATTATGTTTTCCTGTCGTTTCGTTTTAAATTTCCTATCCTTGTATTTCTGCAATTTGTGTTTTTCATTTCTGTTCTTATCCTATATTAAATTCCGTTCCAATTTTTAATATCTTCATTGTTTACCGTAATTATTACCGTAATTAATTTATAAATAAGTTTACTAATTATTCTAATTATTTAAATTAATTATTGTAATTAAATTAAATTAATTTATATATTAATCAAATTAAATATAAGAAATTTAAAAAATTAAAAAACGTAGGTCAGAACTCTCCCTGGTGGGGGGCGAGTTCTGAACTAGAAATAAAAAAAAATTGGAAAATTTTAGTTTAGAAAGTTGGGTGGTGGGGGCGAGTTCTCCACTTAAAAAAAAGTGGGTTACTTTGGTATATAATGTAGAAAGTGTAGTATTTAGGTAATTTTTTTTTTTGTATGGAATGGTTTTTTTGCCCCCCCCCATGCGCGTACCCCAAAAGCATCTATTTCAATGGTAAAATACTCAACAAAATTAAGGAGGGTGGGTTTTAAGGTCCACAAACCACACCTTTTGTGTACCGGTCCCCACTGCCTTAGAGGGTAATCGTTGTAAAGGTTTCAACCATAGTTTATACAAATTGTTTTAATGATCTTGCAATAATGAATAATTACGTATTTACCCAAATTAGAAAAATAATATTTTTTTTAAAAAAAAAGTTATTTTAATTGTTTATTATTATTAAAACGAGGAAAAAATAATTAAAAAATAATGTTATATTTTTGTGTATTGGTTTTTGTAATGTTTTTGAAAATCTAATTTGGAAAAATCTAACGCACAGATGATTGTAATGTTTGTAATGTTTTTGTAATGTTATATTAGCATAAATATTATAAGCATTCACAATTGGTTGTGGTTGTGGTTTCATTGGTAGCCGAAAGTGTAGTTAGATAACTAATTAAAAATAGTGTTTGAATTGATAGTATTGAAACATTTTGGGACAAATAAATTTTATTTTTAAAACGTATGGCCAAGTGTTTATGGAAGATAATAGCACCTTCAAACTCATTATACCCATTTTATCATCATGGCCGTGGAAGATAATAGGAGTTGAAATTTTTTATATTTATGGCAAGAATTTTTTATTACGTTTAAATTGATTCACACGTTGTGTGGTAATGAGTTTTTATATTTTATGTTTCCCATTAAATTGATGTTACAAATATAATTAATTTAAAATGGTTAGGTGTGTGGAGAATTATTAAGTAATGAAGAAAATAATGTTGATTAAAGCAATTTATATAACTGTAAAGGTAAATCGAAATTAGAGAGATAACATTGAGCTGCTTAATGACACTGGAAATTAAAAAAGCGTTCTAATATAAAAGAAAGATTTATTGTTACTACTTACTACTGGGAAGGTAGTTGATTACAATCAACGTAATGTACGTTGATCTTTTAGAATATCAACTACGGCTTGAGAATAGTAGTGTTTTGAATGAAGAACTTCGTATTTTAAGAGCTAAATTATGCAAGTAGTAATCCGTAGATGATATTTATTTATATTTGAATTTAGGTTACTATAGAAGTAACCAATTAAGTATGTATCTATCCGTCATTATGATTAATATGATTGTCCTTTTATCTTCATTACTAATGCATGCGATACTTTCAGTAGTAATGACATGCCTGACTAGGTTTAGGGTTGACCGATTTTGACTAAAACCAAAGTATTTCTACTTGTGTACGTAGAATTGAAGTTAATGATGCAGGATTAGGTTTAACTTGACGGATTTTGACTGAAAACAAATTATTTCTACTAGTGTACATAGAATTGAAGTTAACGATCCAGGATTAGGTTTAACTTGACGGATTTTGACTGAAAACAAATTATTTCTACTTGTGTACATAGAATTGAAATTAACGATGCGAGATTAGGTTTAACTTGACGGATTTTGGCTGAAACCAAAGTATTTCTACTTCTGTAAACTGTGTAACGAGGTTTCATTCATTCATTAGACGTAAGTAGTTGGTCAACTAGTCTGATTCTTTAGTTCGACACCTATTGTGTTGGTTCGCATTTATATTTTTGCAAAACGACTAACCAAAACGGCGAATGCGGGAATTGAACCCGCGTCCTTGCTGAGTTATACACACACACAGATATATATATATATATATAATAAAAAGGAGTGGATGGCATTTTCTTTGGAAATTGTGCCACAATGGATAGAATTTAAACTGCTCAGATTTGTGATATAAAATTGAAGTCAACGGCTCTGATTTTACCACACCTACTACAAATAGGTTTCAGTTTTCACTGCTTCTTCACCAACACCCTACTCTCATTCTTCACAAATACCCACACCCGCTGAAATGGAATGCGAGTTGTGCCCAACTCAGTACTCAAGTGACAAATTCCTAACCGTCCTTCATCACCGTGGAAATGTCACCAATAGGGAAACACATGCTAATGTTCCAATGGGACTGGCGATTATTGCCGGTGGAATGATGATTGGCAGCATTTTAGAGATCCCGTGACTGCAGCTAAAGGAGAGATTTTGCACAGTATTTTGTTACCCATTGCGCCGAATAGAGAAAAGAAGGACTGGTGGATTTGGCCGCACGATTCCTCAAAATCTTTTTCGGTTAAATCCTACTATTTGGAGCTGAATTCCGCGCCCTGGATGATGTTAGATGCCTCAGCAGGAGGGTCTTTAGGTACTAAAACTTGGGAGGAAGCAAAACAGCTGGTGGAGGATATGACTTCAAATGAGTACAGAATGCAAAATGACCGTGGAGCTGTAGTTAAAAAGGGCATGTTGGAGTTGGACTCTAATAGTGCGGTGTTGGCCCAACAGAAGCTAATGTCGCTTCAAATCGAGTCTCTTACCAAACAGGTGGCTGCTGCTTTGGAAACTAGATCTCAAACTCCAGCAACTGCTCAAGTAATGCAAGTTCATGACCATGGGACTCATTTGGAAGATGCTCTGACCCAATGCATGCAGATGACCAAGTCCACGTTCCAATCTCAAGATCAAGCTATGAAAATTATGGAGAAAAACCATGAAACTTCTATGAAGAATTTGGAGGTTCAAATTAGGGAGTTGTCGAAGAAGCTTGCGGAAAAATCTAACAGTGGCTCTCCTGCTAGTACCAGTGACAACTTCAAGTATGAAAGTTGTAAGGCTATTTCATTGAGAAGTGGTAGCGAGTTGAAACCTGTGGAAGTGACCAAATCCAAGCCTGGAGAGGAAAGTAGTGAAACTGAGGTGTTGAGGGGGGAGTTGAAAAAGAAAAATGAAGGAGTTGAAAATGATTTGAGTAGAAAAAATGAGGGAGTTTTGAAGTCTAACCAAAAAGAAAATTTGTTTAATGAAAATTTGCAGGTAGACGAGAAGCCCAAAGAAATTCTTCCGTACATGAAGTTACCATACCCTCGGAGGAGCAAGAAGAATCAGAAGGATGAGCAGTTCTCAAAGTTCATGGATATGTTCAAACGCCTTCAGATCAACATACCCTTTGCAGAAGCTCTTGAGAAGATGCCCGTTTATGCCAAGTTCATGAAAGAGTTGTTGACAAAAAAGAGGAAGTTCAAGGAAGATGAAACAGTGGCATTAACAGAAGAGTGTAGTGCCATCATCCAAAGAAAGCTTCCTCCTAAGTTGAAAGACCCCGGAAGCTTCACCATACCGTGCATAATTGGTAAGTTAACAATAGGCAAGGCTCTTTGTGATTTAGGAGCAAGCATTAATCTGGTGCCCTTGTCTATGTTGAAAAAACTTGGAGGAGGTGAGGTTAAACCAATTGGAATGTCCTTGCAACTTGTTGATAGATCTATAAGGTACCCTTATGGAGTTTTAGAAGATGTTCTGGTAAAGGTTGACAAATTCCTCTTTCCGGTGGATTTTGTGGTTCTTGACATGGATGAAGACAATGACATCCCGCTGATTTTGGGAAGACCCTTCCTAGCTACTAGCAGAGCTGTGATTGATGTAGCAGATGGAACTTTGACATTGAGAGTCCAAGGTGAAGCTGTGACTTTTAATGTGCTAAAGTCCATAGACCCAGATGAGGGAAAAGAAGAGTGTTACTGCATTGAGGCGCCTGGTCCCATCATTGAAAAAAGAATTCGCCTCCACTCATCCCTTGAGAATTCTCTGGTTGTAGCAGAAAAGGTTGAAAAAGGGGGTGACACCGATGAAGAAGAAGTTGTGGGTATGTCAATATCTAGGAAGAGGAAACTTGAGCTGAAAAGAAAGTGTACCCAAGGAGCATGGAAGGAGGCACCGGAGAAGCAAGGTTCTCCACCTGAGCCAAATTGATGAATCCCCTCAATGTCAAGCTTAGGACGATAAACAAGCGCTGCATGGGAGGCAACCCATGGTAGAGGTAGTTGTTTTTGTATTGTGGCTATACTATGCTGATATGACTTGTACATTGATGATGATGCACCATAATTCTGAACTCCTGGCTCTAACACTTCTTTTTGCATTTTACCATATGATCACTTTCACATCAAAATTTATCATCAGGTAGTATAATTTGTTTAAGGTAAGGGTTGAGGAAAATCAAGATCATATGTTGGCAAGCTTTGAGAGTTCAACCTCTTAAAATCCCAGCCGTGAGGTGAGCCCAAACACTTATGTTATTGATTGTGTGAAAATTCCTTGCATGTATTATTCTGCAGAGCTTGAACTTGTGCTTAAATTGTCTTGCATTTGATTTACATACACACTGAGGGAATTCTTTTGATAACCCCGAGCCTTTCAAACCACCTTATAAGTACTTATCTGTTGTTAGCCCCTTTGAGCCTAATTATTTATTCTTGATATTCTGATCTGACATAGATTTTCCTCAAATTAAATTGTTTGTCGTTTCTTAACTTGGAGTTAGGTAGACAAAAGTATGCATGTGTGGGAAAAATCTAAGTTTGGGGTTTCTCATGGAATAGCAACGAACTAAGTTTGGGGTGGTATATACAAGAGATAGGAGAAATAACAAAGAAAAAGAAAGAAAAAAAAATTATTAGAATCCTTCTCTTGTGGAATGTTGTGGAAAAATGGGGATTGTTGAGTGGTGAGATTGTTTAAAAGATGATAAAAAGGAAATTAGGCCTAACTCCAAGTTTTTAACCTACTTTCCCAAATAATATCCACCCTTACCTAAGCCTCGTTACAACCTAAGTCCTCAAATAATGTGTATGCATATCATTTTATGTAGACTTTTCTAGAACTTGTTCAAGCCTATGAAATGATGATGCATGTATTGTGAATTGAGTGAATACTTTATACACTTCAATTTGAGAGGCAATTAGTGAGATGTGTGAAAAGAGAGAACTTGAGAATGCTTGCCTCTATATGATCTTGTGTTTTCCAATTCGATTTATCTTGCTACTGCATTACCTAGGCTGATGACGTTTGATCGATGTAATGAAGTGTTTAATGGTATGTGTGAATGGTGTGAAAGCTGAATAATTGCTTGAGGACAAGCAAAAATCTAAGTTTGGGGTTGTGTTGACTCGTCGTCACATCTATATTGTTGTTCAGTTTATAGCCAAAATGTCTGTTATTTGAGTTTAATTCAGTCAATTGTCAATTGAATTAGCATAGATTTAGACTTATGTAGTAGGTATGAATTGTAACCAATTGCAATGGAAGACCTTCAATTTGATGTGGCGTCAACTAGCGAACCAGACACTTGCCTAGTGACGCAACGGAGAAAAGAAGGAAGGAAAGGAATCTGCCAGTCTTCGCGGCGCGACGAAGAACGGTTGCGTCGCGACCAAGCAAAAAAGCAGGCCATCGCGTCGCGAATCCCACGGGTCGCGTCGCGACCAGTAACCGAAAGTTTGCAGATTTATGTGAATTTTGCAGTTTGGAACGGCACTTCGTCTCAGGGCTATTTCAGGGTTTCGAGCAGCAGCAAGGGGCGATTTTGGGAGCTTCTCTTCACTTGGGAACAAGGGATTGAAGGATCCAATGTCTTCCTCCATGTGTAAACTCTCTTCAATCTTGTCTTTTATTCCTTTGATGATGTGTAACTGATTTTCTAGGGTTAGGGAGAGATGAATCTCCCCAAAACTATCATGTGAACTCTTTGCTATGATCAATTCAGTTATTATTCGATTTATCAATTTCCTTTACCTCTGTTCTTAATGCTTTACAATTGCACATGTTAACTGTATTGATTTAGGGTTTATGTTCACCATTGGAAAATGGGTATGTTTGCCTGAAATTGGGGTTTTAGGTCACAAACGCGATGATCATAGAAATATGGGATTGGGGTTTGTGAATTCATTAATTCTTATGTTTAATGCTTTGTCTAATGGTGATTCACGTAAGGAATTAGGGTTTTCCATTAGAGAAAAGGGGGTTTGAGGCAAGAGATTGTCCTTAACCTGTTAATTGAATTGAATCTGTTAAATTGGGTAATTAATTCAAAATTGATTGAAGGTTCATACATGATAGCATAGGGGAGAGGATTCGATTCCTAATTGCTTTGTTCTCTTATTTCTATTGCCAACGTTCTATTTTCCGGACACTACAAATTACAAATCTATTTCAATTGTTTACATCTAAGAATTACCACACTTGCTTATTAATAATAAATCTCAATCCATGTGGATACGACTATTGGTTCTTACTGTTTTACTATTACTTGCGACGATTCAGTACACTTGCCGAAATCCTAACATTATAATAAAACAATTACGTTAACAAGGGCAAAAAAAACCTACACCGATGATTCATGTGTTCCTAATGATGTGCCAAATGCATTTAATACTGATAATTAGAAAAAACGCCGTGTGATTAAAAGGAAAAAACATTTTGAATAGAACAATGACAAACAAGAAAATCGGTAACCAGAAGAATCATTTAAAGTCAACTATTTTCTTATTGCTGTTGATATGGAAATTATTTCGATGAAAAACATATTTGAGGAATTGAAAACATTTAAAAGTATCTTTGGATTTTTATATGATTCACAAAAGTTAAAGTCATTGGATGATAATGAGTTGAAAGAGTGTTTTGTTAAATTTTACTCAACTTTTTCTCATGGCAATTTAATAGTTGTTGATGTAGATGATTTTTTCTCTAAACTAGAAGTGTTACAATTCACTTTGCCAACTGAAACACTGTCTGCCACAAATATTCTTAAATTTGTCAAACTTGCATATTGTTATCCGAATGTAGCAATCACTTATCACTTATAACTTGCATATAGGATCATAAAGCTCGTAACCGTGGCATCAGCAGAGAGAAGTTTTTCAAAACTGAAGTTGATTAAAACCTACTTGAGATCATCAATGTCACAAGATAGATTGAACGGTTTGACAGCTTTGTCAATTAAAGATATGTTGGAGAACATTAATGTTGATGAGATTATAATTGATTTTGCATCTCAAACTACTCGAAGAAATCGCTTCTTATGACTTTCCAAGAAAAGAGAGGTTTTTTGATATTTTGTAAAACTATTATTATGTATTAAGGTGTATTATGTTAATGAAATAAATTATTTTTTGAATTTTATTGAAATAATTTAAAATTAAAAAATAGTTATGTTAGGGGGCCCTTTTCTCACAATTTGTCTAGGGCCCATAAAATGTCAGGAACGGGACTACATTCAAGATGTCTTCACTTAGCTTAATATATGCGGCAGTTAAAAAAATTAAAGAGTAATTAGACACAAAAAACCACATCAAATAAATAAAAAAGGTTTTTGTATAGTCTTGACTAAGCTTCTTTACTTTTGCTGCTAAATCATCACTCGCCTTCCAAAGCTTTGTCTACAAAACTACCAAGGTGCCTAATCCAACCTCATAACAGCTTAAATAATCTATACTTTAACCATAGTTTTTCCTAAAGTCAAAGACCGTCCATATATGCACTTATGTAGATAATAATAAATAATAAATATAACACTAAATCCCAGGACAAACAAAAAGATAAAAAAATCAAAGAAATTTGATTCACAGATTCCAACATGGCAACAGAAAAAATCACACATGATTCCAATTTCCAACCATTTTTGGCCCAAATCAAGCTATTAACATAAGGAACACATTAAACGGTTAAAAATTTGTTGAACATAGAAAAAATTAATCATACAAGGGAAAACATAAGTTTGGCACACTCATTCAAAAGTGTTGATAATAGGGATCAATCAATCTCAGTGCTTATTCAATTTAGATGTATGCCCTTATAAGGGAGGAGCACACGCCCAGTAACTTTCTGAATCTCACAAAGGACTCAAGCTTTAGAGGCTTGGTCATCACATCTGCCAATTGATCATTTGTTCCACAGTAAGCAAGCTCAATCCTTCCTTCCTTACACAGATTTCTGAGGAAATGAAATCGTATGTCAATGTGTTTGCTCCTCCCATGAAGAATGGGATTCTTAGACAGCTTTATAGTAGAGCTGTTATCATAGTACACTGTCAAACACTTGTCTTGCTTTACACCTAGACACTTGAGGATCCTCTTCAGCCATACTCCTTGACACACACAATGTGCTGCTGTTGTGAATTCGGCTTCTGTGGTGGAGAGACTCACCACAAGTTGTTTCTTGGAGGACCAAGACACAACCCCACAAGCCATCATATATACGTAACCAGAAGTGCTTTCCCTATCATCTATGTCTCCACCATAGTCACTATCAGAGTAAGCAATTAATTCTGCTTCACTGCCATTCTTATACTAGATGCCATAGCTCAATGTTCCTCTGATGTATCTTAAGACTCTCTTCAATGCTACCAGGTGAGACTCCACAGGTTTCTCCATGTATCTGCTCAACAGATTCACTGCAAACATCAAGTCAGGCCTGGTGGCAGTTAAGTACATTAAACTTCCAATGATTTGCTTTAAGTGAGTAGCACTCACTGTTTCACCGTCATTAAGTGACAGCTTTGTTCCAGGTACAATTGGACTCCCCACAATGTTTCACCGCTGTCATTAAGTGACAGCTTTGGTCCAGGTACAATTGGACTCCCCACACTGTTGAATAAACTGTTCCCAGTACAATTAAACTTCCAATGATTTGCTCATTCCAAATCTGTTTAGAATCTCATTAGCATATCTGTGTTGATTTACAAATATCCCTTGACAGTTCTGATTTACTTCAATGCCAAGGAACAACTTCATTTTGCCAAGATCTGTCATGTCAAAAACATTCATCATAGATTGCTTGAATTCCTTGAACATTACTGGATCATTTCCAATAAATATCAAATCATCCACATAGAGACTCACTATCAGTATTTTTCTTTCTTCACTCACTTTGACAAACAATGTATGCTCATGTGGGCACTTAGCAAACCCTTGTTTCTCAAAGTGTTGTTCAATCTTGCTGTACCAGGCACAAGGTGTAACACCCCATTTCTACCCGGCAATTTAAAATTAAAAATATCAGAGTTTAAAAATTATTTTTCAATTCATCCAAACGGGATGCTACATTTACTTCAATTCCAGCATACACAATTGGTAATAAAATTCATCATTTCAAAGAAAAACATAATACGTAGCTCCTCAATAAATTGGGCGAACCCTCAAGTACTCAAAAGTCTACAACAAATAGTTCATCAACACGCAGCGGGTTAAAAGAAATAGTTTCCAAACATAGTTGTAATAACATCAATACAAATCCATCAATGTCACATAAAATAAAACAAAAATAACATTTATTCGCCCCCCAGGTGCTACGTATCAGAGCATGACCGACTCGAGGGATGAAGGGTTAAAAGCCTTCACTCACGGTTACCTGTAGTAATAATCAACATAAGGGGTGAGTCTAAACCATATAATAAAGCTTATAATAAGCAGTATGCCAGAGTACAGGACTATACCAATCACAGCAATACCTATATATACATTTATATATATATAACAATTTTTTAATATATTTATAACAACTATAATAACATATATACATATATCTATATGTATATATATATATATACAGCGCTCACTACACAACCACGTCAACATTTATATTTGCCACACAAATATATTGCACACCAACCAAAATAATAATTGTCAATGATGAGAATGAATGTATGAAGTGCAAGTATGCATGTGGTACCATCATCGTCACTAATTTTGCCAATTGGGCACATCGTCACTTTTTGAGCCTTATTCATCGTCACTAGCTCGAGACCGCAGCCTTACATCGTCAATATATGCACATGTATGCATGTGACTTCATGAACAACCAACAAAACATAATCATCACAACAACAACGTCATCCATATCATCATTGTCATTTTGGTCATTAGACCCATCGTCAATAACATCATCAGTATAATTTGTTCAATAGACCCATCGTCATTTAACAACATCAATAATATTTGGTCAATAGACCCATCATCAATAATATCAACATGGCAACACAAGATTGGCGTCCAGAAACTATCAGAAAAAAAAATCATTTTTCACCTTAAAGTAGAACATACATATAGAGGACTGAATAAGCTTAGCAACGCACTTTGGAGCACGTAAAACGGACACCCGAGTGAAAAGATATGTCAAAAACAAAATGGGAACAAAACTGAGACACAATGCTGAAAATGGCGCCCAGGCACTGGGCGCCTAGCAGGGAACAGCAGCACACAAAACTGGCACTGGGCAGCAACACTGGCGCCCCTCTGCTCCAACATCCTGGCGCAACATCAAAACTGGCGCAGGCAGGGATCCTGGCGCCCAGACACAGAAAACTGGCGCAGGAGGAATCCTGGCCCCCTTGGCGCCCAGGCACAGGGAACCTGGCGCCCAGCACAGACACAAACAGCAACACAGCAGGCAACATGCGCCCTTGGCGCCCAGGCACAGGGAATCTGGCGCCCAGCACAGACACAAACAGCAACAGAGCAGGCAACATGCGCCCTTGGCGCCCAGGGGAGGGGATCCTAGTGACATTTCAGAATACGCAACCTAGCAACCAAAATTCAGCACGAATGACATCCAAGCAACATAACTACCCAGAAACACAACTTAGGAACGCAACACGGGCAGCCAAAATTAGGCGCCCTTGGCGCCCAGGCACAGGGAACCTGCGCCCAAGGCGCCCCTGCGCCAAGGCAGCGACATTGAAACGCGACAAGACAGGCAACAGGCGCCCATGGCGCCCAGACAGCAACAACAATGCGTGACAATGGCAACAACAATGGCGCCTAAGGCGCCTAGGACTTGAACATCAACATCACTAAATTTCCCAATACCTCATACGCATCCATGACAACATCAAATCACCAATTTCTTTTATAATCATCATCAAAACACCCAATTTCAACACGCCACTATCAATCAAAAACTTCAATCAACATGGTTATATTTCAACTATCACTAATCAAACATCAAACAACAATCCTAAGGCGACATAGATCCTAACCCCACATACGTCCCATTATAAACCCTATTATAAGGCAAGACCCCCCTTACCTTAGATTTTCCGAAGATGATGAGACCTCTACGAAAGCACCGAAGTAACCACGGCAACAGCTCCTTGCTCCTCTTCTCTCTTGGCCGATCGCACCTCTCCTTCTCCTCTTCTCCCTTGCGCGCCGTACACCCTTCTTTTCCTTCTCCTCTCTTCGCAAACTTTCTTTCTTTCTCTCTTTCTCACCAAAATGCGACGCCTAACTCAAGACCCTAGCGCCTAGGAGCCTAAGTCTTGGGCTTGGGCTCTTGGGCCATTCCTACTACGCCGTAATTACTGGATGCTACTCCCTTCATTTAAAATAAAACACTATATTAATAATTTAATATAATAATAATAATGCAACACTTAAATAATTTAATTAAATAATTAATTAAATTATTTTGGGTGTTACACAAGGTGTCTGCTTTAACCCGTAGAGAGCCTTCTGGAGCTTATATACTTTGTGTTCTTCACCCTTCTTCACATATCCCAGAGGCTGATCCACATATACTGTCTCATTCAGTTCTCCATGCAAGAATGCACTCTTCACATCCAGCTGATATATGCTCCACTTACTCAGAGCAGTCAAGGCAATGATGCACCTGATTGTATCCCATCTAGCTACAGGAGAAAATACCTCCTTATAGTCAATCCCTTTCTTTTGTGAGTATCCCTAGGCAACCAATCTTGCCGTGTGCTTCTCAATTTCTCCTAATTCATTCACTTTGGTCTTGAAAATCCACTTCACTCCAATTATTTTAGCTTGTTTTGGAAGTGTGGTAAGTTTCCATGTATTGTTTCTCTCTATAGACTCTATCTCATTGTCCATTGCTTTTCTCCAAATTTCCTGTTTTGAAGCTTCTTCATAAGTCACTGGATCTTCATCAATGTTTGGACCAAACATCACAAGATTCAGTAGTTCTTGCTCAGTGTGGACACCAAAGGCAGTATCATAATCATCAAGCCATGTAGGTGGTTTCCTAGCCCTCCCTTGAGGCAAGCTTGGGCTAGGATTATTTTCATCATTTCTTGCTTCTGCCCTAACTTCCTCTGTATTCTGAGTATCTGCTGTCACAGTTGGTGTTGATTCCCTATCCTCACTTAGGTCACGATTGTTTGTCTCACAGGATTCATCAATCCCCATCTCACCTCCACCTTGATCCTTCTCTGATCTTTCTGCCCCACTGTCCCAGTTCCACTTTTCTCCTTCTGGGAATATAACATCTCTGCTGATAATAATTGTTTTGGACATAGGATCATAAAGCCTGTAGGCTTTTGATTCTTCACTAGTGCCAAGGAACACACACCTAGCACTCTTATCATCTAATTTATTTCTTTTTACATCTGGTACATGAGTGTGAGAAATGCACCCAAATACCCTGAAATGCTTAACTGAGGGCTTTATACCACTCCAGCTTTCTTCTGGTGTGACATCAGATAGAGCAGTGGTTGGACATCTATTCAAGACATAGATTGCCCAGTTTACAGCTTCAGGCCAGAAACTCTTTGGCATTCCCTTTCCTGCTAACATACTTCTTACCATCTCTAGGAGGGTTCTATTCTTTCTTTCAGCTACTCCATTCTGCTGTGGAGTATAAGCAGCAGTGAGCTGTCTCTTTATACCATTCTCTTCACAATATTGCTTAAAGTCATGAGAGTTAAACTCTCCCCCCTGTTAGTTCTCAAGTAACTGATAGCTTCATTTGACTCCTTTTCAACCTTTGTTCTAAAAAATTTAAAGTACTTGAGTGCCTCAGACTTTTCAACCAGAAAAAATACCCATTATTTCCTACTAAAATCATCAATGAAGGTTAGAATATACCTTCTTTTGCTGCTTGACTGATAAGTCTATTTTTAGAGTCTTTTTAATAGTTATTTTATTAAGTCTTTTTAGTATTTTAATTATATTTTTTCTATTTTACTGCAAATGTTTACTTTTTATCTTCAAGTTTTATTTTGAAGCAATTTGGACAGCATCTGTCTCAGCAGGCCAGAATTCGACCAAAATCTCTCAGAATTCGACCAAGATCTCTCAGAATGCGACCAAGATCTCTCAGAATTCGACAGCATCTGTCTCAGCAGGCCAGATTTCGACTGGATCTCCCAGAATTCGACTGCATCTTCCAGATTTCGACTTCGACTGCATCTGTCTTCCCAGATTTCGACTGTGCCTGCTTCTGCTGGCAAGATTTCGACTGTACCTGCTTCTGCCACCAGATTTCGACTGTGCCTCAACTCTGCTATCCAGAATTCGACTGAACAAGTCAGAATTCGAATTGCCCACTTGCTGATGGATATTTTGCCCACTTGTTGATGGTTTTACCTTGCCCACTTGTTGATGGATATTTTTGCCCACTTTTTGTGACCATGTGCATTGTCCACTTGAGGATGGCTCTTTGATGACTACCTTGGCCAACTTGATTTGCCACTTTTTCCTCTTTTGGACCATTTTGCCCCTCATATTTTCCTATAAATAGAGGCTTGATCCTCACTTGTACCTAAGCTTGAATTTTGTTAGAAAATCAATGACAAAGGCTCTCTAATTATTCATGACTTCAATTTACTCTTCATGCTTTTTATGATTCATGTTTATTTACTTTCTTGCCCTTTAAATTCTTGCTATTTATTTTCCAAGTCATTTACTTTCATTGCCCTTTAATTTCTCGCTCTTTACTTTCTCGCTCTTTACTTTTTCGCTCTTTACTTTTCCGCTCTTTTATTTTCCCTGCTATTTACTTTTTCGCCCTTTTACTTTCCAAGTCATTTACTTTCATTGCTATTTAAATTCTCGCTCTTTACTTTCTCGCTCTTTACTTTTCCGCTCTTTTATTTTCCCTGTTATTTACTTTTTCGCCCTTTAAATTTCCAAGTCAAGTAAACTACTGGCAAGTCAAGTAAATTACTGGCAAGTCAAGTAAATTACTGGCAATTTACTTTTCAAGCAATTTACTTTCTTGTCATTTACAATTCCGCTATTTATGATTTTTGCACTTTACCGCTTTCTTTTATTTCTCGCTATTTAACTTTATGTCTTCTTCTTTTATTTTCCTCCTTTCCAAAAACACTTTCTTTTCAGTTAATCAAACTTTGAAAAATTAAATTGGTATTCACTTAGGCTCTCCCTGTGGACCGATACTCTTTTATTACGCGATACGACCCGTGCACTTGCGGGGCTATCATTGACTCAGGTGTAATTGGCCCACAAATGTCTGAGTGGATAAGTACTAACTTTCTGGTGGCTCTCCACTTGCTTGTCTTAGGGAAAATTTCTCTATGTTGCTTCCCTGTCATGCAGGCAGTGCAAGTTTGTGAAGATTCTTCTATGTCGGGTAGTCCAGTCACCGTCTCTTTCTGCTTCAAAGTTTTGAGTCCCTTCAAGTTTAGATGTCCATATCTACAATGCCATAGATATGTCTTGTCTTCACTTACTGTTTGGAGGCATGCAGGTGGCAATGCACTTGCCACAATGGGGAATAATTGATTTCCAGACATCTTGGACACCATAAGCAGACCTTTCTCCTTATGATAGGCTCTGCACTCATCATCTTCAAAGAGCGCTTTCAGCCCTCTGTGTTGAAGTTGACCAATACTCAACAAATTGTTCTTTAGCTTGGGAATGTAGTATACACCAACAATCACCTGTACATAACCATGTATACGCAATTTGATATTGCCCTTCCCCATAACTTGCATTTGAGAATTGTCCCTAAGCCTCACAGTTTCCCTAAAGTTGCTGTCAAGATCATAGAACCACTCTTTTACCCCACACATATGGTTACTACATCCTGAATCTAAAAACCAGACTCTACTTATACCTTTTGAATTGATTTCATTCTCATAAGCCATCAACAAGACTTCTTCATCATCATCATATTCAGCACAATTGGCTTCACTACTAGGGCATTCATATTGATAATGACCTAGTTTTCTACATTTATAGCATTCTATTGTTTCTTTAGAAAGGGATCTACCTCGTCCACGACCTCCTCTCCCAACATGTCCTCTGCCTCTGCCTCCTGTTCTTCCTCCATTTGATACTTTCAGCAGTTGCTCTTCTTCTTTTTAATGATCCATGTTCTATTCATGTACCAGCAGGCTACCTTGAAACTCATCAATGGACATTGTCTCTACATTTTTCCCTTCAGTAATCGCGCACACCACGTAGTTAAACTTGCGAGTCATGGACCTGAGAATCTTTTCCACCACGACCCTTTCTTGAACGACTTCTCCCTGTATCTTCATCTTGTTAACAATAGCCATCGTTCTTGCAAGGTATTCGTTTACCGTCTCGCCTTCTTTCATCGTGAGGACCTCGAATTCCTTTCTTAGGGTTTGCAATTGGGCTCTCTTGATTTTCGATGATCCCTGAAACTTCCGCTTCATTGAATCCCATATTGCTTTCGATGAACTCTTGTCAAGAATGGTTTCAATTATGCTTCGATCAATTGATTAGAACACGTAGTTTTTTGCTTTCAGGTCTCTGAGTTTGCCATCTTCCACGGTTTTCCTCTGCTTCGCCGTGGGTGTGTCTTCGGTAACTGTGGTATTCCGTCTTCCACGATACTCCAGTATTCTTTTGAGCGAATTAGGTTTTACATTAGCATTGCCCAATGATCGTAATGTCCGTCGAATTTAGGAATTGACGGTTGTCCGAAGTTGTTGCTTCCGTTCTCCGCCATAAATTCGCCGCTGATGTTTCTTGCGTGATCTTTCCTGTGATTCTCGCTTATCTCTCGTGTTTACGCTCTTCCCAGGCTCTCAATGGAGCTCTGATACCAACTGTTGATAATATGGATCAATCAATCTCAGTACTTATTTAATTTAGATGAATGCCCTTATAAGGGAGGAGTACAAGATGAGTTTGTTACAATTCGTTGTTGACTAACAACTAATCCTTCAGCTAACTGTGGTTACAGCTACAAGTCAACTGTTAACCCAACTAAGATGATTGGTCATTACAAATAGGCTAACTGGTCAAGTACAATCTAACAAAAAGTAATAAACAAAAAAATCAATTTTTATCTAGCAAGATTCTCATAAGGAGAGAGTATCATGGGTAGGACTTAGGAGTACAAGGTACAAGCACCATTACCTCCTCCTTATCAAAATTTTCAGAATCTTCAAAATCTTCAGAATCTTCAAAACCTGCAAAGATAATAGGAGATCAACATAGTATAGTAATAAGAAAAGCGAAAAACAAAGATATCAAAATATAAATCACCGAGAGAGAGAGAGAGAGTAGGAATATAAATCAAAGTGGACAACTTCCATTACCTGTGCTAATTTTAGAATTCCACAAATAGTTTACTTCCCTCAAAGATCGTATAGGAATGCCAATATGCATACAAGTCAATCGTAAAATTCAAGACTACATTTGCTTGTTTGCTTACAATTATAAAGCTAAGACATTGATTCAATTCATTTCACAGCATGCATTAGTTAGATCAAATACTGAAGAAAAAGTCAGGTAGGCTTACCATAAACCTGGCATCACTTCATCATCTAAGAAGTCTACAGGCTGTTTTGCAATACACTCACTATCATCATCCGAAGATTTTGTATCAAGATCTTCTTTAGGTTCAAGTCGTGTTTTGCTTGTTAACTTGTTTAGTGTTTTTTGACGTATAGACAAATTCTTCTTTCCATCTTTTGTCTTGAAATTCTTTGAGTTGACATTCAATAGAGTCTCTATACTTTTTATTTGGACAGATTACAGTCTCTATACATAAAAAGCAAACAAGAATGACATAAGATTACAGAACAAAACCAATACAGTAAGAGAAGAGTTATGGAACCAATTTATGAAAAATCGGAGAAGAAAATGAAATCCAAACTCCTCGGTTGTAGCCGGCAAGCACAAAAACCTATACTAGCCATTCTGCCTTTATATCAGCCCTTTTCCAACGTGATGTTAGTGAACCTAAAATGCTTTCAGACGATGAAATCGGTGTTCAAGTGAAGTCTACCCTTTTCCAACGTGATGGTGGAGAACCTAAAATGGTTTTGGACTATGAAATCGGTGTTCAAAGTGAAGTCTACCCTTTGAAAGTACCAAACCTGAATTGCTATTACATTCAGTTATGCTTTTGATTAAGTTGTTTTGAACAAGCTTATCAAAGTACTTGCTATAACTAGTAGTAAGTAGTTAGCTTTTTGTGGATACACAGAATGGTGCTTGTACCTTGTACTCCTAAGTCCTACCCATGATACTCTCTCCTTATGAGAATCTTGCTAGATAAAAATCATTTTCCACTTCCCTAGCTACCTCTTCAAAATAAGGAGTAGTTTCGAAAATTACCTTTTTTCCCTCCTTCAGGTTAGTCGTTTCGTCTTCCTCCTCTTATCCACCTGAGAACTCATCTTCGACGTCTTCAGTTCCGAACAACGGCGGACCATCCCCATCTTCACTATCATCCTCACTTCCTGAGTTATAGTCAGAAGCTGCTGGATTCCTCGCCTGAGACAACCCGTCCCATCGCATCGGGCCACACCATTCTTCCAGGACGTGGAACATTGATCCGTTAATATTCGCATGAAGCACCATGTTGAAAACGTCACAGTCTTTCGATCGAATAAGGATTCTTGCCATATCCATAGAGTCTTTCTTCCTTGTATTCTCGTCCACCCCCAAAAACGTGCCAAACTTTCGTGCTATCGCTGAGAAGAATTCATTGATCCACGCAAGGACAGGAACGCCATGACATCGCACCCACACAAGCCTTTCATTATCCACTTCTGGCTGACTCCACTTGCTAATATCATCGAACTTCTCATGGAACCAGTCGTTTGCATCTTCAATAAGGGCAGAGATTGTAACGCCCCAAAAATAATTGATTATTTGTTTAATTAATTATTAGGAATTATTTGGTAGAAAATAAATAGAATAAAATATAATAGAGTACGTGGACCTATTATTATTGTTGGGGTTAGTAAATGAGAGGTGTTAAGAGGAAAGGGCCTTGATTAATCGCATAAGTTAAATAAAAAGCCCATAGGATTAATGAGTTTATATAAGGGAGTAGGTTAGGGTTTTATTCATTTAGAAGAAAAAACCAAAGTTGAGAAGAGAGGGCTAGGAGGGGGCGGCGCTAGCATAAGAGGAAAAGAAAGAGAGAAAGCGTGAACCAAGAGGAAAAGAGAGAGAGAGAAGTGGCGCTCAAGAGGAGAGAGAAGAAGCTAGGGTTTGTGGTCTTCTAAGGCTAAGGTAAGGGTGGGATTTTATCTATCTAATGGGTTCTATGAATTGTTGTATGTATGGGGGTTAGGGTTTGATGATGTATCCCATGTGTGACCGTATACTTGTGTTGTTTGATGAATCATTATATGTGTGACTATATACGTTATGTTGTTTGTTGAATTATGTTTGTGTGATCATATGTTACGATACCTTGTTGAGTAATCATGTTTGTGTAATTGATGTTCATATACCCTAGAAATTGTTGTTGTGCTTTGACACGATCATAAGAAATTGAATTGGTGTTGGAAACTCTATTTGTTGATTGAATCTAATCGTTGATGATTGAATCCATTTATTGGTGTTTAGAATCTATTATTGATATTTGAAAATCATTTATTGATGTTTGAGAATATTTGTTGATGTTTGAGAATATTTGTTAACGATTGGAAATCAGTTTTGGGGTTTTAATTCGTGAAAAACTGGGTTTTGGGGGCCCCTGGGCGCCATGGGCGTCGTTGCTGCTGTTCTGGGCGCCATCCTGTTGTTCGCTGGCGCTGGGCGCCATCCTGGGCGCCATGGGCGCCGTTTCCTGCTGATTTTCAGCAACTTCGAACTATTTTGTTTTCGCGATATCTTTTGATCCGGGAACCCGATTGGGGCGTTCTAAAATGCGTTGGAAAGCTTATTCAGAGGCCTAACTGAATATTCTAATTTGAGGCAAAGTGATCTATTTTTCTGGAAATTGTTAGCCGTTGGCTTAGCCGTTAAATGTTGCTGTTTTGAAAAGAAAAAAAAATTGTCGCGTCTCAAATATTTTGGAAAATTGTCGTCGTCCCAAATATTTTGGAAAATTGTCGTTGTCTCCGGTGTTGGGAAAAATCATCGCGTCTCAAATGTTTTGGAAAAATTGTTGTCATCTCGGTGTCTTGGTGCTGTTTGAGCTAGGTGTGAAGGCTCAAACCCTGGTGTTGTTGGGGCTAGGTGTGAAGGCTCCAAATCTTGGTGTTCCATTGGTAGTTTGGTGTTTCGGTGTCGTTGGGCTAGGTGTGAAAGCCCAATTTTGGTGATATTCGGTGATTGATTTTGGTGTGTCACATTGTGACTAATTTTTGATGATTGTCTGTGTGCATTCATGGTGTCGCATACAGCATACGCATTTATTTCGGTGAAGGTCTTTGGTCTTGGAGCTGGGTGTGAAAGCTCAATTTTTTCTAAAACTAGTGAGTCGGGTGTGAAAGCTCAATTTTTCTAAATTGGTGAGCCGGGTGTGAAAGCTCTCAATTTTGGTGACGCCTCTATTTACAGGCAAAACTTTCGGTGATTTGGTACCACATGCATATGCCCGTTGGTGTGGGTTGCATATATTCATTTACACATGATTTAGGTGATGACTGTTGGTGATGATTTTGGTGATGACTATTGGTGACATTTATGGGTGATGATTATTGGTGATTGCAATTGATGTTATTGTCGTTGTTGTGTGTTGTTGCTGTTGTTGCTATACGTTGTCGTTATTGTCGTTGGTGTGGCTATTGTTGTTGTTGTCGCTGTCGTTGTGTTGTTGATTTTGTTGATGATACTGATTGAGATAATATTGACTGTCGTGACGTGATTGTCGGGCCGTGATAATTTTGATGCCATGACCTAAGTATATACTGCTTTTCATACGATTCATTATATAGTGTGATATCTCACCCCTTCTGTTTGAATGTTACCCCTATGTTGGTAACGTGCAGGTGATCTCGAATGAGGACTATAACTCTTCATTAGTTTGGTGTCGTCGCTCTGATACGTAGCACTCGGGGAGGGATGTCCGCTGTTTTTATATTAAATATATACATATGTCGTTTCATTGATGTTACGAACCCTTTTGATTTTCCGCTGCATGTTGAATAAAGTTGATTTGTTTTTAAGACGCAAAATATGGTTTGCTGGTTCACCTCTAGTGAGAGTGTTATGTAACTGTTGTCGAAGTGTAGCATCCGTTTCTTTGTTGAAAATGGTTTTTGAAAACTCTGATTTTACGCTTATAAATTACCGGGTAGAAATGGGTGTTACAAGGATGATCCCTTCCTCCATCTCCTCCAAGAGAACCTTATTTGCACCCATGGGAGTCGCCTTCACCGAAAAAAATCCTTGCATGTTAAACCACTCCTGCACCATGTGAGAACTTCCTGCATTCTTGACCACACCAACATACATCTTGTTGAATGAGTTTAGTTCCTCCTCCGAAGCGTTATACCACACATCGCAAATATTCTTCTTTCGGTAATACACTACTTTTTGCTCATGATGTTTATGACCATCGTTCCTCCTACCATCATTCCAGCTTTCATTGTTGGGCTTCTTTGTAACTTGTTTCGGTGCCGCCCCCTTCCCTTGAATGTGCCAACTTCCCCATTCGCCTTCTCCTTAGTTTCATCCTTCTCTTTGGTGACTTTTCCTTCTATCTTACCCTCCTTCACCTCTTTCCAAACTCTTCGGTTTTCCACCATTGTTGCAGCGTTCAACCTCTCTGCATTCCTCTCTCTTTCGAACCTAGGGAGGTTCACATGGATTTTGTTTTCTCCAAAGATGATGTTATCCAGTTTCACCCCAAAGATTCTAGGTTCGTTTACATCGGCGAATCTTACAAAGCCAAATCTTTTCCCCCATTTGTTCCTCTTTGGCGGTATGACAACCTCCATCGCCCTACCATACAAAGCGAACGCCCTTAGCATCTCCTTTGCACCGTGGGAATCTGGAAAGTCAGAGAAGTAGAATGAAGTTGTGTCCTTTGTATTTCCTACATTAGTTCCAGCCACATCGGTTCGTAGTTGAGTGTATTTGTTCCTTTGTTTCTTCCTCTGAACAAGTTGCCACTCACCCTCCTTGCTACTCACGTTTTCGCCCTCCACCCTAGTGTGGTGCACGCCGCCGTTGTCCCTCTCGGGGTACTTTCTCTCCCGGTGTTTCACTCTCTCCTACTCTCTCTCCCGGTGTTTCATACCTCAACCTTGGTTTTTCTTTCTTGTCGCTATTTTTGATTTTTTCTTGTTCTACAACTACACAACTTTTTTGTTTTTCTTCCACTATTTCCAAATGACCACATTCAAGTTCACACTCTACACTCTCTTTTTCTTCCTCTTGCTCAACCACCTCTTCAATACAACTCTCTTCTTTTATATGCTCCAATATAGTCTTAAAGTGAGCCTCTATATTCTTACATGAAGCTTCAAGGTTTTCACGGTCCACCTTCATATATTCAATGGAATGAGCTAAGAGTTCTTTGAAATTATCTTCATTTTGCTAAACCACCTCTTCAATACAACTCTATTCAATATTCTTGCACGACACTTGAAAGTTGTCTTTATCCACTTTGATATCCTCAAGGAATTGAGCTAAGAGTTCTTTTAGATCAGAGTTGTCCTCATGTAATCCTTCGGTTTGAGCTTGAGAATATGAATCTTGCTCACACACAACATTTCCCATGCCATAATCCATATTTTGGGTTGTCATGGGCATGAAATTTGTCTCATAACAGCCCCTTTCATGTTCACTCCCATGGAAATCATAGTTGAAAAATTGTTGTTGAGCATTCCTTGCTTGCATGGAGTAAAAATTCAAATGGTCCATAACATAAAGTGGATTTTTTTTTCATAAACACTAAACACAAATAACAACAAAGAGAAACACACTACAAACACAAAACACAATAATAAAAAAATTTGCTGGAAAAATAGAACATGCTTAATAAAATAATCTAAACTAACTAAACTTACTAACTAAACAATAGAAATTAACTTTCACAATCCCCGACAACGGCGCCAAAAACTTGTTGTGCGGAAAAGAGTATGTGCAAGTATACACAATCGCAATAAGTAATATACTGATAAGTAGAGAACGTACCCACAGGGATTGGTGTTAATTTTTAGAGTTAAGCCATCAACAAATTAGTGAAACAAACAAAATAGTAACAACTATGTTTATATGCATAAAAAGTAAAGGTGTGAATACAGTAAAGAAAGTTCAAGAGTTGATAAAGTGAGTTGGACTGCTCTTTGCTAAGTAATTTCTCAGTAGTGAAGTGCTATAACGTTAGAAGCTATAGCGTTAAGTGCTGTAGCATATGATTTTGTGCCTTTCGGTCACTAATGCCAGGGTTTTGTTACAAGACTCCTATGTCTAGGTTCTAAATAAGTCCACCACTGTATAATGAAGAACCCACAGTATTCACCTTATGAACTATTGCTCCCCTATGTCTAGAGTTAAGCACAAGTTGGTTAAATGTCTTTAAAAAACCTTTCATTCATATCAATCTTTGAGTTAGAATCGTAGACCATGTTTGTACCTACGAATGTACCCATTTCAGTTGGCCAATCCCAAAACAAGTTTGAAAGCATTATTGCACAAAGATTGAAACACAAACATCATAACATTATATGAACCATACTAAAGAGTCATTACAAAGCTTAAAACAATCCAACTACTAAGTGTTTAGCTCATGATGAGCATCATCAACACAATACAAATCACAAAGCTCATATTACCGAAAATGAAAAGAGGAGACACGGTTGCAAAAGATACACTTCGTGAGCTCCTTCTCATGAGACAGGTAGATGACGCTACAACACAGCTTCACAACGCTGGAAATGATGATCTTCTCTTGAAAAATAAAAGCTTGAAGTGGAGCTCGAGTTTTTCTCTCCAAAAACCCTCTCACTTTCGAAATCTATGTTGTGTGGAAGAAGAAGTGAGATATCTTTGTTTATTCTCCATAAAGTAGATTTCCAAAAAGGTGACTATGACACTTCCCACCAACTAAAGTGATCTTCCAACAACAAATGGACAAGTGTGTCCCTATAAAGCCTTTTAGTTGGTGGATTCAGCAGCAAGTATATCCCTTAAATATGGGATGAAGTGACATAAAGCTTGAGCTCCAAAATTGTCCAGCTGGTCCACCGTCATATAACGCTATAGCGCTTAACGCTGTAACACTTAATAGAAACATTAAAATACTCACAAAGGCACCAAATGTGTCAAATGATAACAAATTATCTCCTAACCCTTCTTTTACACTTCTTAACACATATTTACATATTTAACCACATAATTACTTAAGAACTCACATTAACTTAAGCCTAAAGAATATAAATAACTCATATAAATATGAGTTATCAATAGAATGTGTGTACTTTTTTGTGAGGGGTTGACCTCTATTTATAGAGTTCGGCAGCGCTCCCTAGCCGTTAGATCACGCGGCTCGATCTCAGCCGTCGAAGCCTCCTGATCCGTTTAGGCGCGCTGTGCGCTATAGTCCTCTGGATTGGGTTGGGCCCTCCTCGAGGATTTGAGCGTCGGCCCACTCCAGAACAAAAATGATGTGTGAATTTGAAATGACAGATTTGCGAAGGCTCTCATACTTTCTTGGAATGGAGTTTGTGACATCCAATAAAGGGATATTCCTACATCAAAGAAAGTATGTGACTGATGTACTTAAGAGGTTCAAGATGCTTGATTGTAACCCAACCTCCACACCAGCTAAAGCAGTAGTGAAATTGCTCAGAAATTCTGATGAGCCATCAATTGATGCTACTCTGTACAAGAAATTGATTGGCTCCTTGAGATATGTGTGTAATTCCATACCTGATATCACTTACAGTGTTGGCTTAGTGAGCAGGTGTAGCGACCAAAAAATCCGAAGGAGGGATTCTTCGTAGTTTCTAAATGAAGCCGCCACCAATATTTATTTTTAAGGAAAACATTGAAAAAACCTTTTAGATGGATAAGAGGGTTTTACAGATTAGGCTTAGGCTTGGGAGTCGTTTATGCGTAGGAAATGTATTAGCACCCTACGACATTCTTTCTAAGGAAAACTACCTTTTAACAAAATGCGTAAAAATTATGAAGCAAATATATTTGATTTACCCTTATTTACAAATTAAAAAGAAAAAAATGAAAAAACTCAGAGCTCAGATCCATTGGAGCTTAGAGAGATTGAGCAATACTGGAGAAAAAAATGATTCTCATTCACTGAATCAAACGGTTACAGTAGAGAGGGATATATATACATTGTTATCTGACTAACAAACTAACAAACTGAAAACCAACTTCTAACAAACTTAAAGAAAAGCTATGAATAGATATGGATCCTAAGGGGGCAAAGGGAAACCCCTAAACTAGAAGAGAAAATAATACATCAATGCAGTTAATGAGCTGAAGAGAATACTTCAGCTTTACTTTGGTTTCCTTGTTGACTTTGCAGATTCAACTCTGCTGAGTTGGCAGCCTTGTCAGCAATTGGATATTGACTTGTAACATCCTCCCTTAAGCTGGAATGGATGTCAATCATTCCAAGCTTAGATTGTAGAGCAGAGAAGGGGCCAGGACTGAGTGCCTTTGTTAGGATATCAGCAACCTGTTCTCTTGAAGGTATTGGAAGCAGATGCAGCATTCCACTTCTTATCTTGTCTCTTACAACATGGCAATCTATCTCAATGTGCTTGGTTCTCTCGTGAAAGACAGGATTTGCAGCTATGTGTAAGGCTGATTTATTGTCACAGAAGATAACAGCAGGGGAATCATGTTGAATTTGGAGATCTTGGAGCAGGTATAGCAACCATTGTGCCTCACATGTTGCTAGAGCTAAAGCCCTGTACTTTGCCTCAGAGGATGAGCGAGCTACAACACTCTATTTCTTGCTTTTCCATTAGATAAGAGATGTCCCAAGGAAGAAGCAGAATCCACTTGTTGATCTCCTGGTGTCTGGGCAGGCACCCCAGTCAGAATCACAGTAGCCTCTCAGGCTTAGATCAGAATCTGTCTTAAAAAACCACCCTTGTCCTGGATGATTTTTGACAAACTTGAGAACTCTCATAGCTGCAAGCATATGTATATCAGTAGGTTTGTCCATAAACTGACTTAATTTTCCTACTGCATAGGAGATTTCAGGTCTAGAGTGAGTCAGATACAGTAGCCTCCCCACCAGTCTTCTGTAACTTGCAGGATCATTCACTGACTGTCCTAGGTTCTTGTGTAATTGCAGACCTGGTTCCATGGGAGTGGAGCAGGGCTTGGTGCCAAGGAGGCCAGTTTCTTCCAATAGATCAAGAGCATACTTTCTTTGACATAGTGATATGCCTTCTTTGTTTCTTGCTACTTCAAAGCCCAGAAAGTACTTTAAATCACCTAAATCTTTGATGCTAAATTTTTCATCTAGCAACAGCTTGACTCTGTTGATTTCTGTTATGTCAGTTCCTGCAAGGACCAAATCGTCCACATAGACAAGTATGGCTGTGAAACCAGTGGTGGAATGTTTTGTGTATAGGGAATAATCAGATTTGGACTGACTATATCCAGTCCCTATCAGTGTTTCAGTCAGCTTGGCATTCCACTGTCTGCTTGCTTGCTTCAAACCATATAGGGATCTTTGTAGTTTGCACACTAGATCGGGTTGATCTAAGATGAGGCCAGGTGGAGGCTGCATGTAGACTTCTTCTTCAAGATCTCCATGGAGGAAGGCAGTATTGACATCTAACTGGCATAGATGCCAATTCTGACTTGCTGCAGTAGATAAAATCAGTCTAATTGTACTCATTTTTATCACTGGGCTAAACGTCTCTAGGTAGTCAATTCCTTCGGTTTGAGTGAAGCCTTTAGCGACCAGTCTTGCCTTGTATCTTTCAATAGATCCATCAGCATGTAATTTGAGTTTAAAAACCCATTTACATCCAATGGTACGTTTGTTGTTGGGAAGAGGAACAAGTTTCCAGGTCTTAGTTTTCTGCAAAGTGGTGTGGTTTATTATATGCAAGTATACATAGTCACACAAGTAATAAAGTGATAAGAAAGGTCGAACCCACAGGGATTATGTATTGTAAATTTTTGTAGTTCAAAGTGTACACTTAGTGTGTCTACACTATTCAGTATTTTTGGTTTGGAGTTTTCAAAGTAAGTAAAATAATAATAAGCAATAAAATGTGTGAGAAATCAGTTGAAAAAAGTAGTTGAGATGTTTTCACCAAGTACTTTACTTCTAAGTGTTTTAATGGAGTATGTAGTGTGGGAACACTGGATGTAGGTGCATCAGTTTGTGCCTTTCAGCACTTCTCTTCAGAGTTTCATTACAAGCTCTTATGATCTTTGTTTTTTACAGTAAAGAAAGGTTTGTCAATTCCTCCCTTGCCTCCTAGCAATGATCCAAGTTGCTAAATAGGTTCACTCTTGTAATTTTATTATCCTAAGGACTATGCTATCCTATGTCTAGGTTTTAGCATGTGTTTAACAAAGTTTCCTTTATTAAATACTTGTCCCTATTAACTCTTGAGTTCATAAATGTAGCCCATGTCTGCTGTTACAAGTTTTACCTATTCTAAAGTGATCAATTCCAGAATAAGTTGAAAGAAGTGTTATGCAAGAGTTTAAAGTGTTTACACTACATAAACCATAATAACATATTTAGAAGTTCATTACAAGGTTAGAACATCTCAACTTAAGGGAATTTAGCTCATGTTACTCATGTTATAAAGCAAAGAATGTGCAAAGAACATAAGTAAATGAATAATAAAGCAAAAGAACTTAAAAGAGTAGAGATTACTTGAATAGAAGATCTTTTGCATTAAGTTCCCAAGTTGAAGTACAATAAAGATTTCTTACACGAATTTCTTCAAAGTAGAAGTGAAGGGAATGGTTGTCAAGCACTTCCTCACCTTCCTCTCCTTAGAAACTTGAAATGAAAATAAACTAAACCTAAACTAAGCGAAAAGATAAAGGATTTAAATGTGAAAGATGATAGAAGATAGGATTCTTTTCTTGTGAAGATATGATATCTATTTATAGGCTTGAAAGCTTTCCTCTTGCAAGGGGTTTCCTTTGGCGTGAAAGATCAGCTGAGGAGACCGAACATGGTTAATTTGTTGACAACCAATCAAGCAAGCTGCACAGGTTTGGTCGCTTGCATGCATAACAAAAGATGAGGTCCATTGGAGAAGTGCCACATGTCTTTTAGATAAGTTTGAGTCTTGCAACTTGATTTTTATGTGTATCGCCGACTTCAGCAAGTGGCTCAGCTCCAGGTGACTAGGCATGACGTCACTAATCAAGTGTGGAAGCATTGAAATGGTCTTTGGATGTTTTGGTATAAACTGCAGAATTTTAGCAGGTGTTGGCAGTGTTTCCACTCCTAGTGTTTCCACTCCTGATGTTGGCAGTGTTCCCACTCCTGTAGTAGCTGCACTGAACAAAAACATCAAACCTAACAAGATGTGTGCATTTTGCCTAGATCATTGCCTTTTATCCATTTGAATATTTAGAATGTTGTTCCTTGATAAATAAGCTATAAATATATATAAATGTTCTTGAAAATAAGCAATAACTCAAGCTTGATTGTATGAATAACTCTATATAAAATAGAGTTATCACACCCCCAAACTTAAATTGTTGCTTGTCCTCAAGAAACGACAAGAAACAAAACATAATAATTTATGAAGACATCTCAACTCATGTTTTTTCAAGAAGTGTTTGAAGTGTATTGTAATAAGCCTTTCTTTTGGTGCTTTTTCTCCCATGCCCTTGCTTTAAAACATTCAGAGTTATAAAAACTCATTTGTGTGAGTGTGTGGTCCATTGAGTTTCTAATTGGTTCCATAACTGAACAAAGAATTTTTCCTTAGCTTTTTGAAAAAAAATGGAACTCTTTTGGTCACTCTTAGAGATTTTTCAAAATATGGCCGAGACTAACAATTTCTTCAAGTAATTAGGGGACTCTTAAGCACAACAAAGGGCTTTTGGTGTTTCCAACTTGTTGAGCCAATACCTTATTTCTATTCTTGGTGTTTTGATTTTTGATGATGTAATGCAGTGAGTGCAAAAAAAAAACATCATTTTTTGGATTTGTAGGTTCACCTTATTTTGAGTGTAGGTGCCTTTTGATGTAGATGGTGTTGGCACACTAAGTGTTGCCACACTTGGAACTCTTTGAGTATTTTTTTGGTAGCGTACACTGCCCTCCTCACTGACCTCCACGTGCATTTTCTTCTTTTTCTTGGTTTGTTTTTCTTTTTCTCTTTGAACTTTGTTCATATTTTTCAAACCAAATTGCACTTAAGGGACAGGTTCAGTTTATATGACTCAGGCAAGTGTAGCTCATTGTTGGGATATTTTTGGTATTTTTGAGTGGTTTTAACACTTGTGGTTTGTACTCTTCAAGCTGTCACACTTTGGCCTTTGTATTCATTGATTTTTTTCCCCAAACTTTAAGTCTTTATGCTCTTCTAAATTTTTAATAAAAATCTAATTTTGACCTCAAATTTCCAAAATTTCCTTGGCTTTAGATAGCTCTTGATCTAGCATGGTTCTTTTCAAAACTCAATTTTGTTGTGTCAAAGTATTTATAAAACTGATCATTTTTAAAAAAACAAGGCTTTTAAAATTTGACTCATTGATACACTTCTTCAATTTTTGAGAAAAAAAATGAATTGATCATGTTTCATAATCATTTTAATTCTAAAAACAAATTGATGCACTTAATTCACCATGTTAATACAAATTATCATGCCTTGTTAAGTACATCTAAAACTTAAAACATACTAACACTACATACTCACATGCTATAAATACTTACTGAAACATATTTTTATATTCATACATATATATTAGTACTAGGTTCAAAACATGCTGCAAATATAGTGCATACACAAAAATATATACTATTCTCCACTCTCCCCCCCCCCCCCAACTTAAATATGAGCAGTGTCCCCACTGCTCTAAGTTGAGTAAACAAGGGATCCAAAAGTTTGGGAGATATAATCAAAAGTAATTAACACATAGCAGCAAGTTAACACATAGTATTTAGCACATAGAGTATACTACTAAAGCATATTATAAATACTGGAAACAACATTAAAATGTATCTTTTTACTCTTTCTTCTGGAATCTGGGGCTGACTCTCACAGCAGGGCTATGCTTGACTTTTGTCTTCTTTGGCTTCTTAGCAGTGGCCACATCAGAGGTAGGCACACCAGGATCATCTACAGTAGCCTCAGGCATTTCTGCCTCTTCAGGTGTAGCTTCTGCAGGAACATCTGGTGTAGCCAGTGTTTGGACTTCAGGTGCAGGTAAACCACTCTGCACTGGAGTTTGCTCAGATTGCTGCTCATTTCCCTCTGGTTGTTGCTCTGCTACCTTCTCAGCTTCTTTCTCTCCTTCTTTGGGTGTAGCTTCCTCAGATACCTCCTTCTCACCAGCTTGTACCCCTGTACCCTGTGCACCATAAAGTGAGCTCATTGTCCACATCTTCTTTGTTGGAGCAGGCTTCATTGTTCTCCTTGTGTATCCCAGCATCTGTTTCTTCTCTGCTAAGGCTTTCAGAACTGCAGAGATTGTTGCTGCAGGACTAGTTGCCATGACTGTTGATTTTGAAGCTTCAGCAGTTGGTGTGGGAACACTAACAGACTCTTTGATAGTATTTACCTGCATCTTCAACTCTGAACCTGCTTTGTCTTTCTCTTTCTCAGGCTCTTCAATGAGTACCTGCATTTGAACTTTCTCAGAAACAATGTTAGTTGGCTCAATAGGTTCTGTTGGTAGGGTGGGTGATTTCTGGGATGGGATGGTTGTATCTTCTTGTGCATCTTGCTTTGGATTTTCAGATTGGGGAGCATTTTCTGGTGGAGTTGTGGGTGTTTTTGGTGTTGAAGTTTGACTGGGGGAGTGGTGGGCGGTGGGGGATGGAATGTTGGTTTGTGATGGTGGTGAGGGGGTGTTTGATTGCTGTTGTGATGGTGGTTGGGCTTCATTTGTAGATTTCTTTCTTAATTCATACTTTCTTCTGGCACTAGCTTCCATATCATCACTGCCATCATCATCACTGTCACTAACTTCTAGTGACTCAGATTCATCCTCCTCTTCATCCTTTTCAATATCCTTCACAGCTTGCCTTGCCTCTTCATCTTCTTCAGTATCTTCATCACTTACTTCTTCAATTTCTTCCTCCACTCTTGGTTTCTTTCCCTTCTTTTCTTTCTCAGTATCTCTTTTTCTCTTTACTCTCCTCTCTTTCTTATCAGTTTCCTTTTCCACTTCTTCTTTTTCATCAATCACCCAATTAGGAAAAATTGGGGATTCTATTTCTGCTTCAGGGTCATCCAATTTTAATTTCAACCACTCATGCTGTTCTCTTTGAAATTTCCAGACAGCTTGAAGTTTCTGCACCAAGTGTTCAGACACTTCCTGCTCTACAGTATTTTTAATTTTCACTGACCTCACTCTTTCTTTAACTTCAGCAGACAGACCACTAGGAGGGGTTTTTCTGTAGACTTTTTCTAGATCAGAAGTAACAACTCCTTGCTTTTGACACAGTTCAGTGATTAAGCATGGGAAATATAAGAATCCAGATTCCTTGGCTTGACATTCTACAATTTCTTTAGCTATCAATTTCCCTATGTCTACATTATCCTCACATAGGATTGAATCAATAAGAATCAACCTATCTTTAGATAATGTAGAAGTGTGTGAAGTAGGGAGAATTGATGTATCAATGAATAAATGCCAACTGCCAAGCTCAGGGATCAATTCACCAGTTTTAAGTTTGAATTCAGTATTTGTGAATTTCTCCCACTGAGATCCTTCTATTGCTACTCTTTCTTTGATTTTAGTCATTTGCTTCTTTCCATAAGTCTCTAGTTTTACTTCAAATGCATTACCAGTGTATGTGAGATCATAGTGCTTATTGATTCTAGCAGGGTCAAAGAAAACTTTCTTACCTCTAACTTTGGAGAAAAATATAGTACCTCCTCTGTTATTCTGAATTCCTGAGTAGAATTCTCGCACCAATTGCTCCAAGTAGTAGGCTCGGGTTTGAACAAATCTTTCCCAATGCATGTTGTTGACAGTGGAGAGGAATGAATGATGAGCTTTTGCGAAGTTGAAACCACGCTCAGGCAGGAACTTCATGTTCCAAAAGTGCTCACATCCAGGGATTGCTTCCATTGACGCTAGTACTCCTGATTTTCCTTTTTTCGCATGAGTTTCCACACCGGATCCTTTCCCCGTGTTCTTAGAGGCAGCTTGTTTCTTAGCCATTTATGATTTGGAGTGTTTGAGATTGAAAAACTGTTTGTGAGTGGATAGGATTTTTAATCGGTTTTGTGAGAGGGACGAAGAAAATTGAAACTTAGGGTATGTGAAAGGGTTAGTGGGATTTGGTAGTTGAGGTTTATAGCCGTTAAGTTGTGTGGCCTAACATGCAAGCCAACACGTGGAAGTTTAGACTTAACACGCCACTTTCTAACCCTTAATCAGAGATGATTCCACTAAGTTGATGATTTATCAAGTGACAGTTTTCTTCTAAATTATTCTAACACCAGAGTAGGCAGTGTGGCTGCATCAAGTGTGGGAACACCAAGTGTAGAAACACTGGCTACTCTGTTGTCCTGTTTTTCCTGCAAAATAACAAAACATGAAATTGCACAAAATAATAATATTAACTATATATTGTGATGGGTTGCCTCCCTCAAGCGCTTGTTTTAAGAGTCTTACAGCCTGACTTGTACCTTGGTCTAAGGTTTTGCAAAGTGAGTGGTGATCTTGTCTCTCTCTACATGCTCTCCATAGTACATTTTCACTCTTTGTCCATTTACTTTGAAAGTGGTATCAGTGGTTGCATCATATAGATCAACTGCACCATGGGGGTAGATTTTAACTAATTTGAATGGTCCTGACCATCTTGATCTCAGTTTTCCAGGGAAGAGTTTCAACCTAGAATTGTACAACAGAACCATTCCTCCTTCTTTAAGTTCTCTCCTTTGGATTTTCTTGTCATGCCATACTTTGGTTTTAGCTTTATAAATTTCTGCATTCTCATAGGAGAAATGCCTGAATTCTTCTAATTCATTTAGCTCAAGAAACCTTTTCTCTCCTGCCTTTTTGAGATCAAAATTCAACTTTTTGATAGCCCAATATGACTTGTTCTCTAATTCAACAGGGAGATGACATGGTTTGCCATAAACTAACCTATAGGGGGACATACCTAATGGAATTTTAAATGCAGTCCTATATGCCCATAATGCTTCATCTAAGTGTAAGGACCAATCTTTTCTATTTGGTCCAACCATTTTCTCAAGCTTTCTTTTTATTTCCCTATTTGAAAGTTCAGCTTGTCCACTTGTTTGTGGGTGATAGGCAGTAGCAATGTTATGTTTCACTCCATATTTTGCAAGAAGATTTTCAATAAGTTTGTTGCAAAAATGCGAGCCTTCATCATTGATGATTGCTCTTGGAGTGCCAAATCTTGAAAAAATATTTCTTTGGAGAAATTTGCTAACAGATTTAGCATCATTATTTGGCAGTGCTACAGCCTCAATCCATTTAGACACATAGTCTACAGCCACTAAGATGTATTCATTGCCAAAAGAAGGTGGAAAAGGACCCATGAAATCCATGCCCCAAACATCAAAAAGTTCTATTTCTAGAATATTAGTCCTAGGCATTTCATGTCTATTAGATATATTACCACTTCTTTGACATTTATCACAGGTTTTGACCATATAATAAGCATCTTTAAATAGAGTAGGCCAGAAATAACCTGATTGAAGTACCTTAGCTGCTGTTCTTTGGCTTCCAAAGTGACCTCCATATGGTGCAGCATGACAATGCAGGAGCACTGCTTGCTGTTCTTCTTCAGGAATGCATTTTCTCATAATTTGATCAGGACATATCTTGAATAGGTAAGGGTCATCCCAATAGTATTGTTTTACTATGTGGAAGAACCTTCTTTTCTGTTGATAGTTCATGTCACATGGTACAATTTTGCTTACAAGGAAGTTTACTATGTCTGCATACCATGGTGTTGAAACATGAGGTGTGGCCACACTGAGTACAGAAACACTGGCTGTATTCAAGGTAATTGCTAGTAAGTTTTCATCAGGGCTTTGTGTTGTACCACTGTTACAGATAAATGTAAAATGTGATATATCTGATAGTCCTTGTGACATATGTTTTTATGCTAAACCTCAGGTTCCCTATCAGATATATCACATTTTACTGAAGGAAAAATTTTATTTATTTTGTTCATTTTCTCAAAAGAAGGATGGCCAAACCTCATGTGCCAAATCTTACAGTGATCATTGCTATCTATGTTATTGAGAGTGTCTTTAGTACATGACTTAGCTAGGCTGCAGAGGCTGAAATTGTTTATGGCAGGTGTGATGGATGATGGCTTGGAGCAGGGGTACACAAGATGATACAATCCATTCCTCCTTTCAGCTATCCCAATCACATTCTCCGTTTGGTTGTCCTGTATCACACATTTCGGCCTGTTAATATGCAAATCACAGTCCACATCATCAGTGAGTTTAGTTATGGAGATTAGGTTGAATGAGAAATTTGGTATGTATAGAACATCAGTGAGAACTAAGGTGTCATCTAGGTGTATTGTGCCTGCAAGATTACAGTGAACTATTGTTCCATTTGGTAAAGTTACAGTGACAGGTTCAATGGTTCTAAGGCATTCAAACAATTGTCTAGAATAGCATACATGTATGGTGGCACCAGTATCAATGATCCAGAGTTTTTCTTTCCTAGAGTTAGGGAGAGCACAGATAATACCTGACTTAATGGTAGTGTAGTGATTGATGTTGTGAGATTGCAATGTGTTAGAACCCTGAATGAGTGCTAAAATGGCTTTGTGTTGTTCTGCAGTGAATCCTAAGAGACCAGAATTCTGTTTTGCGTCGTTGCTGTCTTCATCCACAGCATCTTCATCTTCTTCAGCATTGGAGTTATCACCAACACAGTTGTTGACAGTGTTGCCTCCTTGCTGGAAATGAGGTGGATATCCATGCTTCTTGTAACAGACATCTATAGTGTGGCCTGTTCTTCCACAATGTGAGCATAATTTCATACCTCTTCCTCTTCCATTGTTGAACCCGCTACCTCTGTCTCCTCTGCCTCTAATTCCTCCTCTGCCAGAAAAGTTGCCAACAGCTAGAACCTTGAGTTCTTCAACAGGTATAACAGTGTTTCTTTCTTGTTGAATGAGCAGAGAGTAAGTTCTAGCCAGATTTGGTAAGGGATCCATCAACATTATTTGACCTCTAACAGATGAATATTGTTCTCTCAATCCTTTGAGGAATCTGAGAACCTTTCCTCTCTCTCTGTATTCTTTGAATTTCTTCTCAGCATCACAACTATCAGTACCATTGTTGTTACACTTGGGAGCAGGCAAGAAATTCTCGAGTTCTTGCCACAACTTTTTCAGTTTTGTGTAATATGTAGAGATAGAATCATCACCTTGCTTTGTAGTGTAGATCTCCTCTTGAAGATCAGAGATGCGAAACATATCGCCCTGATAGAAGCGATCCTTCAAATCCTTCCATATTTCGGATGCTGTGTCCATCCATAAGATGCTTTGAGATACTTCTGGTACAATCGAACTATTGATCCATGACATGACCATGGTGTTGCAGCGATCCCAAGCGAGAGAATCGCAGCTTTCATCTTCAGGTCGCGGTAGGCTTCCATCGACGAAATGCAGTTTGTTCTTTGACCTTAACGCAACCATCATCGATCTTGACCATGTGTGATAGTTGCTTCCGTTGAGAGGGGGAGAGACAATCGCCGTTCTTGGATTGTCGCTCGGGTGCATGAAATAGGGATTCATCATGTCGTTTTGATAACCTTTGTTTGATGCGTTTCCACTTCCGGTGGAAACTTCCGTCGTCTCCGTCGTTTCTGTCGCCATTGCAGAGCAGGACAGAAAAGAAATGGAGAAATGAATGAGAGAAAGTAGAATGCGCAGAAATGGTGGTCAGAGCCCCTAGAGTGGAGCTTTGATACCATGAAAAAACTCAGAGCTCAGATCCATTGGAGCTTAGAGAGATTGAGCAATACTGGAGAAAAAACTGATTCTCATTCACTGAATCAAACGGTTACAGCAGAGAGGGATATATATACATTGTTATCTGACTAACAAACTAACAAACTGAAAACCAACTTCTAACAAACTTAAAGAAAAGCTATGAATAGATATGGATCCTAAGGGGGCAAAGGGAAACCCCTAAACTAGAAGAGAAAATAATACATCAATGCAGTTAATGAGCTGAAGAGAATACTTCAGCTTTACTTTGGTTTCCTTTTGACTTTGCAGATTCAACTCTGCTGAGTTGGCAGCCTTGTCAGCAATTGGATATTGACTTGTAACAAAAAAAGACTTTGATGGACATTTAATTGAGCTGATTTTTTATGCTATTTTCACTTTATGAACATTATTGTTCAAAAAAGTCGTGCATAAGATTACCAACATTACATAAACTTATCAAAAAGATTAATTCAGGTTTTTAAAAACTGATAAAAATTTGCTAGAATTTAAAAAATATAACTTCCATAATAATAATATAACCTTTCTTAACACAGCATTGGATTATAAAATAAGTATAGAATATTCCATACATTATAATACATTTTTAACACACAACTAGATAACAATACTTGGAGTTCAACGCAAATGACTATTACACTACTAGAGTTAGATGCATTATCTTCTTCTGGTGACTTGAAAACAACATTTCTCTTACTCTGCAAAAGAATAATAGATTAATCAACTTAAATTAGATATTAGATATATATTAAATATATAAGCTACCAACAAAAGCACAAGGCATTGTCATTGTAGATTGCAGCTTCCAACAACATACGAAAAACCAACTACTAGTTGTTTGTGAAAGACCGTAGCAGCAACATTTAATATGACATGAATTGATTAAAAAAATAGATAATTGAAAACAAAAGTCATTAGCTAAATTCATGAGTGTGTCATCTTAGAAGAGGAGGCAATTCTAAACCACAAAACTCACTACATCAGCTAAATAAGATTGTTATGCACTTTGACAACTGAGGACAAAGGATAATGGTAAAGGTTAAATACTAAAGGCTTGACCTAAGCATAAGATCAACAAGGACACAACTAGGACACAAATTCCCTTTCCCTGAAAGCCTATTGATTCAGCTAATGCACCTGAAAAATCAGAAATACACAAACTGTCACGACCCAAAAACTCTAATCGTGACCGGCGCATAGACTTAGACTCTTAGCTTGGCAAGCCTAAGAATAACTCTTTACCAGCAAATAGCTTAAAGAAGTAATGTTCACTTCGATAAATCTATCAAATTTTCGACAGAGTCTCCTTTGTATTTCAAACGTTCCCAAATTACCAGTCATTCAGTTTACAACAATGCATCACTAGCAGCTTTTACTCAACAACTTGGAAATCTGAAAAAGATAAAGATAAAGAAAGAGTAAGTCACAAAGACTTAGTGAGGGAACAACAACCACCATCAACCGGAAGGGAAAACACGCAAGGCACGAGTGTTTCAACAAAACCCATAGAATTATGCTTATGTAATAACCATAGTATTTCCCAAAAGTATAAAACTCAAAATATCAATCCAAGGAAAACAAATGTGAGAGAGTCAAGAGACGGCTCCATCTCGTTGATAGCCTTCTCCACCTAAGGGTAGCCCCCCCTTAGGGGCGGCTACATCTAACGGATAGCCCTTTCGTCTTCACTCACATCACAACGCGATTACGGGGGCGGCTACATCTCATTGATAGCCCTCTCTGTAACACCCCTTTCCTAATAACCTTACTATTTAATAAAATCAGAGTTTTTTTTTTTTTTGAAAGCAATCTAAGCGAGTGCTACACTTACTCCATTAAATCAACAACTTCAATTTTCATAGTTCGGTTAAAACCACAAGATACATAGCACCATAACAAAAAAAACGTTTAGTTCACATCAACTAAATACAGTCACTACCAGCAGCGGAATAATAATAAGTTCGAAAACAAAACCAATACATCACCAATAACAGTCTAACAGTATAAAGGAAATAACGCATAAACATAAGACGCCCCCCCCCCCCCCCGGCGGTGCTACGTATCAGAGCATGACACACTCTACCAGACGAAGGCGTAAGGGTAACCTTCACTCGCTAGTACCTGCACGTTGCCGACATAAGAAGCAACATAAAGCAGTAGGGTGAGTCTCTTTTCACAATTAATAACATATGGAAATAAGCACTGCATAAGAAAAGGTAACTAGGCACACCGATTCACAACCATGGCAACACCCACATCAAAATTACATTTCCAAACAGCACTACACGATATATGGTTATGCATGAAATGCAACCCAAACTCCACGGGCACATACATGTCGGATCCGTCACCAAATACAAATAGGCCGTAGCCTCTGCTCACCAAATAAAATTAGGCCGAAGCCTCTGCTCACCAATAATGCACATGTTTCATGAGATGCTATGGAAATGCACCACACACACCACATAATTCATCAATTCACCATTTAATTCAACTCACCATTTTATTCATATTCTCACCATTGTATTAATCAGCTCACCAATTATAATTAGGCCGAAGCCTCTGCTCACCAACCACACCATAATACACTCACCAACTCAACCCACCACTCACACCAACACCAATTTCAATTAGGCCAATTTAGGATTTGACACGACATAGGGAAAGTGAATAAAAATTGCCATTTAGACACTTGAACACCACAGCCCAGAAACACCAGTAAAATAAATCATTTTTGGCATAAAACCAGAACATTTGGATAGACATCGAAATTAGCTTCGAAACGCATTTTGAACCGTTAAATTTGGATAACCGAGTCAAAAGTTACATTAAAAACAAGTTTGGAAAAAATTGGGCAACATCCTGATTTTGGCGCCCAGCAAAAACTGGCGCAGGGCGCCTAGCGCCCAGACACTGGCGCTGAAGAAAACTGGCGCAGGGCGCCTAGCAAAACTGGCGCAGGGCGCCTAGCGCCCAGACACTGGCACTGAAAACTGGCGCAGAGCGCCTAGCAAAACTGGCGCAGGGACACGGCGCCCATGCATAAGGCGCCTTGGCAAAACACGCAAGGGAACTCTTTTAACTTCAAAATTAATTTTGCACGAGCCAAATACTCAGAATATGGGAACCCAACAAAAATTTTGGCAAAATGTGACATGCCTCTTTGGCGCCCATGGACTAGGCGCCTAAGGCCAGGACAGACCACAACTCCTATGACTCCAAAAATTGTTTTGCACGAGCCATTTAACTTGGACATGAAAACCCAGTATCAGTTTTCGCAAAATAAGCAACAGAAAATTGGGACCCTTGGCGCCCATGGCACAAGGCGCCTAGTGCCAAAACTGGCAACACAGTGGCACAGGCGCCCAGGAGGGCACCCAGCGCCCAGACACAGCAACAGACACAACAGTGGCAGAATTTCCAGCAACACACACACACCTAGGGCGCCTAAGGCTCCATCAATTTTTGAGTTCCTCTCAACAAAAATTCACCAAATTAAATCACCAATGCCAATGTATCATATGAACAGTAACCATCACCTTTTTCCACAAAAAAGATTCATTCAATCATAGCATCAAACAATGGGCATGCTCAATTCTTATTGTGTACAATTTCAACACCAATCAAATATATCTTTGCACAATTTAAAATTCAGCATAACCACAACATCAAAACATACTATTCAATCATGGAAATCACCCTAGAACCTAACCCTAGACAATACCTATCACATAAGCTATTAAGAGTGGAAAGAAGAACCCTCTAACCTCTTAGAAGTCGAAATTACTAGCAAAGCTCCAAGGAATTGCAAGACACCAACAAGCCTTCTCTTCCTCCTTGAGTGATTCACCCCTTTTCTTCTTCTCCTCCTCACTTCGCGACCTCTCCTCTTCTCTCTCTCTCTCTTTTTACGTTTTCTTTTCTTTTTTTTCACAATTGAGTACAATGCTAACTAATTCACAAGACCCCTAGTGAGTCGAATTCCATGACTAGCCAATGGGCAACGGGCCTAATTGTGGATCACGGGCCCTTATTCGCACCACTCAATTCGTGACAACACCTCCTAAACAAATAAAATAAAATAAATTAAATTCTGAATTAGTTAATTTAATTAAAATAAATATTGTAAGCCTTAAATAACTTAATTAAATAAATAATTAAATTATTTTGGGGCGTTACAATCCTCCCCCACTTAGAATATTTCGTCCTCGAAATTACCTGAATCAAACAACTCCGGATATGCTTCCCGCATCTTACTCTCCAGCTCCCAAGTCATACTTTCACTAGCAGCTCCTAACCAAACCACTTTCACCAAAGGAATTTCCTTCCCTCTCAGAATCTTCACTTCTCTATCTTCAATTCGCACAGGCATAGTCTCCACCGTGAGATTATCCCGTACCTCTACTTCATCCATCTGAATTACATGAGACGGGTCCGGAACATACTTTCGAAGTTGTGACACGTGAAACACGTCATGCAAGTTCGAAAGATTAGGCGGCAAGGCCACCCTATAGGCAACACTTCCCACCCTCTCCGTAATCTGATACGGACCAATGAAACGGGGAGTTAACTTCTTTGATTTCAAGGCACGCCCAACACCAGTCACCGGAGTGACTCTCAGGAACACATGATCACCGGCCTGAAACTCTAAATCCTTCCTTCTCTTATCATGATAGCTCTTTTGCCGACTCTGCGACGCTTTCATCTTCTCTCGGATTAGTTTTACCTTCTCAGTTGTTTCTCGCACAATCTCAGGCCCCAATACTGCACTCTCTCCAGATTCATACCAACATAACGGAGTCCTACATCTCCGACCATATAACGCCTCAAACGGTGTCATTCCAATACTAGAATGAAAACTGTTATTGTAGGTGAACTCTATCAACGGAAGATGAGAATCCCATGAACCTCCCTGCTCGAGAACACATGCCCTCAACAAGTCCTCTAACGACTGAATAGTCCTCTCCGTCTGACCATCTGTCTGCGGATGATAAGCGGAGCTCAACCTCAACTTAGAACCCAAAGCTTCCTGCAAACTTTTCCAAAATTCAGAAGTGAATCTTGGATCTCTATCAGATACAATACTAAGCGGAACGCCATGCAACTTCACAATTGTCTTGATGTAGATCTCTGCCAACTTTGGAACTGGATAAGTAATATTAATTGGTAAGAAATGAGCAGACTTTGACAACCTGTCCACAACCACCCATATAGCATCAAACCCTCTCACTGTATTTGGCAAGCCAGTCACGAAATCCATGGAAATGCTATCCCATTTCCATTCCGGAATCTCCAATGGTTGCATCAACCCCGCGGGCTTCTGATGCTCAATCTTAGACTTCTGACAAGTCAGACAAGAATACACAAACTGGGCCACATCCTTCTTCATACCAGGCCACCAGAACAACTTCTTCAAATCTTGGTACATTTTCGTAGCCCCTGGATGAATACTCAACTTGCTCCTATGGCTCTCCTCCAGAATCATTCTCTTCATCTCAGCATCATCAGGAATACAAATCCTATCTCTGAATCTCAATACACCTTGGGAATCTAACTTGAAATCCCCATTCACAGCTTGATCATTCACAACTAACAAGTCTACCAACTTTACATCTGACTTTTGGGCTTCTCGAACACTAACCAAAAATTCATTGCCAATCTTCAACATTCCCAATCTGACACTCTACGGTGTCACTTCACAAACCAGACTCATGTCCCGGAACTGCTCAATCAGTTCTAATTCTCTCACCATCATAGCCGACATATGCAAGCTCTTCCGACTTAAAGCATCAGCCACGACATTAGCTTTGCCGGGGTGATAGTTCAAGCCGAAATCATAATCCTTCAGCAATTCTAACCAACGTCTCTGTCTCATATTCAGCTCCTTCTGATCGAACAAGTATTTCAAACTCTTATGGTCACTAAACACCTCAAATCTAGTACCATACAGATAGTGCCTCCAAATCTTCAGCACAAACACAATTGCAGCTAGCTCCAAATCATGAGTAGGGTAGTTCTTCTCATGGGTCCTCAACTGTCTGGACGCATAAGCTACTACCTTACCTTCTTGCATCAACACACCTCCCAAACCCATCTTGGAATCATCACAATATACTACAAACGGTTGATCCGGAACAGGCAAAGTCAACACGGGCGATGTTGTCAACCTCTTCTTCAACTCATTGAAGCTCTCCTCACAGCGAGCATCCCACACAAATGCTTTTCCCTTACATGTCAATTGAGTCAACGGAAGGGCCAACTTCGAGAAACCTTCTATAAACCTCCTGTAATAACCAGCTAGTCCCAAGAAGCTTCTAATCTCTGTAACTGACTTCGGGCTCTCCCATTGCGACACAGCATCAACCTTGGCTGGATCCACAGCTATACCATTACCAGAGATAATATGACCAAGGAAACCTACTTCATTCAGCCAGAACTCACACTTAGACAACTTTGCATACAGTTTCTTTTCTTTCAACACTTCTAGTACTAACCTCAAATGTTCTGCGTGTTCCTCTTCCGTCTTAGAATACACCAGAATGTCGTCAATAAACACAACTACAAACCGATCCAAGTAACTATGGAAGGTACGATTCATGTACTCCATAAACACTCCCGGCGCGTTGGTAACACCAAACGGCATCACTGAATATTCATAGTGCCCATATCTCGTTCTGAAAGCGGTTTTCTGAATGTCTTCATCATTTACCTTGATCTGGTGATAACCCGACCTCAAATCGATTTTGCTAAACACTTTAGCACCTACCAACTGGTCCATCAAATCATCAATTCTGGGAAGCGGATACCTATTCTTTATTGTCACCTTGTTCAATTGCCTATAATCGACACAAAGCCTCATACTCCCATCCTTCTTTTTCACTAACAATACCGGAGCACCCCATGGTGACACACTTGGCCTTACAAATTTCTTCTCAAGTAGATCTTCTAATTGCTTTTTCAATTCAGACAACTCTGAGGCTGACATTCGGTACGGTGCCATAGACACAGGCCTAGTACCAGGTACAAGATCAATAGCAAACTCAACCTCCCTCTCTGGCGGAACACTTGGAATTTCATCCGGGAACACTTCAGGAAACTCACACACTACTTGTACCCCTTCAATGATCGCCTGATTCTCAGCAGACAATGACGCCATCAAAGCAAACAGATGAACTCCCTCTTTCATTACCTTATGCAGTTGACCAGCAGGCAACAAAACGGATTCTTTTTCTTCGGGAGAAAGGAAACTCACAGATTTACGAAAACAATTAATATGTACATGGTTAACTACTAACCAGTCCATACCAAGAATGACATCCAACCCTCCCAACGGCAAACAAATAAGATCAACAAGGAAATCTCTGCCGAAGATTGACAGAGGGCACTTAGCACACACAAGAGAGGTAGTTACTGAACCCTTAGCTGGAGTGTCAATAACCATCTCCCTCATCATAGAAGACAAAGCAAGGTCCAATTTCTCAGCACATAAAGCAGCAATAAATGAATGCGTAGCACCAGTATCAATAATAGCAATCAAAGGAATACCATTAATAAAACATGTACCTCTAATCTCATTAGTATCCTCTGATCCTGCGAGAGCAAACACTTTTCCGCTGAACTTCTCTTTCTTCTGCTTAGTACACTTGGTACTAATATGACCTACTTCCCCACAGTTGTAGCACACCACATCCCTTTTCTCACATTTCGCAGCCACATGACCTTCTTTACCGCACTTGAAACATTTATTATCCGAGCAGTCAAAACTCTTATGGCCCGGCTTGCCACACCTGTAGCACACAACCTTCGCAGGGGCATCTCCCCCACTTGGTTTCTTATTATCAGCATACCTCTGCTTACCCTTACCACCCGGAACCTCATATGGCTTACCCCGGTTCTGAAATTTACCCCTCTGATCTCTCATGACCTTGGAGTGAGCATTACTGTCATCTTCGAATATCCTGCAACTGTCGATCAAATCAGCGAATACCCGAATCTTCTGGTACCCTATAGCTTTCTTTATATCAGCCCTCAGTCCATTCTCAAATTTAATACATTTTGAAAATTCAGAATCAGCATCAGCATAATGGGGGTAAAACTTAGCCAATTCAGTGAACTTGGCAGCATACTCTGTCACTGACATGCTTCCTTGCTTTAGCTCAAGGAATTCTATTTCTTTCTTTCCCCTCACATCTTCTGGAAAATACTTCCGTAGGAACTCTCTGCGGAAAACAGCCCAAGTTATCTCCTCATTAGCAGTTTCTAACCTCTACCTAACCTCCATCCACCAATCATCAGCTTCTTCTGCCAGCGTATGGGTACCATACCTGACCTTCTGCGCATCGTCACAATCCATGACACGAAATATCCTTTCGATCTCTTTCAGCCATGCTAGAGCACCATCTGGATTGTACTTGCCCTTAAAAACAGGTGGATTCTCCCTCTGGAACGTGGCTAAACTGCGAGTCCCAGCATTTTCAGCACCATTTTGCTGGTTCCCAACAGCCTGAGCCATAGCCTGCAAAGCAGCAGCAAGAGCAGCGTCGTTTCTCCCAGCCATTTCAAACTATCTCTGCAGCACAAACAGAAATTTAGAACTAATCTAACAATTCTTTTTGTCATAAGACACTATGACAGGACGACTTGGCCGGACAGACCGAACTGCTCTGATACCACTAATGTAACACCCATTTCCTAATAACCTTACTATTTAATAAAATCAGAGTTTCTTTTTTTTTTTGAAAGCAATCTAAGCGAGTGCTACACTTACTCCATTAAATCAACAACTTCAATTTTCATAGTTCGGTTAAAACCACAAGATACATAGCACCATAACAAAAAAAAACGTTTAGTTCACATCAACTAAATACAGTCACTACCAGCAGCGGAATAATAATAAGTTCGAAAACAAAACCAATACATCACCAATAACAGTCTAACAGTATAAAGGAAATAACGCATAAACATAAGACGCCCCCCCCCCCCCCCCCCGCGGTGCTACGTATCAGAGCATGACACACTCTACCAGACGAAGGCGTAAGGGTAACCTTCACTCGCTAGTACCTGCACGTTGCCGACATAAGAAGCAACATAAAGCAGTAGGGTGAGTCTCTTTTCACAATTAATAACATATGGAAATAAGCACTGCATAAGAAAAGGTAACTAGGCACACCGATTCACAACCATGGCAACACCCACATCAAAATTACATTTCCAAACAGCACTACACGATATATGGTTATGCATGAAATGCAACCCAAACTCCACGGGCACATACATGTCGGATCCGTCACCAAATACAAATAGGCCGTAGCCTCTGCTCACCAAATAAAATTAGGCCGAAGCCTCTGCTCACCAATAATGCACATGTTTCATGAGATGCTATGGAAATGCACCACACACACCACATAATTCATCAATTCACCATTTAATTCAACTCACCATTTTATTCATATTCTCACCATTGTATTAATCAGCTCACCAATTATAATTAGGCCGAAGCCTCTGCTCACCAACCACACCATAATACACTCACCAACTCAACCCACCACTCACACCAACACCAATTTCAATTAGGCCAATTTAGGATTTGACACGACATAGGGAAAGTGAATAAAAATTGCCATTTAGACACTTGAACACCACAGCCCAGAAACACCAGTAAAATAAATCATTTTTGGCATAAAACCAGAACATTTGGATAGACATCGAAATTAGCTTCGAAACGCATTTTGAACCGTTAAATTTGGATAACCGAGTCAAAAGTTACATTAAAAACAAGTTTGGAAAAAATTGGGCAACATCCTGATTTTGGCGCCCAGCAAAAACTGGCGCAGGGCGCCTAGCGCCCAGACACTGGCGCTGAAGAAAACTGGCGCAGGGCGCCTAGCAAAACTGGCGCAGGGCGCCTAGCGCCCAGACACTGGCACTGAAAACTGGCGCAGAGCGCCTAGCAAAACTGGCGCAGGGCGCCTAGCGCCCAGACACTGGCGCTGAAAACTGGCGCAGAGCGCCTAGCAAAACTGGCGCAGGGACACGGCGCCCATGCATAAGGCGCCTTGGCAAAACACGCAAGGGAACTCTTTTAACTTCGAAATTAATTTTGCACGAGCCAAATACTCAGAATATGGGAACCCAACAAAAATTTTGGCAAAATGTGACACGCCTCTTTGGCGCCCATGGACTAGGCGCCTAAGGCCAGGACAGACCACAACTCCTATGACTCCAAAAATTGTTTTGCACGAGCCATTTAACTTGGATATGAAAACCCAGTATCAGTTTTCGCAAAATAAGCAACAGAAAATTGGGACCCTTGGCGCCCATGGCACAAGGCGCCTAGTGCCAAAACTGGCAACACAGTGGCACAGGCGCCCAGGAGGGCACCCAGCGCCCAGACACAGCAACAGACACAACAGTGACAGAATTTCCAGCAACACACACACACCTAGGGCGCCTAAGGCTCCATCAATTTTTGAGTTCCTCTCAACAAAAATTCACCAAATTAAATCACCAATGCCAATGTATCATATGAACAGTAACCATCACCTTTTTCCACAAAAAAGATTCATTCAATCATAGCATCAAACAATGGGCATGCTCAATTCTTATTGTGTACAATTTCAACACCAAACAAATATATCTTTGCACAATTTAAAATTCAGCATAACCACAACATCAAAACATACTATTCAATCATGGAAATTGTAACAGCCCAGGTCCACCGCAGCGGCCACCCCGGTCCCACTGTTACCTCACGGTCTTTTCTACCCCCCTTGTAGAATTTTTGCCTTCCGTGGGAATCGAACCTTGCACCTGAGGCATAAGTGCAAGTTAAACCCCCTTCCCACTACCAATTGAGCGCGCGCTCAATTGGTAGTGGGAAGGGGGTTTAACTTGCACTTATGCCTCAGGTGCAAGGTTCGATTCCCACGGAAGGCAAAAATTCTACAAGAGGGGTAGAAAAGATCGTGAGGTAACAGTGGGACCGGGGTGGCCGCTGCGGTGGACCTGGGCTGTTACAGAAATCACCCTAGAACCTAACCCTAGACAATACCTATCACATAAGCTATTAAGAGTGGAAAGAAGAACCCCCTAACCTCTTAGAAGTCGAAATTACTAGCAAAGCTCCAAGGAATTGCAAGACACCAACAAGCCTTCTCTTCCTCCTTGAGTGATTCGCCCCTTTTCTTCTTCTCCTCCTCACTTCGCGACCTCTCCTCTTCTCTCTCTCTCTCTCTCTCTTTTTACGTTTTCTTTTCTTTCTTTTCACAATTGAGTAAAATGCTAACTAATTCACAAGACCCCTAGTGAGTCGAATTCCATGACTAGCCAATGGGCCACGGGCCTAATTGTGGATCACGGGCCCTTATTCGCACCACTCAATTCGTGACAACGCCTCCTAAACAAATAAAATAAAATAAATTAAATTCTGAATTAGTTAATTTAATTAAAATAAATATTGTAAGCCTTAAATAACTTAATTAAATAAATAATTAAATTATTTTGGGGCGTTACACTCTCCCCTAAGGGTGGCCTCCCCTTAGGAGTGGCTCCATCTAACGGATAGCCCTCTCCACCCGAGGTCATATAACTAGGTGCACCTAGACCGCTACGTCCGATACCAATTACGTCTCAAAATCATTATCATGTCATTTTCAAAAATAACCAAATTAATACCGATATCAATAGTCTTCAAATATATTGTCAAAGAAACAAAAATCAATTTTCAAGAGCGTGTTTCCCATTTATCAATAAATAAGTAATAGCTTTAAAATATCAAAAGGAATAAAATAGCGACATTTAAAATAATTTAAATATGTGACGATGACCGTCATTCACTCACAGTTATGGAGAATCAACTATTTAGCTCTCCAACACCTTCCGGAGAAGCAAGCGAAGCAATAACTGACAAATCTGAAAATCAATAATATTCCCAAGGGTTTAGAAGGTTATTTAAGAGCTCTACTAATCTATAAGGAACCAACAACATCTCTAACTTTCTACCCTATACCTTGAAACTAAATTTTTCATCACAAACTAATGTGCCAAAGATGTATTCTTGAATAATGAGTAGTGAGTATACCTCAAATGGCCCTAGAGAGCAACCTTCAAGGTGTGGGTATCTTCCTTCTCCTTTAGAGCAAAAACCCTAACCCCAAAATACCATCCAATAATAGCACCCAAGAGAGAAATGAGATGGCTTTCTTAAAATATGACTCAAAGGTGTAAGATTTATGGTGGAATTTGGTCACTTGAAGTGAGAAGAAGAAGAAAAAGAAGAATGGGGAAAAGGTGGAAGAGAGGAGAAAAGAATGGGAGAGGAGATGAGAAGGGTCGAGAGAGAGGGAGAGAATGAAAGGGGGGGTGTGGTTCTGTTTTTAAAAGTGTTGTGTTTTTATTAAAAAAAACAAACTTTAGTGAAACGGTGTGTTTCACAAACACTATATCTGAAACACAACCAATACCATAGCAACAAAAAACATTAAATCAAACAAGAAACCAAAGAAGCAAGGAAGAACACCCATGATTTTGATAATGGAGTTCGGCTCAGTAAAGCCTGTGTCTCTGGGACTCAAATCAAACTGCACAACAATGATCAGATTTTATCCCAGACACCCCCAAGTTTTATTTAGTTCTGATATTTCTTCCAAAGAACACTTCCCTGTTCTTTTCAACTCACTTTGCAAATTTTTCAATCAAGCCTGCATCTCACCTCTCTAGTATACCGCTTTATAATACAGCAGATAATTACAATAAGATATAAATGAAAGAACCAGTTGCATTAATAAGAGAAAAATCTGTTATAACTGAATGTACACAGTAAGTCAGCAACACATGTAACGAGCAACATAACATTCAAGATGTCTTGACTTAGCTTAATATATGCAGCAGTTAAAAAAACTAAAGAGTAATTAGACACAAAAAAATATTAAGATATGCCTAGTAATTCTATTGCTTGTAATTATAGTAGGTGTAGTTAGAAACCTAGTCGAAATGGGCCAGTCGAATGGGCTAGTCGAAATTATGGGTCTGGGCCTGTTTCATTGTATATATATACTGATGTCAGTAGCATGTAATTCTGACCTACCTTTTTATGAAATTCAGTGCAGCTTTTACCTAATATTATATTGCCCTACTTATTCCTCTTGTCCTTAGCGCCGCCACTTCCTTTTCTTCTCTCTTTCACGTGTTTTATCCCCAACAAACTGGTATCAAGAGCTTGTTAGATCCTTACAAAATCTATCAAGATTCATGGCAGCGCGAGACAACTCTGGTGGAGGTATTCCGGGGAACCTCCCAATCTTCGACGGAAAGGACTATGAACGTTGGTGTGCGCAGATGAAGGTGCTGTTTCGATATCAAGATGTTCTTGATGTCGTGAATGATGGTGTTCCACCCTTGGCAGCAAACGCCACTGAAGCGGTGAGGAACAACCACCATTCGCTGAGGAAGAAAGATGGAAAAGGGCTGTTTTTGATTCACCAATGCGTTGATTCCAACATCCTGAACCTGATCATCGACTGTGATTCAGCAAAGGCAGCTTGGGACATCTTAAAGAACTCGTATGGAGGAGCAGATAGGCTGAAGAAGATACGTCTACAGTCGCTCAGGAAGCAGTACGAGGGCTTGAAGATGACAGATGGAGAATCGATTGGAGATTTCATTACGAGGTTAGTAGCATTAACTAATCAAATGAAAGGTAATGGTGAAACTGTGACTGAAGTAAAGAAAGTCGAAAAGGTGCTCAGATCCTTAACCCTGGAATTCGACTACGTTGTTACTGCTATCGAAGAATCCAAGGACCTAGACACATTGAAGTTAGATGAACTTCAGGGTTCCTTAGAGGCTCATGAATTGAGAATAAGGCAGAGAAGTTCAGAGAAAGAAACTGAACAAGCCTTGCTTTCATACTCCTCTAAGAGAAATGGGAAGGCAGGCAACAAGGAGAAGGGTAGAGAAAAGGGATCAAGTAGTAAGAAGAAAGAACAAGGATCTTTCGACAAGAAGAAGGGAGACCTGTCGAAAGTTCAGTGTTATAACTGTCAGCAATTTGGGCATTATAGGAACAAGTGTAAAAACAAGAAAGTTCCTAGGGATAAAGATGCAGAAGCCAAGTTTGCTAATGATGGTGACTCAGACTCTGACTCGGAGGAGTTAATGCTGATGGCTGTCGAAGATGAGATTCGACTCGATGAAGGACTTGCTGAAAGTAGCGAGCAAAACAGTGGGAACACTTGTATAAGTGGATTCACTTGTGATGCTCAAAATACTTGTGCAATGTGTGTGTGGCAGGGCAGTGGAAACACTGGTGAAACCTCCAACATTGCCAGCAATGATGATGACGAATTATCATTCATGACAGCTACTGACCCAGAATTACTGTTGTTGAAGGCTGATACAAATTCGACTGAAGAGAAGTCTGTCGAATGGTATCTCGACACAGGATGTTCAAATCACATGTGTTGTCACAAGGAGTGGTTTGTCGAACTGGAGCAGATAAGTAAGAAGATAAGGTTTGCAGATAACAGTAAAGTTACTGCAGAAGGAGTAGGTACCATAAAGTTCCTGTCGAAAGATGGTAAGTGGTGCTACATCCAAGGGGTATTTTATGTACCAGATATGAGGAGCAATCTGCTAAGTATTGGGCAGATGATTGAGAAAAACTTCACCGTCGAAATGGGTGATAACAGTCTTAGCTTGTTTGATTCGACCAAGAAGTTGATCCTGAAGGTATCAATGCAGAGTAACAGAACCTTCAAGATCAAATTGCAAGTAGTCGAAGAACATTGTCTCCAGACCACTGTCGAAGAGGAGCACTGGAAGTGGCACAGAAGATTTGGCCACCTCAACTTCAAGAGCTTGAGTCAACTACATGAAAAGAAGATGGTTCATGGGTTGCCTGCAGTAAAAGTACCTGTCGAAGTTTGCGAGAGCTGTTGCAAGTCGAAGCAACCAAGAAACTCGTTTAAATCAGAAGTACCTAGCAGAGCAGAGAAGAAGCTAGAGGTGATATTTTCTGATGTCTGTGGACCTTTAGAAGTATGTTCCTTAGGAGGGAATAAGTACTTTGTCACCTTCATTGACGAATACACTAGAATGTCCTGGGTGTATTTGATCAAAAGGAAGAGTGAAGTATTAGAAATATTCAAGAAGTTTAAGGTAATGATTGAAAAGCAGAGTGAATGTGCAATCAAAACCCTTAGAAGCGATGGAGGTGGTGAGTACAATTCTCATGGATTTGTCGAATTCTGTGAGAAAGAAGGAATTGTGCATGAAGTCACTGCACCTTACACGCCTCAGCATAATGGTACTGCTGAGAGGAAAAACAGGACCATCCTCAACATGGTAAGAAGTATGTTGAAGGAGAAGAAGCTACCTCATAGTTTATGGGGAGAACTTGTAGCCACAGCAGTGTACATTCTGAACAAATGTCCCACAAAGAGATTGACTGGGAAGACACCTGAAGAAGCTTGGCTAGGAAGAAAGCCAAGTGTCAAACATCTCAGAATAATTGGCTCAGTATGCTATAGACATGTCCCTGAGCAACTAAGAAGCAAGCTGGATGATAGAGCACAACGGATGATCCTTGTTGGCTATCATTCGACAGGAGCATACAAACTGTATGATCCGGTGCAGAAGAAAATAGTGAAAAGCAGAGATGTCGTAGTAGATGAGTCGAAACATTGGAACTGGGAAGAAGGCTGTGAGAAACCTACAATGATGGACTTCGACGAAGTCTCTGATCGAGACAATCAGAATGAAGAGGTCGAAACTGAAGAGCCAGAAGAGCCCATTGCTGTCGAACCTTTAAGAAGGTCGCAAAGGGAAAGGCAGAGATCAGTAAGACTAGAAGGATTCGACACTTACCTAGATTCTGCTATTACAGCAGAGGGAGACCTGACACACTTTGCACTAATGGCAGAAGCAGAACCAGTGAGCCTGGAGCAAGCCCTTTGTCACAAGCAGTGGAAGGAAGCAATGGTTGACGAGTTGAAGTCAATCGAGAAGAATGATACTTGGAAGCTAGTCGAACTTCCAAAAGAAAAGAAAGCCATAGGGGTGAAGTGGGTCTTCAAGACCAAGGTCAAGCCAAATGGAGAAGTGGCCAAGTACAAGGCCAGGCTAGTAGCCAAAGGGTTCCTGCAGAAACCTGGTTTGGATTTCAATGAGGTCTTTGCCCCAGTAGCCAGGATCGAAACCATAAGATTGGTAGTAGCATTGGCAAGTCATAGAGGCTGGCCCCTGCATCAACTGGATGTAAAGTCAGCATTTCTGAATGGACCTCTGGAGGAGGAAGTCTATGTTTGTCAACCACCTGGTTTTGAGCCGAAGGGTAAAGAAGACAAAGTTTATAAGCTGGAGAAGGCCCTGTATGGGCTCAAGCAAGCTCCAAGAGCGTGGAACAAGAGGATTGATGGATTTCTCTTGGCTCAGAAGTTCACTAGATGCACTAATGAACATGGAGTATATGTGAAGAAGAATGGAACTTCAACTCAGGTGGTGTTGTGCCTGTACGTAGACGATCTACTTGTAACCGGCAGCAATGAAGTCGAAGTCGAAGCCTTCAAGAAAGTGATGATGTCAGAATTTGAAATGAGTGATCTGAGACATCTATCATATTTCTTGGGGATGGAGTTTACCACAACAAGTAAGGGTATACTCCTGCACCAGTCGAAGTATGCAGCTGATGTCCTGAAAAGATTCGACATGAGCAACTGCAAGGAAGTTTCGACACCATTAGACACTAGCAGCAAGCTGTCGAAAGACGACGAAGGGATTAAAGTAGATGCCACCTTGTTCAAACAGATCGTGGGCTCCCTAAGGTACTTGTGCAACACTCGACCTGACATTATGTTTAGTGTCGGAATGATCAGCAGATTCATGGAGAAGCCGAAAAACTCTCATATGGTAGCTGCAAAAAGAGTACTAAGGTATGTAAAGGGAACACAAAGTTATGGTATTCTGTTCCCTAGCAAGAGTGTGTCGAAGAATGGTAATGAAGTGTTTGGCTACACTGACTCCGACTGGAGTGGAGACAGGAGTGATCGAAAAAGCACAAGTGGGTATGTCTTTATGTATGGATCGACACCCATCTCTTGGTGCTCGAAGAAGCAAAGTATAGTTGCGTTGTCCTCCTGTGAAGCAGAGTATGTAGCTGCTTCCTTTGCAGCATGTCAAGCATCATGGCTGAGCATGCTACTGGTCGAAATTGGAGTGCACAGGGTCGAAGCAATGAAATTGTTGATCGACAACAAGTCTGCGATAGATCTCGCAAGGAACCCTGTCGCACATGGAAGGTCGAAGCATATAGAGACCAGATATCACTTCCTGCGTGATCAAGTAAACAATGAGAAGCTGAATCTGGAATATTGCTGTTCGAAACTTCAAGTAGCTGATGCAATGACCAAGCCATTGCAAAAGGGAAGATTCGAAGAACTGAGAACAATGCTTGGAATGATATCGCTCAGCAATGTGAATTAGGAGGGAATATTAAGATATGCCTAGTAATTCTATTGCTTGTAATTATAGTAGGTGTAGTTAGAAACCTAGTCGAAATGGGCCAGTCGAATGGGCTAGTCGAAATTATGGGTCTGGGCCTGTTTCATTGTATATATATACTGATGTCAGTAGCATGTAATTCTGACCTACCTTTTTATGAAATTCAGTGCAGCTTTTACCTAATATTATATTGCCCTACTTATTCCTCTTGTCCTTAGCGCCGCCACTTCCTTTTCTTCTCTCTTTCACGTGTTTTATCCCCAACAAAAAACACATCAAATAAATAAGAAAGCTTTTTGTATAGTCTTGACTAAGCTTCTTTACTTTTGCTGCTAAATCATCACTCGCCTTCGAAAGCTTTGTCTACAAAACTACCAAGGTGCCTAATCCAACCTCATAACACCTTAAATAATCTATACTTCAACCATAGTTTTTCCTAAAGCCAAAGACCGTCCATATATGCACTTATGTAGATAATAATAAATATAAAACTAAACCCAAGACAAACAAAATGATAAAAAAATCAAAGAAATTCAATTCAAAGAAAGTTGATTCACAAACTCCAACATGGCAGAAGAAAAAATCACACATGATTCCAATTTCCAACCATTTTTGGCTCAAATCAAGCTATTAACATAAGGAACACATGAAACGGTTAAAAATTTGTTGAACATAGAAAATATTAATCATACAAGGGAAAACATAAGTCTGGCACACTCATTCAAAAAAAATTAATTTTTATCTAGCAAGATTCTCGTAAGGAGAGATTATCATAGGTAGGACTTAGGAGTACAAGGTACAAGCACCATTCTGTGTATCCACAAAAAGCTAACTACTTACTTCTAGCTATAGCAAGTACTTTGATAAGCTTGTTCAAAACAGCTTAATCAAAAGCATAACCGAATGTAATAGCAATTCAGGTTTGGTACTTTCAAAGGGTAGACTTTACTTGAACACCGATTTCATAGTCTGAAACCATTTTAGGTTCTCCACCATCACGTTGGAAAAGGGTAGACTTCACTTGAACACCGATTTCATAGTCCGAAACCATTTTGAATTCTCCACCATCATGTTGGAAAAGGGCCGATATAAATGAAGCATGGCTTGTATAGGTTTTTGTGCTTGCCGGCTACAACCGAGAAAAAAGAGAACAGAAGATAGAGCATATGTTAGACAAACGGAACGAGCAGTACAGGGTATATCTAATCAAATAACCGTTACATCATGTTGACAAAATTAAATAGCATAAAATTAGGGTTAAAAGGGAATTTGCAGAACACAATACCTCCTCCTTATCAAAATTTTCAAAATCTTCAAAATCTTCAGAATCTTCAGAACCTGCAAAGATAATAAGAGTTTTACCAACATAGTATAATAATAAGAAAAGTGAAAACAGAGAGATCAAAATATAAATCACCAAGAGAGAGAGAGAGTAGGAATATAAATCAAAGTGAACAACTTCCATTACCTGTGCCAATAAAAGAATTCACAAATAGTTTACTTCCCTCAAAGATCGTATATGAATGCCAATATGCATACACGTCAATTTAAGACTACATTTGCTTATTTGCTTACAATTATAAAGCTAAGACATTGATTCAATTCATTTCACAGGATGCATTAGTTAGATCAAATACTGAAGAAAAAGTCAGGTCAGCTTACCATAACCTGGCGTCACTTCATCGTATAAGAAGTGTACACGGTGTTTTGCAATACAATCATTATCATCATCCGAAGATTCTGAATCAAGATCTTCTTCAGGTTCAAGTTGTGTTTTGCTTGTTAACTTGTTTAGTGCTTTTTGACGTATAGTCCGATTCTTCTTTCCATCTTTTGTCTTGAAATTCTTTGATTTGACATTCAATACAGTCTCTCTATATTTTGTTTTTGGATAGATTACAGTCTCTATACATAAGAAGCAAACAAAAAGGACATAAGAATACAGAACAAAACCAATTCAGTAAGAGAAGAGTGGTGGAACCTAATTTATGCATGTCATCAGTCCTCCTATAAGATTTTCCATGTTACAGAATGGAAAGTCAATTTTTACAATATATCTTATCTATTTCATTACTTACTTTTGGGATGAAGGTCCAACTTTTCTTCATCTTTGATCAAATTGGCCTTTACTATCATTCGCTCGCTAATCAGAAATCTGTAAAACAAATAACGAAATTGTATTAATTAATTAATAGTTAGATAAGTTCCTAATGCTAACCTAATAGAGAACCACGAATATTTCAAAAGCAGGAAGTTGCGCTAGGGTTTCAAATAGAAGCAGTTGTTGCATGAATTGAAATAATATCATTTGACGACGAAACAAACAACATGTAACAGGTAATCCGCAAAAAAAAAAGAGGAAAACGCTAAAGTGAAGAAAATCAAGCCAAGCCAGAGGTACTGTACCGGTGAGATGATGAGAATGAAGAATGCAGAAGAATAACGCTCCACTTTAATTGTTCGTTATCTTTCAATTCGATTATCGTTTATTATTATTATTATAATCCTTCATTTGGGCTGGGAAGCCCAAATGTGGCCCACTTATCTTTTTTTTCCGTCTTCTACTACGGGTAGCGTTGATTGTGGCATCGGCGTGAGTTCTGGTTTTGTTGGCGAGGGGTTTAGCGTTGTTTCCTCTTGAATGGCTCGGTGGTGGTGGTGCGATTTGGTGTTTGGTTTTGTTTCGTTACCATTCTCAGTTGTTGGTTTTGTTGCTGTTGGTGACTTATATGAATTTGGTTTAGTTTCAGAGCCTTTCCCGTGTGCCGCTTTTGTTTTGGTGGGCAAAGTCGCTTGCGCCCTGTTTGTCTTTGGGTTCTATTTTTATATCCCTACAAGTATACATTATACCCCCCACAACGAACACATATGATAAGAGAGTAGCAAGAATCGTATAAGAATATGATTGGGAATTCTAGGATCCTTTTTGGTCACTGAGGGCTGTATTTATATTACAACGGTGATTAAATGCACATAGTTACAATTGATGGTCGAGTTGACACCATTACAAACAAATGGGAGGGAAATTTGAGATTTTCCCATATGATTATGCTTCATTCCATATTGAGAGGGATGGAGGCGAGATATTTATAATCGGTTGACCATTCAGGGAAGTCCTTCTTTATCCGAGCGGTCTGAGTGGAGGCCGAGCGCATGTGTATAAGGGCCGGTCCAGTTGGGAAAACCTACCACAAGATAACCACAAGAAATGCAAACCTTCATACTCCACTCTAAAAAAAATCCCTTTAATCTTAAACACAACCAACAATGGTTTTGATAGACGAACCTCAACACATAGCCTAGCATGCTTCCCATGCTCTGTTATGAGTGGGAACGGTACAACCAAGGCACAGAATGGCTCAAAGAGTATGGGTGTGCGTGAGAATTATTCCAATGATGGGGCAGCCAATGATGAGGCACGAGCAAAGCATGAGGAGGTGATAGTACGGAGGGGAACCAGGGCGCGTGAGCCAAGTGTGTGGGTGAGGGAATATGGTATATAGTGGGTGTGAGTGAGAGCATGAGGTGTGTGATGTATGACAATAGTCTGTCTCTTCTAACCGTTTCTCTCTCTCTTCTTTCTGATCTCCCTTGCATGGGATTGCTGCCTTCTATCCATGTACTGTAATTGCCTCAGCTGATTGCAATAGAACAGTACCATTTCTAATTTCTTAGTTGTGTACTTCGCAAATTGTTGAACCATTACATTGGTGCTTTCATCACCTCCTGCCGTGGCCGATGGAACACGTTTCAAGGAACTGACCACTGAGCTTCGCAGAGTAGAAGAAACTGTGGAGAAGAATTATGCAGAACAACAATCGACGGTCAAGCGTTTGGAAGTGGAAAACCAAGTTAGATTTGAAAGAATGGAACAAGCCATCCTGACATCAGAAGCTAATTTTGCTAAAATCATGGCTCACTTTGAAGAATTGAAAGAGAACTCCAAGGAGGATCCTGGAATGTTTAGTGGCTCATCACGGAAGTTGAAATCACCCAGCCACGGTACACAACCACACGACAAACCTGCATTTCAAGTAAGATCTATCAAACTTGATTTTCCTCGCTTTGATGGTAACAATGTGGTAGGATGGATCTTTAAGGCTGAACAATTTTTTGACTATTATAACACACCTGATGCTGAGAGATTAACTATTGCCTCTGTCCATCTTGATCAAGATATTGTCCCATGGTTTCAAATGATGCAAAAGTCTAATCCATTTGTGTCCTGGAATCAATTTACTAGAGCACTAGAGCTTAATTTTGGCCCTTCACCTTATGATTGTCCTAGATCCAATTTGTTCAAATTAGTGCAAACTGGAAATGTTGTTGAGTATTGCTTGCAGTTTACCTCTTTGGCAAATCGTACTGAAGGAGTTACAGGAGAAGCATTGTTGGATTGCTTCATTGGGGGCTTAAATGAAGATATACGTAGAGATGTAAGGGCTATGGCTCCCAACACCATGATCAAAGCAGTGTCCCTGGCCAAGTTGTACGAAGAGAAGTATGTTACTCAAACCAAACACAAGCCAAACATCTACTCAAACAGAACCTACACAGCAAACAACACAAACACAACTCTCAGAAAAACCAAATACCACCAAAACCTACAACCACAGCTGGCCTGTTACCTACACCAAACACTAAACCATTTATCCTTGGCCAAAGAAGTCAGAACCTTAAACACATGACCCCAGCTGAGATACAATTAAGAAGGGATAAGGGACTTTGCTACTTTTGTGATGAAAAGTTCTCATATACACATAAATGTCCTAACAAACATCAAGCTATGATGTTAAATTGGGATGAGGAGGAGGAGGATACACATAACCAAGACACTGAACCACCTAACCCTATACCTAAACAGGACACTACTCCAGACATAGAACACCATTTGTCGCTGAATGCTATGAAGGGAGGCACCAACACAGGTACAATCAGATTCTCAGGCACTATAGGTAATATCCCTGTACAAGTATTGCTAGATGGTGGCAGCTCTGAAAACTTCCTGCAACCAAGGATAGCACAATTCCTTAAGTTACCTGTGGAAGCGGCTCAAAACTTCAAAGTGCTGATTGGCAATGGCCAGAACATGCAGACTGAAGGCAAGGTTGCTAACTTGATGGTCCAAATACAAGGCCATGAGTTGGAACTTCCTGTGTATCTATTACCTGTGGTGGGAGCTGATTTGATACTTGGCTCTTCTTGGCTAGCAACACTGGAGCCACACGTGGCAGATTATGCATCATGTGCAATTAAATTTCTGCATCAAAACAAGTTTATCAGTTTGCAAGGTGACTTGACAAGCAAGCCAGCTCAGGCTCAATTTCACCAATTGAAGAGAATGTACCATACAGATGCTATTCTGGAATGTTTCTCAATTCAAAAACTAAGTCCTGTCACTCCTGATGATGAGTTGTTGGATTTACCTACCAATATGGAGCCAGAGCTAGCTACCTTACTGCATACATACAGAGCTGTATTTCAAACACCTACTGGGCTACCACCTGACAGAACTCACAATCATGCAATCACACTGCAGACAGATGCTAAGCCTGTAAAGGTGAGGCCTTATAGATATCCCCATAGTCAGAAGGAACAGATTGAGATTATGGTGAAAGAAATGTTGGATCAAGGCATCATACAACCAAGTAATAGTCCTTTTTCATCCCCAATTGTACTAGTAAAGAAAAAGGATGGCAAATGGAGATTTTGCACTGACTATAGAGCTTTAAATGCTATCACCATTAAGGATTCTTTCCCCATGCCAACTGTGGATGAGCTATTAGATGAATTATTTGGAGCAAAATATTTCTCTAAACTAGATTTGAGAGCTGGATATCATCAGATCTTACTGCAACCAGAGGATAGATATAAGTCTGCCTTTAGAACACACCATGGACATTATGAATGGTTAGTAATGCCATTTGGCCTCACCAATGCACCTGCAACATTTCAGAGTCTTATGAATGATATTTTCAAGAAAGAACTAAGGAAATTTGTCCTATTTTTTTTGATGACATCCTAGTTTATAGTTCATCATGGCAGACTCATTTGGTACATCTGGAGTTAGTGTTGAGGACATTGAAAGAGTATCAGTTGTATGCTAGATTGTCCAAATGCTCATTTGGTTTACTGGAGGTTGATTATTTGGGACACAAAGTATCTGGAGCTGGTGTGTCAATGGATGAGGTCAAGGTGGATGCTGTGAAGCAGTGGCCAACACCTACAAATGTAAAGAAATTAAGAGGCTTCCTTCACTAGATATTACAAAAGATTTATTAAAGGATATGCTACCATAGCAGGCCCTTTGACTGACCTATTAAAGAAAGAGGCATTTAAATGGTCAGATCAAGCTGAGCAGGCTTTCTAGAAACTGAAACAGGCAATTACAGAAGCCCCTGTCCTAGCACTGCCTAATTTCGATCAACCATTCACTCTGGAAACAGATGCCTCTGGAATTGGGGTGGGGGCAGTTCTTAGCCAACAAGGACACCCAATTGCTTATTTTTCCAAGAAGATGGTTCCTAGGATGCAGAAACAATCAGCTTACACTAGAGAATTGTTTGCTATCATAGAAGCATTAGCAAAGTTTAGACACTACCTTTTGGGCCACCAATTTACCATTAAGACAGACCAAAAGAGTTTGAGAAGTTTACTGGATCAGTCATTGCAAACTCCAGAACAACAAGCTTGGCTCTATAAGTTTATAGGTTACGATTTCAGAATTGAATATAAGCCTGGGAAAGAGAACCTTGCTGCTGATGCATTATCCAGGATCTTCTTCATGGCATGGTCAGAGCCACAATGTCAGTTCTTACAGGACCTGAAAAATGCTATTGCTAAGGATGAGGAAATCCAACAGTTGATACAGTCACTGGACAATAATCATCAGGTGAATAGAGATTACAGTGTGAGAGACAAACTGTTATATTGGAAGACTAGACTGGTTATTCCTAAGCAAACAGCCTTGATTCAACAGATATTGAAGGAATATCATACATCACCAATTGGAGGACATGCAGGTGTCACCAGGACAGCTGCAAGAATATCTGCTCAATTTTACTGGAAGGGACTCAAAGAAGATGTGAAACAGTTCATCAGGAACTGCACCATATGTCAGCAGGCAAAAACATCAAACACATTACCAGCTGGGCTACTAAATCCCTTACCAATTCCTGATCAAGTTTGGGAGGATATAGCAATGGATTTCATAATTGGGTTGCCTAATTCATATGGATTCAATGTCATAATGGTAGTGGTAGATAGACTATCCAAATATGCTCATTTCATAACAATGAAAGCTGACTACACTAGTAAGAGTGTGGCAGAATCATTTATGACTTATGTGGTCAAATTACATGGAATTCCCAAATCCAATATAGTATCTGACAGAGACAAGGTCTTTACAAGCTCTTTTTGGCAGCACCTCTTCAAGCCACAAGGCACTACATTAGCCATGAGCTCAGCATACCACCCACAATCCGATGGACAATCTGAGGTATTGAATGTAACATCCTCAAAATAATTAGCCTAATTATTTGGATGTTAACCCAATTAAATTAATTTAGTACTTGACTGGTAAATTTTTTGAGTGCTAAAATTAATTATTGGTTGCCATCGGATCGTTAACCGGATAATACGGATCAAGGAAGTTTTGGAATCGAAATAAGAGATTTAGATCAATATGGTAATTTGACCACGTTAACACTTATATATATAAAATAAATATATGTGTATACGTGTGTGTGTGTGTGTGTGTGTGTGTGTATGTGTATAAGAGAGAAAGAATTAAAAGAAAGAGAGAAAGAAGAAGGGAAGCGTGAAACAGAGGGGAAACAGAAGAGGAAAAGAAGAAAAGAATGGGGGAGAAAGAAGAAGGAAGCGTGAGGGAGAAGAGAAGAGGGAGAGAGAAGACTTCGCCGAAACGACTTCCTTCCAACACGAAAAACGTTCAGCGTTACTTCCTCTTCGTTTTGGTACCAATTTCATGACGGTCGACTCACTCTCTCTCACTTGGCCATTTTCGTGTTTTGGAGGTTTTGTGGGAGATCCGATTTTGGGTTGGTTTTGAAGGTTTAAGTTCGATTAGGAACGAACCCAAGGTGGATTACTCGAGTATTAAAGTTCGATTGGGTGATTGGGAGCTAGTTGGGTGAGTTAGGTTGGAGAAATCACATTTTGGGGTTATGTGTGAATAGTGGCTTGAGGTTGAAGGAGAAGATGAATAGTGTTCAGGGAAGATTTCGAGGAATTTGGTATTTCGGTCAAAAGAGGTTTCGTGATCGAGTGGGAAGCTTTGGAAGCGGATTGGGTGTCGCCGGAGCGGGAAGCGTTCGTGTGGTTACTCGGTGATCTCGGCTCGATCGTGGATCACGCGTCAAGGGTGAGTTCTACTCACGTTTAGGATTTTTGTCTTTCGAATTAATTGATTGATTGTTTTATCGCTTTCGCTGGTCTGGAATATTACTTGATATTGTCTGTTTCGGGTTAGGAATCGATCGGAGCGAGTCTCGGGTTGTGTCGTGTTGAAATGGAATTTTTGGTGATTTGATTTCGAAAGATTTTGACTTAAAAACCGTTATTTTGAAAATGAGTCGCGTTTTGATAAACTCCGTTTCGATTGAGATTGTGATTGACTTGATGGATTGTTGGATATTGATTGGGTCCGTTTATATGTGTGTGAAATCTGTTTTCGATCGGAACGAGAATCGGAATTGAGCGGAAAAGCGGTTTCCGCGCGAAACCGCCAAAATTCTACAGCAACAGGTCTCCATCGCGTCGCGACCTTCCTGCATCGCGTCGCGACCAAACTTCAGTTTTGCAACGGAAATATTTCTGACTCATTCCGCGTCGCGACGGTTTCGTATCGCGTCGCGACGGTTTGCTAATTTTCAGCAAACATTCACTGATTTTGTTTTCGCGATATCTTTTGATCCGGGAACCCGATTGAGGTGTTCTAAGATGCGTATGAAAGCTTATTCAAAGGCCTAATTGAATATTCTATTTTTAAGGCGAAATAAACTGTTTTTGACGTTGTAAATTGTGTCGAAAAGAGGTAAAATAGAGTACGTGAGTGAACACGCGAAACAATGTTTTTCTTGTAACCGAATGTTCATCTTTGTGTTTGATGTGAACGGACTTTGAGTCCATATTATTGTAGGTATACGTATATAGTATATCGAGTTGGGTGACGACCCATGTATAACATACTAGGCGGGGCAGTCATGATCCCCTACCCTAGGCTCCATGCCAATAGGAGAATGTACTATTGGTAGGGGGTTCACCGGGGTTTATCAGTCACGTAGTCGCTGTTATGTTAAAAATTGCGTGCGATACACCGGGGTTTAGCAGTCATGCAGTCGGTGCCGCACTTTGTGATAACACGTTCGCCGGGGTTAGCAGTCATGCAGTCGGTGCCGTGTTAAGTTAAAACGAATTTATTAATTGAGCCGAGAGAGTTAGTAGGGGTCTTGGTAGAACTCACTGAGATTGTATCTCACTGTTTAAATGTTGTTGTTTTATAGAGACACGGGGACAGCGGAAATGCAAGAGGCACGAGTTGGTTGAGCTCGGACTGGCTGCTGATAGCCTAGCTTTATGTTCAAGCTTTTTTCCCTTTTGTTGTTTGTATACTGAAACATTATGTATTTAGTGTATATCTTTCTTCCGCTTTCTTGTATGATACTGAATACTATAGATGCTGATGGTATATGGTCTGGGAACCATATTGTCTTGTTTGTAAATAAGACTATTTGGGTTATATTCAGCGAAAAATTTATAGTGATATTCAGTGTCTAAGCAGGAAATATATCTCTGATGTGTTACTAATGTGCACTTGGGTATTTTTAGTACAATAAAAATACTGGGGTGTTACAGTTGGTATCAGAGCAGTTCGACCTAGTCGGACTTAGTTTAGGGTTGAGTCGATTCCTTGTTAGTCCTGGTTGTAATTACACTTGTGATGCTAAGAGACATTGAGCCTGATCAACTTAATACTTAGTGCATCATAAGCGGAATTATGGCAGGATGACCAAGACGTTGTCCTCGACCAAGACCGAAATCTCCAACCGGTGCATCCTCAGGAAAGGTGACATGACGGTGGAAGAATACACCGCTAAGTTTGAGAAGTTGTCTCAGCTTTACCAGGTGGTAAAGTAAACTCCGGATGACGAATGGAGAATGCAGATGTATAAGAAGTGCCTTAGTGTTTTTATGACTTAGGGTCTCAGTTCTTGTACTATTACCAATTATGTTGCATTAGTACAATCAGCCTATGTCACCGAGGATGATCTCATAGGGAATATGGGAAAGGAAAGAAGGTAGTTGAATTACCAATTCTGAATGCAAAGTCCTAAGATAATTTCCTCAAAGGAAAAGCAGATGCAATTCTTTGATTCTTCAAGGTTCAGAAGATGTCCTAACTGTGGAAAGCCTCACAGTGGTGATTGCAAGTGAAGATATAATCGGTACTTTTATAGTAATGTAGTGGGTCACTATGGTAAAGAATGCCCTGTAAGGAAGAGTTCCAAGGAGTTACAAGCAGCTCTAAGGCAAGGATGCGTCAACACTTTGGATGCTTAGACAGTTACAACTGCAGACAACTTACTGAGGGGTATGAGATCAGCTTTCAATCACTCCTTCAGTGTATTATATGATTCGGGTGCAACCCATTGTTTTATAGCACAAGCATGTGTGGATCGGTTGGGATTAGCATTGTCTCCGCTATCCGAGCTGATAACTATCTTAACTGCAGCTAAGGGTCGTGTCCAGACCCAATCTTTGTGTCAGAATGGTCTACTTATCATAGGAGACAGAAATTTCGTCGAAGGATTATTTGTTTGCCTATGAGAAGTATGGACATCGTTTTGGGTATGAATTGGATGGCTGCAAATCACGTTACAATCGACTGTGCCAATCGGACCATCAGTCTTGCCTCTGAATCTGTTGAATTGACAAAGACAAATTCTGAAGCAGTTATCTCTTTCACCGAAGCAAACCAGTCATTATTCCAAGGTGCGGAAGCGATTATTAGTATGTTATCTGCATCCACTGAAACTAGTTTAGATTTGGCGAACATTCAGGTTGTGAATGACTTTCTGGATGTTTTCATGATGAAGTTTCTTCTGAACCTCCAGAGCGAGAGGTAGAGTTTACTGTAGAATTGGTTCCTGGCACGGGATCAATATCTATTATTTCTTATTGAATGTTTCTTTAGAATTAAAGGAAATGGAGTCTCAACTTGAAGAGTCGATGTTAAAGAAATTCATTCGACCGAGTGCTTCACTAAGGAGTGCTCTGGTGTGGTTGGTCGAAAGGAAAAATGGTAGCATGAGATTGTGCATTGATTATCGACAGCTCAACAAAGTGACGATCAAGAATAAATATCCCTTACCGAGGATAGATGATTTGCTTGAGCAATTTGAGGTGCTGCAGTGTTTTCTAGAAATTGATCTGAGGTCAGGATATCATCAAATAAAAGTTAGAGCCTTAGATATTCCGAAGACAGCCTTCCGTACTAGGTATGGACATTATGTGTTTGTAGTGATGCCCTTCGGTTGGACTAATGCTCCAGTGGAATTCATGGATTACATGAACCGAGTGTTCCACACTTATCTGGATCAGTTCGTTGTGGTTTTCATTGATGATATCTCGGTGTACTCTAAGACCGTTGAGGAGCATGTCCAACATCTCCGCATTGTTCTGAGCGTACTCCGAGAGAAGAAATTGTATGCCAAGCCGTCGAAGTGTGATTTCTGGATGCCTGAGGTAAAGTTTTTGGGACACGTGATTTCCCCAAACGGGAGTTGCTGTGGATCCCAGTAAAGTGGAAGTTGTGTTAAACTGGGAGCGGCCAACATCAGTCACGGAGATCAGAAATTTCTTGGATCTAGCTGGTTACAATAGGAGATTTGTTTCAAGGGTTATCACAGTTAGTTCTTCCACTTACTCGGTTGACTCGTAGGGGTCAGCCGTTTACGTGTGAAGCCGATTGTGAAGAACGTTTTCAAGAATCGAAAACTCAGTTGACTCCTGCTCTGATCCTGATTCTTCTGGATCCGCCATTAGAATTCCAAATTTACAGCGATGCTTCTGGGAAGGGTTTAGGATGTGTTCTCATGCAAAATCAGCAGGTGGTAGCTTATGCGTCCAGGCAATCGAAGACTCATGAGGAGAATTATCCGACTCATGATTTGGAATTGGCAACTATTGTGTATGCACTGAAGATTTGGAGACGTTACCTGTATGGGTCTCGTTTCGATGTCTTTAGTGGTCACAAGAGTTTAAAGTATCTGTTTGATCAGAAAGAATTGAATAACAGGCGAAGTAGATGGGTTGAATTCCCGAAGGATTATAAATTTGTGTTGAAGTAGCATTTAAGAGAGGCCAATGTTGTAACGGATGCACTGAGTAGGGAATCCATTCACATGGCAGAGTTAATGACGCAAGAAATGGAATTGTTAGAGTCTTTTAGATCTAAGTTGGAGTACATCCATAAGTTTCCACTTTGGTGGCAAGGTATTAGTCTGTTAACCTCTCCTTGGTGAAGGTTAACAATGAGATTGTTTTACGAGATTCCGTTTGACAAGACGAACGTGAATACGAATACGTAAGTGAGGTAACTGCTGACTGTTTTCACGTTGCGAATAACCATCAAAGGATTAATTGATGGATCTGCTTGCAAGTGACTGAAATTTCCGAAGTGAAGCTTGGTGTGCGGCGTGATAGTTTTGAAAAATCATTTTTGTGAAAACCCGCATGCTAAAGTTAATTTTTGGAAATAAATCAAGAGGCTAATAAAATTTGATTGAGGAAAAATCCTAGGAGGATTACTTAGGTTGAGGGGAAACTCTCAACGCTATTGACTAATTCGGAAAGGAATTGGGTGCGTCGTTGGTAAAAGCATCGTGAGGAAGTTGCAATAGAGGAAAAGGAGCTCTGAGATTTGTGTGAAAGTTGTTCTGAGAACAACTGAGGTGATTTTCATTACGTTCAAATTTATTTGATGTCCCCGCGGTTTATTTCTACGTCTAAGATAAACGTTTCTGGTAAATCCTCATTTCATCTTCTTTTGAAAAGTGTTATCTCGAAATCTGGGGGCGAGTCAAGAAGTTTCACAAGTGACTTTTTCGTCACATTGTCGGTGTGTACGAAAACTGTTATGGATTTTGGAAGATTTGTTGAGAACGTGTTTATACCCTTCGAAGAAATCGTGTTGTTTTTACCTCTACCGAAGAGTACCAGTTTGTGGATCTCATTTTCAACCTGTATTTCTATCAAGTGTCTTGTATTAGACCATGTGATTTAGATTAATCAAAGTTGGGGAGCAAGTGAGGATAGTTGGAATGAAGCTTCGGAAGTGTTTTCGAACGCGGTGCCGAGCCTATGTAGGCGGATGATGAGTTTCCCGTGTAGATTCGTAACAGGAGAGTTCGGACTATAATCTTTGAAGCGTTCTAGGGTAGTAGTCGAACATACTTAAAGATTGACGTGCCAACTTGGGAAGATTTTCTACACTCATTTTGATAGTTCGAGATTGTTTTCCAGCAAATTTAGATCTGAGAATGTCGATCATCGGTTAGTCGGATGAAAGACTTAACGAAATTTTGAGGACAAAATTCTTTCAAGTTGGGGAGAATGTAACATCCTCAAAAAAATTAGCCTAATTATTTGGATGTTAACCCAATTAAATTAATTTAGTACTTGACTGGTAAATTTATTGAGTGCTAAAATTAATTATTGGTTGCCATCGGATCGTTAACCGGATAATACGGATCAAGGAAGTTTTGGAATCGAAATAAGAGATTTAGATCAATATGGTAATTTAACCACGTTAACACTTATATATATAAAATAAATATATGTGTATACGTGTGTGTGTGTATGTGTATAAGAGAGAAAGAATTAAAAGAAAGAGAGAAAGAAGAAGGGAAGCGTGAAACAGAGGGGAAACAGAAGAGGAAAAGAAGAAAAGAATGGGGGAGAAAGAAGAAGGAAGCGTGAAGGAGAAGAGAAGAGGGAGAGAGAAGACTTCGCCGAAACGACTTCCTTCCAACACGAAAAACGTTCAGCGTTACTTTCTCTTCGTTTTGGTACCAATTTCATGACGATCGACTCACTCTCTCTCACTTGGCCATTTTCGTGTTTTGGAGGTTTTGTGGGAGATCCGATTTTGGGTTGGTTTTGAAGGTTTAAGTTCGATTAGGAACGAACCCAAGGTGGATTACTCGAGTATTAAAGTTCGATTGGGGGATTGGGAGCTAGTTGGGTGAGTTAGGTTGGAGAAATCACATTTTGGGGTTATGTGTGAATAGTGGCTTGAGGTTGAAGGAGAAGATGAATAGTGTTCAGGGAAGATTTCGAGGAATTTGGTATTTCGGTCAAAAGAGGTTTCGTGATCGAGTGGGAAGCTTTGGAAGCGGATTGGGTGTCGCCGGAGCGGGAAGCGTTCGTGTGGTTACTCGGTGATCTCGGCTCGATCGTGGATCACGCGTCAAGGGTGAGTTCTACTCACGTTTAGGATTTTTGTCTTTCGAATTAATTGATTGATTGTTTTATCGCTTTCGCTGGTCTGGAATATTACTTGATATTGTCTGTTTCGGGTTAGGAATCGATCGGAGCGAGTCTCGGGTTGTGTCGTGTTGAAATGGAATTTTTGGTGATTTGATTTCGAAAGATTTTGACTTAAAAACCGTTATTTTGAAAATGAGTCGCGTTTTGATAAACTTCGTTTCGATTGAGATTGTGATTGACTTGATGGATTGTTGGATATTGATTGGGTCCGTTTATATGTGTGTGAAATCTGTTTTCGATCGGAACGAGAATCGGAATTGAGCGGAAAAGCGGTTTCCGCGCGAAACCGCCAAAATTCTACAGCAACAGGTCTCCATCGCGTCGCGACCTCCCTGCATCGCGTCCCGACCAAACTTCAGTTTTGCAACGGAAATATTTCTGACTCATTCCGCGTCGCGACGGTTTCGTATCGCGTCGCGACGGTTTGCTAATTTTCAGCAAACATTCACTGATTTTGTTTTCGCGATATCTTTTGATCCGGGAACCCGATTGAGGTGTTCTAAGATGCGTATGAAAGATTATTCAAAGGCCTAATTGAATATTCTATTTTTAAGGCTAAATAAACTGTTTTTGACGTTGTAAATTGTGTCGAAAAGAGGTAAAATAGAGTACGTGAGTGAACACGCGAAACAATGTTTTTCTTGTAACCGAATGTTCATCTTTGTGTTTGATGTGAACGGACTTTGAGTCCATATTATTGTAGGTATACGTATATAGTATATCGAGTTGGGTGACGACCCATGTATAACATACTAGGCGGGGCAGTCATGATCCCCTACCCTAGGCTCCATGCCAATAGGAGAATGTACTATTGGTAGAGGGGTTCACCGGGGTTTAGCGGTCACGCAGTCGGTGTTATGTTAAAAATTGCGTGCGATACACCGGGGTTTAGCAGTCATGCAGTCGGTGCCGCACTTTGTGATAACACGTTCGCCGGGGTTAGCAGTCATGCAGTCGGTGCCGTGTTAAGTTAAAACGAATTTATTAATTGAGCAGAGAGAGTTAGTAGGGGTCTCGGTAGAACTCACTGAGATTGTATCTCACTGTTTAAATGTTGTTGTTTTACAGAGACACAGGGACAGCGGAAATCCAAGAGGCACGAGTAGGTTGAGCTCGGACTGGCTGCTGATAGCCTAGCTTTATGTTTAAGCTTATTTCCCTTTTGTTGTCTGTATACTGAAACATTATGTATTTAGTGTATATCTTTCTTCCGCTTTCTTGTATGATACTGAATACTATAGATGCCGATGGTATATGGTCTGAGAACCATATTGTCTTGTTTGTAAATAAGACTATTTGGGTTATATTCAGCGAAAAATTTATAGTGATATTCAGTGTCTAAGCAGGAAATATATCTCTGATGTGTTACTAATGTGCACTTGGGTATTTTTAGTACAATAAAAATACTGGGGTGTTACATTGAACAAATGCCTAGAGATGTATTTGAGATGCTTCACATTTGAGAATCCTATGTCTTGGTTTAAGGCATTAGCATGGGTTGAGTATTGGTATAATTCCTCATTTCATACTAGTTTGGGTATGACTCCATTCAAGGCACTTTATGGCAGAGATCCCCCTGCCTTAGTGAGACCACTGTGCGTTTAGAATAGCCAAGAGGAACTGCAGACACAACTAACTGACAGAGAACTGTTGTTGCAGCAACTGAAAATGAATTTGAACAAAGCGCAACAGAGAATGAAGCTACAGGCAGATAAGAGAAGACAAGAGGTAGAATTCAAGGTGGGAGAGTTAGTTTTGGTGAAGCTACAACCATATAGACAACACTCAGTAACCTTGAGGAAGAACAACAAGCTGTCAATGAGATATTTTGGCCCATTTGAAATTCTGCAGAAGATTGGTAAGGTAGCCTACAAGCTCAAATTGCCTGAGCAAGCCAAAATCCACCCTGTCTTTCACGTGTCTCAGTTGAAAGCCTATCATGGGGTGATGTCTCAGCCTTATCTACCATTACCCTTGACAACAAATGAGATGGGGCCTCTGCTAGAACCAAAAGCAGTGCTGCAGAATAGAGTCCCGTTGAAGAATGACACTCAAGTGGACCAAGTGCTGATAATGTGGAATGATGATGATGATCCGGATGCAGCTGCATGGGAAGATGTGGAACTCATGAAGAGCCATTATCCTTATTTTAGTCTTGCAGACAAGACTCCTCTTAAAGGGGATGGTATTGTTATGAGTGGGAACGGTAAAACCAAGGCACAGAATGGCTCCAAGAGTATGGGTGTGCGTGAGAATTATTCCAATGATGGGGCAGCCAATGATGAGGCACGAGCAAAGCATGAGGAGGTGATAGTACGGAGGGGAACCAGGGCGCGTGAGCCAAGTGTGTGGGTGAGGGAATATGGTATATAGTGGGTGTGAGTGAGAGCATGAGGTGTGTGATGTATGACAATAGTCTCTCTCTTCTAACCGTTTCTCTATCTCTTCTTTCTGATCTCCCTTGCATGGGATTGCTGCCATCTATCCATGTACTGTAATTGCCTCAGCTGATTGCAATAGAACAATACCATTTCTAATTTCTTAGTTGTGTACTTCGCAAATTGTTGAACCATTACATGCTCTTGAAGCAAGGTGTTCTTGTCAACCTTGACAGTTCTTCCAATTTGATTACTCATAAAGTGAAGGAAGGACTTAGCATAGTACTCAATAGTAGGGGTGTTCGCGGTGCGGTTTGGTTCGGTTTTGAGAAAAAAAGTGAACCGAACCGCAAGGTAAAACTACATGCGGTTTGGTTTGGTTCGGTTGGCTTCCTAAAATAAAACCAAACCAAACCAAACCAAACTAATGCGGTTTGGATTGGTTCGGTTGGTTCGGTTTTTTTCAATACAAAACATAATTTAAAACGAAGTTAAAATTAACTAACATAAAAAATGGCTAACATAAATCTTTAAGAAAAAATCTACTCAAATATATGTAGTATATAAATTACGCACTTTTAATTCTTTTAAGATAGTTAAGACAATGTTTAAAAGAATTTGAATTAAATATTTTATTGTAATTTTTAAATATAGCATAACAATATAGATTGTTAGTAAGTGAGTCAAAGAATTAATTGTATTTGGGCTAGTAAGTGAGTGAGAGTTGGGTTTTAGTTGCATTTGGGCTAGTAAGTTAGTAAGGAAGGTCGTAAGTTAATAAGTCTTAGTGTTACTTGCGGTTTGGTTTGGTTTGGTTTGGTTTCTATAATCAAAACCGCGAACCGAACCAAACCGCGCGGTGCAATGAAAAAAAGAACCGAACCAAACCAATAAGAAGCGGTTTTTTGCGGTTTTCGGTTTGGTTTGGTTCGGTTTGCGGTTTTCTGTTGGTTTGGTTCGGTTTGCGGTTTTCTGTTGGTTTGGTTCGGTTTTGAACACCCCTACTCAATAGGTAGCTCCGAAAATCCAACCCACGCCGTAACCTTATCCACATCGCAAGCTTATACTATATATTTTTGGTAAATAAAAAACCTATATAGTGTAAAAAAATACATATATCTATTCATATATGAAGATAGAGATAAACATAAGCAAAAAGAAGATGAGTCATGTTCCTAATAGCTATTTTTTGACAAATTTCCTAATAGCCAAATAGAGTTATTGCAATAAGAAGATGAGTCATGTTCCTAACTCTATTTAGAGTTAGGCTTTTTATTTGTACCCCATCTTCTCCCTTATACCCCTATAACCCATTTAATCCCCAAAATACCCCTCAAAAAATTGAAAGACAACTGATTTTTTTAAAAAAATTCGGAGCTACCACAAAAGAGAGTAATTCCAGAAGCCAAATTTTTTAACTTTCCGGAATCACCTCAAAAGAGGTATTTCCGGAAGCCAATTTTGACTTCTGAAAATACCTTTTTTGAGGTGAATCTGGAAAGTTCTAAACTAAGGTTTTCTAGAATTATCCTCTTTTGAGGTAATTCCGGAACATTGTTTTTAAAAGATTTCCGAAATTATCCCAAACGACATAATTCCGGAAGTCAAAAAATTGGCTTCCGGAATTATGTGTTTTGGCATAATTCCGGAAGTCAAAAATGTGTGCCGGAATTATGTGTTTCTGAATTTTTTTTGAGGAATCAGGAGTAAAATCGTCCCGTTTGGTGAATTATGGGGATACAGGGTATAATAGGGGGTAAAAAAAGTCTTGCAGTACTCTAAATTTTTTAATTCCTTTTTTTTATTTAGATGAGAATAAAATAAAAATAACATTAAATGTAGTGAAAAAAGATATTTTAGTTTTAGATTTAAGAAGCAACTTTGTACTCCCTCTGTTCCATATTATACTAGCGACGGGACCCGTGTGATACACGGGGTCAAAGCTTTATAATTGTTGGGATATTAAAATTTGATGGATAAATTAAAAATCAACACACAAGATAAGTAATAGTCCATGGAAATAAGGTAACACAGTAATTTATAATTCAAACATAAGTAATTCAAACAGTTAATTTTTTAAAAAAAATCAACACTCAAATGAAATTGATCCATTAAAATATAGACAACAAATGATAATCAAATAACTTTAGTTTAACGCATTATCACATTACATAAGATGTCAGACAACAACACTCTACATAACATATTTGAATAGATGAATATTTTTTACGAACACTAAATTATAAAAAAAAAACACACTACTTAGCATCGAACTTTACATATTTTGTCTTGATTTTTTTTTCACCAATACAAATTTTACGCATTCAGACAGTTAATTTTTTTTGGTATTGAGCACTGAACATTGAGCATTTGAACGCTTAGTTTTTTTTTACGAACACTAAAGTATAAAAAACACACTACTTAGCATCAAAAGTAACTTTACGTAATTTGTTGCGAAATTAATTTTCATTTTCACTAATCTGATTATGGAGGAATCAATTTCCGCTATTTGAACAGTTAAAATTTCTAATGAACCATAAAGTACCATTAAAATATAAAATTACGAATGTTGCATAGAATGAAAAGAAGGTAGTTAGTGACACAAATGAAATTGGTCCCTTAAAATATAGACAACAAATGATAATCAAGTAAGTCATTATCACATTACATAAAAGTTCTTTTTTTTCAACAAACGGGTTACTAAGGAACAAACTCTACATATTTGAACAGTTAATTTTTTCCCAACCGCTTAAGAACCCCAAAACACAACCAATTTTTTTTAGACTCTAAATTACCTTAAAACACGGTGGCTAGCATCACACTTTACATAATTTATCAAGAAATTAATTTTCATTTTTCACCAATTCGATTATTGAGGATCAAACTTCATCTATTTATAGATCTATTTTTTTTTCTTAAATTTAAATGTATTCTTAAAAAATGAAAATATAAAAAATGAGGAGAAGAAAAAAGAGGGGGGAGGGAGGGGGAATGTTGGCGTCAAAATGGAAGGAGAGCCCACCTCATTGATGATGTCACACACCCTTAGGATGTATATTTTAAGATGTAGTTTTGGGTCATTTCACACATATTAAGAAAAATAGTTAATTTTGTATGGAAAAGAGAAATTGTGAGTTAATTTACCTAATTAATCTTATTAATGATGATATTGAAAAGATAAATTAGTAAAATTATAAAAGAGATATTATTAAATAATAAAGAACATGGTAGGAAAGAAATATTAATATTTTATTGGAATTGTAAAAACAAATTTTTTTTAGTAGAAAGTTATATAATAAGAGATGGAGGGAGTATAACTCAACTACAAAACATAAAAGTACTAAAAAAGAAAATTAAAACGGACGCAGGCGGAGAGAAGGAGAAAGGGACCGTGCCCTATGATAATGATATGAAACAACAATTGGTTCACAGTTAGAGAAGCATCGCTCGAAACCCTCTCCAGTTGGGCTGAAAACAGAGCACACGCACCCATCTAATTCTACACAACACGATCATGAACCAGAGTGGTTCACAGTTAGAGAAGCATCGCTCGAAACCCTCTCCAGTTGGGCTGAAAACAGAGCACACGCACCCATCTAATTCTACACAACACGATCATGAACCAGAGTGGTTCACAGTTAGAGAAGCATCGCTCGAAACCCTCTCCAGTTGGGCTGAAAACAAAGATTAAGGACCTTAGGGTCACATTTGGCCTGCCCAACCCAATATTATAGCACACAAATGAAGCATCGTAATCGTAAGAGATAATCGACGACAGATAATCGAATTGAACGAGAACGAAAAAGTAAAGCGAAAAGTGAACGAAGCGCTATTCTGTTGCATTCTTCATTCTCATCATCTCACCACCGGTACAGTACCTCTGGCTTTTTTTGATTTTCTTCTCTTGATCGTTTTCTTCTTTTTCTTTTGCGGATTACCTGTTCCATGTTGCTATTTGTTTCATCGTCAAATGAAATTATTTGCAATTCAATCGACAACTGCTTCTATTTGAAACCCTAGCGTAACTTCCTGCTTTACAGATTTTGTTAGGTTAGGATTAGGAACTTATCTAATTATTAATTAATTAATCAATTCAATTTTGTTATTTGTTTTACAGATTTCTAACGATAATGGAGACCAATTTGATCAAAAATGAAGGAGGCTTGGATCTTTATCCCAAAAGTAAGTAATGAAATAGACAAGAGATTAGGTAGAAATTGACTTTCCATTCTGTAACATTATCTATGGAGGAGTTTGGATTTCATTTTCTTCTCTGATTTTTCATAAATTGGTTCCACCACTCTTATTGGTTTTGTTCTGTATTCTTATGTCTTTTTTGTTTGCTTCTTATGTGTAGAGACTGTAATCTGTCCAAAAAAAAAATATAGAAACTCTCTATTGAATGTCAACTCAAAGAATTTCAAGACAAAAGATGGAAAGAAGAATTTGTCTATACGTCAAAAAGCACTAAACAAGTTGACAAGCAAAACACCACTTGGACCTGAAGAAGATCTTGATACAGAATCTTCGGATGATGATAACGAGTGTATTGCAAAACAGCCTCTACACTTCTTACATGATGAAATGACGCCAGATCATGGTAAGCCGACCTCACTTTTTCTTCAGTATTTGATCTAACTAATGCATGCTGTGAAATGAATTGAATCAATGTCTTAGCTTTATAATTGTAAGCAAATAAGAAAATGTAGTCTTGAATTTTACGATTGACTTGTATGCATATTGGCATTCATATACGATCTTTGAGGGAAGTAAACTATTTGTGGAATTCTTTTATTGCCACAGGTAATGGAAGTTGTTCACTTTGATTTATATTCCTACTCTCCCTCTCTCTCTCTTGGTGATTTATATTTTGATATCTCTGCTTTTAGCTTTTCTTATTACTATACTATGTTGATAAAACTCTTATTATCTTTGCAGATTCTGAAGATTCTGATGATTCTGAAGATTTTGAAATTTCTGAAGATTTTGATAAGGAGGAGGTATTGTGTTCTGCAATTGCCCTTTTAACCCTTATTTTATACTATTTAATTTTGCCAACATGATGTAACAGTTATTTGATTAGATATATATACCCTTTACTGCCCGTCCCATTTGTCTAACATAAGCTCTATCTTCTGTTTTCTTTTTCCTCGGTTGTAGCCGGCAAGCACAAAAACCTATACTAGCCATTCTGCCTTTATATCAGCCCTTTTCCAACGTGATGGTAGAGAACCTAAAATGCTTTCAGACGATGAAATCGGTGTTCAAGTGAAGTCTACCCTTTTCCAATGTGATGATGGCGAACCTAAAATGGTTTCGGACTATGAAATCGGTGTTCAAGTGAAGTCTACCCTTTACCGACGTGATGATGGTGGAGAACTGAAAAGGATTTTGGACTATGAAATCGCTCTTCAAAGTAAAGTCTACCCTTTGAAAATACCAAACCTGAATTGCTATTACATTCGGTTATGCTTTTGATTAAGTTGTTTTGAACAAGCTTATCAAAGTACTTGCTATAGCTAGTAGTAAGTAGTTAGCTAAGTCCTACCTATGATACTCTCTCCTTAGGAGAATCTTGCTAGATAAAAATTAATTTTTTTGTTTATTACTTTTGAATGAGTGTGCCAAGCTTATGTTTTCCCTTTTATGATTAATTTTTCTATGTTCAACAAATTTTTAACCGTTTCATGTGTTCCTTATGTTAATAGCTTGATTTGGGCCAAAAATGGTTGGATATTGGAATCGTGAGTAATTTTTTCTGTTGCCATGTTGGAGTTTGTGAATCAAATTTCTTTGAATTTCTTTGATTTTTTATCTTTTTGTTTGTCTTGGGTTTAGTTTTCTATTTATTATTATCTGCATAAGTGCTTATATGGACGGTCTTTGGCTTCGGGATAACTATGGCTATTTAAGCTGTTATGAGGTTGAATTGGGCACCTTGGTAGTTTTGTAGACAAAGTTTTCGAAGGCGAGTGATGATTTAGCAGTAAAAGTATGGAAGCTTAGTCAAGACTATACAAAAAGCTTTCTTATTTGTTTGATGTGGTTTTTTGTGTCTAATTACTCTTTAATTTTTTTAAACCTTTGCATATATTAAGCTAAGTCAAGACATCTTGAATGTTATGTTGCCCGTTACATTTGTCACTGACATGCTGTGTAAATTCAGTTATATCAGATTTTTCTCTTAATGCAATTGTTTTTTTCATTTATATCTTATTGTAATTATCTGCTGTATTATAAAGCGGTATGCTAGAGAGGTGAGATGCAGGCTTGATTGAAAAATTTGCTAAGTGAGTTGAAAAGAACAGGGAAGTGTTCTTTGTGGGAAATATGAGAACTATCTAAAACTTGGGGGTGTCTGGGATAAAATCTGATCATTGTTGTGCATTTTGATTTGAGTCCCAGATACACAGGCTTTACTGAGTCGAACTCCATTATCAAAATCATGGGTGTTCTTCCTTGCTTGTTTGGTTTCTTGTTTGATTTAATGTTTTTTGTTGCTATGATCTTGGTTGTTTTTCAGATACCATGTTTGTGTATTTCTGATTTTTCAGGTGCATTAGCTGCAACAATAGGCTTTCCGGGAAAGGGAATTTGTGTCCTAGTTGTGTTCTTGTTGATCTTATGTTTAGGTCAATCATATAGTATTTAACCTTTACCATTATCCTTTGTCCTCAGGTGTCAAAGTGCATAACCATCTTATTTAGCTTATGTAGTGAGTTTTGTGGTTTAGAATTGCCTCCTCTTCTAAGATGACACACTCATGCATTTGGCTTATGACTTTTGTTTATAAATATCTGCTTTTTTTTAACCGATTCGTGTCATCATGTTAAATGTTGCTGCTATGGTCTTTCACAAATAACTAGTAGTTGTGTTTTCAAATGTTGTTGGAAGCTGCAATCTACAATGACAATGCCTTTGCCTTGTGCTTTTGTTGGTAGCTTATATATTTAAAATATATTTAAGTTGATTAACCTCATATGGGTGACGACTCTATGAGGTAGCATACTAGGCGGGGAAGTCATGAGCCCTAAACCTAGGCCCCATTCAATGCACTATGGTATGGATTAGTGGAAGGGGTTCACCGGGATTACCATGTCTGGGGCTGGTGTTGTGCTAAAGTAAAAGGTACGTGGTTTATAAACTAAATCACGAACTTAAAATGGTTCATAATTGAACCGAGAGTATGGTTAGGGGTTACGGTAAAACTCAGAGATTGTATCTCACCCTTTATAAGTTGATTGTTTTACAGAAAAAAAGAGAAAGAGGAAAGCTAGGCGACGCGAGTAGGTGATGTGCTTGAGGAGTTGATGGAGACATAGTGCCTTTGACTATGTTTTTGTATTTTCCTTGTTCATTATGTATCTCGGTTTTGTAACTTGCATTTATGTTAAGTTGTAGAAACCGTTTCCGCTACTGCTTGGCTTTTGGATATTGAACATTAGGTTGTGTTATGTTTAAGTTAGACTTCAGGATCCGAGTACTTGAGATGTTGTTTATTTGAAGTACTTATGATATGGTTATGACTTTTTAATTTGGTATTCAGGAGTTTTTAGTTTGTTCGGTATCTGAAACAGGAAAATATATACTCTGATGTATTCTAATATGTATGTTTTAGTATTTCTATTGGTTAGAAATACTAGGGTGTTATTGTTTATATCCTTTCTATTATTGGTGGAATTTTTTTAAAAAACTTTTATAATTGTTAAAAATATTTTTTGGATTGGCTTTCCCAAATTAAAAAGTAAATCTATAGATAGGTTAGTTGTTTTTATTATTACGCCTAAAATATAGTATTTAGATTAATATAGTATTTTCTGTTTAGTTTATTACTATTTGGTTTCACTATCGCATATATGCTAAGTATTTAATGGTTCAACAATTGATACTGATTTTATAATGATTTTTTTCATAATTAAAATTGGTTTGACTATCGTTTATAGCACTGAAGAAAATGCTTCTCGACTTCCCCCTTTACTTCTTTCATCGCATACACAGTTTCTGATTAGGAATTTCCAGCAAGTATCAGATCAACTTCTCTCTGACTTTGAGGGTGCAAACAATGGAAAAAGAGGATTTTAATGGGGCCAATTAAGGCAATTTCACCACTGTAGCACAAAAAAAATACCAAAATAACACACTTTTTAGATTATTTACCAAACTAGTACACAACCAATTTTTAGTGTAGAAGTCACCCCCCACCAAAACGACTTCTGAACTAAAAATTTTAATCTTTTTTCCATTTCTAGTTCAGAAGTCGCCCCCCACCAAAACGACTTCTGAACTAAAAATTTTAATCTTTTTTCCATTTCTAGTTCAGAAGTCGCCCCCCACCAGGGTGACTTCTGAACTGTGTTTTTTTATTTTTTCTTTTTCTTATATATTAATTTAAATAAAATTAATTTAATTAATTTAGAAAATTAATATTGTTAATTCAAAACTAATTAAAAAAAATTTAGAAAAAAAAAATTATGCGCTAAATAAAAATATGGAACATAATATAATATAGAAAAAAGATTGAAACAAACAACAAAATTTGCACAACGTCGTCGGCGGAGGGAAAAGATTGAAACTAACTCCACCAAACATTTTACGCTGGAGGGAAAACCCAACGGATGATCTCATCGGCGGAAATTTTGGTTTCGACGCACAATTCGATAGGACTCCGAGTATGAGATTGAAACATCTCATGGTGGTGAAACATCTGTCGAACGTCGTCGTCACTCTTGATAATCATTACGCCCCACCGAATATGATTACGTTCGCCGATCCGGGGGAAGCGATAAACGATACGAGTGATTGTTTGCTCCTCACCCTCCAGCTGCGCCTTTTCCGTTAGTTTTTCATTTAGTTCGGCGAAGGTGATGTTGTTCTTAAGCCTGGAATAAATGGTGTTTGGACCACTAAAATACACACCATTTTCTTCCCTGTACATAACATGGGCCTGACAGTGAAGTGTACAGTAGTGGTTGATGACTCTTTCTGGTATGATTTGTTGTGGTGGGGGTGGTCGGAGAAGATGAATGATTTCTTCCGGAGTGCGTATTGTGTCCACATACAGCTCCAAGATACTACGTCCCATTGAAATGTTAGCATGAGCTTCCATCATTGCGCGAACGTCGTCGTCGCTTCGGATCTCCATGACAGAATACCCGTATGTCCCGTCATCTCCACAATTGTACTTTCTATAACATATACGCTCCACGTCTTTACGCCACCCTCCCTCTAGCCGTATCTTCCTCTCAGCCTTCTCCTTGAGTTGGGTGAATGTGATGTCCTTATTCATCCTACAGAAGATATGATTAGGACAACGAAAGACAACACCATGTTCATCGGTGGTTACAGTTCCACTGTGATGAAGGGCGGTTAAGAATTTGTCATTTGAGTACTGGGTTGGGCACAACTGACATTCCATTTCAGCGGGTTGGGCGACGGTGTTTGGGAAGAACCAGAGAAGAGAAGATGAATCAGAAATATAGGTTAAGGGTAAACTGTTGGTGTGAATTTGAGTGTAATGTGAGAATGTATTTATAATAGGGGTGATCGTATGTAAGCCGTTGATTTTGGAATATCTTAACTGTTGATTTTAGGGTTTAGTGTCGGCAAAATCTAGGTCGTTAAATAGTGTCGGCAAAATCTAGGCCGTTAAATAGTGGCGGCAAAATCTAGACCATTAAAGAAATTAAGACCTCTGCACTCTGCACAATGCACACTTTAACAGTGCACTATGCACTATGCACTATGCACTCTGCACAATGCACACTTTACAATGTGCAATCTGCACAAAGCACTATTAAAGACAAAAGGGTAAATTATTGATCCAAATGTAATAAATGTCACATAAGATTAAAACCTTAAAATTAATAACTTAGTTAATTTAAAATTACAATAATTGATAAATTAAACTAAAGACAGTTCCACACTGATAATTTAAAAAGACAGTACAGAAAAAAATTAACGAAGAAGATGAGACCCAGTTCCACACTGTCGAGGTTTGGGGACACGCCATGGACGTTGATGCCGATGTGGTGGTTGCTGTTCTCCCAGAGTCACGTGCCTTATAAAGAACCAGCTCAAACACTTCATCATGAATCCATTCCATTAGCCTCACAAAACCATTTTGACCTAAACACCACCCCACCTATTAGTATACTTCATGGTGTGCATAACGAAGAAGTTGGCGACTATAGCGAAAATGAGGATGATATTCTTCAGCGTGAAGACGTTGAGGAACCAATTGTAGCAACTCCCCACAATACCATTGCATTTCATGAGGTTGTCCCACATTTTGTAAACATCACAGCTGATAACACGGAAGCTGATGATGCTGAGTATGGCCATTCCATGGACAGGAACCGCGAGTTAGCCAATGAAGACCCCAACCAACTCCAGAAGGGAATGAAATTTGCCACAAAAGAATTAGCCCAACACTTCATCCAGACATATCACCTCCACAAATCACTTGATTTTAGAGTCGATGCATCTAATACAACTAGATGGATTGTTTGTTGTGTGCACGAAAACTGTTTGTGGAGGTGTGTCATCAGACTCGGTAAAAGGTCTGGGATAAGGGAGATTACACAGTTGGAAGAGCCACATACATGTACAACAGGGACTCTTTCTCAAGATCACCGCCAGCTGACCGCAACCCTCATGTGTGACAGCATGCTTCAACTGGTAAAGTCGGATCCGACAATATCCGTGTCCGTGTTGATAGCACACATAAGGGCGAGGTACACGTACCAAAGTTCCTACAGAAAGGCTTGGATTGCTAAACAAAAAGCAATCGAGAGGATCTATGGTAATTGGGAGGAGTCTTACAATAAAGTAACAAGGTGGCTCCGTGCTTTTTCTCACTACATTCCTAACAGTGTGTACGACTGGGAGTACAAACCAGTCTATGAGAATGGCCAAGAAGTTGATGGCAAGGGTGTCTTCCACCGCATCTTCTGGAGTTTTGGGCCGTGCATCAAAGGCTTCAATTTTTGCAAGCCAGATGTCTCTGTCGATGGAACATGGTTGTACGGTAGGTACAAAGGATGTCTTCTGTTGGCAATTGCACAAGATGGAAGAAGCAACTACTTCCCAATAGCATATGCAGTTGTGGAGGGTGAGACAGCTGATGCTTGGTACTTCTTTCTATCCCGTTTAAGAGCGTAAGTGACACCCCAGGAGGGTCTCTGTTTGATATCGGATAGACACGAGTCTATCAAAAGTGCTGTTAGGCGGGTAGACAGCAGTTGGAAGCACGTGTTTTGTATTCGCCACATAGCACAGAACTTCATGAGACACTTCAATAACACTTCTGCCAGGAAAGTTGTGGTCAATATGGGTGAGTATTATTTTATTATAAAAAAAACCCTAATGTTTTTTTCATAACTTCTTTACCAACATTATGTTTTCGTGCTTCAGCATACTCAATGACACTAAAATCCGCCAATCACTACAAAGTCAAGATTGGTGATGAAGTGGGTCCTGATGGGGTGGCTTGGGTTGAAGACATAAACCCCAAACAATGGATGCAGTGGTGCGATGGAGGTTACCGTTGGGGGCACATGACAACAAACATTGCCGAGTGCATCAACAAAGTGATCAAGGGCCTGCAAAATCTCCCTATACATTCTTTGATAGCGGCCTCATATTTTAGGCTGAACGAGATTTTTGTCAAAAGGGGAACCCAGGCACAGGCAATGTTGGAGTCAGGAACTATGTACTCTGAAAAATTGATGGAAAAAATAGAACACAACCGAGCTGTCTCGAACACGCACAACGTGGCAATTCACGATCGTGCCCAAAAATTGTTCAGAGTGGAAGAAATTATACGACAACAAAGTGGGAGACCTGCGGGCACATTCGTGGTTAACTTCAGAGACATGACGTGTGAGTGTGGGGAATTTCAGGCACTGCACTATCCTTATTCTCATGTGATCGCAGCATGTTCAAAAGTTAATTAAGATCACATGGAATTCGTGCAACCACCGTACAAAATGCAGTATGTTTTCAATACATACTTTGAGGAGTTCCCACCATTGCCATCTGAGTTGTCATGGCCTGATTTCAATGGCCCAGAACTGCAGCATGATCCATCTAAACGGAGAGATAAAAATGGTCGTCCACAGTCTACCCGTATTCGTACAGAGATGGATCAAAGAGAAAGGGGTAGTCGCACCAAGAGATGTGGTATTTGTAGAAATGAGGGTCACAACAAACATAACTGTCCAAATCGCAATCTAGACTAGTTCAACGTTGTTGTAATCCACTTTTCAATCAATGTAATCCGTGTTTTTTTAGTGTTGTTTACGATTATAATACATGTTCAAATTAAATCTGTATGTCATATTTCATAACTCAACACGATAGTTTTATACCTCTTTTACACGGTAGATATTTTTTTTAAATAAAAAAATAAAAATATATGATTAAAAGTGGTCAAAACATAGTAAAAAAACTAATTTTTTGCACTACAAAACAAACAGTTTTTTAGTGTTCTTTACGATTATAATACATGTTCAAATTAAATCTGTATGTCATATTTCATAACTCAACACGTTAGTTTTATACCTCTTCTACACGGTAGATATTTTTTTTTTAAATAAAAAAAATACAAATATATGATTAAAAGTGGTCAAAACATAGTAAAAACAAATTTTTTGCACTACAAAACAAACAGTTTTTTTAGTGTTCTTTACGATTATAATACATGTTCAAATTAAACAGGTAATAATACCAACGGATACTTTTTTAACGGGTCAATTTTTTTTTAACTTTTTCCAACGAATGCAATTTTGAAAAAACTGAAAGTAAAGAAGTAAATATGTTGTAACTTTATTCATTACTAAATACATTAATGTTGCCGAAACTTTTGGACGCACGAGATCTTGCCGACACTTTTAAATACATTAATGTGTTCAAATTTTTTTTCACAAAAATATTTATAATTAATTTAGAATTAACAATATTAATTTTCTAAATTAATTAAATTAATTAAATTAAATTTATTTAAATTAATATAGAAGAAAAATAAAAAATAAAAAAACACAGTTCAGAAGTCACCCTGGTGGGGGGCGACTTCTGAACTAGAAATGAAAAAAAAATTAAAATTTTTAGTTCAGAAGTCGTTTTGGTGGGGGCGACTTCTACACTAAAAAGTGGATGTGTGCTAGTTTGGTAAATAATCTAAAAAGTGTGCTATTTTGGTAATTTTTTTTTGTGCTACAGTGGTGAAATTGCCGCCAATTAATGCTGGAGATTGAATCCCTAGTAGGTAGTTCAGTTGGTTAGCTAAGGGATACTGAAGGAGTGCATCAAATGAGTGTAAAAAGGAGGTCTCGGGTTTAATCCCCGGAAACTAACATTTCCCTCACTCCACTAACATTGCCTATCAAAAAAAATGCCGGAGATTGAAGTTCAAATCTCACATCAATCATATTGTTTGTATCCCTTAATTATAAGATTATAAGCTGATTTTTGTTTGGTACAATAAGCTGATTTATATTTCACTTCAAATTTGAATATATAAATGACCTATATAAGTGACACACATGTTATTGCTGTCCATTCTGCATCTAATGCACCCAGTGAAATGCGAATAAAATAATAGTTGATATTTGATTAGCTAAAATTTCGAGACTATTTTTACATATGTAACAATAGCTATAATTTTGCTGGCTATTTAATGGTGTGCCATACGTTATAATGAGTCAATTCAAGAAATTCAAAATATGTTTGAACTTTAGCAACTTTTTTGCAATAGTGTACTTCGAATTAAATGTTGTGTCACTGCTTGCTGACGAAATAGGTATTTTTTGACTCTGCATTGCCATTGGCAACTATTAAATATGGGCTGTAATGTTTCCATTTTCGTCGGCTCACAGCTTGATTAATTTGCTAACAAATGCAAAACTGGATATAAACGCTAAAGTAAATCTCTTGTTCTTGTAAAGATGAATTAGATACCTATAAAATCATTTTTATAGGTATCCAGTTTCAGTTATGGATCAGTTTTTTTATCAAGAGACCAAAGTTGACAGAAAAGGCCTTTGTTTCTTCCCAAAGTGTTGCTAAAACTCTTCTTTCAGCTGTCACAACAGGTAGGGTATGTGAATATATATATATATATATATATATATATATATATATATAGTGTTTTGGAGAAATATATTTCTATCTCCTATGAAATTCAAATTCAAACTCAATTCAAATTGAAAATAAAATAAAATTTGAGAATGTGAGTTGTATAAGGTATAACGTTTCAGAATAATTGTTTTAAATAACAACTATCCAATTTTAATGCACTATTACCTTATTTTGCAGATTTTCATTTAACACATTGTTTTGTTTATTCACGCAGAAGCTTTCAGGAGAAGCTTTCACAATGTCAACAACAATATTTTGTAATTATTTAATTTATGGTATTTGTTATTCAAGGCAGAATGAAAATTCATAGCACGTCAAATCTATTTTTTTGGTTCGGATCCCATCAATTCGGGCAGCTGCTCCTTCAATTTTATTTCGGTCAGTTAAAAATTTCCGAATTAATTCAGTCGGCTACACATTCCAGCAAATATTCTCGGATCCGGATCCCCTCCTGCGGTGCTCTCTCCTTCTATCTCTCAACCCTCGATTACAACCATTTGATTAATCCAACGCATGAGATTAAAGAGAAGGAAATAATAAAATAATAATAATAAACCAGAGCTGTTGGGTATGGGTGTTCGCGGTGCGGTTTGGTTCGGTTTTGAGACAAAAAGTGAACCGAACCGCAAGATAAAACTACATGCGGTTTGGTTTGGTTCGGTTGGCTTCCTAAAATAAAACCAAAGCAAACCAAACCAAACCAATGAGGTTTGGATTGGTTCGGTTTTTTCCAAGACAAAACATAATTTAAAACGAAGTTAAAATTAACTAACATAAAAAATGGCTAACATAAATCTTTAAGAAAAAATCTACTTAAATATATGTAGTATATAAATTACCCTCTTTTAATTCTTTTATGATAGCTAAGACAATGTTTAAAAGAATTTGAATTAAATATTTTATTGTAATTTTTAAATATAGCATAACAATATAGATTGTTTGTAATAAGTCAAAGAATTAATTAGATTTGGGCTAGTATGTGAGTGAGAGTTGGGTTTTAGTTGTATTTGGGCTAGTAAGTTAGTAAGGAAGGTTGTAAGTTAATAAGTCTTAGTGTTACTTGCGGTTTGGTTTGGTTTGGTTCGGTTTCTGTAATCGAAACCACGAACCGAACCGCGCGGTGCACTGAAAAAAGAAACCAAACCGAACCAATAGAAAACACGCCCAACAGTAGTGGTGTTCAAAACCGAACCAAACCAATAGAAAACCGCAAACCGAACCAAACCAAACTGAACCAAACCAAACCGAAAGCCGCAAAAAATCGCTTCTTATTGGTTCAGTTTGGTTTCTTTTTTCAGTGCACCGCGCGGTTCGGTTCGCGGTTTCGATTACAGAAACCGAACCAAACCAAACCAAACCGCAAGTAACGCTAAGGCTTATTAACTTACAACCTTCCTTACTAACTTACTAGCCCAAATGCAACTGAAACCCAACTCTCACTCACATACTAGCCCAAATCTAATTAATTCTTTGACTTATTACAAACAATCTATATTGTTATGCTATATTTAAAAATTACAATAAAATATTTAATTCAAATTCTTTTAAACATTATCTTAGCTATCTTAAAAGAATTAAAAGATGGTAATTTATATACTACATATATTTAAGTAGATTTTTTCTTAAAGATTTATGTTAGCCATTTTTTATGTTAGTTAATTTTAACTTCGTTTTAAATTATTTTTGTCTTGGAAAAAACCGAACCAATCCAAACCTCATTGGTTTGGTTTGGTTTGCTTCGGTTTTATTTTAGGAAGCCAACCGAACCAAACCAAACCGCATGTAGTTTTATCTTGCGGTTCGGTTCACTTTTTGTCTCAAAACCGAACCAAACCGCACCGCGAACACCCCTACCCAACAGCTCTGGTTAATTTATTATTATTATTATTTTATTATTTCCTTCTCTTTAATCTCATGCGTTGGATTAATCAAATGGTTGTAATTGAGGGTTGAGAGATAGAAGGAGAGAGCACGGCAGGAGGGGATCCGGATCCAATATTCTCTCTATTTTAAGTTCGGCATTAATTTAAAAATAGAAACATTTCATTTATTATTTTGTATTGTAAATTTCCGTTTAAAGTTTGATTTGTTCTTAATGACTGCTGACGTGGATGACACGTATTTATTAAGTGATTGTGTGGAGTAAAATTGAGATATGCATGGCGCCTACATGGACATTCCATGTGGACTGTTCATGTAACATTCCCAAAATAACTAACCAAATTATTTGGATATTACCCAACTGAATTATTTTAGTACTTGATTGGTAATTTATTAAGTGCTAAAATCTAATTGTGGTTGTCATAGGATCGTTAACTGGACAGTACGGAATAAGGGCAATATAGTCTTTGACCATATATATAAGAAAGAAAAAAGAAAGAAAAGAAAGAGAATTGAGAAAGAAAGAAAGAAAGGAAGTGACAGAGAGGAGAAAAAGAAGAAGAAAGGAGAAAGAAGAAGGGTCTTCACCACAACCCAAACCTCAAGTTTTCATCATCATCATCATCTTTCCATTAGCTTCCATTCCCTATAATTTTGGTGAGCTTATTTTCATTTTCCCCTCCTCTTTGACTTTCGATTTTGAGAGCATGAGTGGGGATGATTTCGAATTTGATGATGATTTTGATGCTTAGGAGTGATTAGAAGCGAACCTAAGGCGGATTGAAGCTCGATTCGGAGTTGGAAGCAAATTGGTGATTCTAGGGTTCGTTTGGGGATTTTTGAGGAGTTTGGGATTTCGGTTCAACTGATGCTCTCGCGTCAAGGGTGAGTTTTACTCACGTTTAAGCTTGGATTGAGTATTTCGAAATGTCGAATTTGAGTTTTGAAAACCGTTATTTGAAAATTAACGTATTTTGACATAAACGATTAATTGTTTACGTTTGTGTTTGTGATTGATGATTTGATGATGATCATTGTTGTTTGAATATGTTTTTGGACTGTTTTTATGTTGGGACTGGACTGAGACAGGTATCGAAATTGATCGGAACGACGAAAAACGCGAAACGGGATAAAAACAGAGTGCTGTCAAAATCGCACGACCCGTGTGTCCCAGGCGCACGGACCGTGCGTCTCGTTCGGTTTGTGTTTTTCAAAAATGACTTACAGGGCGCACGACCCGTGCGTATGGGAGCACGTATCGTGCGTAGTGTTCTGTCAAAAAATTACGAACTTGCCCAGAATAATCTCGTTCGATTCCAATCCCCTTCTAATCCTTTCCTAACCCTTTTTCCAATGATATTAGGCTTATAATGCCATGATTTTGAATATGTTTCCAAAGGTTTTTATAATGGTTTGCAAAGTTGTGTTTAATTCGAGAAACCGTAAAATAGTATAGGGAGCGAACACGTGATACGCTTGTTATGTGGAACTAAAGGTTCAAGTGATAGTTAGATATATAAATTATATCAAGCATAGTAGCCGGCCCAATGCGGGTGGATATATATATATATATATATATATATATATATATATATATATATATTATATCGAGTGCGGGTGACGACCCACGAGGTTAACATACTAGGCGGGGAAGTCGTGATCCTTAAACCTAGGCCCGTATACCATTAGGGAAAGTACTATTTGTAAGGGGGTTCACCGGGATTAGCACAGGATTTGCAGTCGATGTTGTTAAAAGTTTTGTTGTACGGTTCACTGGCATTAGCACAGGATTTGCAGTCGGTGTCGTACTGTACGATACACCGAGATTAGCACAAGATTTGCAGGTGGTGTTGTACTGAGTCATAACACGGTTCACCGGGATTACCACTGGATTTTCAGTCGGTGTCGTGTTGAATTAAAATGCTCGTGGTTATAAATTAAACCACGATTGAAAGAGAGTTCTATAATACGGTTCACCGAGATTAGCACTGGATTTGCAGTCGGTGTCGTGTTAAGTTAAAAGGATTCTTAATTGGACCGAGAGCGTTGATAGGGGTCTCGGTAGAACTCACTGAGATTGTATCTCATTGTTTATATGTTGTTGTTTTACAGAGACACAGGGAAGGAGGAGATCCAAGAGGCACGGGTAGGTTGTACTTGCATGGTTGCTGAAGACTTAGCTTTTATGATTAAGCTTATGTTTCCATTGTTGTCTTGTATCACGACATTATGACTTTAACCGTTGTAAAAGTTATGTATTTGTTTCCGCGCTTTCTTGTACGATATTGAACACTGTATCTTGCTGATGTTGATGGTCAGGGAATCGTTGTGGTTTTAAATATGTTTAAAACTGTTTTGTTATTATTCAGCGAAAAATTTATAGTGGTGTTCAGTATCTAGGCAGGAAATAATATCTCTGATGTATTAGCGATGGTGCACTTAGGTATTCCTACTAGTTAGAAATACTGGGGTGTTACAGTTCATGAGTTAATATAGTTAAGTCTTTAGGTTGTCATACCCTAATTTTGTCCGGCTAATTGAAAAATCCAAAAAAGGTTTTTTATTTTCGTCGCTTTAATCGTGCGTGTGTCTTTAACGCTCAACTTTTGACATTTATTTCGATACTCGTTTTTGTTGATATTGCTCTATTTTCATAAAATATAAAAAATATAAATAAAATGTAATATAAAATTAGACAAAAGCTGAATAGCCAAAATCCCTTTTATTACATAACCAGCTCCTTTTACATATGGACAAAAACCAAAAAAAAACAAATAGTACAAAAGTTTAAAATAAAATTCAAAAAAAGAAAGGAAGAGGGCGCAGCAGCCCTAGCTGCTGGTGCTGGTCCTTTTGTTTTTGATGTTGTCCTTCCTCGTCCTTTCTTTGACCGTCCTTCCCCAGCACCCACTACCAGCGCTCCATGCCAGCTGTTGTCCTTTTCAAATGGCTGTCCTTGGCCAGCCAGCTGCTGTCCTTGGTCATTTCTCCAATTGTTGCCCTTTGATTCCTCACCTCCATCACACCAATTGGCCTATAAATATGCACAGTAACATTCACATAAGGGGGATCCAAAACAGGCACCGAAAGATACTCACATATACAGAGGCACACACAGTAACAGCAAACAAAAACAAGAAAAAAGGAGAGAACTGAGAGGGGGAAAGTTACTGAACTACCTCATCTCCGACCACCATTTGTGGTGGTCGCTGCCGTGCACCACCACTGTGCACCACCACATAAACCCCCTACGCCCTTCACCTTCGTGTTCTCTCTCTCTCTCTCTCTCTCTCTCTCTCTCTCTCACACACACTATCTCATCATCAGGAACCACCGTAGCCCTCACCCTCACGTCGCTATTACCACAAAACCACCCAAAATCACCAATCGTCACCACCCCAAAACCATGACCGCCTCCCACAACCATACAACAACCACCACAGTACACTATCCACAATCTCCAACCAAACCATCACAGTAGCCACCCACCTTCGTCATCTCACCGACCCAACACAGCCACCGAAACCACACCACCACAGTCAACTCGCCGCCATGGCTCCACCGCGTCAACCCGACCCTCAATCGCATGACACTACAGCTTCCCGGCGAAAACCGTCGTCGTTGGAGCTCTACGGCGAAAACCACCGTCGTAGCACTTCCCCTTCCTCAGCGTACGCGCGCCTGTCACTGTCACAGTCGGATCATCAGTTCTTCCGCCGCGCCATCCCTCTCTTTTTCGGTCCTCTTCCTCTTATTCTCGCTTCCTTTCTGCTCGCGAATCTCTCCCCATCGTCGCTCTCTTTCTCGCAACCGTCTCACTCCGTTCTCTCTCTCATGGTGGAGGTAAGCTTTCTCTCCCTCTCTCTCTCTCCACTTTTTCCCTCTCTCTCTTCTGGCCGGAATCATCGCCTCTCTCTCCAAAAATTACACTCCCTCTGTCTCCTCAATGGTGACGGCGCTGGAGGAGAGAAATGAGGATTTTGGGTTCCAGCTGATAATTTTACCTTATATATCAACTTCCTTTTTATTTATTTTATTTTAATAGATTGCTAATTACACTCCCTCCATTTCGTTATACACCTCCAACGCAAGCCCATCCTTTAAACGCAGTCTGGTTCACAGAATACGAACTGGGCTCGCTAACTGCACCCCCAGTTTCCATAATACGACCCCCTGATTCCAATTGCACCCTTTTCTTTTTTTTACAACCCACCTCGTTATTTCTTTTTTTAGGGGACTAAGTCGGCCGTACGGCCGGGTTAGTCGTCGTTTTAGGATGATTAAGTCGTACGGCTCAAGAGTCCTAAAATACCTATTGAAAAGAAATAATACAAATACACAAATCATTCTTTCTCCTAAAAAATCAAATCTTCAAAAAAAAGGGGATTATGTCGACTGTACAGTCGAGTTAGTCATCGTTATAGGACGAATGAGTTGTACAGCTCCAAAGTCCTAAAACCCCTATATTAAAAAACATAAACAAACCAAATGTTTTCTACCTAGAACTACGTAGCCTTTGATTCTCCACCCGGAGATACGTAGGAGTTGGGCCACGCCCCTGTCAAGCGCAAAAATAAACAATTTTCATTCTATTTCTTACAAAACCACAAAAATAATAACAGGGATTAAGTCGGTCGTACGACGGGTTAGTCAGCGTTCTAAGATGAATGAGCTGTACGGCTCAATAATCTTAGAACCCCTAAAAAATAAATAATTAATAAACCTTTTCTCCAAAAAACGAATAGGGGATTAAGTCAACTGTACAGTCGGGTTAGTCAACTTTCTAGGGCCACGAATGAACCGTACGGATCAGGTCCTAAGATCCCTATTCAAAATAAATAATTTCTAAATTAAAAACATACAAACACATTCCTTCCATTTCAAAAATCAAAAATCTCATTTTCAAAAATAGGGGATTAAGTCGGCCATACGGCCAGATTAGTCGTCGTTTTAGGACGAATGAACTGAGGTTTCACGGAGCCCCGGCGCTCCTTCAGACCCCCAGCGGCCCTTCAGAGCCCCAGCGCTCCTTCAGACCCCCAGTGGTCCTTCAACACAGATCACACGGTGCTAAAACCCCTATATTAAAAAACACCAACCAACAAACATTTTCTAATTAAAGAACTACGTATCTTTGATTTCTCCATCGCACCTGGAGATACGTAGGAGTGGGGGCCCATACCTGTCAAGCACAAAAAACTAAAATTTTTATTAAGTCTTCTTTCTTTTCAATTCACAACAAAAGGGTAAAATAAACATTTTCAAAATTAACATTCTTTCCTACAACTAGTTAGCAGGTAACCTTCATTAGGAAGGATGTCGTGGGGGTGCTAATACCTTCCCCACGCATAACCGACTCCCGAACCCAAATCTGGTCTCAAAGACCCTTATCCATTCCAAAAGGGATTTTCCAAAGTTTGCCCTTAAACTAAACGTTGGTGGCAGCTTCATTTTTGAACCTTCGAGGAATCCTCACCCAAATTTTTCGGTCGCTACAGCTGGCCACTTCACTGGGGAAATTTAGAGAGTCAAACCTAGTCTAATTAGTTGTAGGATTAGTTGTTAATTTAATGTTTGTTTTTACCCTTCCCTTTTTGTCTTTTAGTGCATATTATTCTTTTGTGATATGTAAACCTTAGGATAGAAGACAATATTTCTTGGCATATGTGTTTGTTTTGCAGCTTGGGGGGTATTCTTGATATTTTGCTCCTTCACACACTCCGCTATCACACTTTTGCACACACGTGAGAATAGTCCTGTACCCGGATTGGAGAATAACCTAAGTTAGAACGAGACTGCGTAGTGATGGTGTAACACCCCGAAATTAATTAAATAGTTATTTAGTATTTAGTTAATTAAATTAAATAGGAGTTGGTGATAGAAATAATAATAATAATAATAATAATGATGATAATAATAATAATAATATTGGGTGGTTTTAGTTATTAATATATTATTTTATTTATCTGAAGGGGGTGGTGTTGGTGCTTCGGAGGTGTTACGATTGGCCCAGTGCGCCAAGCCCAAGCCCGTAGACTTGAGCTGCTAGGCGCTAGGTTAGTGAAGTGGTGCCTCATTTGTGAAAAAAGAAAAGAAAGCGTGAGTGAGAGAAGAGAAAGGAGAGAGCGTGAGAAGAGAAAAAGAAAAGAGAGGGACGGCTCTAAGGGAGAAGAAAGAAGAAGAGAGGGGTGCGACTTCCATAGGAGAGGAGAGGAGCTCGGTTGCTGTGCTTACTCGGTGTGCTCGTGGAGGGATCTCTGTCTTCGGTGAAACTAAGGTAAGGGTGGGTCTTGCCTTATAATAGGGATCATAATGGGATGTATGTAGGGGTTAGGATCTATGTCGTTTTTGTATTGATTTTGATATTGATGAGTTGTATGTATGTATTGATCACTATATGGCTTGTTGATGTTTTGCGAATTGTTCATATAAGTGATGAATTTAGAATTGCGTGCCAAGTGCTCGAATGAATGTATAATTGATGTTGTTCTTGTGCATAATATGTAAATTGACGTTTTTGGTGTGATTGGTGTGCGAGTTGATTGGACTATGTTGCTCAAAAATTCAATTGTTGTGTTATAGGCGCATAAGGCACCATTGTAGTATTTTTAGTGTTGCTGGAAATTGTTGTCTAGGTGCGGAATTAGGCGCTCTTGAGTGGGGTGCCCCGCGCCAAGTATTGACGTTGTCGGACTTTTGGTCATGGAAGTAGGCGCCCTTGTGCTAGGCGCCCCGTGCCACATTATTGTGTATTGGCTAAGTGTATTTTGTGTTGTGTTGGTGTGCCATATGCTAAGTGCATCTTATGATATGTTTGTGTGCCAAGTGCCAAGTTAGTGTGTGTGTTGGTGATGCTTGGTGTGGGTGTGTGTATAGGCGCAATGGTGATGGTGATGATGGTTGTCAATATGGTTTTGGTGTTTTCAAATAAAATTGATTTTTTGGGGTGAGTGAGGATTTTAGATGGTGGAAAAGAAATATAATTTTGATGTTTTAAAATTGAGAAGAAATGATGTTTGGGCTGAATTTATATAAAAATCTGGTTTTGACAGTGTGCTGGGCGCCAGGTGCCTGTGCTGGGCGCCAGGTGCCTGTGCTGGGCGCTAAGGCGCTGTGTGTGTGTGCTGGGCAAGTGTGGCGCGCGCCTGGGCGCTGGGCGCCTGTTGTGCGTGCGCTGTGTTGCGCGCTGGGCGCTGGGCGCCTGCTTGCGTGCGTGGGTGTGTGTGGCGCGCGCCTGGGCGCTGGGCGCCTGTTGTGCGCGCGGGGCGTGCGTGTGTTGCGCGCTGGGCGCCAGTGCGTGTGTTGCCTGGGCGCTGGGCGCCTAAGGCGCCAGTTCCCAGCAGTGTTGCCTAATTTCTTCCAAATTTGTTTTTAACGTAACTTTTGACTCGGGTGTCCGTTTTAGGTGTTTCAAAGTGCGTTACGACGCTTATTTAATTGTCTATCTGTTTGTCCAGGCCAAAACCAAAATTTAATATTTTTCCCCGGTCGTTCTGAGAGTCCCAAGTGACTGTGTCCTAGTTGTTGTTTGGTTTGGAAATCGCTACTGTTCCTCTTTAATAAAATGTTGGTGTTCTTCATGAGACTAAGGTGCTGTTCCTTGTAATTTTAAATGGTGTTGTCACGGTGAAAATAATGTGCTGTGTAATAGTGTGGTATGCAAATATATATATATATGGTGTATATCATTTTGGCGAATGGGGTCTGTAATCCTCTTTTGATATGTTGGTGAATTATGCTATGGCATTATTTATTTGGTGATTCTGGTGTGTGATGCATAGTCATGGTGTCGCATAATCATATGCATGATTTTGGTGAATAGGCTTCGGCCTCGGGCTTCGGCCTTATTATAAATTTTGGTGAATGCCCTCAAGGCTCATTTTGGTGAATGGATCCACATGCATATGCCCAGTGGAGTTTTGGGTTGCATCTCATACAATAAACATACAGTTGGTGAATGTTTTAGTGAATATTTATTTGGTGATTACTTGGTGATTATTTATTTGGTGATACTTGGTGAATATTTATTTGGTGATTACTTGGTGATTATTTATTTGGTGATTGTTTGGTGAATATTAAGTTGGTGCTGAACTGGTGATTAAAGTGATTATTGTTGTGTTTTGATGTAGTCCTGTATCTGTATATACTACTCCTTATGTACTTTATTATGGGGTTTGAGACTCACCCCTTTTGTTGATTTTTTACCTTACAGGTAACCGTACTTGAAGGCTTTGACCTTCATTCCCTTGAGTTCGAGTCGCTCTGATACGTAGCACCTGGGGGGCGTCTTATTAGATAGTGATTTTGTCTTGTACGACTTGTTGGATTTTGTTTTAACGTTGTAACTGTATTTTTGAGTAATGGCCGCCCATGATGCCACGTAATGTTTTTAATTTAAGTTAAACAAATGACGTGTTTTTGAAGTGATTGTAGCATTCCGTTTCAAGAAAAATAATTTGTGCACTCTGATAATTGTTATAAATGAAAGGGGTAGAAACGGGTGTTACAAGTTGGTATCAGAGCAATGGTTGGTCTGTCCGGCCGAGTCGTCGAGTCGTTGTGTCAGATAGTGACCAACTGTTGTCTTTTCAGTGCTGACCGTTGTTTGTGTTGCAGGTACACCGGAAAGTTTCTATTGGTAAGTGAACTAGTGGGGGAGATTTCCCTACTAGAGCCGTCAATTTGGCCCATATGGGCCAGCCCAGCCCCAGCCCCACGTGGCCCTAGGGCCAAAAGGCCCATGGGCCAAAAAGCCCACATGTCATAAGCCCACATGGCCCCAAGCCCCAGTGGGCCAGGGCCAGCCCCAAGGCCCTTAATTTTTGTTTAATTTTGTGGATGGTTGTGATCCATCCAATATATTTTTTAAATCCATTGGATAATTATAAAAATACTTTTTAACAAAAAAAATAAATTTCAGTTTTTCAGTTTTTTTCAAATTCAGAAACTAAATAATATATATTTATTATAATATATATAATAAATATTATAATAAAGGAGGAAAGAAAATGGGTACTATAGCAGCTCCAATGGTGGCCACAACTGTGCTTCAATATCTTCTGCAAGTTGTATCAGTGATGACGGTTGGTCATCTTAACCAGCTTTCCCTTTCAAGTGTTGCCATTGCAACCTCTCTTACCAATGTTCCTGGGTTTAGTATTTTAGTAAGTTCTTAATCTTCTCACCCTTGCATTGATACTTTCATTTAATTATTTATTTATTTATTAGACATGAACGAAGAGTAACATTAATTATTTTTCTTTAATCTTCTCACCCTTGCATTGATACTTTCAGAAGATTTTAATTCGGCTAACTTTTCTTTAATTGGGTTTATTTCATTGATACTTTCATTTAATTATTTATTAGACATGAACGAAGAGTAACATTAATTATTTTTTTTACCAACACAAGTAATCACTAATAAGTAAAAGTTTGTATTAAGTCCTTACAGCAAATTTATGGTATAACCTCGGGGAGCGCCGTCGTCCGCCGCCGTGGGCGTTGCCGGAGCGCTGCCTCCAGCCGCTGCGGGGTCGTCGAAGTGCCGCCGTGGGGTAGCCGGAACGCCACTGTGGGGCTGCCGGAGAGCCGCCCGGCACCACCTCCATATTTAAATATAAATATATATTTATATTTATTTTTATATATATATATATATTATAACTATTATATTATATATAACTATATATATTATATATTTATACATTTACAGATATTAAAAATATAAATAAAAAAATCTGAAGTATAAAAATATATTAAAATGATGTTTAAAAGTATTTTTTTACTAATAAAAATATTTTTTTAGTAAAAGATTTTTTATGTTTTAAAAATATAAAGGAGGTGGTAGTGATGGTGGTGGTGGTGAGAAGAAAAATGAGGTGGTGGTGGTGGTGAGTGGGAGATGGTGGTGGTGAGAGAGAGAATGAGGTGGTGGTGAGAGTGATCGAGAAGAGGAATGGGGTAAAAGAATGAAAGAGAGGTGTAAGTAGTAGGAAAAGAATGATAAAAAAAAATTGGGGGCCAACCCACAAAGCCCTTGCCCCAACCCACAAAAAAATTTAAAATGTGGGTTGGGGCTAAAAAAAGCCCCATTAATAAGGGGCTGAAATATTTGGGGCTAAATTAGGGGGCCAAAGGGGCTGGGCTTGGGGCTTGGGGCCAAATTGACACCTCTATTCCCTACTAGTGCTGTGTGCCCTATTGTGTACACAGTGTGAGAACTGTGTTTTGCTGTTGTGATCCTTATTGTTGACCTTATTGCTACGTGCTTCTAAATGAATTGTCATGTTGTTTAAATGTTCACATGTGTTTTAGTTGATATTGAGCTCTGTGTGTTTTACATAAAATGTCGAATTAATTGTTGTTGCTGTGGATTGTTAAGTCGCATGTACTTTCTTATGTTGATATGTCCGAACTATTTTAAGAGGTCGACGCTGAGCTTTTACGAAAAAATCTTTTAATGCTTTGACTGCTGTTCCCTGGGGAGTTTCGTTGTTGTTTCAGAAGACTTCTGTTATTGTTCCTAATCTTATGCACTGCCCCTATTTTTATGAGTTGTACCTATTTCTGATTGTTGACTGTCCCGTGTGTCTTATTATTTCTATTATGTTGCCTGGTGTGTTCTTTGTGTCCCTTGTCGATCTTCGACAGAGACCTTGTTGCGAGTTTTGTTGTTTGTCGTTGGGGGAATTAATTGTAATCGTGGGTACGGACTAGTTAGAGCATAACCGTGAGGATGTCAATTGTCGTAGCCAGCCGGTGAGTTAGGGAGATGTTGATGCGAATTTTCGAGGACGAAAATAATCTAAGTGGGGGAGAGTTGTAACACCCCGAAATTAATTAAATAGTTATTTAGTATTTAGTTAATTAAATTAAATAGGAGTTGGTGATAGAAATAATAATAATAATAATAATAATAATGATAATAATAATAATAATATTGGGTGGTTTTAGTTATTAATATATTATTTTATTTATCTGAAGGGGGTGGTGTTGGTGCTTCGGAGGTGTTACGATTGGCCCAGTGCGCCAAGCCCAAGCCCGTAGACTTGAGCTGCTAGGCGCTAGGTTAGTGAAGTGGTGCCTCATTTGTGAAAAAAGAAAAGAAAGCGTGAGTGAGAGAAGAGAAAGGAGAGAGCGTGAGAAGAGAAAAAGAAAAGAGAGGGACGGCTCTAAGGGAGAAGAAAGAAGAAGAGAGGGGTGCGACTTCCATAGGAGAGGAGAGGAGCTCGGTTGCTGTGGTTACTCGGTGTGCTCGTGGAGGGATCTCTGTCTTCGGTGAAACTAAGGTAAGGGTGGGTCTTGCCTTATAATAGGGATCATAATGGGATGTATGTAGGGGTTAGGATCTATGTCGTTTTTGTATTGATTTTGATATTGATGAGTTGTATGTATGTATTGATCACTATATGGCTTGTTGATGTTTTGCGAATTGTTCATATAAGTGATGAATTTAGAATTGCGTGCCAAGTGCTCGAATGAATGTATAATTGATGTTGTTCTTGTGCATAATATGTAAATTGACGTTTTTGGTGTGATTGGTGTGCGAGTTGATTGGACTATGTTGCTCAAAAATTCAATTGTTGTGTTATAGGCGCATAAGGCACCATTGTAGTATTTTTAGTGTTGCTGGAAATTGTTGTCTAGGTGCGGAATTAGGCGCTCTTGAGTGGGGTGCCCCGCGCCAAGTATTGACGTTGTCGGACTTTTGGTCATGGAAGTAGGCGCCCTTGTGCTAGGCGCCCCGTGCCACATTATTGTGTATTGGCTAAGTGTATTTTGTGTTGTGTTGGTGTGCCATATGCTAAGTGCATCTTATGATATGTTTGTGTGCCAAGTGCCAAGTTAGTGTGTGTGTTGGTGATGCTTGGTGTGGGTGTGTGTATAGGCGCAATGGTGATGGTGATGATGGTTGTCAATATGGTTTTGGTGTTTTCAAATAAAATTGATTTTTTGGGGTGAGTGAGGATTTTAGATGGTGGAAAAGAAATATAATTTTGATGTTTTAAAATTGAGAAGAAATGATGTTTGGGCTGAATTTATATAAAAATCTGGTTTTGACAGTGTGCTGGGCGCCAGGTGCCTGTGCTGGGCGCCAGGTGCCTGTGCTGGGCGCTAAGGCGCTGTGTGTGTGTGCTGGGCAAGTGTGGCGCGCGCCTGGGCGCTGGGCGCCTGTTGTGCGTGCGCTGTGTTGCGCGCTGGGCGTTGGGCGCCTGCTTGCGTGCGTGGGTGTGTGTGGCGCGCGCCTGGGCGCTGGGCGCCTGTTGTGCGCGCGGGGCGTGCGTGTGTTGCGCGCTGGGCGCCAGTGCGTGTGTTGCCTGGGCGCTGGGCGCCTAAGGCGCCAGTTCCCAGCAGTGTTGCCTAATTTCTTCCAAATTTGTTTTTAACGTAACTTTTGACTCGGGTGTCCGTTTTAGGTGTTTCAAAGTGCGTTACGACGCTTATTTAATTGTCTATCTGTTTGTCCAGGCCAAAACCAAAATTTAATATTTTTCCCCGGTCGTTCTGAGAGTCCCAAGTGACTGTGTCCTAGTTGTTGTTTGGTTTGGAAATCGCTACTGTTCCTCTTTAATAAAATGTTGGTGTTCTTCATGAGACTAAGGTGCTGTTCCTTGTAATTTTAAATGGTGTTGTCACGGTGAAAATAATGTGCTGTGTAATAGTGTGGTATGCAAATATATATATATATGGTGTATATCATTTTGGCGAATGGGGTCTGTAATCCTCTTTTGATATGTTGGTGAATTATGCTATGGCATTATTTATTTGGTGATTCTGGTGTGTGATGCATAGTCATGGTGTCGCATAATCATATGCATGATTTTGGTGAATAGGCTTCGGCCTCGGGCTTCGGCCTTATTATAAATTTTGGTGAATGCCCTCAAGGCTCATTTTGGTGAATGGATCCACATGCATATGCCCAGTGGAGTTTTGGGTTGCATCTCATACAATAAACATACAGTTGGTGAATGTTTTAGTGAATATTTATTTGGTGATTACTTGGTGATTATTTATTTGGTGATACTTGGTGAATATTTATTTGGTGATTACTTGGTGATTATTTATTTGGTGATTGTTTGGTGAATATTAAGTTGGTGCTGAACTGGTGATTAAAGTGATTATTGTTGTGTTTTGATGTAGTCCTGTATCTGTATATACTACTCCTTATGTACTTTATTATGGGGTTTGAGACTCACCCCTTTTGTTGATTTTTTACCTTACAGGTAACCGTACTTGAAGGCTTTGACCTTCATTCCCTTGAGTTCGAGTCGCTCTGATACGTAGCACCTGGGGGGCGTCTTATTAGATAGTGATTTTGTCTTGTACGACTTGTTGGATTTTGTTTTAACGTTGTAACTGTATTTTTGAGTAATGGCCGCCCATGATGCCACGTAATGTTTTTAATTTAAGTTAAACAAATGACGTGTTTTTGAAGTGATTGTAGCATTCCGTTTCAAGAAAAATAATTTGTGCACTCTGATAATTGTTATAAATGAAAGGGGTAGAAACGGGTGTTACAGATGGCCTACTGGATGTGCGTCCTGTTGGGTGGTCACGAAAGTCTCACCTAGAGTTTGGTCGCTCTTGAGAATGCTGGCACTTCTAATAACTTGCCTATTGTCGTGATCAGTGTTCTTAACTGGGGTCGTTGGCTCTAGGAACCTTATGTAGGACTCTTTAGAGCTACCCTTTGAAAGGTTCACTTAACAGACAAGCCCTAGACATATTCTCTAAGGAACCCTCGTATGACACAAAGGAGCCTCATATCCCTGCATTTAGACAAACACTGATACATTTTTCCAGTCTTCTTAAAAGAAAAAATTTCAAAAAATCATATGTTATTTTGGCAAATTATTTTTTTAGCATACCTCATGCATTTTTACCTTTTCCTTTTTGCATGGCATAAAAAAAATTTATTGCACATTAACATTTCATTTTTCATACATTTCTATGACCCAGGGAATTGTAAGACTTTCTTTCTGACAAGATGGATCAAACATTTGCATTAATAAATCGTAAGTTTCTTTCAGTTCTGCGTCAAACAGAAACTTACAATTTCCCCGGCGTAACACGAAATCATACATTTGCATTTCATGCACATTCATGCACACATTCATCCATGTAAAAAAAATCAGAGCAAAAAAAGCAAGTTGGTTTGTTAACACTTATGCGTCTGGTTTCCCTTCTCCAAAAAAACAAACAAAAACATTCAAAATCATGTCAAGCATCATGCATTCTTTTCTTTTCATGCATTAAGAAAATCACTGTGAGTGTCATGCATTTTATTTCCTCGCATAAAAAAAAACAATTTTTAGCCATATAACATTAGCATCTCATTTAGCATGCACCGCCATTCATTCATAAATAATTCACAAAAGTCATTATCAAATAGTATAGGCATCTCATCATTTGCAACATCATGAAATGCATGTAAAGAAAACATAACATTCATACATCATTACACTCATATTAATTGTCTTCCTAATTCAAAAAAAAAACCATGTTGCTTTATCATTCCCCCATACGTCATTTCATTCATACATCATTTTATTTATATATCATTTCTGTATGCATGTGTGCATCATTCCAAAATAACAAAAAATAGTGTCATTAGTCTTGCATCATTCATTATCCAAAAAATATATCTTAGATAGCATTTCATTTTAAAACATAAATGATACTTTACATCATCTACATGTTGCATTGCCTCCAAAAATAAACAAAAATCATTTAGAATAGATGGTCTTTCCAAGTGATGATTCCTTCATACATTTCATGCATTTTCATCATGCCTATACATTATAGTTTGTTCATTCATGCATCACATTTTGTTCTTAGAAAAGAAAAATATTAGCATACTTTAAAAAAAAACTCTGATGAGAGATGAGGCGCTCTTGCATAATACACTCTAATTGATTATTCTTCTTTGGAAAAGTTTAGCCTTACAAAACAAGGTCGAACTTAGTTGCAAACTCAAGGTGTTTCAAGACACTGAATTTTCAGAAAAAATTTCAATGTTGCAGCTCGTCCACAATTTTTTGTCAGCAAAACGATGCATCTCATCCATTCCATGATAAACGATCAAAATAGTCCATTTTGTTAACTAATATGTTATCAAAAATTCTTTTATCATGTCTCTAACTATGTTAACTCTCTGTGAAGCATTCGTATAGTGAACTTGTATGCGATGTGCATTTGCTCTTGTTTGAGTCAGTTGGTGTCCACACCTTTCCATCCTATCATCATCCCTTGTTCTTGTCCAGTCCCACCCTGACCACTCTATAAAGTACATATTCCCCACACAAGTGCTTAGTTGACTCTTTGGTTTTGTTCCCAATGATAAAATTTCATAAACTAACACTTGGATCCTCCAAACTGGGGCAAAATTGAGATCACTAGACATCTTGTCAACATTGTATTCCCTTAGTGCAAGTCCTTTATAAAAATAAAAAAAATAATTAAAAAAAAGCCTATTAGGTTGAAAACTCGCGAGAGCAGGCTAAGCAAAAATTAGGGCATATAAAAAGAAATAAAGAAAAAGAGCTGATATATAAAAATAAATAAGCTTTTGTCCTTGAGTTTGTCTTTGAGAAAACAAGCAATCATGACTTGAAATGAAGTTTGGTCATCTTCTCACATTCCCAAAAAGCAAAAAAATACCCATTGCAACCCCCTTTGAACCAAAAAATCAAAAAAAAATCTTTCAATCACCCTAGACAATGATCTATTCCCCATTTAAAGATGGTGCACTACTTTCTTCAGTTTATTCAGCTCAAGAGAAATAGGCTGTCAGAAAATGAAAAAATGAAAATCATATATCAAAACAAAAAAAGACAAAAGTTTTGAATAAAAAAACGGCATAAATCTTTGAGCTGATACATCATATCATGAAGTGCATCACTGAATAAAAATATCATTTGTCTCATCAATCCCCAAACACTTTAAGCCCAATCACCCATTCTTTCATAAATCATCAACCACTAGCCACATTGCACCGCAAATAAAAAGATCCTTGTCTAAAGCCCTCAAACACCTTATTGTGCCAAACTAGCACTTCTTTCACGAAACTCAAACAATGGACCTCAAACACTCCTTTGGTCCTACTTATCCTTTCTTTCATGAAAGATCATTGTCTAAACCTCCAAACACTTCTTTGGGACCAATTATCATCTCTTTTCATAAATCCCTAACCATTGGTACATTACCCCCAACCATTGGCCACATTACAAACTTTTTCTTTCATGAATCCCTAACCATTGGCCAGATTACCAACCCTTTTGTTACATAAACCCCTAACCATCGGCCACATTACAATCCTATAAAGTCTATTCCGATCAATGACTGACTGTTTTGTTTCCTCAAAGTTTTAATTTTAGAACAAATAAGTTTATTTATTTTGCTCAGAAAATCGAAGAAAGTTAAAAAAATAAATAATAATAAAAAAATAAAAAGGCTTGCACTCTAATGTGCATTCAAGACAATGTTTAGTGATCACCAAGTGAAGTTTTCATCATATCAAGAAAACTCAAGACTGTCACAGTCTTTGGGACTCACGTAAAAGAAAACCAAATGTTTATACTAGGATCACCACCTAGATCCCAAAGTGGGGCATTCCTTTTATCATCCATACCACTTGAACTTGGGGATTTAGCCATTGTCCATCCCATTCATATACCATACCCAATCCATATAGCCATATTGGACCACCTCCCTAGCCCATTACCCTAACTTTGCCACCTTTCACAACCTCACTCGAAGCAACCCTTTGAAATGTCATTCCATAGTGGGGAAATCCCGTCACCCTTCACTCCACCTAAAATTAGGGAAATTCTCCCTACACCCATCTCATTCTCTTACCATATTCACATCCACAAAACCATACCGGAGAAATTTCTCAACCCATTACCCTAAACAAACCCTTTCACAATGCTACTTCAGTTGGGGCAACCTTGTCCTTGTCATAATTGGGGCAACACCAAACTCCAAGGGTTGAGACAAAATCTCTTGCATGCCACTTTTCGTTACAAAGTCATGGCATTACCAAGTCATAATTTCCTCTACACCCCTAGTTGTTGTCACCACTAGACAGGGGCAAGTTATGCATTCACCGCCATCGACTATGATAGGGTAGTCCCACATTTCTTGAGTTGGGGAGAACCTACCTTTCATGACTTTGGCAAAAACCTACCATTCATCCCCTCACGTGTCATACCTGTCCATACCCCGAGTCAACTGACTCATTCATATGTATTTACACTACTCTACATGTTCACTAAAACAATGCTTCAAAGAGAGAGAACACAAGTTAATAATGTGACGCTATACAGTCACTCTCTTAACTTTGTGGACCTAAAATTCAATCAATCATGGGACACTGTAAGGGAAGAACAACGTGAACGGGTCTGTAAATACAGTCAAGTACGGTTGCACATTAGTGACTGTAAATAACAACCTTGAGATTGCCAAAGCTTGAATTCAAATCAATTCCAATTTTTTTCCAAGGAACGATTATTGCAAAATATTCACTTCTGTGCCTCCTGCATCAAAAGCCTCATCTCTCATCATTACAAAAATCTTTCTGCATCATCAATAAAATCATAGCATAAATCATCCCGCCATACAACCATGCATCCAAAAAGTGATGATTCCAAAGCATCCACTTCTCAATTTCTCGCATAAAAAAAATCTTTTCCTCATCTCAAAAACCGCAAAAATGCATCATCAATAAATGATACCATACATTTCATTCCACCATGCAAACATGCACCTACCATGGCACCTGCATCAAAGCATTACATTTGCATTTGCACGTCATCTGCACTCACATATACTGCTTATCAATTTTTTTCGATCAGCTTCAGCATCTACAGTTCATGGGCCTTTGTAGTTCATTTGTTTCCACATTGCACATACATGACATTGCATGCATGCACACACATGACATTTTTTTACTTCGATAGACGTGCCAAGCGCCGGTCTCGTCGTTGCTAAAAATATTTCTACATCACAAATTATATCATTGTACCATGCATTGATAGCAATTGCATCAAAGCATTACATGCATCATTCGCATTTCATACATTTATCATGTACCAAGAAAAGAAGCAAAAAAAAAGGAAAAGAAGAAAAAAGCAAAAAAGGCAAATAAGAAAAAAAAACTCATTACATTCATTCATTCCACTTAAAATCAATCATTACAGATGCATACATTACATGCATATGACCCGTTGCTCTCTAATCGACTTCAAGTGTCGATCCTAATTACTTCCACTTCTTAAGTCAATGCGACAAGCGTTGAATCTTATATCAAACACCAGATCGCAGTGTTAGCACAGAGTCTAGCATGGATTCTTCAGACCAGTTTGGTCCTTCAGTTCGAATTAACACGTCAAAGCGACGGCTTCGAACTCTACCTTCAGATCTTAACGTCGCCACTGAGCGCGGCGGATCCTTCAGATCCCCAGAGGTCCTTCAGATTAGTTGTGTCTTCCTAAGACATAGTGGACATCCTTCGTGGTCAACATATTAGTTCTAGATCTAATCTTGACCCTCACGACCGCACCGACGTAGGTCACCCTCAGGCTGTTTTACTATAGCTAGTTGCAGTCCATCAGACCATTTTTGGTCCATCAGGCCCAGTCAGCCCTTCAGACCAACCGGTCCTTTAGTTTAATTCAAATCAGTGCACCATGCATCGACTGCGGATTAGACCTTCAGACTAATTAGTCCTTCAGAGCCTCAGTGCTCCTTCAGATCCCCAGTGATCCTTCTTTATAGCTTTCTCATTAATATGCCAAGTGTTAACCGTACTTGTAAATTCTCAAAACCCCAAACTTTCCTACTAATCGGACAAAATTAGTATTTGTTTTATCTTTATTTCTATTCCTACTATGAAATCTTGAAAACCTTTCATTTTTTCTACGGAATATAAATAAAGAGGGGCAGCTGTCATACCCTAATTTTGTCCGGCTAATTGAAAAATCCAAAAAAAGTTTTTTATTTTCGTCGCTTTAATCGTGCGTGTGTCTTTAACGCTCAACGTGTGACATTTATTTCGATACTCGTTTTTGTTGATATTGCTCTATTTTCATAAAATATAAAAAATATAAAATTAGACAAAAGCTGAATAGCCAAAATCCTTTTTATTACATAACCAGATCCTTTTACATATGGACAAAAACCAAAAAAAGCAAATAGTACAAAAGTTTAAAATAAAATTCAAAAAAGAAAGGAAGAGGGCGCAGCAGCCCTAGCTGCTGGTGCTGGTCTTTTGTTTTTGATGTTGTCCTTCCTCGTCCTTTCTTTGACCGTCCTTCCCCAGCACCCACTACCAGCGCTCCATGCCAGCTGTTGCCCTTTTCAAATGGATGTCCTTGGCCAACCAGCTGCTGTCCTTGGTCATTTCTCCAATTGTTGCCCTTTGATTCCTCACCTCCATCACACCAATTGGCCTATAAATATGCACAGTAACATTCACATAAGGGGGGATCCAAAACAGGCACCGAAAGATACACACATATACAGAGGCACACACAGTAACAGCAAACAAAAACAATAAAAAAGGAGAGAACTGAGAGGGGAAAGTTACTGAACTACCTCATCTCCAACCACCATCTGTGGTGGTCGCCGCCGTGCACCACCACTGTGCACCACCACAGAAACCCCCTACGCCCTTCACCTTCGTGTTCTCTCTCTCTCTCTCTCACACTATCTCATCATCAGGAACCACCGTAGCCCTCACCCACACGTCGCTGTTACCACAAAACCACCCAAAATCACCAATCGTCACCATCCCAAAACCATGACCGCCTTCCACAACCATACAATAACCACCACAGTACACTATCCACAATCTCCAACCAAACCATCACAGTAGCCACCCACCTTCGTCATCTCACCGACCCAACACAGCCACCGAAACCACACCACCACAGTCAACTCGCCGCCATGGCTCCACCGCGTCAACCCGACCCTCAATCGCATGACACTACAGCTTCCCGGCGAAAATCGTCGTCGTTGGAGCTCTACGGCGGAAACCACCATCGTAGCACTTCCCCCTTCCTCACCGTACGCACGCCTGTCGCCGTCACAGTCGCAACATCAGTTCTTCCGCCGCGCCGTCCCTCTCTTTTTCAGTCCTCTTCCTCTTCTTCTCGCTTCCTTTCTGCTCGCGGATCTCTCCCCATCGTCGCTCTTTTTCTCTCAACTGTCTCACACTGTTCTCTCTCTCATGGTGGAGGTAAGATTTCTCTCTCTCTCTCTCTCTCTCTCTCTCCACTTTTTCCCTCTCTCTCTTCTGGCCGGAGTATTCGCCTCTCTCTCCAAAAATTTCGAACTCACTCCCTCTGTCTCCTCAATGGTAACGGCGCTGGAGGAGAGAAATGAGGATTTAGGGTTCCAGCTCATAATTTTACCTTATATATAAACTTCCTTTTTATTTATTTTATTTTAATAGATTGCTAATTACACTCCCTCCGTTTCGTTATACACCCCCAACGCAAGCCCATCCTTTAAACGCAGTCCGGTTCACAGAATACGAACTGGGCTCGCTAACTGCACCCCCAGTTTCCATAATACGACCCCCTGATTCCAATTGCACCCTTTTCTTTTATTTTTTACAATCCACCTCGTTATTTCTTTTTTTAGGGGACTAAGTCGGCCGTACGGCCGGGTTAGTCGTCGTTTTAGGATGAATAAGCCGTACGGCTCAAGATTCCTAAAATACCTATTGAAAAGAAATAATACAAATATACAAATCATTCTTTCTCCTAAAAAATCAAATCTTCAAAAAAATGGGATTAAGTCGACTGTGCAGTCGGGTTAGTCATCGTTATAGGACGAATGAGTTGCACAGCTCCAAAGTCCTAAAACCCCTATATTAAAAAACATAAACAAACCAAATGTTTTCTACCTAGAACTACGTAGCCTTTGATTCTCCACCCGGAGATACGTAGGAGTTGGGCCACGCCTCCGTCAAGCGCAAAAATAAACAAATTTCATTCTATTTCTTACAAAACCACAAAAATAATAACAGGGATTAAGTCGGCCGTACGGCCGGGTTAGTCAGCGTTCTAAGATGAATGAGCTGTACGGCTCAATAATCTTAGAACCCCTAAAGAATAAATAATTAATAAACCTTTTCTCCAAAAAACGAATAGGGGATTAAGTCGACTGTACAGTCGGGTTAGTCAACTTTCTAGGGCCACGAATGAACCGTACGGATCAGGTCCTAAGATCCCTATTCAAAATAAATAATTTCTAAATTAAAAACATACAAACACATTCCTTCCATTTCAAAAATCAAAAATCTCATTTTCAAAAATAGGGGATTAAGTCGGCCATACAGCCAGATTAGTCGTCGTTTTAGGACGAATGAACTGAGGTTTCACGGAGCCCCGGCGCTCCTTCAGACCCCCAGCGGCCCTTCAGAGCCCCAGCGCTCCTTCAGACCCCCAGTGGTCCTTCAACACAGATCACACGGTCCTAAAACCCCAATATTAAAAAAACACCAACCAACAAACATTTTCTAATTAAAGAACTACGTAGCTTTGATTTCTCCATCGCACCTGGAGATACGTAGGAGCGGGGGCCCACTCCTGTCAAGCACAAAAAACTAAAATTTTCATTAAGTCTTCTTTCTTTTCAGTTCACAATAAAAGGGTAAAATAAACATTTTCAAAATTAACATTCTTTCCTACAACTAGTTAGCAGGTAACCTTCATTAGGAAAGATGTCGTGGGGTGCTAATACCTTCCCCACGCATAACCGACTCCCGAACCCAAATCTGGTCTCAAAGACCCTTATCCATTCCAAAAGGGATTTTCCAATGTTTCCCCTTAAACTAAACGTTGGTGGCGGCTTCATTTTTGAACCTTCGAGGAATCCTCACCCGGATTTTTCGGTCGCTACATAGGTTTGCACCAAAGTCCCTAGTTTTTCACCTCTCTAGTGCACCACACTCACATAATCACTCACACTCTCACCTATTTTATTTAAAAAAATATGTTTATTTTTATTATGTTATTTAATTTGAATCTGTTATGTATTTTGTGAATATGTTGATTCTTCTAGTGCTATTTGATTTGTATTTAGGAACTTGTTAGTGCTATTTAATTTGTGTGAGTCTAGTGCAACACAAGTTATGAATCTGTTAAAGTCTTATCTTTATTACATTTTTAACAATGTGTGTTTGAAAATTTTTCCACCCCCTGACCCAGGGTCCTGGGTCCGCCTCTGATAAAATAGATCATACAACAACAACTGTAAAATACAAAATATATAAATTACTATTGTAAATAGACAAAATTATTTAATAGTTAAACCACACATGGATCAAGGAAACTCGGATAATTGACTACATCAAAGAAAGAACGGTAAGTGAAAAGCTGACAAAAGCGAGTGTTTTATCGCCAAATTCAATTCATTTAGGTCTAGATTTTTGGTACAATAAGATCCCTGCAAGCACGAGAACTTCTTCATATTCTTCCCAGATTCTACTCCTCATGGCTATAGTTATAGTTGTTTCAGTTATGGATCCGTTTTTTATCAACAGAACAAAGTTGACAGATTCAAATTAAAAATAAAATAAAATTTGAGACAAATATGTGAGTTGTATAAGGTATACACGTTTCAGAATAATTGTTTTAAATAACAATTATCCAATTTTAATGCACTATTACCTTATTTTGCAGATTTTCATTTAACACATTGTCTTGTTGATTCACGCAGAAGCTTTCAGGAGAAGCTTTCACAATGTCAACAACAATATTAAGCTTTCAGGAGGTGGTTCTAAGATGTCAACAACAATATTTTGTAATTATTTAATTTATCGTATTTGTTATTCAAGGCAGAATGAAAATTCATAGCACGTCAATTTTTTTTTTGTTTGGATCCCATTAATTCGGCCAGCTGCTCCTTCCGTTTTATTTTGGCCAGTTGAAAATATCCGAATTAATTCAGCCAGTTACACATTCCAGCAAATTCTCACTATTTTAAATTCGGTAATTAATTTAAAAATAGAAACATTCCATTTATTATTTTGTATTGTAAATTTCCGTTTAAGTTTGATTTGTTCTTAAGGACTGCTGATGTGGATGACACGTATTTATTGAGTGATTGCGTGGAATAAAATTGAGATATGCATGGCGCCTACATGGACATTCCATGTGGACCGTTCATGAATTAATATAGTTAAGTCTTTAGGTTTGCACCAGAGTCCCTAGTTTTGCACCACTCTATTGCACCACACTCACATAATCACTCACACTCTCACCTATTTTATTTTAAAAAATATGTTTATTTTTATTATGTTAGTCTATTTAATTTGAATATGTTATATATTTTGTGAATATGTTGATTCTTCTAGTGCTATTTAATTTGTATTTGGGAACTTGTTAGTGCTATTTAATTTGTGTGGGTCTAGTGCAACACAAGTTGTGAATCTGTTAAAGTCTTATTTTTATTACATTTTTAGCAATGTGTGTTTGAAAATTGTTGTATAAATAGATATTAGATAAATAGATACAAGACTACTACACACAGCCTGTTGGATAAATAGATATTAGATAAATAGAAGAAGAAGAAGAAGAAGAAGAAACCAACCTGCATAACAATGGTGAGAAACGCGAGATAGAGAAATCGATTTGAACAAAAATAAGAGAGAGAAAGAGAATAAATTTAATTAAGCAATGGTGAGAAACGCGAGATAGAGAAATCGATTTGAACAAAAATAAGAGAGAGAAAGAGAATAAATTTAATATCTTAATTTTACTAAAGATTTGAAACTAAAGAGATCACCATTGGAGAATTTTAAATGTTTAGAAAACCAGACCGGTCATTGAATCGGTGAAGGCACTGGTTCAAGGTTTAATGATTCAACCGTATTTGAACCAGTGAATGTACTGATTATATGGTATATTAAGTGATGAGTTTTAAATATAACTAAATTATAAACTAAGAGAAAATAATTATTATATATATTTCATATGACTATAATTTTATAATTTGACATTGGCCTTTTATTTAACTACTAATAAATAAATAAAGAATTACACTCACTACAAGAAAATCGACGATTTCCGACGGCAATTTTCGTCGCAAACACAGCAATTTTCGTCGAAAATTGACGTTTCCGACGAACTTTCCGACGGACAAAAAGTCGTCGTAAAATCGCTCGTCGCAGATTTTTTTCCGACGGATTTTTTCGTCGCAAATGTCTCCGTCGCAAAGTCGTCGGAAACCCGTCGCAAATATCCGTGGCAAAGTCGTCGCAAACTCTGACACATTTTCGTCGCAAATCCGTCGGAAATTCGTCAGAAATTTTAAAAAAAAATAAAAAAAAATTAAATTATATATCAAATTCTAAAGCTCAGATTCTAAATTCTAAAGCTATATATACAACTTTGTGGATATGTAAATGTCACTGTATTTTCCTCTCCTATGTAAGTATATATACAACTTTGTGGATATGATGGACCAAATTCTAAAGCTCAGATTGAACTTCCAATAATTTCATAGTATACAATAAGCAATTTCTTATGTATCACAATTGAGAATAACATGAAGGCCCAGCCAGTAAATTAATGCTATTACTAATTTCAGACAAAACTTATTATGCAAATGACTCATCAATAGGTGTAAACACAAGTTGAGCACATGCTCCAATTGAATTCTCATCAACTCCACTGCACAGTTGCATCATGTTTCATCACTAAATTTGCTACTTCAGCTACTTTTATCCAATTCCAACCCCAGCTACTTTTATCTGGTTGAAATTCAGATGAGGCAGCCTGTTGTCTTGGTCCTGCCTGCCACTGCCAAGGGGGAAAGGTGAAAAATCTTACATCAAGCTTGTGAACCAAAAAATCTACCAAAGGAAAATGGATACTATAATTCATAGCTTTTGGAAAGACATCTTATTTCAAACTTCAAAATGCATGATTAACCTTTGTTCAAGAGTAGGAACTCCATCAGCGGAACGCCTTTCAGCTAGTCTTAGCAATGCATGAGCAGCAAGCATATGTTGTCGCTTTAGCACATAATACCGTGCCAAGAGTTCAAAGTGCTTTTGGACTCAAATATCTAACCAATTGTTGATCACATATATTAGCTACAAAGAATTGAAATAACTAATCAAGAGAAAATCGAAAAAATGCAGTATACTAATGTAGTATTAACAGCTTACCCTATGCGCATTCCTGCATGACCAGTGCTTTTTGAGACAGTGAATCTCAATGAATCTGCAACCACAAAGCAAGTATATGTAAAACCTCCATGCATTTGTTGTAAGATAAATAGATCAACATAAGACCTTGCTCATCACTTAACTTTAACATATTGTTTAAGGAGTTTAATATGTAGCAACTCAAATGCAAGATCTATGAGAGTTCAAAGCAAAATAACTTTCAAAAATGTCCAACAACAAAAATACACTTCTCCAAAATTCTCTTTTCCTTTTACTTAATTTCTATCACAATAAAAAATGCATTTTTAAAACATGACAAAACTAAGTAACAGAAACAATCATTAGAAAAAAAAGATAAGAAAGAAAGGTTGAGAGGAGCTAGAACCAACTAATTACATGGAACCCAATATAAATAACATAAAGGATCAAGTAAAACAGAGTTTTGTAGCTTTCACTTTCAAACAAAAACAGAGTTTTGTAGCTCAAAACATCAAACCTTGCTATATAGAGTCTAATATAAAAGAGAAAACTATAGGAACTATGACCTAGAAAGGCATGCATTCCGGAACAATTCCTGGATACTTCCAATTTTCATCTTCAAAATGCCTAGTATAGAGGCAACAGCAACATGCACAAGAATAGCACCCCAAAGATGAGGAGGAATATTTTCAAGCCCCACGCCCTATGCTCTGGTCTGCCGGGATGAGGAAGTCTACGACGGAGCTCGCGACCTTCTTGACAAAGAGCACAAACATGACAAAAGACATGAGTTGCAAAGTCACATGTCGATTCACACTGTTCACTCTTCCATTAATCTGAAATTTACTTGTGTAGGATTATCATCTATGAAACAACTAACAAGGTAAAATAGATAAAGTACTTGGGGACACCGTATAAATAATTTCAACAATACAAAGATGATTGTGAATAAATTATAAATTGAAGTTGCCATGCTTGAAGTTTTGTTCAATTTATAATTTATTCACAATCAACTTTGTATTGTTGAATTCATTTTGGATTGTCTAGTTGTGCTGTAAGACTGTAATGCATGTCTGTATTCTTAGTATATAAAGAGGTTTAAAGTACACAGGTCAATTTAAACACAGTCAAGAAAACATTTTTTGGGCAAGGTATGCCATATTATTAGATATAAAACACAACGACAGGAACTGGACCAGATCACAAAGAAAAAGTACATGTAATGTAATATTTCACTATAACCATTGATATCAGTGTTGATTTCAGCAGCCATATAAATGGATTTACAATGGCCTCTGAATCTGATCAACTTCAAGTACACCCTCACAATAGGAGATTTCATAACAGTAACAGATAATCACTACATAATAAGAGACTAAGAATAAAAGAGTAATGTACTTCTAAATTGAACCTCCGACGAATAGCAGTACGACTAGGATATGAAAAGTACGGTGCAAGGCAATTCCAACCAAAGCAGGAATTCCCAATTACATACAGCTTGAAAATGTCTTTGAAGCTGCAAAAACCATCAAAGGATTGAAAAGCTAAGTCAGCAATGTGATGAATATGGAGGGGACAAGAGACAATATTATATACTCATAAGGGAATAGTATATAATATTATTTGTGACATCCCTCTAATCCTAAGGGAGTAATTGTGCTTCCAAAAGCACCATAGCCAAGTACAAAGAAAGAAAGTTGTCAAAGTGTGAGAGAAAAAGCATAGCCCCCAATTACTTAGAAGAATAACAGTTTTAGAGTATAAACAAAATTATAGAGACTTTTAGCAACATTCAACACACCATATTTCAACCAATCTTTGTTTTGTGAAACGAAAAAGATCCCAACCAAATCCGAACCAATCTGACAAAGACTTTAAATATAAATATAGTATGAATTAATATTAGGGGGAGGGGGAATAGCCTTGGTATAAAAATACGCCTTCATGATTGCTATCAATATACACAAACTCTTTGTTTTCACCATTTCCTGTTTTCAAATACTTCATAAAAACAAACTCTTGTTTTCACCATAGAAAAAAAACGTTTTTCAAACCAAAAAGACTCTTGATTTCTATCAATATACACAAAACCATAACAAATGATGTTGATGGTAAAAGCAACATTTGATACTCAACTATAAACCACAAAAAATTAGCAACAATCAAGAACAAGGATTGTCTGTGATACAAATTGCTTTGACATGAAGCAAGCGAGTGAGCCAAGGAGAAACCAGAGTTCTAGGAATTTGTAAAAACTTACTTCCACTGAGTAAAGACTTACATCCATATATACAATTAACCAACTAACAGACATCAATACATGCAATTATACATAAAGAAATAGATGTTAAAAACTTAAAACTACAATTTTATACATAAATGCAATGCAAACAATTATACAAAGAGAAATGATACGAAAAACTTAAAATATACTTCATAAAAAGTGCATGACAAAGTATAGGACATTCAAGCATTTAAAATATACTTCAAAAAAAATCATACTTGAAGTTTAGGCAACAAATTTGAGTTTTGCTACTTCTGTCATACACAAATAACATTATGTTGACACATAAATTCTTGAATTCTCTACAAAGCATAAAAGATCCATGACTAACATGAAGAGTAACAACTGCATTTGGATTCTATGCAACAGCATAAACTTTTAGCTTCCTCCCAGTTTCTTCCGCAGCCTACAAGACAAAAACCACTCTAAAGAATAAGATATATCCAGCCTGCAGTTGACAAAGTCACTTATGGTAAACCATGAGGAACAATATCACACCTGTAATGAAGCCCCCACGAGATGTCCGCGTCCTGCTCCAACAACCATCAGTACCTAGCAACAGGGGTAAAAATAAATTCCCTTCATCTCTGTACTGTTTTGCACAATATTAAAAGTGGTGCAATTCCAACAAAAAGATAGCATTTAAAATAAAGATGCATAAACAACATGGGACAAAAAAATCTTACAGTGGTTTTAACAGAAGCCTCTCCCACTCTCTCTAACACTATTTTTTTAACAATTAGTCTTGAGGAGTGAACAATACCATATTGAGCGGAGAAAACATAAATCCTGTGTAGCGTAGACAAAACATCAATCCTTCCAAATAGCAAAAATCCCATGAACCACTACAAAATCAAACACAAAATCCAACATAAAAGCATAAACAACAAATTAAGAGTAAAAAAACACAATAAAATACAAAGGGGAAAGGTTCAGATTGAAGCATCAGTAATAATCACTGTTAGGAAGCATGACTTCATCATCCAACCCATCATCGGAAACTTGCAAATCACAATAATAACCAAATAACAACCAAATCACATGAATCAACATTGAAACCATTCTGTCGACTTAAGCCATGAGATTCTCCATGGTGTCGTTAAGACCCACAACTACCCTGTCCACCTTGTGGGCTTCCTTAAACTCCCTGAATTCATGTCAACATAACAACAAATTGAACAATTAGGGTTTTCAAATTAAAAAAATTAGGGTTTCCAAATTAAAAAAAAAATCAGAAATTAGGGTTTTCAATTCATGCAAAAATTGAACAATTTTCCCCAAATCAAACAATCATCAAAGAAGAGAAGAAGAAACTAACCTGAGAAGAAGAAAGCTCGCGATGAGGAGGAGCGATTCTGCTTTTCAGTGGTGGAGATGACTTCAAGAGTAATGTTGTTGGTTCGGATTGGCGGTGGAGAAGAAAGGTCGCGATGAGGAGACAGCGCCTGAGGAAGAAGAAGAAGCGATTTTCTGGTTATGGTTCGGATTGGGGGTGAGGAGGAGCGCTTCTGCTTTTCAGTGGTGGAGATGAACTGTGGTTGAAGAGGGGAAGACGAAATGGTGGTGGTGAGAAGCGAAGGACCGGCTGAGCAACGACAGGGGTGGAGGCAGGCGGAGGCGGAGGCGGAGAAAGGTGAGAGGGAGAGGGAGGGGGCAGCGTGAGGTAAGTGATCGAGAGAGAGGGCGTCTGAGAGGGAAGTAGTGAATACGTGAAATGAGGTTCGTGGGATGAAGTTCCTTTAATTTAGGATGTGTTAGTTTGCGACGACATTTTAGACGTTTCCGACGAAAATATCCGTCGGAAATTTGCGACGAAACACGTTTTCGTCGGAAACGTAAGCGGGAAATTAAGCGCCTTTTTTCCTGAACATTTGCGACGACTTTTTCGTCGGAAATCCGTCGAAAATTCCGACGAATAAGAGTTCGTCGGAAAAAATGGCAGGAAAAAGCACTTATTCTTGTAGTGACTACCTATATATATATATATATATATATAAGAAAAGAAGGGAGAGGGATTTCTATAACAATAATGCTCTATTTGAGTCCTACATCACATCGAACATAAATAAAAAGAAGGAAGAGAGATTAAATTGTGTATTCACTATCCTTTATCCTTTATTTTATTATTAATTAAAAGTAATTAACACTGTTTTACAAGGGACTGAGGGAGTACGTTTTGGGCGGGAAACCGAATTCTTACTTGAGGGCAAATTAGTAATTGCACAGCAATGTTGGGTGAGGCTAGTTTTGGTGTTCAGCACCTCTGAGAGCAGAGCACCGTTTTGTCTCATTCTTTGAGAGCAGCGCTTCGTACACAGTTGCCTTCCCACACTTGCGCCGCACACACCGTTTCATGACTTCATCGTCTTGCTTCTGTAGTTCGTACACTGCAAGTCCCTCAGAAACGCTTTCATCTTCTGGCATTGTTTCTAATCTTAGTTCCGTAAACCCTATTTCCTTTACAAGCTACAAAGGCGCCTTCATTAGCTGCTTGTTTCGCATCGGTTGCTGGCTACTCAAGGTTTCTTGTTTTGACACAGACAGGTTCTTCTTTTCTTCCTTTTTTTCTTTTGTCTTTCATTCTTTCTTTACTCAAAGAAACCCATTATAGTAGGTTGTTAGAATCGCGTTTTAGCTTTTAACTCTTGGAATCATACGATTCCACGATTCTAGGTGCTGGGTAAACTACATGGAATCATGTTTTAACTCAGACCGATGTTAGAATCAGTAGGTTGTTAGAATCGATTTGTGGTAAACTCGCACACCCTTGCTATCGCGAAGCACCTCTAGCCAGCGACACGAACATCGGTCTCCCTCCAGCGTCGTTAACACCAATCTCCGACGACAAGACTACACTCCTTGAACAACGTGCTTGTTATTAGGAAGATCGATTATACTCCAAGTGCTATTAGCAAGCAAAGCATTTAATTCAGAATTAATAGTCTTAACATAGTCAGAGTGTTGAATAGCTTGTTGATAGGTTTTGGGATCATCGATGGAGATAGAAAGAGTAAAATTGAGATTGGCAGGGGAGAGTTGAGAGTATTGGGGAACAGAGGAAAGAGGATATAAAGGAGAAGAATTAGTTGAAATATTATTGCATTGGTACTCTTTCAAGTAAGAAGGTGGATGTTTGATCCTAGCAGATCTTCTGGGGTGAATAATACAAGTAAAGGAAGTTTAGAAATTGTGTGGATTATCAGAATGTAATCTGTTAGATTAGAAAGTATGGAATCTGAAATAGGTTGGGATTAGACTTTAGAGGAGGAGGGCTCTGTTGAAGGAATATCAAACAAGAAAGGAGTTATGTCTTGAGAAACAACATCATAAGAAGTATCAAGAGGAGGAGATTGGGGAGTGGAATCAGGAGGGACAAAGGGGAAAACAAATTCAAAAAAAGAGCATGTCCGGAAGTAAAAACAAATCTATGTTGTAAATAAAAAAGAATACCTCCTTTGGTGCCATTAGAGTATCCTAAGAAATTACACTTTATAGCCCTAGGATCAAGTTTATCACGATGATTAGTTAAGGTAATGGCATAAGAGAGAGAGAGAGAGCCAAAAACCTTGAGATGATCATTAGCACCAAAGTCCAATAATATCCAAGAAGAAGTATTTGAATTACCTGGAGTGGTAGCATTAGAAAGAAGGTGACAAGTATAAGAATTACCAGAATTGCTGATTTTTGCATTCTTGGATTCTTGAAGTAAGGAAAGATGTTGGTAATCATCTTTAGTGAGAGAAATACTTACCTCAGGTGCGGTGGGTTTAGCAGGAATTGTAGAAATGGTATTAGTAGAAGTGGGAGAATTGGTTTGGGATGTTGACTTGTAAACAGGGAAAACCATGTTTAAAGAAATAATTCTCAACAGTGTGATTGTTTCTATTACGATGGGTACAAATCATAGGAGATTTTTGGAAAAATTTGCCTTAGCCTTAGCTAGAATTAGAAGAAAGGCAAGTATTTTGTACGGCTAAAGCTGTAGAATCATCCTTGTAATTCTTTTTCAAATTTACTCAAGAGACAAGAACAGGGAACAATACAAGTGCAAGAAGGTGTAGGACGAAGAAATTCTAACTCATCTCAAACAGTTTTCGTATCAGTTAAGAAAACAGATAAAGTTTTATCCCCTTGATGCATGGAATGTAATTCTTTAAGTAAATCGCACATACGGAAATGATTGCCTTTTGTGAATTAGTCCTCCAAATCATGCCAGAGGTCACGCAAGTTGTCGAAGGAGATAGAACTCTGTGAAATGTGAAAAGACGGAGTTCTTGTAATCCATGATACCACCTTGTTGCTTCTCATCCAACTGTCGTATAGAGGATAGTAGGTAAAGGTTGAGGAAGAGCTCCATTGATGAACTTGATATTGTTCTTGGAAGCGAGATCACGACGCATTGCACAGCTCCAATGGTAGTAGTTATCACTGCCTAGGGGTATAGTAACAAGAACTAAATTTGGATTTTCACGAGTGAAGATAATATGGATTGTGTTGGATCCACGGAAGAAAAAGAAGAAGAAATTGAAACAGATGTTAGGGTTTGGGAAATGTTTGGATCGATTTCGGTTTCTGCAGCCATGATGTTGCAAAGAAGAAAGAAATAAATTGGTAGTAGAATGGTTGCTTTGATACCATATAGGAACTGGATTTCATCATATTTTGAATCTTTGATTGATTGCATAAGAGGTACAAAGAAGGTTATATAGGAAGGATAGGCAGAGCTAATAGAACCTATCTTCCTAACAGAAAATATACAATCAATAAAAGCTAAATAACTAAGAGGGTAAAAATAAGCTAGTAGTATGAGTGAATCCTTGTGAGTCACCAAGAAAATGTGGGTTCTTTTATCTTGAAATGTTTATCTAAGAGAGTTGGTGACTGAGTCTCAAGCTCTTCTTAGTGTTTGACTTTGGAATGTTTCTCAAAGATCTGGAATGGGTTTTCTAGAGGGTTGTATCTTCATCATTGAGAGGGTGTTTTCTTGTTTAAGATATTGAAGCCAGGGATTTTGGGGTAGTCAAAATCTAGGAATTAAGAGAGGGTGGTTCACAGAAGAATTTTTTACTTTGTAATGGTGAAAGCTCAAGAATCTTATAAACTTTGCTCACAAAGCAATAATGGAACCTATATAAACTCCAATCTCGTTCTCTTTCTTAGAGAAAGTTTGAAGTATTGAAAAAGAGTTTTCTTATCACAACTATTTGGTTTGTATGGATATCAGTTTGATAGGTTTGAATTGTTTTTCTTGTATTGTGATTTTCCGGAAGTGTTTAGTTTTCTACATCATAATCACAGGTTTTGAATTTTGGACTTCATTTGTTTAATGGTAGTGTTGTGTAGGCGTATCAAATCAAACACACCACTTAGACAAGAAATCCAGAACGAAGAGAGAGACCGGGAGAGTTAGGGAGTTTTTTATTTTTGAAAAAAGTGAGAGGGAGTACTTATGTATTTTTTTTTGATCAGTAGGAAGTACTTATGTATGGTTGAACTATTATAGAATCTTTTTATCTTTCTTGATCAATGGTTCAAACTAGTGGGTCTAAGATGGATCGATCTTTCTACGGGTCTAGGCTATACAGACCTTTTGTTAAAACACTTTCTCTACTGCTATTTTAGAATGGTTGGGTGTGGCGGGATTTGATGAGCGCTTCCATTTATATATTGTTTTTTGGTGAATTATTTGTTTTGTTGAATCTATTTGTAGTATAACTTTGATTCACTAGCAGAAGGTGTTAGGCTTTCACAATATGGCGAACCTGTGTTCGAATCCTGGGAGAGGTACCCACATTTAGTGTCTGACGCGCCTTGAATAGGATTACCTCAAATGGAGGGAACCTCTGACAAACCAAAATAATATGTTTTTATATTATATATTACATTAATATGTTGAGAACCGCTATTTAGTCAAAAGTTTTTTCAAAGAAACGTACAAAATACACTGGATTTGAAATAATCGTCCACTAAATCACGCAACACATGCGGCTGCTGCACATCATTGTTCATTCTTCGGTTTCGTTGTCTTACTATCCAGCTTTTCTCTAATATGTTTTCTAGTTCATGCACAAGTTAGAAAAAGCAAAATGGTTATCACAATAAAATTAACTATACTTTAAATTAAGAAATGTAAATATGAGTATAAATACACATTATTCAACTCTTGCATGCAGGTTATAATCAATGGATATTACAACAGAGTCTAAACTCAAATTGAAGCTGAAGTCGTCAAACCCTGAGGGAATCTCTAAAAGATTGAGGTCATACCTTGGTCCTATGGATAGAATTGATGTTATTAGCCCTTCTAAATTTTTTCTGAAAGACTGCCTGAACATTCTTGAAACAAGGCCATTTCAAGATAGGTACCCGCATCCCGAGTTATTACACGTGTATTGTCTTTGTTTGAGACCTTATATGGAGGTAGCAAATTCTACAGAGGTATTATTATTATTTTCAAGGCTTTAGTGTTTCAAAATTTTAATCTATATATCTATTGCACATTTTGTATTCAATTTTTGACTAAAGTAATTTGTAGGTAACAACTCATATACATTTAATATTGGAGACCATTGCCGAGGAGTTGCGCTGTAATAAGGAAAGACTTCATGAATCACAGTTGTTGTTAAGCATTGTAGATTTATACACTCGGGGAAATCATAAGTCAGACCAACATCTTGAAGAACAATCATCAACAGAATCCATTTCAGATGCTTTTGAGAATTACTTATCTAATATGATAGCTGCCTTGCATATTGTGTGTCTTATGGTTTATAAATTAGTCTCGAAGTGGACATTGGAATTAGAAACTGTCGAAGGAGAGGCTAAAGTTGTCCGTACGGATATGCTTTCCACTCTCGTGGATATACTTCATGTTTTAACTCAATTTATTCTCATTAAGTTTAGGTATATCTCGTGAACAGTCAAATAAGTTTGGTTAAATAGATTTTTAATGTTTGGTTTATTTATCGATTTTATGTTTGGCATTTTTTTTGTTCCTATTGTCACTTATTATTTTCATTATTATTTTCACCTGTCATATTAATTATGAAGAGGAGTTTCTAAGACAATTTTTACCAATATTGTTTATATATATGTACCTTTTATTTTATTTCATTTTATGCCATTTGTGATGATTAAGTCCCAAAATTTCATTTTTTCTTGATTGTAGGATGATACCTGAAAAGATAGAAAATGAAAAATATTGGATAGTTGGAAGCGCCCTTGCAGCTTTAGCCATTTCGATCAAAATCAATGTTAAACTCCAGGTTTATGTGCTCATATCTTCTTTGCTGCTGAAAAAACAAATGGACATTGTTTCAGAAAAACTAATGTTTGTTGCCTTATATCAGGAGAGCAAAGAAGTTATTAGAAATATCATTGTAAGTGAATTGTGTGAAAGAATGGAAATAGAAGAGATGATCACTTTGATGAATGAGTTGGCAAAAGCCTGGCCAAAAAATGACAAAAGTGAACAGGTATTACAATCCCATTTTTTATTAAAATCTTATATGTAGCATGATATCTTGAGGAGTCTAGCCTCTGGGTCAATTTTGTAGAGAGTTCTTCTCTCAATTATGAATTTCGTTATTTATACATTTGCATTTCCTTTTTATTTTCTGTTTTTGTAACTAAAAATTGTGGTTATGGTCTTATGGAGTTAAGGAGTATGTTTTGGTGTTGAGTAATTTGGGTTAGGGTTTGAAAGATATGGAAATGACCAAAATACCCTTGGTCCCCTAATCCTCACATAATTCTATTTCTACCTCAAAACGACCACGTAATTCATACTATTAGCAACTAAATGTTGCTTTCACGCTTTTAACATGTCCATGACTTGAATTATTCTTTTATCGAATAATAGTTCGCTAGTTAATTTCATAAAACGAAATTAACCGGAATTAGGGATGTTACACAACGTCTCCAACATTGATCTTATTCACCTCACAAAAACTCCTCCATCCCCGTGTCAGACGATACTGCTTTTCATCCATGACATCTTGCCTCACATCGCAGTCCCACTTTCTCCTTTCTTCATCAATTAGTTGAAATTCATTTGTCCTTGCATTTAGAGCATGGCAGCAAAACAATTTTGGCAGCAACTGCAATTTAAATAATAAAAATAAATAATTATCCAATAATCAAGTAATGCATATGCGTGTGTTTTTTGAAAGATGGGCCAGCTGAAAAATCAAATTTTGAGAATATCTTACCATTTTTTATTTTTTCATAAATCATATCCTTTCGTGGTAGGGGATAAGGATAATTTTTTACAATTTTATTTAAAGGCTTATAATTAATAACCATTATTGGTTCTCCTCTCTTTAATAACCATTCTTGGTTCTCCTCTCTTTAAATTATCTGGCCCATCTTTTTGATTTGGTCTTGATTTGTGTTTGAAAAATTGCTAATCACACCTTTTTTTCTTCTTTTTCACCAGCTTATTATCTCTTTAGGAATGGATGGAATTGGAAATATTACGATAAAGGTATGTCTAAGTGAACTTATAATTATTGTTTGAAGACAATTCCTCTATTATTTATTTTTTATTAATTAAAAGTAATTAACACTGTTTTACAAGGGAGTACGTTTTGGGCGGGAAACTGAATTCTTACTTGAGGGCAAATTAGTAATTGCATAGCAATGTTGGGTGAGGCTACCGTTTTGGTCTTTCATCTTCTTTGTTCAGCACCTCTGAGAGCAGAGCACCACACTTGCTGTCAAAGCAGTGCTTCAAACTTTCCATCACGAGACCGTGAGCACTGCTTCGAACATTCTAGCAACAAATCGAGAGAGCACCGGCTGCACCGCTTCAGCACCGTTTTGTCTCATTCTTTGAGAGCAGCGCTTCGTACACAGTTGCCTTCTCACACTTGCGTCGCACACACCGTTTCATCGTCTTGCTTCTGTAGTTCGTACACTGCAAGTCCCTCAGGAACGCTTTCATCTTCTGGCATTGTTTCTAATCTTAGTTCCGTAAACCCTATTTCCTTTACAAGCTACAAAGGCGCCTTCATTAGCTGCATGTTTTGCATCAGTTGCTGGCTACTCAAGGTTTTCTTGTTTTGACACAGACAAGTTCTTCTTTTCTTCCCTTTTTTTCTTTTCTCTTTCATTCTTTCTTTACTCAAAGAAACCCATTATAGTAGGGTGTTAGAATCGCGTTTTAACTCTTGGAATCATACGATTCCACGATTCTAGGTGCTGGGTAAACTACATGGAATCATGTTTTAACTCAGACCGATGTTAGAATCAGTAAGTTGTTAGAATCGCTTTGTCGTAAACTCGCAAACCCTTGCTATCGCGAAGCACCTCTAGCCAGCGACACGAACATCGGTATCCCTCCAGCGTCGTTAACACCAATCTCCGACGACAAGACTACACTCCTTGAACAACGTGCTTGTTATTAGGAAGATCGATTATACTCCAAGTGCTATTAGCAAGCAAAGCATTTAATTCAGAATTAATAGTCTTAACATAGTCAGAGTGTTGAATAGCTTGTTGATAGGTTTTGGGATCATCGATGGAGATAGAAAGAGTAAAATTGAGATTGGCAGGGGAGAGTTGAGAGTATTGGGGAACAGAGGAAAGAGGATATAAAGGAGAAGAATTAGTTGAAATATTATTGCATTGGTAGTCTTTCAAGTAAGAAGGTGGATGTTTGATCCTAGCAGATCTTCTGGGGTGAATAATACAAGTAAAGGAAGTTTAGAAATTGTGTGGATTATCAGAATGTAATCTGTTAGATTAGAAAGTATGGAATCTGAAATAGGTTGGGATTAGACTTTAAAGGAGGAGGGCTCTGTTGAAGGAATATCAAACAAGAAAGGAGTTATGTCTTGAGAAACAACATCATAAGAAGTATCAAGAGGAGGAGATTGGGGAGTGGAATCAGGAGGGACAAAGGGGAAAACAAATTCAAAAAAAGAGCATGTTTGGAAGTAAAAACAAATCTATGTTGTCAATAAAAAAGAATATCTCCTTTGGTGCCATTAGAGTATCCTAAGAAATTACACTTTATAGCCCTAGGATCAAGTTTATCACGATGATTAGTTAAGGTAATGGCATAAGAGAGAGAGAGAGAGAGCCAAAAACCTTGAGATGATCATTAGCACCAAAGTCCAATAATATCCAAGAAGAAGTATATGAATTACCTGGAGTGGTAGCATTAGAAAGAAGGTGACTAGTATAAGAATTACCAGAATTGCTGATTTTAGAATGGTTGGGTGTGGCGGGATTTGATGAGCGCTTCCATTTATATATTGTTTTTTGGTGAATTATTTGTTTTGTTAAATCTATTTGTAGTATAACTTTGATTCACTAGCAGAAGGTGTTTGGCTTTCACAATATGGCGAACCTGTGTTCGAATCCTGGGCGAGGTACCCACATTTAGTGTCTGACGCGCCTTGAATAGGATTACCTCAAATGGAGGGAACCTCTGACAAACCAAAATAATATGTTTTTATATTATATATTACATTAATATGTTGAGAACTGCTATTTAGTACAAAGTATTTTCAAAGAAATGTACAAAATACACTGGATTTGAAATAATCGTCCACTAAATCACACAACACATGTGGCTGGTGCACATCATTGTTCATTCTTCGGTTTCGTTGTCTTACTATCCAGCTTTTCTCTAATATGTTTTCTAGTTCATGCACAAGTTAGAAAAAGCAAAATGGTTATCACAATAAAATTAACTATACTTTAAATTAAGAAATGTAAATATGAGTATAAATACACATTATTCAACTCTTGCATGCAGGTTATAATCAATGGATATTACAAGAGAGTCTAAACTCAAATTGAAGCTCAAGTCGTCAAACCCTGAGGGAATCTCTAAAAGATTGAGGTCATAAATTGGTCCTATGGATAGAATTGATGTTATTAGCCCTTCTAAATTTTTTCTGAAAGACTGCGTGAACATTCTTGAAACAAGGCGATTTCAAGATAGGTACCCGCATCCCGAGTTATTACAAGTGTGTTGTCTTTGTTCGAGACCTTATATGGAGGTAGCAAATTCTACAGTGGTATTATTATTATTATTTTCAAGGCTTTTGTGTTTCAAAATTTTAATCTATATATCTATTGCACATTTTGTATTCAATTTTTGACTAAAGTAATTTGTAGGTAACAACTCATATACATTTAAAATTGGAGACCATTGCCGAGGAGTTGCGCTGTAATAAGGAAAGACTTCATGAATCACAGTTGTTGTTAAGCATTGTAGATTTATACACTCGGGGAAATTATAAGTCAGACCAACATCTTGAAGAACAATCATCAACAGAATCCATTTCAGATGCTTTTGAGAATTACTTGTCTAATATGATAGCTGCCTTGCATATTGTGTGTCGCATGGTTTATAAATTAGTCTCGAAGTGGACATTGGAATTAGAAACTATCGAAGAAGAGGCTAAAGTTGTCCGTACGGATATGCTTTCCACTCTCGTGGATATACTTCATGTTTTAACTCAGTTTATTCTCATTAAGTTTAGGTATATCTCGTGAACAGTCAAATAAGTTTGGTTAAATAGAATTTTTAATGTTTGGTTTACTTATCGATTTTATGTTTGCCATTTTTTTTTGTTCCTATTGTCACTTATTATTTTCATTATTATTTTCACCTGTCATATTAATTATGAAGAGGAGTTTCTAAAACAATTTTTACCAATATTGTTTATATATATGTACCTTTTATTTTATTTCATTTTATGCCATTTGTGATGATTAAGTCCCAAAATTTCATTTTTTCTTGATTGTAGGATGATACCTGAAAAGATAGAAAATGAAAAATATTGGATGGTTGGAAGCGCCCTTGCAGCTTTAGCCATTTCGATCAAAATCAATGTTAAACTCCAGGTTTATGTGCTCATATCTTCTTTGCTGCTGAAAAAACAAATGGACATTGTTTCCGAAAAACTAATGTTTGTTGCCTTATATCAGGAGAGCAAAGAAGTTATTAGGAATATCATTGTAAGTGAATGATGTGAAACAATGGAAATCGAAGAGATGATCACTTTGATGAATGAGTTGGCAAAAGCCTGGCCAAAAAATGACAAAAGTGAACAGGTATTACAATCCCATTTTTTATTAAAATTTTATATGTAGCATGATATCTTGAGGAGTCTAGCCTCTGGGTCAATTTTGTAGAGAGTTCTTCTCTCAATTATGAATTTCGTTATTTATACATTTGCATTTCCTTTTTATTTTCTGTTTTTGTAACTAAAAATTGTGGTTATGGTCTTATGGAGTTAAGGAGTATGTTTTGGTGTTGAGTAATTTGGGTTAGGGTTTAAAAGATATGAAAATGACCAAAATACCCTTGGTCCCCTAATCCTCACATAATTCTATTTCTACCTCAAAACGACCACGTAATTCATACTATTAGCAACTAAATGTTGCTTTCACGCTTTTAACATGTCCATGACTTGAATTATTCTTTTATCGAATAATAGTTCGCTAGTTAATTTCATAAAACGAAATTAACCGGAATTAGGGATGTTACACAACGTCTCCAACATTGATCTTATTCACCTCACAAAAACTCCTCCATCCCCGTGTCAGACGATACTGCTTTTCATCCATGACATCTTGCCTCACATCGCAGTCCCACTTTCTCCTTTCTTCATCAATTAGTTGAAATTCATTTGTCCTTGCATTTAGAGCATGGCAGCAAAACAATTTTGGCAGCAACTGCAATTTAAATAATAAAAATAAATAATTATCCAATAATCAAGTAATGCATATGCGTGTGTTTTTTGAAAGATGGGCCAGCTGAAAAATCAAATTTTGAGAATATCTTACCATTTTTTATTTTTTCATAAATCATATCCTTTCGTGGTAGGGGATAAGGATAATTTTTTACAATTTTATTTAAAGGCTTATAATTAATAACCATTATTGGTTCTCCTCTCTTTAATAACCATTCTTGGTTCTCCTCTCTTTAAATTATCTGGCCCATCTTTTTGATTTGGTCTTGATTTGTGTTTGAAAAATTGCTAATCACACCTTTTTTTCTTCTTTTTCACCAGCTTATTATCTCTTTAGGAATGGATGGAATTGGAAATATTACGATAAAGGTATGTCTAAGTGAACTTATAATTATTGTTTGAAGACAATTCCTCTATTATTTATTTTTTATTAATTAAAAGTAATTAACACTGTTTTACAAGGGAGTACGTTTTGGGCGGGAAACTGAATTCTTACTTGAGGGCAAATTAGTAATTGCATAGCAATGTTGGGTGAGGCTACCGTTTTGGTCTTTCATCTCCTTTGTTCAGCACCTCTGAGAGCAGAGCACCACACTTGCTGTCAAAGCAGTGCTTCAAACTTTCCATCACGAGACCGTGAGCACTGCTTCGAACATTCTAGCAACAAATCGAGAGAGCACCGGCTGCACCGCTTCAGCACCGTTTTGTCTCATTCTTTGAGAGCAGCGCTTCGTACACAGTTGCCTTCTCACACTTGCGTCGCACACACCGTTTCATCGTCTTGCTTCTGTAGTTCGGACACAGCAAGTCCCTCAGGAACGCTTTCATCTTCTGGCATTGTTTCTAATCTTAGTTCCGTAAACCCTATTTCCTTTACAAGCTACAAAGGCGCCTTCATTAGCTGCTTGTTTTGCATCAGTTGCTGGCTACTCAAGGTTTTCTTGTTTTGACACAGACAAGTTCTTCTTTTCTTCCCTTTTTTTCTTTTCTCTTTCATTCTTTCTTTACTCAAAGAAACCCATTATAGTAGGGTGTTAGAATCGCGTTTTAACTCTTGGAATCATACGATTCCACGATTCTAGGTGCTGGGTAAACTACATGGAATCATGTTTTAACTCAGACCGATGTTAGAATCAGTAAGTTGTTAGAATCGCTTTGTCGTAAACTCGCAAACCCTTGCTATCGCGAAGCACCTCTAGCCAGCGACACGAACATCGGTCTCCCTCCAGCGACGTTAACACCATTCTCCGACGACAAGACTACACTCCTTGAACAACATGCTTGTTATTAGGAAGATCGATTATACTCCAAGTGCTATTAGCAAGCAAAGCATTTAATTCAGAATTAATAGTCTTAACATAGTCAGAGTGTTGAATAGCTTGTTGATAGGTTTTGGGATCATCGATGGAGATAGAAAGAGTAAAATTGAGATTGGCAGGGGAGAGTTGAGAGTATTGGGGAACAGAGGAAAGAGGATATAAAGGAGAAGAATTAGTTGAAATATTATTGCATTGGTACTCTTTCAAGTAAGAAGGTGGATGTTTGATCCTAGCAGATCTTCTGGGGTGAATAATACAAGTAAAGGAAGTTTAGAAATTGTGTGGATTATCAGAATGTAATCTGTTAGATTAGAAAGTATGGAATCTGAAATAGGTTGGGATTAGACTTTAGAGGAGGAGGGCTCTGTTGAAGGAATATCAAACAAGAAAGGAGTTATGTCTTGAGAAACAACATCATAAGAAGTATCAAGAGGAGGAGATTGGGGAGTGGAATCAGGAGGGACAAAGGGGAAAACAAATTCAAAAAAAGAGCATGTCCGGAAGTAAAAACAAATCTATGTTGTAAATAAAAAAGAATATCTCCTTTGGTGCCATTAGAGTATCCTAAGAAATTACACTTTATAGCCCTAGGATCAAGTTTATCACGATGATTAGTTAAGGTAATGGCATAAGAGAGAGAGAGAGCCAAAAACCTTGAGATGATCATTAGCACCAAAGTCCAATAATATCCAAGAAGAAGTATATGAATTACCTGGAGTGGTAGCATTAGAAAGAAGGTGACTAGTATAAGAATTACCAGAATTGCTGATTTTTGCATTCTTGGATTCTTGAAGTAAGGGAAGATGTTGGTAATCATCTTTAGTGAGAGAAATACTTACCTCAGGTGCGGTGGGTTTAGCAGGAATTGTAGAAATGGTTTTAGTAGAAGTGGGAGAATTGGTTTGGGATGTTGACTTGTAAACAGCGAAAACCATGTTTAAAGAAATAATTCTCAACAGTGTGATTGTTTCTATTACGATGGGTACAAATCATAGGAGATTTTTGGAAAAATTTGCCTTAGCCTTAGCTAGAATTAGAAGAAAGGCAAGTATTTTGTACGGCTAAAGCTGTAGAATCTGTAGCCTGTAGGAACGGGTGGTATAGGAGGTTTTTCTTATTGGAAAACCATGGAATAGACAGTGCTAACGGAGGGTAAGGGGTTCATGATCAAAATCTGATTACGAACAACAGAAAAAGAGTCATTGAGTCCTTTAAGAAAACAAAGAACGTGTTCTTTATCCTTATCCTTGTAATTCTTTTTCAAATTTACTCAAGAGACAAGAACAGGGAACAATACAAGTGCAAGAAGGTGTAGGACGAAGAAATTCTAACTCATCTCAAACAATTTTCGTATCAGTTAAGAAAACAGATAAAGTTTTATCCCCTTGATGCATGGAATGTAATTCTTTAAGTAAATCGCACATACGGAAATGATTGCCTTTTGTGAATTAGTCCTCCAAATCATGCAGAGGTCACGCAAGTTGTCGAAGGAGATAGAACTCTGAAATGTGAAAAGACGGAGTTCTTGTAATCCATGATACCACCTTGTTGCTTCTCATCCAACTGTCGTATAGAGGATAGTAGGTAAAGGTTGAGGAAGAGCTCCATTGATGAACTTGATATTGTTCTTGGAAGCGAGATCACGACGCATTGCACAGCTCCAATGGTAGTAGTTATCACTGCCTAGGGGTATAGTAACAAGAACTAAATTTGGATTTTCACGAGTGAAGATAATATGGATTGTGTTGGATCCACGGAAGAAAAAGAAGAAGAAATTGAAACAGATGTTAGGGTTTGGGAAATGTTTGGATCGATTTCGGTTTCTGCAGCCATGATGTTGCAAAGAAGAAAGAAATAAATTGGTAGTAGAATGGTTGCTTTGATACCATATAGGAACTGGATTTCATCATATTTTGAATCTTTGATTGATTGCATAAGAGGTACAAAGAAGGTTATATAGGAAGGATAGGCAAGAGCTAATAGAACCTATCTTCCTAACCGAAAATATACAATCAATAAAAGCTAAATAACTAAGAGGGTAAAAATAAGCTAGTAGTATGAGTGAATCCTTGTGAGTCACCAAGAAAATGTGGGTTCTTTTATCTTGAAATGTTTATCTAAGAGAGTTGGTGACTGAGTCTCAAGCTCTTCTTAGTGTTTGACTTTGGAATGTTTCTCAAAGATCTGGAATGGGTTTTCTAGAGGGTTGTATCTTCATCATTGAGAGGGTGTTTTCTTGTTTAAGATATTGAAGCCAGGGATTTTGGGGTAGTCAAAATCTAGGAATTAAGAGAGGGTGGTTCACAGAAGAATTTTTTACTTTGTAATGGTGAAAGCTCAAGAATCTTATAAACTTTGCTCACAAAGCAATAATGGAACCTATATAAACTCCAGTCTCGTTCTCTTTCTTAGAGAAAGTTTGAAGTATTGAAAAACAGAGTTTTCTTATCACAACTATTTGGTTTGTATGGATATCAGTTTGATAGGTTTGAATTGTTTTTCTTGTATTGTGATTTTCCGGAAGTGTTTAGTTTTCTGCATCATAATCACAGGTTTTGAATTTCGGACTTCATTTGTTTAATGGTAGTGTTGTGTAGGCGTATCAAATCAAACACACCACTTAGACAAGAAATCCAAAACGAAGAGAGAGACCGGGAGAGTTAGGGAGTTTTTTATTTTTGAAAAAAGTGAGAGGGAGTACTTATGTATTTTTTTTTATCAGTAGGAAGTACTTATGTATGGTTGAACTATTATAGAATCTTTTTATCTTTCTTGATCAATGGTTCAAACTAGTGGGTCTAAGATGGATCGATCTTTCTACGGGTCTAGGTTATACAGACCTTTTGTTAAAACACTTTCTCTACTGCTATTTTAGAATGGTTGGGTGTGGCGGGATTTGATGAGCGCTTCCATTTATATATTGTTTTTTGGTGAATTATTTGTTTTGTTGAATCTATTTGTAGTATAACTTTGATTCACTAGCAGAAGGTGTTAGGCTTTCACAATATGGCGAACCTGTGTTCGAATCCTGGGAGAGGTACCCATATTTAGTGTCTGACGCGCCTTGAATAGGATTACCTCAAATGGAGGGAACCTCTGACAAACCAAAATAATATGTTTTTATATTATATATTACATTAATATGTTGAGAACCGCTATTTAGTACAAAGTATTTTCAAAGAAACGTACGAAATACACTGGATTTGAAATAATCGTCCACTAAATCACACAACACATGCGGCTGCTGCACATCATTGTTCATTCTTCGGTTTCGTTGTCTTACTATCCAGCTTTTCTCTAATATGTTTTCTAGTTCATGCACAAGTTAGAAAAAGCAAAATGGTTATCACAATAAAATTAACTATACTTTAAATTAAGAAATGTAAATATGAGTATAAATACACATTATTCAACTCTTGCATGCAGGTTATAATCAATGGATATTACAAGAGAGTCTAAACTCAAATTGAAGCTCAAGTCGTCAAACCCTGAGGGAATCTCTAAAAGATTGAGGTCATAAATTGGTCCTATGGATAGAATTGATGTTATTAGCCCTTCTAAATTTTTTCTGAAAGACTGCGTGAACATTCTTGAAACAAGGCGATTTCAAGATAGGTACCCGCATCCCGAGTTATTACAAGTGTGTTGTCTTTGTTCGAGACCTTATATGGAGGTAGCAAATTCTACAGTGGTATTATTATTATTATTTTCAAGGCTTTTGTGTTTCAAAATTTTAATCTATATATCTATTGCACATTTTGTATTCAATTTTTGACTAAAGTAATTTGTAGGTAACAACTCATACATTTAATATTGGAGACCATTGCCGAGGAGTTGCGCTGTAATAAGGAAAGACTTCATGAATCACAGTTGTTGTTAAGCATTGTAGATTTATACACTCGGGGAAATCATAAGTCAGACCAACATCTTGAAGAACAATCATCAACAGAATCCATTTCAGATGCTTTTGAGAATTACTTGTCTAATATGATAGTTGCCTTGCATATTGTGTGTCGTATGGTTTATAAATTAGTCTCGAAGTGGACATTGGAATTAGAAACTATCGAAGGAGAGGCTAAAGTTGTCCGTACGGATATGCTTTCCACTCTCGTGGATATACTTCATGTTTTAACTCAATTTATTCTCATTAAGTTTAGGTATATCTCGTGAACAGTCAAATAAGTTTGGTTAAATAGAGTTTTTAATGTTTGGTTTATTTATCGATTTTATGTTTGCCATTTTTTTTTGTTCCTATTGTCACTTATTATTTTCATTATTATTTTCACCTGTCATATTAATTATGAAGAGGAGTTTCTAAGACAATTTTTACCAATATTGTTTATATATATGTACCTTTTATTTTATTTCATTTTATGCCATTTGTGATGATTAAGTCCCAAAATTTCGTTTTTTCTTGATTGTAGGATGATACCTGAAAAGATAGAAAATGAAAAATATTGGATGGTTGGAAGCGCCCTTGCAGCTTTAGCCATTTCGATCAAAATCAATGTTAAACTCCAGGTTTATGTGCTCATATCTTCTTTGCTGCTGAAAAAACAAATGGACATTGTTTCAGAAAAACTAATGTTTGTTGCCTTATATCAGGAGAGCAAAGAAGTTATTAGGAATATCATTGTAAGTGAATGGTGTGAAACAATGGAAATAGAAGAGATGATCACTTTGATGAATGAGTTGGCAAAAGCCTGGCCAAAAAATGATAAAAGTGAACAGGTATTACAATCCCATTTTTTATTAAAATCTTATATGTAGCATGATATCTTGAGGAGTCTAGCCTCTGGGTCAATTTTGTAGAGAGTTCTTCTCTCAATTATGAATTTCGTTATTTATACATTTGCATTTCCTTTTAATTTTCTGTTTTTGTAACTAAAAATTGTGGTTATGGTCTTATGGAGTTAAGGAGTATGTTTTGGTGTTGAGTAATTTGGGTTAGGGTTTGAAAGATATGGAAATGACCAAAATACCCTTGGTCCCCTAATCCTCACATAATTCTATTTCTATCTCAAAACGACCACGTAATTCATACTATTAGTAACTAAATGTTGCTTTCACGCCTTTAATATGTCCATGACTTGAATTATTCTTTTATCGAATAATACTTCGCTAGTTAATTTCATAAAACGAAATTAACCGGAATTAGGGATGTTACACAACGTCTCCAACATTGATCTTATTCACCTCACAAAAACTCCTCCATCCCCGTGTCAGACGATACTGCTTTTCATTCATGACATCTTGCCTCACATCGCAGTCCCACTTTCTCCTTTCTTCATCAATTAGTTGAAATTCATTTGTCCTTGCATTTAGAGCATGGCAGCAAAACAATTTTGGCAGCAACTGCAATTTAAATAATAAAAATAAATAATTATTCAATAATCAAGTAATGCATATGCGTGTGTTTTTTGAAAGATGGGCCAGCTGAAAATCAAATTTTGAGAATATCTTACCATTTTTTATTTTTTCATAAATCATATCCTTTCGCGGCAGGGGATAAGGATAATTTTTTACAATTTTATTTAAAGGCTTATAATTAATAACCATTCTTGGTTCTCCTCTCTTTAATAACCATTCTTGGTTCTCCTCTCTTTAAATTATCTGGCCCATCTTTTTGATTTGGTCTTTGATTTGTGTTTGAAAAATTGCTAATCACACCTTTTTTTCTTCTTTTTCACCAGCTTATTATCTCTTTAGGAATGGATGGAATTGGAAATATTACGATAAAGGTATGTCTAAGTGAACTTATAATTATTGTTTGAAGACAATTCCTCTATTATTTATTTTTTATTAATTGGAGCGGATGTTAAAAATCATCTTTAACTGATGTAAAAAGTTGCTTCTTAACATTGTCATCTTTAACTTATAATTATTGGTGTTTGTAAAATAGGGACTTTTAACATCCGTTCCACTTGATTCAGACAATGCTAAGATGCTTCTGCTTCTGACTAGCCTTTGCAATCTTCAAGTTCTCCTTTGGATTCTGTTGTCACTCTATAGAATGGTGTGTTGGTGTTTGTAAAATATAGGGTACTTCTTTGGATTCTTTTTTGTATTCATGCAATTGCTGGTTTAGTAAATGCATGGTACAGTTAGTGTTTACCGATGATTTTTGGCACAAAACTAGTGTTTACCGTTGATATTTGTATTTCTTGAGCGAGATCTATATATTTGGATATGAATATTCTATATTTTGCAATCTTGTTAGTTCTTATCCGTTGGTTACAGTGAGGATATATGAAACAAATGATCAATATTTTTTTCTTAAAAAAACTTAAATTGACATCGGTTCCATATTAAAAGCAGCTATTTAACATTAGTTAAGTAAAGCATAACATCACTTGTGATCGGAACCGATGTAAAAAACCATTTTAAATATGTAAAGCTTATAAAAGCGGGTACTTTTAACATCAGTTTTTTGCATAACCAATGCTAAAAGTTTTTTTGACATTGGATCAAAATCCAATGTAAAAAGTCCCTATTCTTAACATTGTCTGAATCAAGTGGAACGGATGTTAAAAATCATCTTTAACTGATGTAAAAAATTAAATTGTAGTAGTGAACAATAATCAAAAGAAAGTAAAACAAAATACTAACGAGGATGTTCTCACCCATAATTTGAAATGCAAATGAAACATACAACCCCTAGATGATGCCTTTGTCGTCCTCTGGTTTCAAATGACCACATTAAAACACTAAGAAATTGTACATGTAGAAATCGAAAGAAACCCAGTTTGATCTTACCAGAATTAGAGTTGGAAAAACAGGCGGGTTTGTTGGATACGGTTTGAAAACAGACCATCCAAGAAAAACCGAACAATAGAAAAAACACACCCACCTCCAACCATACCGACATACAATTCATTCATGTGAAGCATTCATATCATCTTGAAAGTGTAGAAGATGAGAAGGAGAGTAATTTGTGGTTTCGAAAATTAATGATATCTTCTACATGTATTGAATAAATATAAATATGTATATGAATAAGTTAAAGACAATTGGTATGATGTTCGATTATAAAAAGACATGTGATTTCATTTGAAGGCATCTAATAGAAGTGATTTCGTTTAAACGCATCTAATAACAATATATTCCTAAGTCAATTGTTATATTTAGTCTTAAATATTAATGTTCATCATCATTATCCTATTGATTCTTTTTTCACCATATAGTTAACAGGAATATTTGATCCTTTTGTTCATTTTTGAAATAACTAATACATAAATATTCACAAATATTCACAACTCTCTAAGATCAATTATTTCTATTTTGATCTTTCTGTCATTTTTGGGACGTAAGAAAATATCCTCAAAAATGAACAGAAAGATCAAGAAAGAATACCTTCAAAGAACATACTAACTATAATAAAAATGAGAAAGCTTTATAATAAGAACGAGATAACTCAACCCTCTGCTCCACTTTTATAGTTGGGTGGAGTTGAATTAACCAATAAATAAGTTCAACTCTAGCTGGATGCTAAACACGTCCATATGTTTGTTAAGCCTACATGTTCATAAATTATTTCTATCCATATACCAATTATTAACATGTCACCATTACATGCAATGTTGTTGAGTCAGGTTAGGGAAATTACAGATAGCAGAAACAACACATTCAAATTTTCAAAACTTACAATAGTGCATATATAAGAAAATAATAGTATATAATAGTAGAAACATTTCCTGAACCAATACACCGTTTATCCAATCAAAGTGTAAAAGTGTTCATTTTTTTCGATCCTCTCTACGATTTCTTATTACTTCGATGGTGAATCATGTATTCATAAAATATATTCTATAAAAGAATTCATTTATTTGAACGAACTTATTCTATGAAATACTTTCCAACAAAAAATATTAACAATCATGATAGTAGTAGTAGTTGTGCCCACTTTCTGAAATCTGAACTTCTTTCCTTTGAAAACCTTTTACCAAAAGGTTGTGCATTTTGGGTTCCAGCTAGTTTTTTGTTATTTGGGGTCCAACATTTTCCTAGTTTAGTTTTTCTAATTTTGATTTAACTCTTCTGCTATTTTGGCCTTTTGGAGTTTTGAATGTTCTCTACTCGTGAATTTCAAACATGTTGTTTCTTACTTTCTAATAGAGAGCCTTCCATTTCAACATCATATTACATGATCACTGTTATGGATTGGGCCTCAATGGCCAATCCACCAAAAAGGCCCAACACCAAAGGGTCCAATTCATCCAATGGTGGAGATTGCAGACCTAGATCCAACAGCCCTCCTCCACTCCAGATACCTATAAATAAGCATTGAATGCTCACATTAATGGTATTCATCTCTCAACTACTCTCACTTGTAATTGACTCACTCACTGACTTGAGCGTCGGAGTGTCATTGCAGGTACCACCCCACCTCGGACCGGAGCACCAACTCGGACAACCAAGGATACACGTACCAACTATCTCGGACCGGTCTACCTATTCCAGATCGGATACGTAGCAGGAGATACGGTACCGAACAATCACTATGAAGTTTTATTTTGTGAATTGCACCTCTATTCCCAAGTTACTATAATCCTCTATCAATTTCTATTTGAATTAAATAAATTAAGCATCCAAATAACTCGAAATAATCAAAGGTTACGAAACGAGATTGTATATGTTCGGTACTGTGCTTCCGATCTTAGTGATTGGTATTATGCAGTTAGTAGATGTTTTATCCTTGATTCTGTTCTATCTTCAGGTCCTGGGATATTCGATGTTGTTCGATCTTGAGATGTCCGATGTTGTTCGATCTTGAGATGTCCGATGTTGTTCGATCTTGAGATGTCCGATGTTGTTTGATCTTGAGATGTCCGATGTTGTTCGATCTTGAGATGTCCGATGTTGTTCCTGCAATAACACTCCGATGCTCAAGTCCGTATTTGAGTTAATGAGTATTGTGTTGGAAAAAGTGCTTACCATTTAATGAGCATTGAATGCTGTATTTATAGATTTTGAGTGGTGTTTGCTTTGGTCGATTTGGGTCGTCCGATCTTGCAGAGTGATCTTGGCCATTGATGAATGGACCCTGTTTTTATGTAATGGGCCTCTGAGTAATTGGGCTTTGCAGGAGGTGTAAATAGCAGAATTTACAATTACCATAACAGTATACAAGCAAGCGCGTACACAAATGAATCGCGTTTTGCAAAAACAGAATTCGAATGATTCAAGCGAAATAAGAAGAACTGAAATTGCAACCATTAAGAACGAAAAGAAATTGATAGAGGCGAATTAGAAACTAAGACGAAATATCATAAACAATAAACAACTGAACCTCAAATTCGTACAGCGACACCCGTTCACCAATGAATTGACTTAGGTTTTAGGCTTTCTTGAAGGTTAGGGACAAAATGTAAAATTACAGTAAGAATGCGCCCGTAGTAAGACGGCTGCTGAACTGTATATAGTCTCAGCTCAACCTAAATTCCTAAGCGGGTTCTATGATAAAAACCCGTTAACAAACTAATATTCGGCCCAAAATCCGTTTTACACAGTACTGCTTCAGTAATTCGCAGTTTTATCCTTCCAGACTTTCGAATTTGGTTTCGAGCTCAACATAAGAATCGTAGCTCTGTTCCTGAGCTTTCCAACGCATGCTCACAAGTCTCAATCGGATAACCACAGTAAAAGTTATGGCCTGCAGAGTAGCATGGATCAATATTATGCAATAAAAACAAGAATTAATCAAGAAATTACTATACTGCTCAAATAAGACCCAAAGTCTAGAAACATGTTAAGACTTAAATATTAGGTACAAATCACAATTAAAAACACCAAGTGTATAACTATAAAGAGTTAATTAAAATGTGCTGATCAAATTGCCCCGCACTTAAGCTTTTGCACTCCGGGAAAAACACACAAAACAAGACACAAAAACAATACATGAATTTCCAATGAACCCAAAGAATGCAAAGTCATAAGATAGATGTTTTCCCAGGCTTCAAGGAGAATGACAATGAGAGAAAGCACTTAATTACAATTAAGGCAAACAAGAGAATAAATTAAGTGCTTTCTCTGATTATCATAAGTGAGGAGTCCTCACAGGATATGTATAAGTAATGCTCTCAAATCAATCAAGTGTCTATGTTTGTGTTTACTCTTATATATATATATATATATATATATATATATATAAAATAAGCACATCAATGAGAGCTAGCACTACCATATACTTGACAAGCTTCTAACATCCACACTTAAGAACACATGCACATAAGATCAAAAGGTCTTTATATGGGTTGTAATGGGGCCAAGGTCAGGGTGGGATAATCCTAAGGGGGAACTAGGCTAAAAAGAATCAAAGATGACAAAGAAGCAATGAAAATCAATTGTAAAGTGAGCATGAGAGGATCCAACTTCAACAAGGTATGATGAATTTCTCTATTTTGATATACTTCTCCACATAATTCTCTCCACACAACTTTCACCCTTCTTGAAACAATGATAAAAAGATATATACACTTTCCATTTTTTTTCTTTTCTTTTGACTTTTTTTTGATATTTTTTTTCATTTTTTTCTTTTTGGAGAATATTTTTCTATACAAATGTACTTGTCAAACTTTTCATTGAGAACCAGAGAACTAACCCAAGTGAGAACCACAATTGCATAATTTGGACACCCCCACACTTATGGATTTGACAATTTTCAATTGAAAGCTCATTCACCCTCTAAGATTTGGTAATATCATTGTTTTTCACTTTTAGGCTTGTAATGAGCTATAAAACAAAGAATGGAATAATTAGGCTCAAATGGGCTTACACAAAGGGATAAATTCAGGGTAGGCTTATTTGGCTAGTAGCTAAGAAAAGAACAAAATTGTCTAGACTATTTCAAACATGCATGTGAACAAGTGTTTCAACAAGAATCAAGTCAAGTTCTAGAATAACTAACAAACATGAGTGATCACACACAAGAACGGAGAGAATGGCAAAAGATTAATCCATCCATTATAAGGCTCAATTCTCACCAGGGACACTGACTATCACTAATGATGCAAAATTTAGTGTTCATATCCAACTTATTATATCAAGAGCAACATGAAATCAATCAAGTCATGTCAGAACACCTATGGTCCTAGAATAGTAAAATCACTCACAACTTGTACAAACCAAGAACTCATGGAAAAACATGTTATAATAACAACTTTTTTTAAAACAAAGAAAACTGAAAAACAAACCAAAAATTAAAAGAAAAAGGAAAACTACTAAGCTACTAAAAGATACCCCCCCCCCCCACACTTAAATCATACATTGTCCTCAATGAAAACAACAAGTATAAAATAAGAGTAAGGATGATGAACTCCCTAGTCAAACTTCAGTGTAGGTAGGATGTTCCAATGAGAGTTCTCTTATGGTTGCATCGTCAGTTGCGGAACTCTCATGGAATAACTTGAGGCGCTTTCCATCGACTTTGAAAACTTTGTTTGTTGTCTCACTTTTTATTTCCACTACACCATGAGGAAAAATGTTAGTAATAACAAAAGTACTAATCCACTTGGATCGATGTTTCCCAGCCATCTTATCATGCTTAGGGCGCCAATTTGATCAGCAGTCGTACGCGGGTCAAAATAATTAGAAAATATTAAAATGTAGTATCAAGGTGAGTTAATCTTGGTCGGCTCACGAAGACCTCTAAGATTAAGATTACCAACAAAAAGCACGAAATTAACAATAAAAAAGGGGGTTTTTGATTGGAAAAGTTTCTGTTTGATAAGAGCAACAATTGGCGAGAGACAATCAATTCACCGTTTTCAGGATGTGCTTCTCAAATTTATCATAGGATCTAAAAAATAACATCTCTAAGGATTTCCAATTCCAGATTGATATAAACTAACTAGAACAAGCGTTAATTAGTTTATACGAATTCACACAGTTTCGGGCAAGCGCCTAAACAATGAGTTCAATCGGTCATGAAAGCGGACAAACGTCGTTCAAGCATAACCAATATCATAACAAAACTCATTTCAATCCTCTATCAATTTCTATTTGAATTAAATAAATTAAGCAACCAAATAACGCAAAATAATCAAAGGTTACGAAATGAGATTGTATACAAGCAAGAGCGTACACAAATGAATCGCATTTTGCAAAAACAAAATTTGAATTATTCAAGCAAAATAAGAAGAACTGAAATTGCAACCACTAAGAACGAAAAGAAATTTATAGAGACGAATTAGAAACTAAGACGAAATATCATAAACAATAAACAACAGAAGCTCAAATATGTACAGCGACACCCGTTCACCAATGAATTGACTTAGGTTTTAGGCATCCTTGGAGGTTAGGGACAAAAAGTAAAATTAGAGTAAGAATGCGTTTGTAGTAAAAAAATGGTTGCTCAACTGTATATAGTCTCAGCTCAACCAAAAAACTAAATCCCTAAGCGGGTTCTATGATAAAAGCCCGTTAAAAAACTAATATTCGGTCCAAAACCGTTTTACACAGTACTGCTTCCGTAATTCTCAGGTTGGACCTTCAAGACTTTAGAATTGGGTTTCGCGATCAGCATAAGATTTGTAGCACTGTTCCTTAGCTTTCCAACGCAAGCTAGCACGTCTCAATCGGATAACCATAGCCAAAGTTATGGCCATCAGAGTAGACAATGGTCAATATGCAATAAAAACAAGAATTAATCAAGAAATTACTATACTGCTCAAATCAAAACCAAAGTCTAGAAACATGCTAAGACTTAAATATTAGGTACAATCACAATTAAAAACACCATGTGCAAAGCTAAAAAGATTAAAATGCACTGATCACCTACGTCGGACCGTGGTGATTCCATGGAAATACTTTGTGTTACAGTCACCATGTTCAATCCAATTGGCCCGGGATTTTTGGAGCGAAAATAGTTCTTCGCTAGCAAGGACTTCCTCATATAGTTTCCAAGTTTGTTTTTGCTCATTTAGAAGCTGGGCACTCCACATTCTAGAGAGGTTACGATCAATTTCCTCGAGCTTGTGTCTGAGATCCTTCTTTCTCTTGAATATATCACCAAAAGTTTTGGTGTTCCAAATTATTAGAGCCTTTTGGAGCTCCTTAACACGCTTCGGCCAATCCTACGAGATATTGTGCCAATACCTGTTAACAAAGTCAGAGAAAGAATTGAGTTAGCCAAATAGTCTCAAAACAAAAAGGATGCCTATAGCGATTAGTCCTAGGTGTCGTATCAAGTTGAAGAAGTAAAGGTCTATGGTCCAATTTAAAGAAAGGGAGGTGGAAGACTGTTAAGGACTCAGTAAACGATTTGGGAGAAAATCATTGTTGATTCATTCAAAGATTATCAGTTATACAAGAGAGATATATTGTTTCTGTTTACAAATACAATCAGGCTCAGGTACTTGAACAACAAAACAAAAACAACAACTAATACAACTATTGGGCTGGGCCCTGTTAGAGTACAAAAGATTAATGGGCCTATAAACAACAAATGGCCCAAACTACTAAATGAAACTATGACAAAAACACTATCATATCCTCCCTTAAACTGAATGCAGTAGCATTACAGTTTAACAAGGTTTCTCACGCATTCCCAACCAGCTTCTTAACTGCAGAAAACTTGCAAGTTTCAATGGCTTCGTCATAATATCAGCAATCTGTTCTTCAATGTTGCAGTAAGCTAATTCAATCACATTCTCATTCACCAAGTCTCTCAAGTAATGAAACCTCACGTCTATGTGTTTACTTCGACCGTGAAGCACCGGATTCTTTGAGAGTTTTATTGCAGAACTATTATCACACATGATTACAGTACAAGAGTTTTGAGGCTGACCCAGTTTTTCCATGATTCTCCTCAGCCATACAGTTTGAGCAGCACACATAGCAGCAGAAATAAACTCTGCTTCAGTGGTTGACAATGTCACCACTGGTTGTTTCTTCGAACTCCAAGCTATAGCACCCGTTCCCAGCAAAAATACATATCCAGAGGTGCTCTTTCGATCATTTGTGTCACCAGCATAGTCACTGTCTGAGTAAGACAGCAACTCCAATTGTCCTTCTCTGCTATAGAAAATACCCTGTTCTACAGATCCTTGAATATATCTCAAAATTTTCTTCACAGCTTGAAGATGCATTTGAGTTGGTCTTTCCATGTTTCTACTAGCTAGACTCACTGCATACATTATGTCTGGCCGAGTGGCAGTTAGATACATGAGACTGCCTATAATCTGTTTGTATGAAGTGGAGTCTACTTCCACACCATCACCTTCCTTATTTAACCTGCAGCCAGGAACTATTGGAGTTCTTACTGAATTAGCTCCTTTCATGTCAAACCTCTCCAGAATCTGTTTGGCATACTTTGTTTGATTTATAAAAATTCCTGCATCTGATTGACACACTTCCACACCTAGGAAATAGGACATCTTCCCTAAATCAGTCATATCAAACTCCTTTGCCATTGATGCTTTGAAGGCTTTGATTAGATCATCATTGTTTCCTGTGAGGATTAGATCATCAACATATAAACTAATGATAAGAATGCAGCCATCATCTCTGTTTCTCACAAACAGAGTATGCTCATAGTGGCACTTCTCAAACCCCTCCTTTACAAAGTAGGCCTCCACTCTACTATACCAAGCACGAGGTGCTTGTTTAAGCCCATACAGAGCTCTCTTCAGCTTGTAAACCATGTCCTCATGTCCTTTCTTTATGTATCCCAGTGGTTGTTCAATGTATACAGTCTCAAGCAACTCACCATTCAAGAATGCACTTTTTACATCAAGTTGATGTAAGGTCCATCCTTTAATGGCAGCCAATGCTATGATGGTTCTAATAGTGTCCCACCTAGCCACAGGTGCGAACACTTCACTGTAATCTACTCCATGTTTCTGTGAGTAGCCCTTGGCCACTAGTCTAGCCTTGTGTTTATCAATTTCCCCTTTCTCATTATATTTGGTCTTGTAGACCCACTTCACACCAATAGGCTTAGCTCCCTTAGGTAGAGTAGTCAATTCCCATGTGTTGTTCCTTTCAATCGAGCTAATTTCAGCTTTCATAGCCTCCTTCCACTTAGTTTCTTTCACAGCTTTCTCAAAAGTTGTAGGATCCTCTGTTTGTGTAAAGAAGGCCAAATTGATTTCATCCAATTCTTCACCAAGTATATAGTCATTGAAGTGAGCAGGCTGTTTTCTTGTCCTCCTTTGCTGTTGAATCTCTGCTTGTTCATCAGAATTTTCTCTTGCTTCTCTTTCACTTTCTGATGTATTAGGTTGGAGTATTTCAGGAGTAGTCTCTGGTATGGTTACAGCACCTTCATTACCAGTTTCATCTATTTCATCCTTCTCATGTTCACTTTCATTCCAATCAAGTGTTCCAGTTCCCTCATGCTCACTTGTTTCATTCCAGTTCCAGGCTTCCTTTTCTGCAAATACAACATCTCTGCTAACAATAATTCTTTTGGTGGCCGGTTCCAAGAGTCTATAAGCTTTTGACTCCTCACTCATTCCAAGGTACACACACTTCACAGTCTTATTATCCAGCTTCTTTCTTTGTTGACTAGGTACATGAACATAGCACACACAACCAAATACTCTGAAATGGTGAACTGAAGGCTTCAGTCCATTCCAAGCTTCTGCAGGTGTCATATCAGGTACAGCAACAGTGGGGCTTCGGTTCTGCACATATACTGCCCAGTTAACTGCTTCAGGCCAAAACTCCTTTGGTACATTCCTTTCAGCTAAAATACTTCTCACCATATTCATTATAGTACGATTCTTTCTTTCAGCTACACCATTCTGCTGTGATGTGTAAGCTGCTGTCAATTGCCTCTTGATGCCTTTGATATCACAAAACTCATTGAATTCCTTTGATGTGAACTCCCCTCCACGATCAGTTCTGAGACATTTGATGGTGCTTCCACTTTCATTTTCAACCTTTGCTTTAAATTTCTTGAATGTTTCAAACACTTCTGATTTTTCAGACAAGATGTACACCCATGTATATCTACTGTGATCATCAATGAATGTCAAGAAATATCTCCTCCCACCATGTGATTCTGGTTGAATAGGGCCACACACATCAGCATGTATGAGCTGGAGGGGTCTCTCTACTCTCCAGGTACTGCTCTTGGGAAAATTTTCCCTGTGTTGTTTGCCAATTTGGCAACTGGTGCATATCTCAGTCATATCATCAATCTCAGGGAGGCCATTCACCATTTTCTTTTGAACAAGGAGCCTTAGTCCTTTAAGACCAAGGTGACCATATCTTGAGTGCCATAATGTAGTCTCTTCATTGTCTGTAACTTTCAGGCAATTTTGAACTAGCACAGTAGGTTTAATCATGAACATTCTGTTTGCAGACATTTTTTATTGCATAATTGTGCTCCTTTTAGGATGATTTACCACACAAGTATTGTTTTCTAAAACCACAGACAAACCCTTTTCTTGCAACTGACCCAAACTAATCAGATTGTTCTTCAGGTTTGGTATGTAATAGACACCAGTGATGATCAAGACTACCCCTTCAATTTCTAGTTTGATACTGCATTTGCCTTTTACTAACAGCTTAGAATCATCTCCTAATTTAACTGCTAGTCTAAATGTATCATCAAATTCATAAAACCATTCCCTAATTCCACACATATGATTACTGCATCCGGAATCAAGAAACCATACCTTCACTATACGAGTTTCCTTCTTTGTCAGCACTGATTCCTCAATTTCTTCTATCACAGCCATCAGTAGCAGGGGTTCCTCAATGCCATCTTCTGTAAAATTCGCCTTTTCATCCCAATCAGGACACCCCGATTGGTAGTGACCCTTCTTGCCACAGTTGTAGCAATCAACATTCTGTTTGTTCGAAGCACCTCTACCTCTGCCACGACCTCCTCTATAATTTCCCCGGCCTCTTCCACGAGTTCTAGCACTGCTGGTGACCTTCAAGGCTTGCTCATCTTCTTTCTCCTCTTCCATGTTCTGTTCGTGCACTAGTAAGCTTCCTTGCAATTCATCAATTGTCAAGGTTTCAACATCATTACCTTCTGCAATAGCACAGACCACATAAGCAAACTTCTTGGTCATGGATCTCAGAATTTTCTCTACAACAACCAGTTCTTCCACTTTCTCGCCATGCATCTTCATTCGTGTCACAATTGCAAGGGTTCTTGCCAAGAACTCGTTCACCTTTTCCCCTTCTTTCATCTTTAGGGCTTCAAATTCCTTCCTGAGAGCTTGGAGCTGGGCGCGTTTCACCTTCGTATTTCCTTGAAATTTACGCTTCATAGATTCCCAAATTGCCTTCGAGGTATCCTTGTCAAGAATTGTTTCCATGATACTCCGATCAATTGACTGGAACAGATAGTTCTTGGCCTTCAGATCTTTCAGCTTTCCTTCCTCGTTGAGTTTCTTTTGCTCCGGTGTTGGATCTTCTTGAGGTAATTCAGGAATTCCCTCTTCTACAACGATCCAATACTCCTTCGATTTTAGGAGGTTCTCCATGAGCATCGACCAGTGCTCGTAATGTCCATCGAACTTCGGAATTGCAGGTTGAGCGTAATTGCTATTGTTGTTGTTGCCTTTCTCCGCCATGATCGTCGTCTTCACACGCACTTCTTGCTCGACGAAATGCTTCACACAGTTTCACGTTCTTGTAAATCGCGTAACAGGCCCCAAAAATGGAGCTCTGGTACCAGATGTTAAGGACTCAGTAAACGATTTGGGAGAAAATCATTGTTGATTCATTCAAAGATTATCAGTTATACAAGAGAGATATATTGTTTCTGTTTACAAATACAATCAGGCTCAGGTACTTGAACAACAAAACAAAAACAACAACTAATACAACTATTGGGCTGGGCCCTGTTAGAGTACAAAAGAATAATGGGCCTATAAACAACAAATGGCCCAAACTACTAAATGAAACTATGACAAAAACACTATCAAAGACCACGGCTTCAGGGTGTCTAAGGCGCCATTCGAGGTTCATATACGTCCTATCCAACCTTTTCCAGGTTCCATCCCTATACCAAGTGAACGGATCACCCGAGAAACCCATGTCAACGAATTCAGCCATGTCAACAAGGTTGAGAAGGCCTTGGTCATGGTGTTGAGGGCCCAATGGAGATGGACCACGTCTATCCTTGGCCTCAACGGTAGTATTGTAATCACCAATCACCGCCCACTGAAATTTGTATTTTTTTCGATGTAATCCATTGATTTGAATGAATGAATACCTTGTTTTCAGTCAAAAAAAAATTAATGCTAATGGCTTTAGTGTCATTATGGTAGCTGTCTTTGTTACTTTCTTATAGTTAAATGCTTAAATTATACTATATAGTTTAAAATTGACAAATAATTATTATTATTAGTGTTAAAGTTATTGAGTTTGTGTCAAAAAAAGTTACAGAGTTTTTTTTGGTTTACGTTATATATACTATTTTATATATTTTTTATAAATAAATTTTAATTACATTTGAGAAGTTTTAAAATTAGCGGGTTCAACGGATATTAAATAAATTTTAATTACGTTTGAGAAGTTTTAAAATATAAATATAATAATTTTAGTCTACAATCTATTTATTAAATAAATTTTAAATAATTTTTCATGAAATTAGTGGAGTCAAAGTTTAAAATAAAATAACCAATATGGTATAGCATAAGTGGTAGATACTTGGGCTCCTTAACCATTTGGTCAAGTTCGATTTTTGGCCGGTGCGTATGGAAAAATATCTGGTGGAGTTTTTTTTACCCCCTTCTTAGACCGTGTACCCCCAATTTGACAAAACTGGCTACTTTACCCCCAATTTCTGGAAATACCTTTCTTTGAGATATTTTCGGAAGCAATGTTGTTGAAGTTTTCCAGAAACACCTCAAAAGAGGATGATTCGGGAAGCAAAAATGGCTTCCAGAAATACCTATTTTGAGGTGTGTCCGGAAAACTCCAATAAACTTGTTTCCGGAATCATCCTCTTTTGAGGTGTTTCCGGAAAACTTCAACAACAGTGCTTCTGGAATCATCTCTTTTGACATAATTCTGGAACATAAAAATGGCGTCCGGAAATAGGTATCATAGGTGTTTCCAGAAAGTCTGAAAAAAATGACTTCCAGAAATACCTCTTGATAGATAATTCCGGAAATTTTAAAAAAAATAGTTTTCATATAAATTTTGGTAAAAATTGAAGGACATTTTGGGGATAAAATGAGTTATGGGGTACAAGGGATAAAATGGGTTATGGGGGTACAAAGTCTAAGAGGGGGGGGGGGTGGTAAAAAAAAGCCAAAAAAAATTCATCTTCCCACTCTAACCAACGCCGTTATCATTTTTTTGATCGAAACCAACACAGTTATCTAAACAATTAAATAAATACTAGCGTGTGTGCACCCGTGCGTTCGCACGGGGCAACAACTTATTCCGAGTAGGTAGCTCAGTTGGCGAGCTAAGGGATACCGAAGGAATGCACCAAAGGTGTGCAAGAAGGAGGTCCCGGGTTCAAACTCGAGAAACTAACATTTCCCCCTCCCCACTAACATTGCTTATAAAAAAAAACGGGGCAACAACTTCAGTTAATGCAGAATTTTTGTCTTGTTAAAATTTATTTTTAAAATTGCAATACGAAAAAGTCTTATTTGTTGGTCATTTGAATGCTAAAATATCCCAAAACACGCTGCTTAAAATTTCTCTTTATATATTTGTCACGGAATTTTTTTTTACCAAATCGGTTATTGAGTAATGAACTTTGAGTATTTTAACGGTTAAGTTTTTTCAGAGCACTAAAAGACTCCAAAACACGTTGGTTATTGAGGCACAAATTTCACATATTTGAATAGTTGACTTTTTTGCAAACACAAAAGCATCTGAAACCACACAACTTAACATCGTACTTTACATATTTTGTTATTAAGTTATTTTTATTCACTTACTGAGGAACAAAACTTGCGTATTTGAACAGTTAAGCATTTCACTTTACATACATTATTGCGAAATTACTATTTTATTTCAACAAACCGGTTACTGAGAAACACACTTTGCATATGTGAACAATTAATTTTTTTCGGACTTTAAAGTATCTCAAAACACGCTGCCTAACATCACACTTTTGATAAAAATATGAAAAAAAAACAGAAGGGATGAGAAATTAAAAAGGGGGAGGAGGGGTTAAAAAAAAGAGGGGGAGGGGGAGGGGGGATAGGGGTTTGGCGCCAAAAAGTGGATCTCCAAAATACCCCTAAAAATTTAAAAGAAAACTGATTTTTTTTAAATTTCCGGAATTACCTCAAAAGATGATGATTCTGGAAACCAATTTTTAGAACTTTCCGGAATCACCTCACAGGACGTATTTCCGGAAGTCAAAATTGACTTCCGGAAATACCTCTTTTGAGGTGATTCCGGAAAGTTCTAAAATTAAGTTTTCCGGAATCATCCTCTATTGTGGTAATTCCGGAATGTTGTTTTTTTTTGTTTTATTTTTTTTCTTTTAAAATAACATAAATACAGTTAATTATGCTAAAATACGAGAACGATTAAATACGAGAACTATAATATACCAAATCCGATAAAATACGAGTACAAATACGAGAACTATAACATATCAAATCCGATAAAATACGAGTACAAATACCATAATAAAATACAAAATAATACATCAACGGTAAATGTCACAATCAGATAAAGCTCTCGAGAGAAGCTCATGTACAGGAGGTGGAATGCCCTCGAATGCCATGGCCTGCCGGATACATGCAGCTACAGACTCGAGTCTATCATCCAGAGTCAATGGACCAATCTCCTCATCTGGTACAGGTGCTTCCTCCAAAGGCACAGTGAGGCGGGGAATCGACACCTGTAAGTACCATGGGAGGTAGCTCTCATCGCACTCGCCCAAATGTATGGCCTGTCTAGCAGATCTAACCAAAAGCGTGACCGGGCTCTAGTAGTACAACCATCTCTCCACAATAACCCTAGAAGATGGACGTGACGCACCAACGGGAAGGGGCTCAGCAGGGATGGTCTGGCGGTATCCAAATTGCCATAAGACCTTGTCCGGCATGTAAGGCACATTGATATCATCCCATAGCAGATGACCTCTGAAAAACGCTATGGAATGAAATCGCAAGTGCTGTTCGTGGTCTTCCCAAGGCCTCCATACGACGTCTGTGGGTTGTAATCCAGCTGACCCCGAAAATCAACAAGCTTCACCGCGTCATTCTTTTTATTTTTCCACCTGTAGCAACGTGGACGCTCAGAAGAACCCAAGTCTCTGCGATCGCCGATGGTAGATAAATACTCGAAAATCCATCACTGAAATAATAATATGAATAAATAAATAAATAAATAAATTTTTATATAAACAAAAAAGTAAATATTCAAAAAGTAATTAATTATTGGTAAAAAAAATAAAATGATTAGTTATTACCTAGAGGAATGAAGCGTATCCTCCAACCTGTCTTGTGTTCCAGAAACAAGCATCATTCAGCTGCTCGTATAAAAAGGTCAAAGCATCTGAACCCCACGCCCACTGGCCACACTCCTCAAATGACTGAATCAGTAGGACCCACTTGACGGGCACATATGTATGACTCTTGTCGGCAAAGATGGTGTAGCCCAACAAGAGCAACATATAGCACCGTGCAGTGTGATCAAAATAGCCCCATCTCCTGGTTACCTCTGTAGGCCTCCTCCAAAAAGGTGAACCTGAAATAAGGTCCTCTATTGAAACGAGTCTCTCCCACGCAATCACCCTGCTTTATACCCAGCAAATGAACCCCGGCATAAATGGTCATCTCATCAGTAAATCCATCGCTAGGCTGCCTAAATGTGTGGGTCAGCGGCAAATAGAGCAAGTTGGACACGTCGTCCAAGGTGACCGTCATCTCTCCGAAAGGAAGGTGAAATGAGCTGGTCTCTGAATGCCACCTCTCCACAAATGCCGAGATCAACTCGTGATTGATTCGTTGCAGAGGCGTCAAATCAAGCTCGAATAGACGAGCCTGTACTAACCATCTCTTCACATATGGGTGGTGCTGTGTAGGTCGAAACTTAAATAATTTTTTGACCATGGGCTGCAACCTTAATTTTACCACAATCCTGTATAAAAATAAATTAAATAAATAAAAAATATTAAACGACAATAAAAAAATTAAAATTAATTATTAAAACTATTACTTGTTTAATACGAAGCCTCGACACCACGTGGGTAGGAAGCCGATGCAACAAAGTTTGGTCCCAAGGACCCTAATCTATCCCCTAGTGCAGAAACATCCAGAAACATCTCTTTTGAGGATGATTTCGGAAAACTGTTTTCTTGAACTTTCTGGAAACACCTCAAAGGATGTATTTCCGGAATCATCCTCAAAAGAGGTGTTTCTAGAAAAAGTGAAAAAATAGCTTCCGGAAATACGTAAAGAAAGGCATTTCCGGAAACATAAATTTTTTTCTTATTCTGATTTTCGGAATTATGTGAAAATGAGATATTAATTTTGAATTTTTATTGTGAATAAGGGTATTTTGGTCATTTTACGCAAAATGGGGGATGAAGGGCATAAGAGGGGGTAGAAAAAGCCTACAAGATAAAGCTGCTGCATGGTTTTAATGAGAACGAATAAAATACTATATTTTAACATAGATAAAAGCAAGTTTTAGCAAACCCTCTCAGCCTTGCGCAATTTTTAGCAAGCAGCAACATGTTCAAGGTCTGCAAGTGTGTACGAAAATTCGACAGCACATACACAAAACATTTGGTTAAGAGTGCTATCAGTCTGTGATTGTTGGGGAGGGTTACTGCTGATGATATTATGTTTTAAATGTAGCTAGTTTGGTCTGATTACTCAAATGACTTGTAATTGTTATGTACATTGCTAAATTTGGGGTACCTTTTTTTTTTTTTTTTTCTATTTAGGTCTTTTTTAATGAGTTTTGGTCTATAGAAATTTTAATGAGACTCATTGTATAACTATGAGTTGGAGTATAGGTTATACTTTACGTAATAAAATAATATTGCTTAAAAAAAATCAACTTGCCAAAATTAAAAGCCACCTTATTTTCTTTCATTATAAAATACATAACTCTTGTTTATGAATGAGTTTCTCACCATGTTAAACTGCTTTGAGTCATGTATTATAAAGTTTTTCTAACAAATTGAACCTTGTCTTAGTTGCCTATGCCCATTAAATAATGGAGAGTTCCATTAGTAGTCAATAGTCAATTTAGTAGTTCTAACTTCTAACAAATTGAACCTTGTCTATGCCCATTACATAATGGGGAATTCCTTATGTAATACTTTAAGTTAATTTTTGGGACATCCTTGTTGTGATGGTTCAATAGTTTATTTTACGATTGTGTCAAAAAAATAGTTTATTTTACAAAAAAAAAATATGCGGCTAAATACATTAAGTTAAGTTACAAAACAAGGCGAATTCACCACAAGGGTTGATGGATTGCAATTCGTCTTGAAGAAAGCGGGTAGATTGAAGTACTTATACGAATGGATGTTATTTGGTGTATATGGTTACATCAGAACCATATTCTTTTCAAAGGTCAAGTTTTAAATCCGCAAGTGGTTGTTAATCATATTAAGTCTATAACATAGACCAAGTTCATTAGCATAGAAGGTCGCAATTCAACTTTTAAGCTTTTTGATTGGTGGGACAATCCTTCTGATTGTATGAATTTGGTGTAATTGACTTTTTGCCTCAATATTCCTGGGGTACTCTTTTTCCTCCTTGGGTCTTTTTCCCATTGAGTTTTGGCCCAATAAGGTTTTAATGAGGCCCCTTGTATATGTACCGATTGGGGTGTCTGCTTGCACCCCTTTTATATAAATTTTTGCTTATAAAAGAAAACCAACAAGAGTTGATACGAGCAGTAACTTAGTGAGTTCAGATCTCACTCAAGAGTCTCCAGCTCAAATTTTGGGTGTACACGTAATTCCCCAATCTAGCTCAAATTTTGGGTGTACACGTAATTTCCCAATCTAGATTAGTAACCGCTAAAACTAACACGACGATAAAAAAGAAACAATGTTACTATGTTAGTTCGGGGATGTTGTTCACCACCAAAATGGTTCCATTGAGTGGGAAAGTTATATTGGATAACTAGTTAGTTTTAATAAGTGTTTCACATCCGCCAATAGTAAGCATAGTTAATAGAATGCTTCCTGAACTAGACCAAAAAAATAGAATCCTTTATGTAGTTTTTGTCTTTTTTGGTCAAAAGATTCCTTTTTGTACATTGTCTTTGTGTGACCGGTACTAGTAATTTGTTGGTTTTCCTTGTGTATTCGGTCAAATTAAATTATACGCCAAGTCAGTGTTTTCAGATCCGGGCAGTTCAACCGGGAACTGCCCAATCTAGCGGTTGGTTCAACCCCATTTGAATTGCAGGATGGATGAACCGTCCAAAACCATATCAAACCAGTTCGGACTGCGGGTTAACTGCTTTGAACCGTCATTTTACCCGAGTTGAACCGCCTAAAATGTATTTTTTGATTATTTTATTTACTTTTTCTCCAAAAATTAATATTTTTTTTATTTATTTTTTATTTATTTATTTATTAATCATACGGTTCAACCATGGTTGAACCGAGTGAACCGATTAAACCAGGACCCGGAGGTCTCACCGATTCGATCTCCGGTCCGGTTTTAAAAACATTGCTCCACGTTTTATTATTCCAGTTTAGCACCATTGAACTACTCCATAAGTTTGGATTGCTTCAAGATCACTTGCAAAGTAATTTTTGTTTAAAACAACTTCCCAGAAATTAAAATTAAAACTATTATGTATTTTTGTCGACAAATGTTTAAGCTCCACTAATTGTAAAACAAATTAAATTCCAGTAATTTAAAATTAAAGACCATTATATATTTTCTCCATAAATGTTGAAACATGTCCCACAATTTTATTATGTCCCAAGAAAAAACCATTTTCCATCCTCTTCTAAGTGTGTACCATTTTAAACAAAGAGCCTATTACGATTTTTATAAAATAATCGGTATCACCATTTCACCATCAGGATAGTTAATTAGTAACTAATAACGTCTAATTACCAAAAAAAAAGTAACTAATAACGTGTAAAATCTTTTACAAATATTTAAATTACAAAAAATAAAGTTCAAAAGAAATAAAAAGAATTGGCAGAGAGCCATGTGCATGTGGTAACAGTGGTTGCTTTCTCCGCTCATTTGTTTGGATTTTTCAGCATTAAGCCAATACATCTTTTGCTTGTTCTTTTGTTTTTTTTCCCAATTTCGGTTTAACACACCTGCTGCTTTGGTCCCCCACGCCTAACCTACCCCCATCACTTTCTTGCATCTCCTGCAAAATCACAACAACTCCTTTTGACTCATTAATTTGCTATCCTCTATAAATAACAATAACGTAATGCAGAATAAATAATAAGGAGGAACAATAGGAAAATCACACCACCATGAAGTTAGCATTCAAATCCCTAACACACAAAGTAGAAAAAAGCAAAATAAGATTTTGATGAAAGAAAAAGGTAGAAAACAGAGAGGGAAGAGGATTCTTACCTCCCCACTACCATCTCTGGCGAACCAACCACCACCGCGAGCCACCACCGCAAGCTACCTTACCGTCGTTCTCCACCACCACGAGGTTTCCCCTCCATCTCTCTCGGTTTCGTTTCTCTCTCACTCTCTCTTTCTTTGTGGATCTATTTCTTTCATCTCTCTCCCTCTCTCACGGCTACTGCCGTTTCTCTTGCGTGGGTGTTGTTTGTGTTGAGATTAGGTTAGGTTCTTTTTTATGAACTCTTCAATTGTAAATTACACATAATGGTCAGGAGCATGATTGAGAAATCAATCGGGGCACCTTATTTTTTATCCTGCTCTTGCTCTTGACCATTATGTGTAAATTTACTATTGATAAATCATAGAAGTGGAGTTTGTTAGAAGGAAAATGTCAATGAAGCTACTCTCTTGATTAGGTATGAGTCTCGTTACATATCTTTTGTCTTTACTTGTATATATAAAATGCTAACATTGATAAATCATGGTAATGTCCTCTCTACCGGTCCTTAAAAAGCTGTTGTGACAAATGAAAGAATCATATGGTTCATGTTTCGATGATGGATGACAAATGAAAGAATCATATGGTTCATTATTACTATTATAATTATTTTTATCTTATTTGAGGTGCTCTGATATATTTTGATAGACATTTCCTCTAGTTGTGTAGCTTGGAGTTTGGCTGAGATTGTTTTTCAGGTGCATTGTGCTACGTAGAAGGCTTTGGTAGATTTAAATCCTTGAGTCATAAATTAGGAGTTCGGAACTGTTTTTGTGTGGGGTATGTGGTTGCAATATGCTCCTAAGTACACTATGTTGTTGGAAGTTCTGAGCATGGTTCCAAATTATCTGCACTCATATCTAAATAGTGTTGTGACAGTTGGTGCTACTGAGAATAGCGAACTTATTTGTTCTTGGCTCTAACTTTTGAATTGGGTGAAAGGATTGTGGTGAATAGAACTTGATTGGTTCATTGCTGGTTTGTTGTTTATTGGTGTAGTGTTACTGTGTATCAGGTAGCTTTTTTGTGTTTCGTCCCTTATTTCCAGCAAGTGGTGCATTTTTTGTGGGTGGCAGGCGTGGGTCTCTGACAAAAAGAGCGTGGTGGGCTATCTCGTGTTCAAGGTTGGTTTGGTGTTCTAGGGCCTTCAGCCTTCTTATCCTTGGAGGGTTGATTGTTGGGACTCAGCAAGGATTGATAATTTTTTTATAGATTAGTTTAGTGTTTTTAGCAATTTTGTTAAGCCTTTGGCACCTTTGTGTATGTAATTCATAATAATACCTGTTGGTGTTTCAAACACTAGCATTGATAACTTTGTGTTGTACTCTTGTACCTACGTAGTACCTGACTACCTTCTAAGCTTATCAATTTTGCAATCATCTCTCATTTTATGTATATGGGTAAGCCCTTAAGAGTTAAGACTAATTGGAGTATACTCCCCAATATATATATTCAGACCAACAGATGTAGACAATAGTGAGATATTACTGTATTAGTGACAAAAAAGTGTTTACTTTATCAAATTCACATGCTGGCTGTACTAGTACTGCTCTCAACCTTAGCTTAGTAATGAGTCATGACCTTAATCAATTTCACATGCTGGCTAGTATTTTTTTAAAGTTAGAAGAATCATAAATTTGTTACAATGTAATAGTGATTCTAAATTCTAATACTCACTATGATGTTTTCCCACTCCCCTTCACTTTCTTTGTTACGTAGGTGAACTAATGCAATGGGGTTAAAATTTTGTTTTCCGCTACAATTAACATGTTGATCGCTTTTTCTCTACTTTGTGATGGCTTTTATTTTCTGAAGGGGGACTGCATGTTGAAAACATGGTTGAGAATTGAGATGGTTAGGTATATTCATTCGGGTTAACTCTTCTTAAACAAGATAGATGCATTATTTCAACCATACAATTCAAATTGAGCCAACTATTCATTTTAATGATGTTGTTGGTGTACTGTATCTCTTTATGCATTTTTTGTTATGAACCGGGTATCATTTGCATGTAACTGCAGAGACTAATTCCTTGAGTTGAGTAGGACCACAATGGGTGGCAAAGCACTCCTTCAAGAGATTTAATGTTGCTGCATGCCCAATGCTAGATTCGAACTCAGGACCTTAGTTAAGCTGGAAGAGATCCCTACCATCTCTTTATGCATTTACTACAATTGATAATGGTTATTCAATGCCAACATTGGATTATAATTTCTATTTGATGTTTATGTTTCTTCAACCAACATTTTGTCTCCCTTTCGCAAAGTGAAAGGTTGAAAGCAAAATGAGAGATTGAGGATATACACTTTCTACGAAGCTTCTTGGTGCACAATATTAGTGCGGGTAATATGAAGACCGTGTATGTTTTACTTCATTTCTTCTCGAAGTTCTTGATTATAATCTTTTTTGGTTATATTTCTTTTTGGTGTGCGAATCCAATAATTTGAAATGAAGCGACACATTTTGATCCGGTCGATCAGGCGTGTCGACTTCTTGATTTGATAGGGATCATTGGATCTTGTGGTGAGAATAAACGCCCTTTGGTCTTCAACGACTCGGATTGTCCCGAGGTTGAGAGTGTGGCCTATAAAAGAGAGAGAATCTCTCATTTCCTCTTCTTCTTTATGAATTTTTTGAGTCTCCATTGCAAAGTTCCAACAACTTACTCAAAATCCCCGCAGTGGACAAACTCGGCATTGGTCGATGCGTAGTTTGATCCTAAATGCAAGCAGAGATTAGTCTTTCGTTAAAAGCATTGTGACAGTAATGTGATCCATACATGCATCACTAAATTTTGGATATAGAAAATTACAAATCTATATGAACCTCTAAGAAAGTATGAAGAACATGCAATACAAACCACAAGAAAATGACACAAACTTACAGTAAAAGTAGGAAAAAAAAAACAAATATGGATGAGGCTAGAGATGAACGTGGAAATGAATGATCGCCACACCTTCTTGAAAGGTGATAAGACCAAACACGCCTGGGGGTCTCCTAGCCCCAAGGATGTGAGCAAAGGTCCTCTTGTTCAGGAACCATTGGAGAAACTTCATGATGAACCTCACCTCTCATATGCATGCATGTACTCACCACTCTCACCTCTCACTAGGCTTTCAAGTTTGCGAAATTGAGGAAATGATTTCATTCATCCAAGAAGTTCTTTTTTTTTTGGTCAATATCCAAGAAGTTCTAAGAATTACACATGAATGTAGAGTATTTATATTGGACTCTATGATCCTAAGTCCACAACATAAGTCCAATTTGCACACAACCAAAGGCCCATGGCCGATGTCTCCCTAAGCAAAGCCCAAAGTGGCCCAAAATTAAAATGTCTTACAAATCTACAATTATTAAAAGAAAACAAAGTATAGGGAACACTAGGTTTTGGTTATCCTAGAAATTCCCTATTATTTACATGGTCACCTTTAATGTGCTTTTGTCTTAATGACTAGATTAAGCACATTAAAGTATTTTCCCTTGACTTTGACTTTTTGAGTCTTCTATTGGTTTTTTTTTATTCTTTATCCATGTGACATTCATCCAAGCTCCATGTCGTTCGATGATTGTTCTCTAGCTCATTTTCCCATTAGAGTCGCAAAGTTTACCTGGTCTAATGGCAAAAGCACGAAATCTAATATTGAATGCAACCTTAGGTCAAATATCAGTACCTGAGTTTGAACTCGGACCTCAAAGTTGTGTGTGAGCACGAAATCTAACACTAAATGCAACCTTAGGCCGAATATCATCACATGAGTTTGAACTCGGAACCTCGTAGTTCTGTGTGACTTTAAGGTGGCTCTAACCACTCCATTTAGGGAAAACAATAATTATTTTAGGCTTAAATATTTTAGGTCTTGCAAATACAGCAAATATTCATTTTGTTCTCTGCAAAAAGTTTTTTTTTTTAAAAATAGTCCTTGCAAAATTTAAAATTATTCATTTTAATTTCTGCAATTTTTTTTTAAAAAAAATAGTTATTGCAAAATTTGAAATTATTCATTTTGGTCCTTGTAATCATCTCATCTAATATATGACACATCGGCTTTAAAATGACTTCATAGACCAAAATGAATAAATTTAAATTTTGTAAGGGCTATTTAAAAAAATTGCAAGGACCAAAGTGGATATTCATTGATCAACAACATGGTATAACACAAGTGGCAGATACTTGAGCTCCTTAACCAATTGGTTAATGGTTCGATTACTGGCCAGTGCGTATTGGAAATACCTAATGGGAAAAGTCAACCCCTAAAGTAGATCCCAGTATCTCGAGGGATTAGTCTCTACATTTATGTGCGCAGAAGATCCATTGGTTTACAAAAAAAATGGATATTCCTTGTATTTGCGACCAAAAATGATATTTAAGCCATTATATTTTTTAGTATTAAACGGAGCAAAAAAGTGGATCACGATTCCTTGTAGTTGCCCTAAAGTTAGTGCAATTGGTAAGGGATGGAGAGAGTGGAGAAGAGGAGAGAAACTTTGAATTAATCAATCACGATAATCATCCGCCAAAAATTCCGCCGAAATAACAACCACCCATCAACACACAAGTAGATAAACAAACACTTTACCCTACCCATTACATTCTACTACACACACATCGTTGTCTCTAATTCGCATCCACAAATCCACTTTCAATTTTCATTAGACTATAAACAATTTTCATTTTCTGTCTCTACTTCCACTTCCCAACCACACAAATGTCTTCCATGGCCGCTTTCTCCACAACTTTCTTCACACCTCTTCATGATTTCAATCAACCTAGAACAACAATTCCAACCCCTTCACCTTCTATTCTTTTCATCAAATCCTCACTTTCTTCTTCCAAGTCAACCTTTTTTCAACAAACCTCTTTCAATTTCAATGTCCCTTACCCTAAACCTCTTTTGAAGACTCGGTCTTTCTCAGTCAATGCTAGGGCTGCTACTGAGAAAACTATTTATGATTTTACTGTCAAGGTATCGTCCTCAATTTCAATTTCCACTCCTTCATATTATATTGCAATTTGAATTATCAAAAAATACTGCAATTTCAATTTGAATTAGGTCTTAGCAGGTGCGTCAAAAAAAATTGTTTTTTAGAAGGGGGAAAGGGGTGAAACCCTTAGAATATATAGTTTTGTAAAAGGGAAAAACCGTTTTGAAATTAAAGAAAAAAGACTATTTATTTATACTACCATGCCTCGTCTTATTATTGTGCTTAGTATTGTATTTTGGTTTAGTTATGGATGTTAGTTGAATATTCACTAATAGAGGAAGTTTATGAGAAAAAAAGAGTGTATGGAATTTATGTTTAAATTCAAAATTACAATTAAGCAAAAGGACAAAATTGTAATAAAAAGTGTTATATCAAAAGAGGTGGAACTTTCTTATAGTTAAAGATTTTTATAAGCTAATGGTTTATGATTATTATTATTGAATGGTGCAGGATATTGATAAGAAGGATGTTAATCTTAGCAAGTTTAAGGGGAAGGTTCTCTTGATTGTCAATGTTGCTTCACGTTGGTATGGATTTTGGACTTGATATACTTGTGATAGTCTTTTTTTTCCTTTCCTTTCCTTTTAATTTTTCGAAAAGTGAAAATCAAATTAAGTAGTGAGTTATGATACTGATTTCCTTTGAATGACAGTGGTTTGACATCATCTAATTACTCGGAACTGTCACACTTGTATGACAAATTTAAAAATAAAGGTATGTTGCTATAGATCATATTTATTTGTTGTGGTTATTCCTTTTTTTATTATGACAATTCATCATGTTCTACTTTATATTTGCACTGCGTAGCTTCTTCATTCCGAATCTATCTGTTAGGAAGCTAGTGTTGTTAATTTTAAGAGTGTGCTTGTTGGGGAGATGGAAATCAGAGAACTGAGAGACGTGAAGAATTAAGCAAGGGTTAAAAGTGAGGAACATAGAGCACTCTTCATTTGACCTTGTTTTGTTTTGAAATTTGGGGCTGATAACCTGTTATTTTCACAGATTTTTGATGGAGCTTTTAAAAGGGAATCAATTTCCCCCCTAAAAGTAGCTCAAAAAAGTGTGTAGTTGTATTTTGATTACAATTCAGGGTGGAAGAGTTTAGAAAAAGATAGATTGCCTTTTGAGCCACTCCATATTTGTTCGGAGTTACAATTCAGGGCTATGTAGCAACGACACTTCCGGTTGAAGACTGTCCGGTGTCCAACACATATCGTGCTGGACACCGACACAGCCCCTTCAATTACTTGTATTTTTCAAATTAAGATCGGAGTGTCCGTGTCCATGTCGTGTTCGGTGTCTGTGTTTGTGTCGCTGTTTCATAGTATCATGCTCACCATTATGGTGGAACATGAGTGAGCTTTGGCCTTGGACGCTTCTATAGCCTTTTGATATTTGAAAAACTGTCGGTTTCGTTGTAGAAAAATTATAAATTTCCGAAGGATAAAAGTGACTTAATTTCAATGTTATACTTCGTTGTTTCTCTTTGAACACGGCTTTGAGATTTAGTTTAAAAGTAATGGTTTTCTCAGCCACGCGTTTCTAGTGTCCTTATGCAGTTTTTTTTCCAGGTCTGGAAGTTCTAGCTTTCCCTTGTAATCAATTTGGTATGCAAGAGCCTGGATCAAATCAAGAAATTAAGCAATTTGCCTGCACTAAGTTCAAAGCAGAATTTCCAATTTTTGATAAGGTTTGATAATGTTTATTTAGCAAGTAGTTCGAAAAAGTTTACATGTGAGTAAACAATGTAATGAAGTTCTGTATAACAGGTTGATGTAAATGGACCATTTACTGCTCCAGTATACCAGTTTCTGAAATCAAGTGCCGGGGGCTTTTTCGGTGATCTTGTCAAGTGGAATTTCGAGAAATTCTTGGTTGATAAAAATGGTAAAGTTGTCGAAAGATACCCACCAACAACCTCCCCTTTTCAAATTGAGGTATGTTAAACTTCCATCATCAAAAGCCTATTTTGTAATTGTTATAATGGCAATGAATTATTAACTGTTCTTACTCAAGTATGTTAATGTGTTTTCCTGCACAATATTGAAGGTCTTTGGGATGTTGTAATGATGCTAAAAAGAAAATGTTCAGAAAATAGTCTAAGCTTATTTTCAAGAGTTTCTAAAGGGCCTATATGGTAGTATTAGGAAATTTAGCACTCGAGATTCAGTATCGAAACTTGTTACTTTATACTGAAAATACCAGTGCTTAAATTCATTGTTTGAAAACTCTTTCATTTAATTGCCTGATGAAATCGTTTATGCGTAATATAGTCTGGACTTCATGCCTGTGATAGAAACTGGTTATATTATATGAAATAGAAACAGAGTCAGTTCTGTAAATGTGAAACAGAAACTGAATTTACAAGTTCCATAGTGCAGAGCTAAAGAAATAGAAGGGATTTGAGTCAAGGTAACAGTTTACAAGGCTTTCCCCTACCAATTTCTCGATCTTGGTCTCTCCCAATCAATATCCAGTCCAAAAATAAATTACCTACCGACTTTTCTTTCCCTATTTTGTATTATTCAATAACTGCCTACTAAGATAACTGCTTCCTAATACATAACTGTTGCCTAGTAATATAATAACGGCTGCCAAAGAACATAATAACTGTCTAATAACACAATGACTCCCTAATAATATAAAACTGCTGCCTAATAACATAATGACTTCCTAAATTCCTATTAACATAATAACTGTCTAACAGCCTGCTAAGTGGTTTCAGCAGTTTTTCACTCAGTTGCACAATTACTAATTTTTTTCCGCACAGTTGCACAATTCTAAATGAAATTACACTCTTATTGATGCTTCTGCCTGTAAATTCTAGAATAAAAAAAGCTTCTACCGTCAAGGGACAAAAATGCTTTTAGGCTTTATATTATAGAGAGAAAAAAAAGAGTTGGTTCTAGGTACTAACAGAATTATAATCATAATCAGTGCACTAACTTTGAGCGTAGGGTGAGGGCAATTGATGTAGGTTAAGGTGTATTTTAAATTTTAATACACAACTTAAGTGTTTATTGAATAAGTGCTAATCATCCTACCTAGCTCTTATGTATAAGTTATTTCTATAATCGAAGAGAAAATGTAATCAAATAACATAAACTCAAAGATGTTTTGGTAAACTATCATAGAGAGCTTATTGAAATAAGCCGGACGCAGCTTTTGGGCATGTCATAAGCTATTCCTACAAGCTCTCTCAAACACTCACACCAGTGTTAGTGCTAATAAATAGACCCAAATAAGTCTGTAAGTCATTCCAAAGGCACCCTAAGTATCTTATTCTACCCCAGTCGATGGACTTCTAAATACATTTTAGGAGGAAAGGTATCCTGCCAATTGTTTTTGCCTTTCAAAAGGTAATTGAATCTGAAAAATCGGATGGTCGACCAGTTGTGTGGAGCGGATTATCTCCAGTGAGAATTCCTCCAGTAATGTCCACCCTTAAACATCTAAATGGCCAGGATTACACTGCACCAAAAAATGACTGGAGAAAATCTGCTCCCTCCATTGTGGGTTCAGTGCCACTGGTGTGGAAATGGCTTTGTTATCTTTGCAAAGAAAACTGGAACGGCCTTTCTTTATATTCTCTTTAAAGGTTGTTTAAGAGAATAAACCTTTCTTTAGAAGTTCCTTATCTGAAGAAAGATGCCCAAACAAAAGCAGCCAACTGCCTCTCAATGTTACTCGGGTTCCCGAGTTATAATTCGATCCCCAAACTTTTAAATAAGTCGTAAATCGTAATTATGTTCCCAAACTTTTAAATAATTTGTAATTGAGTCCATGTTTTTTTTTTTGACAAGAAGAGTCCATGCTTATTGACAACTTCATATGTTCTTTTTTTTATTGGTATGATACCTTTGGTGTTCATGATTTTATTATATTTGCATATTGGACACTATCTGTAGAGGAGCTCAACACTCTCCCCTCAACACTCTCCCTTCAACACTCACTTTATGATTGGATGAAATTCATGTGAACTCCACCACTTTGGAATTAAGACCCACTAACTTGGTGGGACCTACATTAATTTCACCCAATCATAAAGCAAGTGTTGGTAAGAGAGTGTTTTTCTTATCTGTATATTTGACACTAAGCTTGCAAATATATTTTATGCTTAATCTGGTCTTTCCTGTTTCATATTTTTCCAGAAGGATATTCAGAAGTTACTTGCTGCATGAATGAGAGTAATTGGATGACAGAAAGGGAATCTGTAGCTAGGAGCAAAATTTGGGCCATACTTGTACAAGGAGTTCAGGGATGCTGATGAAAAACAATAAACATAATTATGTAAATTCGTTTGGTGTCTTTACTAAATTAAATATCAGTTTATAGAAGAATTTTTTGCTATCCTTACTGCAAAAGGAAGAGTTTAAATTATTCAAAACGGGGATATATATTTTTTTGGAAAAAATTTCTGGTCATTTTATATAATTATATCCGAGTCATATGCTGTTGTCATTATGAAGGGGTGCGACTTGTGTAGCAGTTGAATAAAAATGCATGACAACATTTGGATTTTAAAAATAGATGCATAAAGTAACAACTTCAATGATACTTTGCTTTAGAAAATTACAAAATTTGGATTTTATAAATAAATTTTGTACGTTTGTAAAAATTAATACTCATCATGAAGTATGATTGCTAAATTGTATTTTGGGTCCTTTGTCTTTTTTTCTCCACTTTAATCTTTTATTCTTTTTTCCACTTATGTTTCCCGTTAAAATTTGACTTATAAATACTTCTTCTAGTAACATTGCTCAAAATTATGTGTTTTATAACTCTATCACTATCGCTTTGAGTGTATAAAGCACTTAATAATTTTAGAATGTGTGACTTTTATATGTTTTCATACACACAAAATTATAGTAATAGAGTTATAGAGCACATAATTTTGAGCAATGTCATGAGAAAAAGTATTTATAAGTCAAATTTTAAACTCTATCCCCAAAAGACTCCTTTCAAAATTATGATATAATATATGCTGAATAGCACTTTTGGTCATTTATCTTTGCTCTAGGTTTCATTTTGGTCCTTTATCTTTTTTTTGGTCCGTTTTGGTCCCTCATCTTTCATTTTCGTTTCATTTTGGTCTCTGCAGTCAATTTAAGTTAACGGATGCCACGCTGGCAGTTAACTGCTGACGTGGCGTCTTAAGTGCCATGTATGATGTGTCATTCATTAATTTAGGTGGCAAATAAATATATTATTTAAGTCAAAATTATTTTACACATAGGCATTTTAATTGAATAAAAATAGAAAAATGTAATTAACTAAAAACTAAAGAAGTTCTGGAACCGGAACCCACAAATCTTCTCCAATTAAACCATTTATCTAAAAACAAAATTCAATTTCTACAAAACAAATTCTGGAATTAGAACCCACAAATCTTCTCCAATCTTCGTTAGAACAATTCTTCTCCATTATTCGTTAAAACACTTTGTCAAGAAAAAGAAGAAGAGGAATGAAGCGAAACGAGATCTGGGTTGGTGAAGAGAATAGAAAGAACAGCGAAACGAGATCTGTCATGTGTGATGTGGCACCACAATGATAAGAGAAAACGAAGAACAACGAACAACGAAAAGAGAGAAAACGAAGAAGAGGAATGAAGTGAAATGAGATCGAAGCTAAATCAGAGATCTGGGTTTGATGTTATAGAGATCTAGGTTTTCTTCCATTGTTCTTCTCTCATTTTGCGATTTTGACTTTGAGGTTGTAGAGATCATAATCTAAACTTGCGATTCTAACTCAGGCGAAGAATGAAAACACAGAAACCCTAAATCTCACAATCTCTCTTTCTTGTTCTACCACTGAGATTAAAACAACGAAGAAGATTGATGAAGATTAGAGATGAATATTGATGTGTTTCTGATGAAAATTGATGGTTTGATAGAATCATTGTTGTTGTTGACTGAAGGGGATTTGAAGAAGAAGAAGAAGAAGAAGAGGATGGTGATGGAATCGTTGTTGTTGAATCGTTGTTTTCTGGAATCGTTTTTGAATATTGTTGAATCGTTGTTTTCTGGAATCTGATTTTCCTTTTATTTTTCAGCTTTTGTTTTTTATTTTAATGTAATTTACTTGTTATTTTTAGATGTTAATTTAGAAAAAGATAAATGCTGATGTGTGAATTGATTTAGAATTAAAAAAAATACATTTATTTGTCACCTCAATTAATGAATGACACGTCATACATGACATTTAAGACGCTACGTCAGCAGTTAACTGCCAGCATGGCGTCCGTTAACAAATACTAACGGTAGGGACCAAAATGAAATGAAAATGAAAGATGAGGGACCAAAAGGGACCAAAAAAAAGATAAATGACCAAAATGAAACCTAGAGCAAAGATAAATGATCAAAAGTGCTAGTTAGCCTATAATATAAGATGATGTTTTTTTGGTAAAAAAAAATTAGGATGAAGAAATGACGCACAAATCCAAGATAAGAAATTTTTTTGAATTCTATGAGTACTTAGGAAGGAAATTATATTTACCTTACACCAAAAACACTAATAAAGATTTAAATTTGAGACCTCTCATATACGACCCACCTCTTGGAAATTTTGAAAAAGTTGAAAGATCAAAATCAGCAGAAAAGAAGGCAAAATAATTTTTCTTTTTATTTGGTCAATGGTTATTGTCAGTTAATAGTTTATGATATTAGACGTAATAGTTTTTTTTTTTACCAAAATTATACGTAATAGTTAATAGAATGCATGCTGCTTTTCTTAATATTTATATTTCTTCCTAAGTGCATGAATCATGAAAAGATGTCAACTTTCTTTTAAAAGGTATTAATTTAATAGGAAAAACTCGATCATCCTTTGATAATCTACTATCTATCTATACTATTTACCCACTACCAAAATACCAATTTTATCCTTTTCACTTTTTCACTTTTTCACTCTCTCACACACTTTTTCAAACTTTTTCACTTTTTTACTCTCTCACACACTTTTTCACTCTCCCTCACACTTTTTACTCTCTTCTCCTATTTCTTTTTCCAATTCTCTCATTTCTCTATTTTTCATATTTTTTCATTCTCTCTCACACACTTTTTCACTCTCTTCTCCTCTTTCTTCCTCTAATTCTCCCATTTATCTATTTTTCACAATATATCTACTTTAATTTAATCTACATGTCACCTTCATTTTTCCTCTTTACTATTTTAAAATTTTCAAATTTTGACAAAATTTTAATATTTGTTTTAGGCTAATTAAATTTGTTAACTTTAAAATTGTCTTGATTTTCACGGGATAAAGTTCTGACTAATTAAATTTTGTCTGAGTCCATACATTACCCACTACCAAAATATCAATCTTATCATTTTTTCAACTAAGCAATTGGAGTATATTTAGGTAATTTTATTTTTTCACCTTTTCAAACTTTTTTACTCTCACACACTATTTCAAACTTACCATTTATCTACTACCAAAATATCAATCTTATGTTTTTCCCAACTAAATAATTGGAGTATAATCAATTATTTAAAAAAAAAATTATTCATTTTTATAATTTACTCAAACTACTCAAACCTACTTTTTTAAAACTTTTTCCCACACAATTATTTTTTAAAAAAAAACTATTCATTTTTATAATTTACTCAAACTACTAAAATTACTAAAATCAATTAAAATGAGTAAAATCAATTAATTTTTTCATAAAAAATAAAATCAATCAATTTAATCACTACAAAAAATTACCAAATAACTATTTTATAATTACTAAAAAGGAGTAAAATGCCAACGGGAGTGCAAACGGGAGTGGCAACGAGAGTGCCAACGGGAGTGCCAACAGGAGGACCAACGAGGATGCAAACGGGAGGGGCAACGATGATGCATATTTTACCTCTAATGTCCAAATATATTATTATGGATCAATGTAATTTTGATTGTCAACGTGGATGCATATTCCACTTTGAATTTCAAATCACACATTTTGGACATTGTTCACAACTTATCAATATCTTCCAAATTACTATTATGACTTCATGGTAATACACCGGCCATATAGTATCACCCGTGCGTATGCACGGGTAAAAAACTAGTTTTGCAATAAAAGTGGAGCTCATCCGGGAAAGAGAGGAACCCACCGTGCCGTGCCAAACATGAAATAACCCATCCCTAGAGGCCCTGGCGCCCACCGCCAACACTAAGTTACACTAATTAATTAATAATTAATAATTACGTGAGTACCAAGAAGGGTTGGTACGCGAGGTAACTAAGTTCGGATAACTCTAAGGTCTTGGATTCGAATCTTGCGTGTATCAAAAAATTTGGCTGGGAGTGGAGAACCACATGGACCGTAAAGCTGGATATACACCTGACTAGGTTCCCCTAATTAGATTAGTCACCGACAAAGCCGGTGATTACCGCACACCAATAACACTGTAACAAAGAAATAACTATGTGAGTGAATACTCAATTTTTTCTCTTAAATTTTTTTGCTGCCCGGTAATAATTAATATCAAAATATGCTTTCACATTCACAAACGGTGGCACGTTAGTTCCTCTGTTTGTCCCTCACTCACATACATAGTGCCTTAACATTCACAATTAATATCAAAATATGGCTTAACATTTTTTTTCAAATGAAAAAATTCGGTAACCATACAAACACTAAATTGTGGTTATAGTATGTACTAATCATTGAATTGTTATATAATGGTCAGTAGCATATACTAACCATACAAACACTAAATTGTGAGTGTTGTATAATGGTCACCGAAAAATTTAGTAATTATTACTATGAAATTCATTAGTATCATAAGTCTTTGCCTGTTCAGTCTATAAGTACCATTTTAAAAACAAAAAAAAATATAAGAGACTAAAAATTTATAACATAAACAAAAACTTAGAAAATAAATTTAAAATATAAATAAAAGACCAATTTAAGACATTTTTTTGAAACAAAGAACCAATTTAAGACATCTTATATCAAATTCGAATACCCTCCTGCAGTTGGAATTCCGGTTGACAATGCGCGAACCATTGGATAATTGCTCCAACACAAACAAATTCGAGTACCCTCCTGCAGTTGGAATTCCGGTTGACAATGCGCGAACCATTGGATAATTGCTCCAACACAAACGTGCAGTAGGGTCAGCAGTGCAACTTGCTGTGATTATAATATTCACACAACTTGCCTAACTATATAATATTTAAGTGCGCTGCTCTCTTCTATTGACACATGTTGTCGGTCCCACCTCTTCTCTTTCCTACTTTCTTTTTGCATTTTTTACGGTTCTTCTCTCATGTTTTTAGAAAAAAAATAAATAAATGGAGATTAACATAAACATGAATAAAAAATAAAAAATTAACAGAGACATGAAATTAACAGCTAAGAATTCTCATTCTCATTCTCATATAACGCAAATTGTCAACAAAAATTCTCATATAACACAAAAATTACAAATAAAAAAGCTGAAGAAATGTAGATAAAAAATTACAAATGAAACTCAAAAACACAGAGAAGGATGAAGAGAAACAAAAAAAATACAAAATAAATCAGCATGATCTATCAAAATTGGGCACATACTCCAGCATTTTCACATTCCTGATCCAAAAATAAGAACAATCCATCAAAAAAAATGAAAACTTTAGCCAAAAAATAAAGAAATAGAGAGAAGTAGAGAGAGAAAGAGTGAACAGTGAAGAGAGCAACAGAAGTATGAAAGTGGTGAAGGAATCTTACCTTGCATGTACAAATCTAGGTTTTGCAGGTTTTTTACATTCAGTTTCAGTTCTTCCAAATGAACCCGTTTTTCAACATAAAAATACCTTTTTTTGCTTTCGGAGATAGAAAATACAGGACTAGCCGTTGAAGGCCACGAGACAACACAGCAAACCAAAGACATTTTCAAGCTAAACCAACACAAACGGAAGACAAACCAGACTAGAGTAGAGCCAAAACAGAGCCAAAAAAACAGGGAGAAAATCGGAGCCAAACCGTATTTGACTAGATCTTACCGGAACAGTAGATCTGAGCAAATCGAAACAAAAAAAACAAGAGAGTGGGAGAAAGACTGTGATTTGCGACATGCAAAGACGATGAAGAAACGGAAACCGAGGAGTGAGAGGAAGATGAAGATGCTTTGTGAGAGGAAAAGGGAAGAGGGATTGGGTTCATGGTGGGTGGCGGAAGTGGGAGTATGAGGGAAGATGAATGTAGAGGAGAGAAGATATGTTAAGAAGATGAATGACTAGAGAGAGTTTTTTTTTGGTTTTACCCAGGGTATCCACTGCTGACCGTAGTTACTAATCCCCTCGCTGAATTGTAGGTGTCGAGGGGCAGGACAGCTGGCCCAGAGTTTTTAACGCTGCTCTGTACCCAAGGTGGGGATCGAACCCCCGACCCTTGGTTAAAGGAGAATCAGCCCCAACCACTGAACCCCGAGTTAGAGAGAGTTTTCTTTGACAGAATGGTGAGACCAAGAGAGATGTGTGAGAAATTAAAATGAATGGAACTTTTTTTGTGTACTCTAGAAGGTGAGAATTTTTTTATTAGCATGAGAAATTGTTTTCTTAGTAAGAGTAAATGGATGGAGTAATCTGGAAGGTGAGAAAGTTTCTTCACTACCTTGGACGGTGACAAATGAATCGACAACATTAATTAATTTTGTCCAAAAAAGGAGAAAAGAATAAATAAGTTTTTAACGCCGCTCCGTACTCAAGGTGGGGATCGAACCCCCGACCCTTGGTTAAATGAGAATCGGCCCCGACCCTTGGTTAAAGGAGAATTGAGAGGTTGAGAGAAATTAGTGGTGGATTTACGTTTTGGGAATGACGACGAGAGAGAGAGAGTGTGTGTTTAGAAAAAATAAAAATTGAGTGTTGGTTTCAATGTTACGGTTGAAAAAAATTTAAGTAGATGAGAAAAATTGTTAACAAAGAATTGGGAAGCTTCTAGAGCCAAATGAGAAGAAAAAACATGAATTATTAAAAATAATAATCCCAAGTAGATAGCTCAGTTGGCGAGCTAAGAAATACCGAATAAGTACACCAAATGAGTGCAAAATGGAGGTCCCGGGTTCAAACCCGGAAACTAACATTTCCCCCACCCCCACTAACATTGCCTATAAAAAAAAGGAATTATTAAAAATAATAAATTAAGACAATTGTTTTGAAAATAAACAATATTGAAATACTATTTACGTTTTTTTTTGACAAACTAACTACTATTTACGTTTTAAAAAATAATAAATACCATCAAAAAATAAGATGTCCCAATCTGCTTATATTTTATAAAATCATATTTCTCTAAACTTAAAATATCTACTGAATCAATTTAATTCAGTCACTACAAATGCCCAAATCTTTATATTATATGCGAGTATTACGGTTCGGCGCCAAAGTTCAGCTTTTTTCTCATATTTTAAGGAGTGCTTTACGGACCGAAAAAAATTTAGATGTTCAAATATGCGAAATTCGTTCGTCAATAACCGGTTAGGTAAAAAAAAACCCTTCATGACAAAATACCTAAAGTGAGATGCTAATCAATGTGTTTTAGTCTACTTTATTATGGTTCGGAAAAAGTTTTAACTGTTCAAATATGCTAAGTTAATTTCTTAAAAATGGTTTGGTGAAAGATAAAAAATAATTTCGTGACAAAATATGTAAAGTGCGATTCTAATCAGTGTGTTTTAGGGACTTTAGCATTCGCAATAAACTTGAACGGTTCAAATACGCAAAGTTTGTTTCTCAATAACCGGTTTGGTGGGAAAAAAATAGTTATGTGACAAAATACTTAAAGTGCAATGCTAAACATTGTGTTTAGGGATTCTTTAGTGTTAGGATAAAAATTAATGGTTCAAATACTCAAAATTCGTTCCCCAATAACCGATTTGGTGAAAAATAATAATTTTGTGACACTAACTCGTGCAACTCATCGTTTTACTAATTTCACCACTTTAAAAAATCAATTTCTTTTTATTGGAATAAATCACATGTTTTGCTTTCTATGTGTGTCATCTGATCTTTTTATTTTGTCATTTCACACCAACAGGTATTTTGGGCAACTAATTAATTGATACTACCGTATTATTATGTTTCCATATTGTTTTTTGTTTCAATTATTTTTCAACTTTTGTTAATTTTTAATATTTTTTACTAAATTAATACAAGTGCAGCTTACATCTTACTATTGTTTTACAAGGTAGTATTGATTTAGTAAATTTTACAAAATCAATGCAACTATTTATTCCATTTTAAATATTCTTTTTTTATAGACAATGTTAGTGGGGATGTGGGAAATGTTAGTTTCCTGGTTTGAATCCGGGATCTCATTCTTGCACTTATTTAGTGCACTTCTTCGGTATTCCTCAGCTCGCCAACTGAGCTACCTTTTTGGGATATTTTAAATATTCTTTAATATTGTTAGTTATCTAATTAAAAATTTGATTTTTAGAATCCTACAAATTTGTTATTTATTTTGGATACTTATTTTGTTCACTTTCTATAAAGAATAAAGATGTTTAGTACGAGACGAATAATGTGTACAGTTCCATGTTTGGCATCACATGACTATCGTGTAGTATTCTATTTGTATTGTTATTTTATTTTGGTTATTTCGCACTAACAGGTATTAAAAGTATACTTAAATTTGTGTTTTTTTATCTTTCTTTCATATTCAAGCATCATGTTGCAGCATTTACTTCATCGGGAACTTCAACCACGTTTACAATAGAACCCCCATAATTTTTTTCCAACTTTGTATAGGTGCTTTTATTTTACTAGTGGTTTTCACTTTTCATCCATCTCTGCATGATACCCACGCGTTTCATATTCTATTCTTGTCATCTTCTTGATTTTGGCCATTTCGCACCAATTGGTATTAGAAGCATCCTTAAATTGGTTTTTTTTTTTTTATATTTTTATCTTTCTTTTATGTTTGAGTACCGCGTTAACGTCATTTACTCCCGCAAGAATTCCAATCACATTTACAATAGAAGCCCTATCATATTCTTTCAATTTTGTATAGGTCGTTTCTATAAGTTTAATGAATTTGTTCTTTATTTGATATTTGCAGTGGAAAAGCGAGGAAGAGAGAGAAAGTGTAGAAGGAAGAACAGATTTGGTTTCAGATCTCTACATTTGCTTGATTGAACCAATCTTTTTTTCTGATCTATTTTTTTCGGAGCCATTAATCTTCATCTTCGTTTTTGGTTTCTTTTCCATTGAGCATCTCGTGTTTGCCTTGTAGACCGATAAGCTAGTATTGTAGAGATTTGGGTTTGAGGGTTGAAAGGGGAAGAAGAGAAAGTAGAGGGTGAGATGAGATTAGGGTTCGTTTACGATTCTGAGTTTACGATTGTTGACGGTGGGTGAGAAGAAGAGAGGTTGAAGAAGGGGAGAGAGCTCGTGAAAAAATTAGGGTTCCAGCCAATCTGATGTGTTTTTTTTTAATTTCAATTTGAATGTGTTAATTAATAATAATAAGAGCCACATTAAATGATATGACATCATTAAATGATGTGTGCAGGCTAAGTCAGCTGCCACGTCATTTAATGAGAGCCACATCAGTATTTTTTTTTGGCAGAAGGCCAACTCAGCAAAAAAAATTGAAAACCTCTCTTTTGGACTAAATGTGTTGAGTTTTTTAAAATAGGGAGACTAAATATCTGAGTTTTAAAATAAATGAACCAAATGTCCGAATTTGTAAAAATAGGGAGACCAGAACTATAATTTATCCTTAAATTTATGTATAAATATACTTATCTTATAGGTTATAGTCTGCCGCGTGGAACGCACGGGCGTTGAGACTAGTAGTAAACACAAATATAAAAGACTTGAATAAAAAAACTTAAAAAAACAAACCCAAAGTTTTAAATAAGCATAAAGTAATTCAAGCTTTGACCGATCACCACAGCCCCCCTAAACTCTCAAATTGCTAAATTCAACGATCTAGTTGTTATTTGATTCACACTGTTTCAGTCAAATATCAAAGAATTCATCTCAGCACTTTCCAATTCGAAAACCCGATCCATAATCCATGTCTCCAAAATCCAAAACAAGTCAATTCTCAAAGAATCCATTCACAATCCTATCAAATTCAAATTCACCAATACAATGGCTAAAAAACCTAACAAAAAAACTAAACCCAACCTTCATAACCGGAATATTCATAATCTACGGTATAGGTCAAGGTTTCTCAGGTTCATTTTTCAAATTAGTTTCAGATTACTATTGGAAAGACATTCAAAAACTTCAACCATCAACTGTTCAACTTTACGTTGGACTTTATTTCATACCATGGATTCTTAAACCCTTTTGGGGAATTTTAACTGATACATTTCCTTTTAGAGGATATTATCGGAGACCTTATTTTGTTTTGTCTGGTGTTATTGGTGTTTTGTCGGGTTTGATTGTTGCATTTAGTGGGAAGATTGTTGCCGTTGGTGCTTTGAGTTGTTTTCTTGGTGTTTCTGCTTCTTTTGCTATTGCTGATGTTACTATTGATGCTTGTATTGCTAGGAATAGTATTGAGTTTCCTTCTTTGGCTCCTGATTTGCAGAGTCTTTGTGGGTTTTGTAATGGTTTTGGTGCTCTTTTTGGTTATCTTGTTAGTGGTTTCTTCGTTCATCATCTTGGTCCTCAGGTATGTATTAACACTGTTTCAAGATTTCAAGAATTACTAGTTCCTGCTCATGCTTTTTCTTAATTCGCCCCCCTTTTCCAATGTTTTTTCAGAATATACTGTCGCTGTCATTGTAGTGAAATGCATAGTTATGATTATATATCAAGGTATTAAAAAGGATTTTTATGCAACATCGGATCATTATTGAAAAGATTATCCTTAATTATATCCTCTTATTTAACAATACAGGAATAGATTCTCATTTAGAAGGTAAAATTAAGAAATCTCAACTGTTAATAAAAATATCAAGAGTTTGTTTGGATTGGTTTATTTGGGTTTATCTATTGGCATTTGCACTTGTGAGATTGTTTGAAAGAGCTTATGACATGATCATAAGCTGTTCTTAGCTATGAAAACGATTTAACATTATTTTATCTTCTATTATAGAAATAGCTTATGCAGAAGCCCTTATTTGATAAGCGCTTGTGCTAAAAGCAATTAACTAAGCTATTTATCGAAAGTCACACATACAATGATTTTTGATTGGTTGACAATGTAAAAAGAACTTTACACTGACAGTATACACCAATCAAACTCTTAATACATTTTATGTATATGCATGTAATATCAATAATTAATTTCTTATCAATAGTTAAGATATTTTGTTTCTATCCAAAGTGAATTATTAGTTTTGGAGGAGTCAAGTCCAAATTATAGATACATTGAGACTTGAGATTTTTGTCTCTTGAACTCTAAAGAAACTTTAGTCTTTAGAGTACATTCATTACTTGGGAGAATTTAAATTCCAATATGATTATTAGTGATGTTTTGAAATTTCAACGTGTTCATATGTTCTTATACTGAATTTTCATTTTCACCGTGTTGTTCTTTTAGGGGTCGCTCGGTATTATGGCAATTGCTCCTGCTTTGACAATTGTGCTGGGTTTTGTCATTTATGAGAACAGAACTACTGGCTTGCACAATGAAAAGAAACAGGTTAGTCTGACTTTATGCTAGATTTGGATTTTCTCCCACAATTGTTGTCAATAATCTGATAAACCACATGAGTTTTGGTTTTTCATTTGGATAGATGGGATCACAATTGAGTACCATAATGTCTTGTCATAAATCATATATAAGATAATCATTCAACTCCAGATTTTTCTTAATGAATTCTACTTAATGCTAAATTGGCTGGCTAAATACTTTCAGTTAAAATTGTTATAACAACTTTAGAAGCAGTGATGGGAAGTAAGAACTGAATTTCATTGTTGCTGAGAATGAATACAATACATGTTTATATAGCATGTTGACTCTACTCAAACATCAAGAATTGATTCGAGTCAGAAACTCAAATGCAATTGTGATTCGAATCGAGTTCAATAGAACTGAATACAACTAACTTACAACTAATTAACAGAGTTAATTAACTGTAATTCATTGATACTCCTAACAACTAACAAGCAACACCAACTGGCAACCACCAGCCTGTAAAGGAGATTGAAGGTTCCAAAGAAAATTCATCAAGTTCATTATTCAGGAAAAGAAAGTGAAGTTTTTTATAGAAATTGTATCAACTTTTATTTATTATTACACTTTTTTTTCATATTCCTTTTCCTTACTAGTTAACTGGGACTCCCTTATATTTGAAAACAGAAAATAAAATAGAATTGTTGTAATTAAAAGTGAAAAGAAGAAATGCAAATAGATCAAACAGAATTTTCCTGATTGAAAGATCTTTTTCTGTATTTTTACTAGCTAGCTAGATGATGTAACCAAACACACAAGATTTTGCAGGTGGCAGTGGAGAGTGTAGGAACCACAATTAGAAGCATGTACCAAACTATAATGTATCCTCAAGCATGGAAGCCTTCTCTTTTCATGTTCCTTTCCCTGGCTCTTAATGTCACCACTCATGAAGGCCATTTTTATTGGTACACGAACCCAAAAGTCGGTCCTGCATTTTCTCAGGTACCTTTCATATTCTTAGCTGTAGCTTATACGCCATGTAGCATGAGTGAAGCAGTTAGTTTGTTACTCCATCAACGAATTCGTACTTGTTATTCAAGATCAAGGCACGTTTCATGATCTCGCCCATACTTGATAGTTGCTTCCAATGAGTTGTGGACTTGTGTAATTACCATTGAAATTGGACCCTCACTTGGATGCATATAGTAATGAATTGGACCCTCACTTGGATGCATATAGTAATTACCATGTTAGCGTCAGTGCTTCATAGTCGCTAGCTTTATTTTTGGTTTCCCCTTGTAGAGCTTAAATTTCTCACCATAATCGATGTGCAGCAGAGTCTATCGCGAGAACTCTGATACCATATAAGTACCTATAGAATGAGCCTTGGAGGCAGGAATTGAATTTTTGTGTGAGTACATGAACTTATATAGCTATTGAGATGGAGTAACAAGGTAACCCGCCTAACTCATTCTGCGTGCCATGTAAGCTAAGGCTAATGCATATTTTGTTTGCAGATTACAAAAAGGTGAGAGCAGTTTCTCTCAACAGCATTTCATTCTTATGACGTTTCCTACCTTAACATGCAGGAATTTGTTGGGATAATCTATGCAATTGGAGCAGTGGCATCAATAATAGGGGTTCTAATCTACCACAAGTTTCTAAAAAACTACACATTTAGAAACCTAGTATTCTATGCACAACTCCTATATGCCATATCTGGTGTACTAGACCTAATCTTCATTCTCAGATGGAATTTAATAATTGGAATCCCTGACTACTTCTTTGTAGTCTTTGAAGAAACAGCTATAAGAATCACAGGAAAAATCCGATGGATGCCGATGATGGTATTGAGCACACAACTATGTCCTTTAGGCATTGAAGGAACATTTTTTGCGCTGTTAATGTGCATCGATAGTATGGGCGCCCTCATATCTAAATGGGGTGGAGGGTTACTTCTTCGGGTTCTTCACGTTACTAGAACCGACTTTACTAATCTATGGTTGGCTGTTCTTTTAAGGGATATTCTTAGATTTGCTACACTTGCTTTGGTTTTTCTTGTCCCTAATGCAAATCAGAATGAGGGATTGGTTACTTCTCAGGTTTCTGAGATGAATAAGATTGCTAATGTAGATGAAGAGACCTTGGAGCTTGTTCCCCTTAATGCCAAAACTCAAGTTTAGAGAAATTTTGATGCAGTTATACATATATACACACACAAGCCAAGGCGCCAACCAATGTGATTTCATGCATATATTTTCAGATACGCAGATTCTCACGATGCTGATTAACACGAATGATATACACGAAAATAATGTCTTTAGAAAAAAATGTAATGATATACAATTGTTTCTGTTTGTGCTTATTCTTTTAATTGATCTACACTACAGAAATCTGTATATAGTGCCAGCCAACCCTTTCTTTTTTCAGAATATATGTGTTAAATTTTCAACTAATATTTATAGTTAAGAAAACTTGAAATACCCTTTCTTTTTTTAAATATCAAGAAAAGTTGAAGTTGTCTTGTAATCTTCTGTGTGTCTTTAAGTTGAATTTAACGTTGAAGACACGCTAGATAGTGTTAGACATCAATTGTTATGCATAACTAGTCGAATACCCGTGCATCCGCACGGGGTTAGTCGTGTTGTGTTTGTATTCAACTGAAGTTGTAAATTTTGAAATTGTATGTATTTCAAATATGTGAATGTTGATGCAATAGATAAGTTTGAGAGAATATGATTATAGTCTTAAAAACATAAAATTTCGTGCTCTATACGCAGTCATTCAAATATTACATCCCCAAGTTTAATGTGAAGTCAAATTAAGAGTACAATTCAACAAAATTGAGAAGTAATAATACAAAATCAACAAAGTTAGCATGAAGTAAGTAGCAAAAATGAATCCCATTTGCAAAATGTTTGCTTCTAATTTCCAGAAAAAATCTTCACCAGAAAGTCAATCCTTGCAACCTAATAATATTATATATTAAAAATTCTATTAGCCAAAACCACTTGGTAATGATAGATTCAAATAGTCATAATATACTTACAATGGTTATAGATTTTGGAAGACCTCCTTGAAGACAACATTTGTAGTTGATGTAAGTGGTTGCTTTTGGCCATCATGAATAAGGACTTTCAATCCTTCTTTGCTTTGAACCCTTGAAATTGCTACATATAATTGACCGTGGCTAAAAACAGCTCTAGGCAAGTATAATCCAACATTTTGTAATGATTGCCCTTGAGACTTGTTAATAGTCATAGCATAACATACAACAATAGGAAATTGTCTCCTCATTAATTTAAAAGTCCATGGTAATTGTGGATGAGACATTTTCATTCTTGGGATATATATAATATTTCCTATGTTTTTTCCCGACATGATCTTAGCCTCTATGACATGAGTTGCAAGTCTTGTAACAATCAATCTAGTTCCATTGCACAATCCTTCATATTGGTCTAGATTCCTAATAAGCATGATGGGAGTCCCTATCTTCAATCTAATTCTATGATTTGGAAGCCCAGATGTTCTCAAAGAATTTAAGAATTCGGGAGTCAACATTTGGTATGCTTCACTTTCATAAGCTTCTGAATGATCAATTGAATCAGAACTTAAATACTCTCTTTCTTCACCTAGTTGTCAATATATTGTAAAATGAATGATCAACTAAGAAATCTTAAGACTATCAATAGTTCATTGAAAGTAAAGAAAGTAGTTAATAATTCATAAATATAGTTAACTAACCTGGAAATAACTTCAATATGTATTCATTTATTTCATCCACAATCTCAATGGTAGATGCTAAAATTGCCATTGATTTCAAAAAATCTTCATTTTTGTACTCTTCTATCAAATTTGGGTAGATTGTCTTCACAATGGCCTCAATAGGATCTACAAAGTCAATAATTAGAAGTTCCTTTGGTATGTCAATCTCAGCATATCCATCATTTGGTTCATTTATCTTGCCGTCTCCCACATCGAGGATCCATTGACTAAACCTTCGGAGTTCCTCGGAATTACTATTGTTCAACCCATTTTGCAACCGCATATTTTTAGTGATAGTCAATACTTCGCAACGATACCAAATATATGAAGAATTTAGTGAAGCATGAACAATATCAGAACGACTTCCTCTAGGGACCACAAGCAAAATCTGTCTAAAGTCACCTCCAAAGATAACTATCTTCCCTCCGAAAAGAGAAGAATCATCATCTTTTAGACCCATGATATTTCGCATGGTCCTATCAAGTGCTTCAAAACAATGTTTGTGAGTCATAGGAGCTTCATCCCAAATGATTAACTTTGTAGCTTTCAATAGTTCAACAAGTTCACTTCCTTGGTGAATATTGCATGTGGAGTTCTTTATAGCAGGGACAGGTATTTTAAACTTTGAGTGAGCTGTTTTTCCTCCAGGCAACAATAAAGATGCAATACCACTGGATGCTACAGTTAGTACAATATGACCTTCCGAACGTAATGCTGTAGCCAAAGTATTCCACATGAAGGTCTTTCCAGTGCCTCTGTAACCGTATAGAAAGAATACAATGGCTAAGTTGTTGTTGACGGCGTGCATAATTCTATCAAATATTGTTCTTTGTTCATCTGTTATGTGACATAAGATGTTGAGTGATCATATAATCAATTAATTACATTGTTAGGAATGCTTATTAGAACATAAATATTTGATAAACGATGTAATAACCTGTTAGTGAGGAGAAGAGTCGATCAAATTGCTCCTTTAATTCTTCTCTATTGTAGCTTAGCTCTTCAAGGATAAGTCTGTTTCCTGTTTGATTAACTACAAATCCCTTTAGATATGGCATTGAGACATAGTCCCTAAGACTTCTTCTGTTTGCTTGTAGAATCTTCTCAATCTCAATGAGAGTAAGATTTTGAATGATATCTTCAGGAAGCTGCAAATCTATATGGGGAAGATGCAAGTCAGTGTAAATATAGATGAGATATAAAGATATCTGTTATAGATGAAATTACTTGAATGCTAAAGACTACTAAAAATTATTGCACCCCTTCGTTTCATTATCGCCACCCCCCATAGAAGCCCAATCTTCGTGCAGGCCTGGATCTGCAAACAGCGCCGGTTGGGTCACTAAACGCACCACCTGTTTAATAATGCAACCCCTTTTCTGATTTTCGCACTCTTATTCTATTTTTACCATCCACCTCGTTATTTCATTTTTTAGGGGATTAAGTTGGTCGTACGACCGGGTTAGTCGTCGTTTTAGGATGAATAAGCTGTACGGCTTAAGAGTCCTAAAATACCTATTAAAAATAAATAATGTCAAATACAAGTATGCAAATCGTTTTCATCCAAAAAATCATCAAAATCTTATTTTCAAAAAAAATAGGGGATTAAGTCGGCCGTACGGCCGGGTTAGTCAGCGTTCTAGGATGAATGAGCTGTACGGCTCAATAATCTTAGAACCCCTAAAAAATAAATAATTAATAAACCTTTTCTCCAAAAAAACGAATAGGGGATTAAGTCGACTGTACAGTCGGGTTAGTCAGCTTTCTAGGACCACGAATGAACCGTGCGGATCAGGTCCTACGATCCCTATTTAAAATAAATAATTTCTAAATTAAAAACATACAAAGACATTCCTTCCATTTCAAAAATCAAAAATCTCATTTTCAGAAAATAGGGGACTAAGTCGACTGTACAGTCGGGTCAATCATCGTTCTAGGACGAAGGAGCTGTACAGCTCCAATAGTCTTAAAACCCCTACATTAAAAAACACAAACAAACCAAACTTTTTCTACCCTACAACTACGTAGCATTTGATTCTCTACCAAGAGATACGTAGGAGCAGGGTCACGCCCTGTCAAGCGCAAAAATAAACAATTTCCATTACCTTTCTTTCTTAATTCTTTTTTTACAAAAAACCCACAAAATATAAATAGGGGACTAAGTCGACTGTACAGTCGGGTTAGTCTGCTTTTTAGGTCACTAATGAACCGTTACGGATCATGTCCTAAAATCCCTATTTAAAATAAACAATTTCTAAAATTAAAAAAATAGACAAATACATCTCTTTCATTTCAAAAATCAAAAATCTTATTTTCAAAGTAGGGGATTAAGTCGGTCGTACGGCCGAGTTAGTCATCGTTTTAGGATAAATGAACTGTGGTCCTTCAAAGCCCCAGCGCTCCTTCAGCCCTCAGCGGCCCTTCAGAGCCCCAGCGCTCCTTCAACACAGATCACACAGTCCTAAAACCCCTACATTAAAAAACACCAACCAACAAACATTTTCTAACTAAAGAACTACGTAGCTTTGATTTCTCCATCGCACCTGGAGATACGTAGGAGCGGGGGCCCACTCCTGTCAAGCACAAAAAAACTAAAATTTTTATTAAGTCTTTTTCTTTCAATAAAAGGGTAAAAATTAACATTTTCAAAAATTAATATTCTTTCCTACAACTAGTTAGCAGGTAACCTTCATTAGGAAGGATGTCGTGGGGTGCTAATACCTTCCCCACGCATAACCGACTCCCGAACCCTTATCTGGTCTCAAGGACCCTTACCCATTCCAAAAGGGATTTTCCGATGTTTGCCCTAAAAATTAAACGTTGGTGGTGGCTTCATTTTTGAACCTTCGAGGAATCCTCACCCAGATTTTTCGGTCGCTACAACATGGACCATGGAGCATGTGTGTTTTAACCAACTTGTACAACTCTGGATGAGTTTCAGGATCTGGTATTTCTGCTGAAATGATTTTATCTATATCATCTGTTCTAGGATATTTGCTACTTGGGTGGAGGAAAATGAGTAAGTGTGCATGTGGTACGTAGTCCCCTCTTCTGAAATTCAATTGTATACATGTCTGCACAAAGAAAAATGTGATTGATGAATTATAATTATTAAACACAAATATATAAAGGAATCCAAATATGTTGTTAGAGCTTCAAATGTGGTTAAAGAAATTACATGCAAGTACTTTTCCAAGAACGTGGTTCTTCCTCAAATCATTTAGAAGCTCATCAAACTTCATTTTGAAAACCCTTGAAATGATGTCAGGACGATCATGTGCCTTTAACTTCATTGGACCTAATAGTCTCTGGATTTCTGGCCAATTTGGATTGCATGTGAAAGTTATAAATAAATTAGGAAAACCGACATGACTACATATTGCCATGTGAAAGTTACAAAACTTGATGGCAATATGACTCTTTTCCCCTTGCTAGAAGCTTGCCTGTTTTTTTGAGTCGAGGAGTTTAAACTCTTATATTTATCAACTCTAAGTTTACTTTGGTTTCTCCTTATAAATGATAATCTTTCCGACTCCAACATGCTATAACCATCAACCAAAAACTGCTAGAAGAGTCTTCGTGATCTCAAGATTGTTTGTGGTTCTTGCACTCTAGATTGAATTCTAAAAGATAACCATACTCGGATTGAAACTCTGTTCCTCTTTTCACCTTCACGCCCACCTCTATTTGCATGACAGACATCATCTCTATATCCATCTTCACCTTAAGGGAATAACAATGGATATTGATATCCTAAGTAGCTTGCATGTAGTTCATCTATTCTTTTGAGATACCCGCTCTGGTACTCAAGAATAATGTCTCTTGGAGAAGCAGTATCAACATCACCTACAATTAATGCTAAAACTTCAGATACGGTTGGCATATTATAAATCCTTCCATCAGTATTTCTCTCTGAAATTAGCCGTAATCTCAGATTTTGAACATTTCCTTCTCTAACTCTTTCCCTTGCCATTCTAAAAGATTTTGCATGTGTATTGTGTGGATCAAGCATTGCAATAAGTTGTTTTACAATCTCTTTGTCAATCTTGGTGCTATTGCTGCAAAGGAAATAGCAAATTTAGTTGGAAATGTAATCAAAAACTGAAAATTAATTAGTTAATATAGGAAGATATTAATGTAATTCTTTTATGTGTTTACCTAAATGCATTGATTCAATTTTCGACTTCATTTTCAGTATCAAAGATGTAAAGTTGCGCATACTTTGGCTTTTGATCTGCTCGAGGTAACAAACTACCAATCCTGTGGCATGTTTGACCTTGAATTCTGATGCATGGTGGGCCTCGATCATTATTGATTGAATGATCAAGTTTTGCTCCGGGTGAGGTGAATGAAAACATCATATTATAGAGACGGATGTTCTCTTGATAGTTCTTGCAATCTGGAGAGTGACTATCAAATAGAAGATGTTGAAGATATGTAGGTGGTTGTTTCAAAAGAGGCAATACTATCTTCCCATTCCCACAACAGAGGTGATACTTTGGAATTGCGGCATGTCTGTGTTTATCAATTCTTTCTTGGTACCACATCAACGCATGACAAAATTGGCATTCAATCAAAGGATCACCAAGGTCAGAATACCCTAGTTGGTGTTGGAATAAATGCAAAGTTAGAACTGCATACCCTATAAGTAGCTATATATTAAAGAGCAATTGAATATAAAATACCTTGATTGAAATTTGGCTTCTGATGTCCGGTAAAGGGAAACTCCTCCCTATCATCATTCGAGCTCCAATTAGCATCAGGTCCTTTATCTATAATTAGTTGGTAAACATGTCATCAATGAGGCAACTTGTAGAAATGAATCAATATTAGTGAATGATCAAAAAAAGTCCATTACCTTGGTTAATGTCATCATCATAGGATCATGAGAATGGTATTAAAATTCCTAAGTCATATGAATTGATGAGTGCTTGATGGATTAAAAATGGAGCAAGTGGGAGTTTTAAGCTAAGGGCATTTTGGTCATTTTCCTTCCTTTTTAAAACACATCAGCCCCTAAACCAACTGAACTCCCACACTCCCTCATTTTAGCCAAACCTCTGAAATCAGAAGTAAAAGAAGGTGAAAGAGAGGGAGAAGGCGAAGTGGAAGAAGGAGAGGAAGTGAAGGAAGTCATCATCCCTTCAATGTATGTAGGCCTTCTTTGCACCAATCTTTCCCATTTTCGATTCTTTTCACATTGGTACCATTTCCAGCTACTGATTCATCTCCATTTCTGTTCTTCCATGGTCAAAGCTCAAAGCTCCTTGTGACCATTAATGGAGTTTTGAACCCCTACCTATCTTGCATGTGCAAATGAAGTCTAGGTTGCGGTAGAATTGGGGCTACATTGTAAAATGGAGTTGCATGTGCAACCTGAAGCCAGAGTAGGTTAGATATGAAGCCACATTGTTGATTGGAGTGAGTTAGAGGACAGATTCGTGGAGACAAGATGGTTGGAAGATGGAAACATATTTGCTGGAAAATACTGCAGCAAATCCAATCTGGGAAGTCTAGGTATTTCCTTCATAACTCTTTACACAGACATCCTTTGAAGTTAATTTTTGTTGATTCAGAAAGTAGACACGAAATCCTCCAGTTTAGGCACAAGAACCACTTAATTTGATTGAGTATTGTGGGATAAATATGATTTACAAGTTTTACTTTTGAATTAGGGTCAGTTTCGTATCAGTCACTGTTTTAGCCATAACTCCCTGAATACTCATCATATCAGTGTGGGACTTGAACCATACGAAAGTAGACAAAATTATCTACACATTAGACACTGGTTTGAAAGGTATTGGTTAAGAATCGAATTAGTTATGTCTGTTGCAAAATAGCTTACAGATGCTGCCAAACCGGATTTGAAGATTAATGGCTGCGTTCTCGGAGTCGAGGTTAGATCGTCATGAGAAGGGAATTAAATTGTTGAATTGCGATGCATTTGGGTACACTCCAGTAGCTGGTTCTGTGGTGGGGATAGTTTTGAAGCGGTTTCAAATTCGTTGGAGCATGGGAATCAATTCGGGGATTGTTCGAGCGGTTACGCGTTGGAGCGTTTCGAAGTCTCGGAAAATTTCGAGATTTTCATCACGACCGGTGAGTTTTACTCACGATTAGGGCTTTGTTTGTTGTCCTGAAGTTATTGGAAAATTTTGGTTTGTGGCATAAATTTGATTTTCGAAAGATTTTCGAGTCGAAAACCGTTTTTCGGAAAAATTAACATTTTTCGGTTTCTACAAAATATATGCATTCTATACGAATTTTGATTGAATGTTTGGACTGGATTTGCTTGATATATTATCTGTTTTTGAGGTTGGAATTTGATTGGAATTCGGATTGGATGCGAACGGAGAAGCGGAACGAGAGAATCAGATTGAATTTCAGAAAGAGAACAGGACGCACGGGTCGTGCGCCCCTGGGCACGAACCGTGCGCCCACTTCGCTGATGGCCATTTAATTTGGCACATCACGCACGGGTGGTGCACCCCTAGGGCACGGACCGTGCGTGTGGTTCTGTCTCGGGGTGCAAATTTCTCGTTTCATCGCTCCTTTCGATTCCAAACCTCTTCTAATCTTCTTCCCAACCAATTGTGATGATATTGCCCTAATAACATCATTGTTTTGAGTATGTTCAACTTGATTTTAAGAAAAGGGTTTTGAAGGTTATAATTGTTCGAAAAACCGAAAAGTAGACCACGTGTGAGTTCACATTTTGAATAACAAACCAGATTATATGTCCAATTTTGTACTGTGATTATAACGCCGGATGACTTGTATATTATTCATCAAAACGGGTTATAGACAATGTTAGATATATATATATATATATATTGAATATGAAAGTCGGCCCAATGCGGGTGTTATATATAAATTATATCAAGTTGGGTGACGACCCAACGAATAGCATACTAGGCGGGGAAGTCATGAGCCCATACCCTAGGCCCTGGAAACGTGATGGAATAGTTACTAACGGGGGTTTATCGTGATTGTGGTTGTTGCACGGACGATGTTATGCTAAATTCAATGCACGATTCGCCGAGATTGTGGCTGTTGCACGGTCGGTGTTTCGATTGGTAAGCTTGTAATGGTAAAGTAACTTACAAGGCTTAAAAGTAAATGAATAGCACATAGATGCTGAGATTGTGGCTGTTGCACGGTCGGTGTTTCGATTATTAAGATTGTAATTGTATAGTAACTTACAAGGCTTAGAAATAAATAATTAGGGCATTAGATACCAAGATTGTGGCTGTTGCACGGTCGGTGTTTCGATTATTATGCTTGTAATTGTATAGTAACTTACAAGGCTTAGAAACAAATAATTAGCGCATTAGATACCGAGATTGTGGCTGTTGCACGGTCGGTGTTTTGATTATTAAGCTTGTAATTGTATAGTAACTTACAAGGCTTAGAAACAAATAATTAGCGCATTAGATACCGAGATTGTGGCTGTTGCACGGTCGGTGTTTCGATTATTAAGCTTGTAATTGTATAGTAACTTACAAGGCTTAAACAAATAATTAGCGTATTAGATACCGAGATTGTGGCTGTTGCACAGTCGGGGTTTCGATTATTAAACTTGTAATTGTATAGTAACTTACAAGGCTTAGAAACAAATAATTAGCGCATTAGATATCGAGATTGCGGTTGTTGCACGGTCGGTGTTTTGATTATTAGGCTTGTAATTGTATAGTAACTTACAAGGCTTAGAAACAAATAATTAGCGCATTAGATACCGAGATTGTGGCTGTTGCACGGTCGGTAAATGGCTAAGCATATATTTGAGCAAATAGTTTATAAATTAAACTATGTTGCAACGGTTTTCATAATTGAACCGAGTGATTGTGAGGGGTTCGGTAGAACTCACTGAGACAATGTGTTTCACCCTATCATCTGTTGTTGTTTTTACAGAGAACAGGAAACGGGAAAGCAAGCAGAATGGTCAGTTGTCACACTCGAGGAGAAGATTGAAGATTGACTCATTCCTAGTCGTTTATGTTCTTCTGTCGTTGTCTCTGTATTTTATATCATGACTCGAATTTGAGCTATGTTATGTATGAGTTTCCGCTGTTTCTTGTAAAGATGTATATCTAAGCAGGAATTTTTTTATACTCTGATGTGAACCAAATTGTATATTTAGGTATTTCTTGTTTTAGAAATACCGGGGGTGTTACAATTGGTATCAGAGCGGTTCGGCCTTGTCGGACTTAGTGACCTTCTGGTCGAGAGTATTAGATCGAGTCAGCTAGGGACTTAGACAATTAAATGTCAGATCGTTCCAGTATATTATGTGACGTATTGAGTTAGGATCCACTCAATGTTTCATGTAAATTACTGAAAGTTATGACAGTTAAATGCCTCAACCCGAAAATGTTTGAAACCGAGCCATAGGATTTCCAGCCTTCTCGTTTCATCAGTGCGCGCAGGAGCAGCAGAGGGCTACAAATGACATTTGGGAACTACGATGGGCATCCGCGATGGTTCGAGGAAACTGTGGGCGGCTTTTTGGTCAATGAATTTGATGCAACTAGTGAGTCGCGGCGTAACACATCGTAGGTATTACCGAGAGTACAAGCTAAGCGAAGCCATTGGGCAGTAGTAATGTCAGTGTACTGAAATCTATCAGATTAGTTAACACCCGAAACCCTGACCATTGATTAGTCAGCCTATTAGTTATCGAAATATTGTTTCACAGTAAATCTTACCTTCTGGTGTGAGTTCACCCCAGTTTAGGTAGCAGTTAAGGAAGTCCTTTGGATAATCCCAAGCATAGATCCCAATTCTTCTTCTTTCGAGTCACAATGTGACAGGTGATAAAGCCAGCTGAGTAAAGATAGTCCATCGTCAGTATTTACTAGCGGACTCAAAATGTGCCGATTAGGTCAAGTCCCGATCAGGAATTTCATGAACCAAATCCTTTTAAGCGGGTTAGTATGCGGGATCGGTAGAAGTGACCTTATTTCAATCCGCGGACTAGAAGCATCCCGATCACAGTCTGTAAGAAATTCTCGTTAGTCTTCTGACTCATTTTGTTCATAACTTCTGCTCCGGAACTCCAATTTTTTTGTTCCGAGAGGTGTTGGAAAGCTAACGAAATTATCTACACCTGAGTGGAGTGTGAACCTCCCTGTTGTGCGGGAAAATGGGAAAAAGGAATTCCAAACAGTCAGTTTAGACTCCTAAATACCGGTTCAGGATGATGTTTACTGTAAGTTTTTCCAAGGAACCTATTTTCCGGAATATGTCATTAGTAGTGATAGCCATTCAACCATTTGAAGTGGTTCCGAAGTCGTGGACCGAGTTATAAGGGTCGATAGACGCACTCTTATTAGTATTTTGGGTTAGTCAAAATCATCGTTTGTACCGGTGACTGCCTGAAATGTTAGAAGTGTTTCTAAGATAATCGAAGATGTGAGTTACTCAAACGTCTACTCGGAAGTAATGGAAGACTGGGTTAACATGTGAATATAATTGCTAGTAGGAGAGGTATCAAGCCATGTTAGGGCAATTATCTTTTGGCAGTTATGTGTTCAAGCTTCCGCTACTAAGGTAAAACTCCAATCGTTAACCTCGATATCGTCAGGGTTAACAGTAAGTTGCTATGACTTTAATCCTCCAGATGGATCAAGACTAGTTTCTCGATTCTGATAATCTATTGGTTAGACGTCAATAAAACACGTATGTGCTGAATTCAGAGTTGTCTGATTATAGTCCAGCACACGAGGCTGTCCCCAAGGAATCCGATGAGTTGGATGCGTGTAGTACATTTTTCCTTTTTACCCACTGCGCCAGTTTGATGGAAGAATGTCTGAGGATGAACCATATGTCGGTCTGAGACTAAATGATTGGACAGTGAGTGTATAACACACGAGTCCTTGATAGTGAATCTTGTAACCATTTTGTGTGGTCTCTCGAGACATTTGATTCATACTTATTTTTCATCACGAAATGTAAATCTTTGTATTAACCTTGAAGTTTTGTCTTTGGGCTAATTCGAGAAAAGGATTGAAAGGAAATGAATTGGATCGGATAGAATAGCGGTTTAAGAAAAACAACGTTTCGGCACAGGTACAGAACTAGGAGCCCGAATCATGCGCCCTAAGTCTCAATCTGAGCACCTGACTCTGTCCCTATTTTAAAATCAAATATCCGCCTTCCTTTCGGCTCAATGTCTTTCCTGATTCCTTCCTCAAAGAACCAATTTATTTTTTTTCTTTTCTGAGAAGAGCCCAACTCAAGCACGATAAGAGAAATTTGTGAGATTTTGATCACACAAATGGTGGATTTCAACAAAGTAAGACTTTTATTCTCACTTTCGACATTGTAAATTTTTAAAATCAAAGAATGAGGTTACCGCTTTGTTGAAACGTCGTACATTGAGTGAGGTCATTTATAAGTTGGGGTGAATTAACGTTTTTGAATAATCGTATTTTTCAAGGTATCATTATTTGAAAACCCCATTGAAAGGAATTTTTATCCAAATGGAACGATAGTACTTTCCAGTTTTTGGGATTAATGTAATGAAAGGACATTGCACTACGATTTTTGAGTTATCTTGGGTCGAGTTGCAAGAAAAATCGTTTTCTACATCCATTGGGACTGAAAGTCAACTTATTTTATAAAATAACTCTGTTTACTTCAGTCAAAATTTTTAGTAAAATGAGTCAAGCGCTTATGTAAGCGTAACTCGGGAAAAGAAGAAAATTGTTCTTCCGGATACCGCATGGTTTGATTTCAAGAAAATCCTCTCATAGACATCGTTTCTTCCAATTCAAGCTACGACTAAGTGGGAACCTTTTTAGTTTTAGCTTTGATAGTGAAGGAAGTATAGTTACCCTAAACTATAAGGTTGTGTTAACGACAAATTGTAAGTATACCATTGGTCCATAACTGCTAGTGTCTACAATCGAAAGGTCGGAATAGTCAATTATCGGATAAAATTGTGTGTCAACAAGGTATAGACACTACAACAGATTTGAGGATTGGGAGCACTTTTTTTAGGCCATAAGTAGCGCTTTCGGGCGCTCCTAAAGCTTGCGCTCCTGTTGCCAATCCCCCAAAGGTAGCACTCGCAAAGCGCTACCGATAAACAGGCAAGAGGAGCGCTTTTTAGTAAAAGCGCTCCTTATGGTCTTAGCACACCTAGGAATAAGGAGCGCTTGTTCTAAAAAGCGCTCCTTATGCCTAGGTGTGCTAAGACCATAAGGAGCGCTTGTACTAGAAAGCGCTCCTTATGCCTAGGTGCGCTAAGAACATAAGTAGCGCTTTGTACAGAAAGCGCTACCTATGCCTAATCGTTTGTAAAAATATTTTTGCCTGTTTCTTCTCTATTGCCAATTCGAAGCTCCCTGCAACCAGAAACCAACAACCAGCAACCAACAACAAACTTCCAAATAAAATTCCAAATCAAAAACCAATTTCAAATCAAACTCCAACTAATTTATAAATCCAACATATATATATATATATATATATATATATATATATATATATATATATATATATATATATATACACACATTACAATAAACATATGTGCCAACAAAAATTACATAAATCCTCATGTACCAAAAGATCAACAAAAATGACAACATATCATCCAATATGAGATACTACAAAATTAGGATATCCAAAAAAAATTACATCAATTTCGATTTGCATTAATCAAACCGGCAACATGACGACACCAGTCTCCTTTGAGCTCAGTAAGTTCCTCATCAGAAAATTGAGCTCCACACTCGAGAAAATACTAAAAAATAAAATAAAATCAACTTAGAATTATATCAATATCAATTAGATATTGAATTACTTGTCAAAAAACAAACTATCGAATTACATACATGAATTGGGATTTCCATTTGGTTGTGAGTGATGATGTCATTCATAAACTTCATTACATAGTACCCGCAATCATAGCCGTTTGGTTGTTGGGGACCCTATAAAACAAAAGATTACTTAGTTTTTAAATTTAATTAATTACATATGCATAAGAATATTGATTACTTTGAAGATTCGCCTCTCTCCTCACTGTGCATTGTCCAACAAGTATAACTTTGATCGATTCCGTAGGCCTTTAAATGTCCTTCCAGCTCAACTGCAGTAACTGGGTTTACATAACAACACCGTAAACAAGGACATTTGAATTTACAAGAAGTTCCCAATCGTCGAACAGCAAAGTTAACAAAATATTCTACTCCATCGACATATTCCTTTGAAAGACGATTTGCAGACATCCACTTTCGATCGATATTTAACCAAAATTGATAATAAATAGGAACTATGAAAAAGATGAGAGTTCAATAAGCCTGCAACGCATACACTTATCACATTTCTTGTAGAAATCATATTATTAAAATAATCAAAAGATGATATTTCTCGTCATCACCAGTACGCACAACTCACTAGTTAAAATCTAGTTCCTAATAAATACCCTGAACTTGTTTTTCAAATAAGATCAAATTGAAAATACACGTTGCTTAAGTTTCAACTAGCTCACAAGTTACAGTCACAGAATTATTGGAACACAACATCAATGTATAATATTAATGCATCATAACCAGCCAGCCAACAAAATTGAGTTATTCTAAATTTGTATTTTATAAAGCATAGTGATTTCTAACCTTTATAAGTGGGACAAGAGGAATCTGAATGGAAGTTGGATAACAACCAGGGTTTGCGACAAGGCGTGCAGTCTTTATTTCCTCTCTTAAAAACTCTGTCAATCTATGTACAACTTCTTCCTGTTACAGATAACTAGATAAACTAGAAGTATTGAACAGGAAATCATGTATGCAAATAAATACCGTCCTTTGCATAATTCTCTATTTTCCTTTTCCATTATATTAGTTGGCCTTATGCAAATAAAGTTCACATTTGACAACAAGAATAAAAATTATCCAACTGAAGTGTACTGGTTAGCAATGCAAAAGAAAATGAGCAGCCAAAACGTAAGGACTCAAAGTGAATTTCCAAAAAGGAAAACAGTCCATAATAGAGTTTATCACATGTAAAGACACCATACCCAATGAAATTAAAATTTAAACTACTTTGACTTCAAGCAGAAAGTTAACTAAACTAACTTAAAATATAAGAAAGATAGGTTCTATCTCAGGGAGCAAATGAGATTCTTACAGGCATTTTGGCTTACTCCTAAGACTTACTGAATTTTGAGGTTAGGTTGAGGTTTTTTGACAACGAAGAGGTATTGGCACTAATCTGTTTATTTTATATCACCAAATTCAATTTTCTCCTTAAAAAATGGAAGAAAAAGAAGAAGAGGAAGAAAAAAACTAACCTACAAGGAGTGCGTACCAATAACCAACAGGGAGGACGGCGTGGTCGCAGCAAACGCGGAAGGACGGCGCAGGGTTGAGAGCGTACGCGGCGGAGGGAGGAGAGGCGAGGGTGGAGGCGTGGTCGAAGGAGAGCGTACGAAGGAGAGCGTGGTCGAAGGAGAGACGGCGTGGTCGAAGGAGAGACGTCGTGGTCGAAGGAGAGATGGCGTGGTCGAAGGAGAGCGTACGAAGCTCTAAGGCGGCGGCGCAGGGTGGAGGAGGCGAGGGTGGAGGCGTTTCTGAGTTTTTGCGTTTCTGTACGGGAAGGATGCGTGAGAGGGTTTTTGGGTTTCTGCAACGGGAAGCAGATACAACGCGCGAGGAAATAATATTTTAGAAAATTGAGCATAGGTAGCACTTTCTAAAAAGCGCCCTTGATGGGGTATGCGAGATCTTGAATGAGGAGCGCTTTTTAGAAAGCGCTCCTGATGGGGTAGAGTGTTTTTGAAATAAGTAGCGCTCAATAGGAAAGCGCTCCTGATGGGTATGCGAGAGTTTTCAATTAGGAGCGCTTTTTTGGAAAGCACTACTGATGTTTTAGCGTGATCAAGAATAAGGAGCGCTTTTCTGAAAAGCGCTACTGATGTTGCTAGATATGTAGCGTTTTTTTAGAAGCGCTACTAAAGGGTACGCTCTTTTTTTAGCTTTTGGCGTAGTGAGAGGATTGGAACGATTTTGAGGACAAAATCTTTCAAGTTGGGGTGATTGTAACATCCATGTTTCGTAAATTTCGGTTTACGAAATCAACTGGCAATTTATTATTCGACCAAATGATGAATTGAGTCATGGATATGATAATCTCGCGAAATTAATATTGAATTGCTCAATTATATGAAATACACACAATTTATGCGAAGTGTGTGAATTATTGTGGGAACTAGAGCACAAGGGTAAAATCGTCATTTCGCCTCTTATCGACGATGTGTCAATTAATGAATGATATATTGGGTCCTTGTCATAATCGGATCATGAGAATGGTATTAAAATTCCTAAGTCATATGAATTGATGAGTGCTTGATGGATTAAAAATGGAGCAAGTGGGAGTTTTAAGCTAAGGGCATTTTGGTCATTTCCCTTCCTTTTTAAAACACATCAGCCCCTAACCCAACTGAACTCCCACACTCCCTCATTTTAGCCAAACCTCTGAAATCAGAAGTAAAAGAAGGTGAAAGAGAGGGAGAAGGCGAAGTGGAAGAAGGAGAGGAAGTGAATGAAGTCATCATCCCTTCAATGCATGTAGGCCTTCTTTGCACCAATCTCTCCCATTTTCGATTCTCTTCACATTGGTACCATTTCCAGCTACTGATTCATATCCAGTTCTGTTCTTCCAAGGTCAAAGCTCAAAGCTCCTTGTGACCATTAATGGAGTTTTGAACCCCTATCTACCTAGCATGTGCAAATGAAGTCTAGGTTGAGGTAGACTTGGGGCTACATTGTAAAATGGAGTTGCATGTGCAAACTGAAGCCAGAGTAGGTTAGAGATGAAGCCACATTGTTGATTGGAGTGAGTTAGAGGACATATTCGTGGAGACAAGATGGTTGGAAGAAGGAAACATAGTTGCTGGAAAATACTGCAGCAAATCCATTCTGGGAAGTCTAGGTATTTCCTTCATAACTCTTTACATAGACATCCTTTGAAGTTAATTTTTGTTGATTCAGAAATTAGACACGAAATCCTCCAGTTTAGGCACAAGAACTACTTAATTTGACTGAGTATTGTGGGAGAAAAATGATTTACAAGTTTTACTTTTGAATTAGGGTCAGTTTCGGATCAGCCACAGTGTTTAGCCATAACTCCCTGAATACTCATGATATCAGTGTGGGACTTGAACCATATGAAAGTAGACAAAATTATCTACACATTAGTCACCGGTTTGAAAGGTATTGGTTAAGAATCGAATTAGTTATGTCTGTTGCAAAACAGCTTACAGATGCTGCCAAACCGGATTTGAAGATTAATGGGCGCGTTCTCGGAGTCGAGGTTAGATCGTCATGAGAAGGGAATTACATTGTTGAATTGTGATGCATTTGGGTACGCTCCAGTAGCTGGTTCTGTGATGGGGCTAGTTTTGAAGCGGTTTCAAATTCGTTGGAGCATGGGAATCAATTCGGGGATTGTTCGAGCGGTTACGTGTTGTAGCGTTTTGAAGTCTTGGCAAATTCCGTGATTTTCATCACGACCGGAGAGTTTTACTCACGATTAGGGGGTTGTTTGTTGTCCTGAAGTTATTGGCAAATTCTGGTTTGTGGCTTAAATTTGATTTTCGAAAGATTTTTGAGTCGAAAACCGTTTTTCAGAAAAATTGACATTTTCGGTTTCTACAAAATATATGCATTATATACGAATTTTGATTGAATGTTTGGACTGGATTTGCTGGATATATTATATGTTTTGAGGTTGGAATTTGATCGGAATTCGGATTGGACGCGAACGGAGAAGCGGAACGAGAGAATCGGATTAAATTTCAGAAAGAGAACAGGACGCACGGGTCGTGCGCCCCTGGGCACGAACCGTGCGCCCACTTCGCTGATGGCCATTTAATTTGGCACATCATGCACGGGTCGTGCGCCCCTAGGGCACAGACCGTGCGTGTGATTCTGTCTTGGGGTGCAAATTTCTCGTTTCGTCGCTCTTTTCGATTCCAAACCTCTTCTAATCTTCTTCCCAACCAATTGTGATGATATTGCCCTAATAACATCAATGTTTTGAGCGTGTTCAACTTGATTTTAAGAAAAGTATTTTGAAGGTTATAATTGTTCGAAAAACCGAAAAGTAGACCGCGTGTGAGTTCACGCTTTGAATAACAAACCGGATTATATGTCCAATTTTGTACTGTGATTATAACTCCGGATGACTTGTATATTATGCATCAAAACGGGTTATAGACAATGTTATATATATATATATATATATATATATATATATATATATATATATATATATATATATATATATATATATTGAATATGAAAGTCGGCCCAATGCGGGTGTGAATATAAATTATATCAAGTTGGGTGACGACCCAACGAATAGCATACTAGGCGGGGAAGTCATGATCCCCTACCCTAGGCCCTGGAAGCTTTATGGAATAGTTACTAACGGGGGTTTATCGTGATTCTGGTTGTTGCACAGACGATGTTATGCTAAATTCAATGCACGATTCGCCGAGATTGTAGCTATTGCATGATTGGTGTTTCGATTGGTAAGCTTGTAATGGTAAAGTAACTTACAATGCTTAAAAATAAATGAATAGCACATAGATGCCGAGATTGTGGTTGTTGCACGGTCAGTGTTTCGATTATTAAGCTTGTAATTGTATAGTAACTTACAAGGCTTAGAAATAAATATTTAGCGCATTAGATACCGAGATTCTGGCTGTTGCACGGTCGGTGTTTCGATTATTATGCTTGTAATTGTATAGTAACTTACAAGGCTTAGAAACAAATAATTAGCGCATTAGATACCGAGATTGTGGCTGTTGCACGGTCGGTGTTTCGATTATTATGCTTGTAATTGTATAGTAACTTACAAGGCTTAGAAACAAATAATTAGCGCATTAGATACCGAGATTGTGGCTCTTGCACGGTCGGTGTTTCGATTATTAAGCTTGCAATTGTATAGTAACTTACAAGGCTTAGAAACAAATAATTAGCGCGTTAGATACCGAGATTGTGGCTGTTGCACGGTCGGTAAATGGCTAAGTGTATATTTGAGCAAATAGTTTATAAATTAAACTATGTTGCAACGGTTTTCATAATTGAACCGAGTGATTGTGAGGGGTTCGGTAGAACTCACTGAGACAAGTTGTCTCACCCTATCATCTGTTGTTGTTTTTACAGAGAACAGGAAACAGGAAAGCAAGCAGAATGGTCAGTTGTCTCACTCGAGGAGAAGATTGAAGATTGACTCATTCCTAGTCGTTTATGTTCTTCTGTCGTTGTCTCTGTATTTTATATCATGACTCGAATTTGAGCTATGTTATGTATGAGTTTCCGCTGTTTCTTGTAAAGATGTATATCTAAGCAGGAATTTTTTTATACTCTGATGTGAACCAAATTGTATATTTAGGTATTTCTTGTTTTAGAAATACCGGGGTGTTACAGTTGGTCTAGTGGAGATAATCATGATTTGATGAATAGGGTGGAGAATTGTACTAGTGCTATTGATAGTTGCGATAGGAGGTTGAGGGCGCGGTATCGTCTTGATATAAAGAAGTGCAAGGAAGAAATGGAGGTGTTAAGGGGTTCGCTAGAGGAGGGGGCAATGATTCGGTATAAGGAAGTGAATGATCGGTTGAGTACTCGTTTGACACATGAAGAAGTGTTTTGGAAGCAAAGGGCGAAGGTGCATTGGTTGAGGGATAGTGACACTAACTCGAAATTTTTCCATGCAATGGCTAGTGCACGTCGACATCGCAACGCAATTGTCAAATTAACACGTAATGATGGCACGGTGGCTGATTCACAGGTGGCGCTGGGGGAGGCAGTGCACGAGTATTTCACGCACTTGTTTGAGGGGGCGCAGGGAGACTATGGACCGGTTGTGGATTGTTTGGGTAGAGTGGTCACGATGGAGGATAACAAACAGTTGACGACTCCTTTTGAGATTGGTGAGTTTAAGGAGGCTTTGTTTCAAATGCATTCGGACAAGGCTCCGGGCCCGGATGGTATGAACCCAGCTTTCTTTAAACGTTTCTCGAATCTTTGTGGTCCTGAGTTATTCCATTCTGGTATTGCTTGGCTTGATAGTGGCGAGCTCCCTCCTATGCTCAATGACGCCAACATAGTCTTGATTCCAAAGGTAGACAATCCAGCAACAATGAGAGATTTACGGCCAATATGGCTTTGTAATGTTATTTATAAAATTGTTTCTAAGGTTTTGGCTAATAAATTGAAAGTTATCCTTTATAAGTGTGTGTCTTTGGAGCAATCTGCTTTTGTTGCTAATCGTTCTATCTTAGATAATGTGATGGTGACAATTGAAACTATTCATCACCTAAAGTGTAAGGTGAGGGGGAAAGTCGGGGAGGTGGCGCTTAAAATTGATATTAGTCGGGGGTACTTGAGACGCGTTCTTGAGAAGCTGGGTTTTGATGAGAAGTGGGTGAGATGGATGGTGATGCGTGGTGAAACGGTACACTATTCAGTGCTCATGAATGGAGAGAGAGCTGGCTCAGTCTCACCAGGGAGAGGTCTCAGGCAAGGTGACCCACTGTCACCTTACCTTTTTATATTGTGTGCAGAGGGCCTTATGTCATTACTTAAAAAATGTGAGGCGAGAGGTGAGATTCATGGTGTGAAAGTGTGTAGAGGGGCTCCAATCCTCACACACCTGTTATTCGCAGATGACTGTTTTCTGTTTTGCAGGGCTAATGTGACTGAGACTACAAAACTCAATGGAGTGCTAGAAACTTATGAGAAGGCATCTGGACAGTCTATCAACTTTCAGAAGTCTGAGATTTATTTTAGCAGGAACACTCAAGAGAATATCAGGGAGTAGGTTGTTAATATTCTGAGTGTGACTGAATGTATTGGCACAGGGAAGTATCTTGGCTTGCCTTCTATGGTAGGCCGTAGTAAGAAACAATTGTTTGGTTACTTGCGAGATCGTGTGTGGAACAAAGTTAGGCAGTGGTCAGGGCGTCATCTATCCAAAGCAGGGAGGAAGGTTCTTGTAAAGTCAGTGGCTCAGGCTATCCCGGCTTATTGCATGAGTACTTTTCTGATTCCTACATCTCTAGGAGTGGAGATGGAGAGGATGATTAATTCTTTTTGGTGGGGATCGAATCGAGGTGCGAGGAGAGGGATCAATTGGTTGAGTTGGGAAAGGTTATCTATGCGAAAAGAATTTTGTGGTATGGGCTTTCGACATTTCCATGGTTTTAATTTGGCTATGCTAGGGAAGCAAGGTTGGCATTTATGCACTAACAATGATGCTATAGTTACCCGCGTCTTCAAATCTAAATACTTCCCTAATGGGGACTTCTTGGGGGCTCGCTTGGGCCATAATCCCAGCTATGTTTGGCGTAGCATCCACACTTCACAGGTATTGGTTAATTTTGGAGCTCGATGGAAAATTGGAAATGGCACATCTATCAACATTTGGAATGATCCACGGGTCAAAGGAGGTAATAGTTCTTATGTTTCTTCTAGTGTGGTGTCGGGTTGTGAAAATATGACAGTGGCGAATCTTTTTAATGCGAATGAAGGGCTGTGGAATAGTGCTTTGTTAGATCAGTTATTTAATGAGGAAGATAAGAGTCGCATAAAGGGTATAGTTCTTCACGGGAGGGACATTGAGGATAAGTTGGTGTGGAATAAAAGTAGAGATGGCTTCTATTCGGTTAAATCCGCTTATTACGTGTGCATGAATGAGGTGATTGATAATTCTAATTTTCGTGTTCCGGGTGAGTGGCATCTAATTTGGAAGCTTAAAATTCTCCAAAAGGTGAAGATTCATTTGTGGCGGTGTGCTAGGGGAGTACTTCCAAGTCGTTTTAATCTTCGCAAGCGTCATCTGGATTGCCCGGTGGAGTGTCCGTGGTGTGAACATGAAGAGGAGACTGATTGGCACCTATTTTTGGATGCTCTCAAGCTGAAGATGTGTGGAGACCGGCGCGTCTTTGGGGTACCATTCAGCGCTTCATTACCGTAGGAGCTACTGATTTGAAGGCTGCGTTTTTTCGAATTCTGGAAGCTGTACCCGTGGCTACTAGAAATAGTTTTTCAATGATGATTTGGTGTTTATGGAAGCGAAGGAATGAGAAAACATGGGAGAACACGGTTTGGCCAGCTCGCTTCTCCATCAGCTGTGCGCTGGAATTTTTGTATCGCTGGCAACAAGTCCGTCGCCTAGCCACTTCGCAGGTGCAGCAACAGCTTCGGCCTGCCATTGAATTTCGTGATGCTGCTCTGTTGCTTGGTTGCGGCCAGCAGTGGATTTCGTCAAGTGCAACGTGGATGCGGCTATGTTTGATGATAACAGGTTCGGTGTTGGCATGTGTATTCGGGATAATGATGGTTTATTTGTTAAAGCCAAATCAGATGTTTTGGATCACCACAACCACGGGAGGCAGAGGCATTGGGTTTATTATTGGCAGTCAATTGGCTTCAAGAATTGCATATCCAAAGAGTTACCATCGAGCTGGATTGCAAAGCAGTGGTAGATGGCATCAGAGGAGTATGTAATTCCGTTACCGAGTTTGGCTCTATTTTGAAAACTTGTAAGAACTTATTAGCAATGACACAAAACTATGCGGTTAGTTTCATCCGTGGCAAGCCAACATTGTTGCTCATACACTAGCTAGAGCATCAAGGGATTTTGCTAGCTGGTGTGTGAAAAGATGTGCAAGTATACACAGTCACAAATAAGTAATATAATGATAAGAAAGGTCGAACCCACAGGGATTAGATTAACTTTATGTATGTTTAGAAAGCATATAAATTAGTACTACTATTCTACTCACAAATTTTGGGGTTTTTAGTTTAAGTAAAAATAGAATGCAAGTATGTAAATTAAGATGAAGGAAATCAGTTGAGAAAGATAGTTGAGATGTCTTTACTAGATAATGCTTCTTTTGAGAGTTTCTATGCTTTTAGAGATGCAGAAGCACTATGATGCAGCATCAAGTGCAGAAGCATCAAGTGCAGTAGCATTGAGTGCAGCTGCATAAGTGTGTGCTTGTCAGCTACTTTCTTCAGAGTTTCGTTACAAGCTTCCCATGTCTGGGCTTGCTAAATAAGTTCACTCCTGCCTTTGAAGTTCCCACTGTTTCACCCTAAGGACTATGTTATCCTATGTCTAGGACTTAACATGGTTTTAACATAAGTTCTTTATTAAACAAATTTAATAAAGCCTTTATTAAAACACTCACCCTTATTAGTCTTGATTTCTAATTATAAACCATGTCTGTGAATATAACTCTACTTATTGTAAGAGATTAACCTTAAAATAAGATGGATGTAGTATAACACAAGACCCAAAATGCTACGACACTTAAAAGCATAATAACTTACTCAAAAGATCATTATAAGTTTAGAACATCTCAACTAAAGGAATTTAGCTCATGTTACTCATTATATAATAGAGAGAATCTGTAAGGAGCATGATAATATGAATCATATAAAAGATATCAATAGGGTAGAAGTTACACAGATTGATGTTCCTTTGCATGAATTCTGATTGGTGCAGAAGCACTGATTCCTTTGTCTATCTATGAAGAAGTGGAGGAAGAGGGTGGCAATTCCTTCCTCACCTTCTTATAACTAATTACTTGAATAAAATGCAAGAAATGAAACTACAAAAATATAAGTAAAGTGTATGATCTACATATTATCAAGTGAGATATGCGATGCTCTTCAAGTGAGAAGTGGGAGCCCTTTTTATAGCCTTGGAGATTTCCTTTGCTTGAGGGTTTGCTTGAAAACCAAGTTAACCTAAGGAGGCTTAACCATGGTTGCTTTTCTGATCTTTAGATAAGGAGATTGAGTTCAGCACATTTCCATAAGAAGAGGTCCAATTATGTAAGGTCATATGTCTTTAGGTGAATAGCCTTTCATGATGATGTTTATGGTGGGCGCCTCCTTATGCATGTGGCCATGTGCTCCATGTGAATTGTGACAAAGCATGATGTCATAGAAGTTTTGGAGCAGAGGTATGAATTGAGGTGCTTCCATTGTGGGGTTATAAATCTTCAGCGCAGGATGGTACAGAAGCACTAAGTGCATAAGCGTTTGTGGTGCAGAAGCGTTTGTGGTGCAGAAGCACTAAGTGCAGCAGCATCGTGGTGCAGAAGCATCATCTGTAGGAAAACTGAACAAACACATCAAACATACCAATATATATACAAAATGCTTTATTCATCACATAATTCCTAGAATGTTGTTATTTTACTAATATCACTATATTTAACACATTTGTACTTGAGTTTCAAGCAATTTGTTGCGTTTAGAAGTATAAATAACTCTATATAATTTAGAGTTATCACACCCCCAAACTTAAATCATTGCTTGTCCTCAAGTAATGAAAAAAAGAGAATACAAGTAGGATTTTCAATTTAAAGAATAACAGATCAGCTTATATCTTTTCAAAGAATGATTTTGCATTTGATGAACTTCATTTTTCAGAATATTTTGTGCTCTTGAATTTCCTAAACATCCAAAGTTCATTAAAACTCTTTTGTGTGAGTTTGTGCCCCACTGAGATTCAATCAGTTCCAAAACTAAGTGAAAAGTTTCTCTTTAACTTTTGGAAAATTTTTAGATCACGTTTGGTCAAAACAAAGATGTTTCAAAATATAGACTAGACTAACAACATCTTCAAGACTTGGGGAGCTTTAAGTACAACTGAGGATTTTGATTTGAGCATTTCAAAACTGTTTGAGTCTATGCACTACACTTTATTTTTTGTGGTTCTTTTTGTTGGTGCAGAAGCACTGTTAGTGCAGATGCATTGAATATTTTTGTGAAGTGCAGAAGCACTGACTTTTTGTAACGGTGCAGAAGCACTTTAAGTGCAGCTGCACTTGACACTACTTTTCAAGGTTTGTAGCATGTATTGCCCCCCTCACTGACCTCATTATGCATACTTTTTCCTTTGGTTTTTGTTTTTCTTTTCTTCTTTTCTTTTCTTTTTCTTTCAAACCAAATGCACTACTAGAACAGGTTCAGTTTAATGATTTGGGTCAATATGGCTAGCTCATAACATTTTGGCTCTTTTGTAGTGTATTTTGGTAACCTTTTGCATCGACTCTTCTAAGCTTTTTTTACTCAGCCTTAGTATTCATGGAAAATCCCCCCAACTTATTTCTTTATGCTCTTCTATATTTTTAGTAAAAATTTGTTTTTGACCTTGGTTTTCTAAAAGTTCTTCTTGTATCAGATAATTTTTCATATAGCAAGGTTCTTTTCAAAACTCGGTTTTGATGTGTCAAAGTAATAATAAAATTGGTCATTTGAGGAAAACAAGACTTATTTTCTTTTTCTTCCTTTCATCATTAAAACTTAGTTCAAAAAATGCATTTAGCTAAGTTTTGTAAAAACGATTTCAAGCTGATCATGCTTCAAAAACTCTCAAATCTTACTTTGACATAAAAACAATTTGATGTACTTCAACAAAGGTTTGTGTAACTGATGTTTTTGTAAAATAATTTTCTAAAAAAAAATTTCAAAAGAAACTTTGTTGATTGCATCACAAAATTTGAAAATAGTTATACTATAATTTGCATATATAAGGACATAACAAAACTTTAGACATGCATACTTACTAAAAACATATCAGCACATGTATATAGTAGATTAAAAGTGTTTTTCTCCCCACTGCTCTAAGTTGAGTTAGAAAAAGTAATTTTTGTTCCAAAATGGGGAGGGGGTTAATACATGTGGGATACAAATAGAACATAAAAAGTACTTATAAAATAACAACATGAAAGAGTTTACTCTTTCTTGGCACCACTTTTGATTCTGGAGCTGGTTCTGCTGGGCATGTGTTTGACTTTTTGTTTCTTCTTCTTTGCCTCTTCAACCTTTGGTGCTTCTGCACCAAGTGCAGCTGCACCAACCTCCTCTGTTGCTGGTTCTGTAGGTGCAGATGCACCAGGTGCTTCTGCACTGATTTGTTCAGCAGTAGTTCTGTCTTCTGTTTGTTGTTCTGGTGGTTGCTCAAGTGTAGCCTCAGCTTCTTTTGGTTGGTCTTTCTCCTTCTGTGGGTCCTCCTTTTCAGCCTCTTCTCCTTGTGCCTTGCTGTATTCTGCACCTTCCAGTCCTTGACTTTCCTTCACACTGGTTTCAACAGCTTTCTTGAAGAATTTCTGGGTGTTGCCCAGTTCTTCTCTTTTCTTCTGTGCCAGCTCTTCCAGCACCAGTTTGACAGTATCTTCTTTGTTCTTTGGTATGATTGTCACAACTGGAACGCCTTGAGATGCATCTTCACTAGGTGCAGAAGCATCAGTTGTTGGTTGATCTTTTTCTTCAGGGCTGACTTCTTGTTCTTCCATTGTTTCTTCTTGAATGACCTGCAAAGTTTGTTTCTCAAAAATAATGTTAGAACTTTGTGTGGCTGGTTCTTGTTCAGGTTGGATTTCTTGGTAGATGGGTGGTGGTGGTGATGACTGCGGAATGGGTGATGGTGATTTAGAGGTTGGTGGGGTAGGTGTCTTCCCTGTGGATGGTGATGTTGATTTTTCTGGCTGGGGGTGGGTTGGTGGAGTGACTTGGGTGAGGAGTGGTTCTGCTTGGGGTTTAGCCTCATATTTCTTTCTTACAATTTCCTCCATACTCATATTCTCTTCCTCTTCCTCCCCACTTTTGTCTGCACTTTCAGTGGTATCATCATCCTCTTCATCTTCATTTCTCTCCATTTCCTTCACCATTCTTGTTAATGTCTCATCTTCATCAGCTCAACTAGCCCCTCACTTAGTAGTTCTTCCTCTTCTTCTTCATTCTTTTTCTTCTTCCCTTTCTGCTTCCTGCTAGTCTCCCTCTTTCTTTTCATTACTTTTTTCTTTTTTTCTTCACTCTCTTCCTTCTCTTCCTCCCTTTCTTCTTCTTTCTCTTCTTCTTTTTCCTCTTCTTCTTCTTGTTCTGGGTTCTGAAAGACCCATGTTGGAAACACTGGGGTTTCTATCTGGGTTGGTACCTGAGATATCTCCATGAACCTAAGTTGTAGCCACTCATGCTGTTCTTGCTGAAATTTTCAAACTGCCTGGTGCTTCTACACTAAGTGCTCCTGCACCAGGCTAGTTTCTTCAGTTTTAATTTTTGTTCTTTCTTTCATCTCAGCAGACAGTGGGCCTGGAGGATATTTTCTTTGCTTATGTTCCTCAGGACTGATATCCACCCCTTGTTTCATACATAGTTCAGTGATTAAGCATGGGAAAAATAAAAATCCTTCCTTCCTTGCTGCACAATCTAGGATGTGTTTATTGATAATTTTCCCTATATCCACATTTTTGTTTGCTAAGATTGCATCCAATAGGATCAATCTATCTTTTGACATTGTGTATGTGTGGGATGTAGGAAAAATAGAACAATCAATGAACAGATACCAGTTGCCTAACTCAGGGATTAAATATCTGTTTTTTAATTTGAATTCTGTATTGGAAATCTTATCCCACTTGGAGTTTTTCACAGCAATCCTAGACTTGACTCTTTCCATCTCTTTCTTTCCGTAGTTCTCTACTTTTTCTTTGAAATCAGACCCAGAATAGACTAAATTATAGTGAGTGTTGATTCTATCAGCACTAAAATAAACTTTTCTATCTCTTATCACAGAATGATCATGCATGTTACCTTGTTTGTTGCCTTGAATCCCAGAGTAGAAATCTCTGACTACCTGCTCCAGATAGAAGGCTCTGTGTTGTATAAACAGATCCCAATTGAGACTTGAGACTGTTGCCATGAAATTAGGGTGAGCCTTCATTAGACTGTAGCCTCGCTCAGGGAGAAATTTCCTTTCCTAGAAATGTGCAAATTTAGGGTCCACAGTGTTTGAAGCAGGTGCAGTAGCACTGGATTGCTTCTTTGGATGTTGTTGTGATGAGGTTACTGTGCTGGCCTTGCTCTTGCCTGAGGTCTTGTTTGCGCTTTGTTTGCGAACCATTGTTGATTGTTGGCAAGGAAACTTTGAATTTCGCAAGAAGATGGTACTTCGTATTCTCAGAAATTGGGGATTTTCTTGATAGAGAAAGGGATTTCGTGAATTGCGGTTTCTGTGAGTGATAGAGTGATTAGTGGTGAAGGAAAAGGGTCACCTTGGGGAAGTTTGAGTGTGATTAATGCTTGGTAGTAGCCGTTAGGGTGTGTGAGTGTAACTTGCATGCGTGAGGACACGTGGGGGGCTAGGTGACACCACACGAAGTCTATGTCACAGATCACAACTGCTATTTTGTTGTGCTGGCAGTTTTTTGAAATTTTTTTTTCAACCAAGTGTATTTTTAAATTTGAAATTCTGGTGCAGTAGCACTGAAGAACTGTTAGGTGCAGATGCACCTAAGTACAGAAGCACTAAAAAACCTGTGTTCCTACAAAACACTTGAAAACATTAAATTGAACAAAATTTGCATAACTAAATATTAAATAACATGGGTTGCCTCCCATAAGCGCTTGTTTAAGAGTCTTTTAGCCTGAATATCTCCTTTTCTTAGAGATTTTGAAAATGGGTGGTGAGTTTATCCCTCACCACATGTTCACCATAGTACATTTTGACACTCTGCCCATTTACCTTGAAAGTGGTGTTTGTGGTTGCAACATATAAATTAACTGCACCAAGGGGGTAAATTTTGATTAGCTTGAATGGCCCTGACCATCTTGATCTCAGTTTTCCAGGAAATCATTTCAACCTGGAATTGTATAGCAAGACCATTCCTCCTTCTCTAAGCTCTCTTCTTTGGATTTTCTTGTCATGCCAAGCTTTGGTTTTTGTTTTGTAAATTTCTGCATTCTCATATGAGAATTGCCTAAATTCATCTAATTCATTCAACTCTAAAAACCTTTGTGCTCCTGCTTTGTTGATATCATAATTTAGCTTTTTCATAGCCCAATAAGATTTGTTTTCCAACTCAACAGGCAGATGGCGTGCTTTGCCATAGACTAATCTATAGGGGGACATACCTAATGGTGTTTTAAATGATGTTCTGTATGCCCATAATGCTTCATCTAAATGTAAGGACCAATCTTTTCTAGATGGTCCAACCATTTTTTCAAGCATTCTTTTAATTTCCCTATTTGATAGCTCAGCTTGCCCACTTGTTTGTGGGTGGTAGGCTGTAGCAATTTTATGCTTAATCCCATATTTTGCAAGAAGATTTTCAATAAGTTTATTGCAAAAATGTGATCCTTCTTCATTGATAATTGCCCTTGGGGTGCCAAACCTTGTAAAAATGTTTTTCAAAAGGAATTTGCTAACAGATTTGGCATCATTATTAGGCAATGCTATTGCCTCTACCCATTTGGACACATAATCTACAGCTACTAAAATATATTGTTTTCCAAAAGAAGGTGGAAATGGTCCCATGAAATGCATGCCCCATACATCAAAATGTTCAATTTCTAATATATTGGTTCTAGGCATTTCATGTTTTTCAGAAATATTACCTGCTCTTTGACATTTGTCACAAGTTTTGACCATTGAATATGCATCTTTAAATAAAGTTGGCCAATAATAACCAGACTGTATTACCTTAGCTGCTGTTCTGTTGCATCCAAAGTGACCTCCATATGGTGCAGCATGGCAGTACAGAAGCACTGCTTGCTGTTCTTCTTGGGGGATGCATTTCCTCATTAATTGATCTGGACACATTTTGTAGAGAAATGGCTCATCCCAGTGATAATCTTTGATTATGTGAAAAAATCTCCTTCTTTGTTGGTAAGTCATATCTACTGGTACCACCTTGCTTACAAGAAAGTTAACAATGTCAGCAAACCAAGGTGCAGAAGCACTAGGTGCAGAAGCACTTAGTGCAGAAGCACTGGATGCTGTTAGAGTTATGGCTAACAGTTTTTCATCAGGAAAGCTTTCCTTGATCTCTCCCTTTTGTGTACCTGTTCTTTCACCTTCAAGTCTAGATAAATGGTCAGCAACCTGATTCTCCACCCCCTTTTTGTCTCTGATTTCAAGATCAAGTTCTTGAAGGAGGAGAATCCATCTTATTAACCTTGGTTTTGCATCTTTCTTGGAAATTAAGTACTTGACGGCAGCATGATCAGTATAGACAATAATTTTGGTGCCAACCAAGTAAGATCTAAATTTATCAAATGCAAAAACCACTGCTAACAATTCTTTTTCTGTTACAGTATAATTCATTTGAGCTTCAATTAATGTCTTGATAGCATAATAAATAGAATGAAAGATTTTGTCATACCTTTGTCCTAAGACAGCTCCTACAGCAAAGTCACTAGCATCACACATTAATTCAAAGGGTCTGCTCCAATCTGGTGTAACAATCACTGGTGCAGTTACCAATGCTTTTTTGAGTTTTTGGAATGCTTCCATACAAGGCTCATCAAAGTTAAAAGGTGCATCAATTTGCAAGAGTGTACATAATGCCTTGGATGTCCTTGAAAAATCTTTGATAAATCTTCTGTAGAAGCCTGCATGGCCTAAGAAGCTTATGATTCCTTTGACAGTTGTTGGAGGTGGTAGTTTTTCAATGACCTCAATCTTTGCTTGATCTACTTCCAGACCTTTCTTTGATACTTTGTGACCTAATACAATGCCTTCTTGTACCATGAAATGGCATTTCTCCTAATTAAGTACTAAGTTTGTTTCCGCACATCTTTGGAGAATTTTCTCTAAATTTGATAAACATGTTTGAAATGTGTTTCCAAAGACTGAGAAATCATCCATGAATACTTCCATTGATTGCTCAATGAAGTCAGAAAAGATGTACATCATGCCCCTTTGGAATGTTGCAGGTGCATTACAGAGTCCAAAAGGCATTCTTTTAAATGCAAATGTTCCATAGGGGCATGTAAAGGTAGTTTTTTGTTGGTCTTTAGGTTCTATTGCAATCTGATTGTACCCTGAATAACCATCTAAGAAACAATAAAACTCATTACCTGCCAACCTATCTAACATATGGTCAATGAAGGGTAAAGGGAAGTGATCTTTCTTTGTGGCCTTATTGAGTTTTCTATAATCCATACAGATCCTCCAACCTGTAACAGTTCTTGTTGGTATCAATTCATTTTTTTCATTGGCTATTACTGTCATACCTCCTTTCTTTGGAACACACTGAATAGGACTTATCCATGCACTATCAGATATGGGGTATATGATTCCAGCATCTAGCCACTTGATGATTTCTTTCTTTACAACCTCTTTCATTATAGGATTTAGCCTTCTTTGCCCTTCTATATAATTTTTAGAATTATCTTCTAAATTTATCCTATGCATGCATATAGAAGGGCTAATTCCTTTTATGTCTGCCATTTGCCAGCCTATAGCTTTTGTATGCTTTCTTTAGGTACAAATGAGATCATGCTCCTGCTCTATTGTTAAGTCAGAGGCAATGATCACTGTGAGTGCATCATCTTCCCCTAAGAAAGCATACTTCAAATGTTTGGGCAATTCTTTCAATTCTAGCTTAGGAGGTTGTTCAATTGAGGGTAAATTCTTTTTAAGGTTAGGGTCTTCTAAATTAAGAGATTCAAAAGTTCTAGACCATACCTTTTGTGCTGGTGCTTTTCTGGAAAAAAATGTCTTTTTCCAAGATTTCTTCTTCAGGAGGTGCAGAAGCATCTGGTGCTAGTGCACTAGTGAGATAATCATACTGCTTTTTGGAATTGCTTCTGCACCAAATGGTCAAGATTGGTGATTGCTGAGCACTCTTCACTCTCCTCAGCAGGATACTTCAGAGCATTCATCACATTGAATTTCACCTCTTGATCATTCACTCTCATGGTTAGTTCTCCCTTTTGCACATCAATTAGTGCTTTCCCAGTTGCTAAGAATGGTCTCCCAAGAATGACTGGGACTTCTTTATCTGCATCAAAATCAAGAATAACAAAATCTGCAGGAAATACAAATTTGTCAACCTTAACCAAAATATCTTCAATGATTCCTTCTGGATAAGCTATTGATCTATCAGCTAGTTGAAGTGTTACTGTTGTAGGCCTAGCATTTCCAATCCCCGGTTGTGTAAATATGGATTTAGGCATTAAGTTGATACTTGCACCTAAATCACACAATGCACGACCTGTATAAGATTTTCCTATTGAGAATGGGACTGTAAAGCTACCAGGATCATTTAGTTTTCTTGGAATTTTGCTTTGTGGAATTAGACTGCATTCTTTAGACATAGCAACTGTTTCAAAATCCCCTAATCTTCTTTTTTTTGAAAGTACATCCTTCATAAATTTAGCATAATTAGGCATTTGATGAAGTGCTTCAACTAAGGGAACATTGATGTGTATTTGTTTTAAAATCTCAAGAAACTTACTGAATTGCTTCTCCTCATGTGCCTTTTTTAATCTTTGAGCATAAGGAGGAGGAGGGTATTCAGGAACTAACCTTGGAGTTGGAACTTCATGAGATGCAGATGCATCTGGTGCTTCTGCACCATGAGTATTTTTTTCATTTTTATTTTTTTCTTCCTTACCTTCACCTTGATCTTCACCTGGATCTGCAAGATCTTTTCCACTTCTTAGAGCAATGGCCTTTACCTGCTCCTTTCCTGGTCTGTGGGCTGTGGTAGCTTCTGTATTTGATGGTAATGTACCTGTTGGTCTTTGATACAGAGCTGTTGCTAACTGTCCCACCTGATTCTCTAAATTTTTTATAGAGGCATCTTGTGCTTGCCTAGCTGTTCTGGTTTCACTAATGAAAGACTTGAGCAAGGCTGTTAAGGAGTTATTAGTGGCAGGTGATTGTTGTCTTTGGTTGTTCTGAGAATGAAATTCTGGTGGTGTGGCTGGTGCAGAAGTACTAGGTGCAGATGCACCAGGTGCAGATGCACCAGTATTGTTCCATCTGAAATTTGGGTGGTTCTTCCAGCCAGGGTTATAGGTGTTAGAGTAAGGGTTGTTATTCCTATTATATCCTACAAAATTGACAGAGACAGGGTTGCTGGGACATTCTTCATACAAATGGCCTCCTCCACAATACACACAACTTGTGTCTCCTGGGGGGTTTGTTCTATGGCTGCTGCAGTGTTTTCAGTTGATGCAGCTGCACTAGGTGCAGATGCACTGGTTGAAGTGAAGTTTTTAAACAAGTTTATCAGAGAGGCTAACTGAGCAGATAGGGCTGATATATCACTGATTTCATGTACCCCTGATGGTTTCTTTTGAGCACTTACCCTCTCAGTAGGCCAACTAGAACTATTGGTTGCAATTCTATCAATTAATTCACATGCTTCATTATAAGATAAGTTTAATAACACACCCCCAGATGATGCATCAAGCATTATTCTGGTTTGGGGTTCTAAACCATTATAAAAAGTTTCCATTTGAATAATGATAGGCAGACCATGATGTGGACATTTTCTTAAAAGTTCTTTCCATCTTTCCCATGCTTCAAACAATGATTCAAATTCTTTTTGTCTAAAATATGTAATATCATTTCTCATCTTGGCATTTTTGATGGGTGGAAAATATTTTGCTAAGAACTTCTCAGCTATTTCATTCCATGAATGGATAGAATTAGGCTCCATTGAATTTAACCATGATTTAGCCTTATCTTTTAAAGAGTATGGAAATAGCTTAAGTCTAAATGCATCTTCACTAACACCAGGAAGAATAAAGTTACTACATACTTCTAAAAACTGTTTTAAATGCTCATGGGGATCCTCATGGAGAGATCCACCAAATTGACCAATTGTTTGTAGCATTTGGAACATCATGGGTTTAAATTCAAAATGCACAACATCAATATGAGGTCTTGCTATACTTGTTTGCATATTTTGATGATTAAACATAGCATAATCCCTCATGGGTCTATTTCTATCATTAATCATACCTATTGGGCCCATGTTGATGAATTGATTTCTGTGTCCTTCTTCAGTATCATGCTGTGAACCAAGTCCTCCTCCAACTGAGGATGATCTTGAGCTTTGTCCTTCACTGTGATGAGACATGTTTCTGCAGTCTTGATTCCTTTTCTTTTGAAGTCTTAGCAAACTCCTGAACCTTCTTTCAATCTCTGGATCGAATTCAAATTCTGGTGGCTTATCTCTGGGCATAAGCTAGTGCATCTGCACCTATTTCTGCACAGAAAATAACTACCAGAGTAATAAAATACTAATTTATAAATCTAAACAACAAAAATTAATGGCAATCCCCGGCAACGGCGCCAAAAACTTGGTGTGTGAAAAGATGTGCAAGTATACACAGTCACAAACAAGTAATATAATGATAAGAAAGGTCGAACCCACAGGGATTGGATTAACTTTATGTATGTTAAGAAAGCATATAAATTAGTACTACTATTCTACTCACAAATTTTGGGGTTTTTAGTTTAAGTAAAAACAGAATGCAAGTATGTAAATTAAGATGAAGAAAATCAGTTGAGAAAGATAGTTGAGATGTATTTACTAGATAATGCTTCTTTTGAGAGTTTCTATGCTTTTAGAGATGCAGAAGCACTATGATGCAGAAGCATCAAGTGCAGAAGCATCAAGTGCAGTAGCATTGAGTGCAGCTGCATAAGTGTGTGCTTGTCAGCTACTTTCTTCAGAGTTTCGTTACAAGCTTCCCATGTCTGGGCTTGCTAAATAAGTTCACTCCTGCCTTTGAAGTTCCCACTGTTTCACCCTAAGGACTATGTTATCCTATGTCTAGGTCTTAACATGGTTTTAACATAAGTTCTTTATTAAACAAATTTAATAAAGCCTTTATTAAAACACTCACCCTTATTAGTCTTGATTTCTAATTATAAACCATGTCTATGAATATAACTCTACTTATTGTAAGAGATCAACCTTAAAATAAGATGGATGTAGTATAACACAAGACCCAAAATGCTACGACACTTAAAAGCATAATAACTTACTCAAAAGATCATTATAAGTTTAGAACATCTCAACTAAAGGAATTTAGCTCATGTTACTCATTATATAATAGAGAGAATCTGTAAGGAGCATGATAACATGAATCATATAAAAGATATCAATAGGGTAGAAGTTACACAGATTGATGTTCCTTTGCATGAATTCTGATTGGTGCAGAAGCACTGATTCCTTCGTCTATCTATGAAGAAGTGGAGGAAGAGGGTGTCAATTCCTTCCTCACCTTCTTACAACTAATTACTTGAATAAAATGCAAGAAATGAAACTACAAAAATATAAGTAAAGTGTATGATCTACACATTATCAAGTGAGATATGTGATGCTCTTCAAGTGAGAAGTGGGAGCCCTTTTTATAGCCTTGGAGATTTCCTTTGCTTGAGGGTTTGCTTGAAAACCAAGTTAACCTAAAGAGGCTTAACCATGGTTGCTTTTCTGATCTTTAGATAAGGAGATTGAGTTCAGCACATTTCCATAAGAAGAGGTCCAATTATGTAAGGCCATATATCTTTAGGTGAATAGCCTTTCATGATGATGTTTATGGTGGGCGCCTCCTTATGCATGTGGCCATGTGCTCCATGTGAATTGTGATAAAACATGATGTCATAGAAGTTTTGGAGCAGAGGTATGAATTGAGGTGCTTCCATTGTGGGGTTATAAATCTTCAGCGCAGGATGGTGCAGAAGCGTTTGTGGTGCAGAAGCACTAAGTGCAGCAGCATCGTGGTGCAGAAGCATCATCTGTAGGAAAACTGAACAAACACATCAAACATACCAATATATATACAAAATGCTTTATTCATCACATAATTCCTAGAATGTTGTTATTTTACTAATATCACTATATTTAACACACTTTGTACTTGAGTTTCAAGCAATTTGTTGCGTTTAAAAGTATAAATAACTCTATATAATTTAGAGTTATTAGCTAGCACCCAAGTTTATGATTATAGTCCAAATTGTATTACCTCTTTGATTATGATTAAATGATATAAATTTTCCTTTGTAAAAAAAAACTACATAAACCAGCAAAACGAGTGAGTGCATATGAAAACACGTAAAAAAAGTATGTGCATATGATAAGAAACTACTAAGTTTGCATCCTTCACATCCTTAAAGATAATATAATTACAAATAACACCAACCTTAAATCCAAGGCTTGTAAAGAAGGAGAAGAGAATCTTTCAACTTTTCTGATTTTGTTTCTATTGCTTCTGACACTTGATTGTGAAAACCCTTTACTACCCAAATCCGAATTTTCTCTTATTTTTTTTCTATTGTGTTTGCATATATATTCTTTTGATTGGGGTCTCAATGAGAGACTTCTAATCTTTGATTTGTGAACTTCAGAATTTTTCTTCCCCTCAATTTTCACACTTCTAGTCAGGGGTGTTCGCGGTGCGGTTTGGTTCAGTTTTGAGACAAAAAGTGAATTGAACCGCAAGATAAAACTACATGCGGTTTGGTTTGGTTCGGTTGGCTTCCTAAAATAAAACCGAACCAAACCAAACCAAACCAATGCGGTTTGGATTGGTTCCGTTGGTTCGGTTTTTTCCAAGATAAAACATAATTTAAAACGATGTTAAAATTAACTAACATAAGAAATGGCTAACATAAATCTTTAAGAAAAAATCTACTTAAATATATGTAGTATATAAATTACTCTCTTTTAATTTTTTTAAGATAGCTAAGACAATGTTTAAAAGAATTCGAATTAAATATTTTATTGTAATTTTTAAATATAGCATAACAATATAGATTGTTTGTAAGTGAGTCAAAAAATTAATTGAATTTGGGCTAGTAAGCGAGTGAGAGTTGGGTTTTAGTTGCATTTGGGCTAGTAAGTTAGTAAGAAAGGTTGTAAGTCAATAAACCTTAGTGTTACTTGCTGGTTTGGTTTGGTTCGGTTTCTGTAATCGAAACCGCGAACCGAACCGAACCGCGCAGTGCACTTCAAAAAGAAACCAAACCAAACCAATAAGAAGCGGTTTTTTGCGGTTTTCAATTTGGTTTGGTTTGGTTTGCAGTTTTCTATTGGTTTTGTTCGGTTTTGAACACCCCTACTTCTAGTCCTATTTATAGTGTTTTTCCTTGATCAAGGAATTAATTGCAATGAGCATGATTGATGCTAATTTTGATTTGAATTTGAATTGATTCTTATCTGATTTGATTTGATTTGATTTCAGGTTTAATTTGTTATGGAAGAATGTTGGCTTTTACTCTGAAGGAAAGAAAGAAAAGGAACGTTCCTGGTTATAGTGAAGGAAATCATGGTCTGATTATCAATTAGCTTTAAGGCTAATTTTAACCTTTTTTTTTTTTTTGACAATAAGCACTTAGTGCAATTCATTAATAATCAAGTCGGTAATACATGCAGGAACATCATAGTAATCCTGAGGGCTAGCTGTAAATAAGGCCACCCCAGCAAGGATATGAGCAACCTTATTAGCATTCCTCTTAGTGAACTCCACATGAGAGTTGTTGCTGAAAAAAGGAAAAAGTGTCTTACAAGCGGACAATAAACAACCAAACTCAAACTACAGCCTTATTGGAATTAAAAGAGTCAACTACCATCTTCGCATCCATTTCAAAAATGACATCCGTAAAGCCTAGCTCCCGAACCCAATTAAGCGCCAAGTGCAAACCCAGAGTCTCTCCAACCAAAACCTCCAGCAGCGGTGTGAAGTTGTGAGTTCTCGCTCGGATAAAATTCCCACGATCATCCCGCAGACATAAACCAATGCCAACTCGGTTCTCCGTCAAAGAGAAAGAAGCATCAATGTTACACTTAACACAACCTGCCATCGGTTTGCGCCAAGCATCGACGTCGGCTGTCGGACCTGCCTCATGTCTCGAGCCATCAAGGCTAGCCAGCCCACGAGCATGCGACCAATCATTGAAAAGACTAGAACCAGCCCAAATAATACCATTATAATCCAGCTTCTTATTATTCCAAACAAGTTCATTCCTAGCCTGCCACAAACTCCAAAGGGTCATGCACCAACCAGTTTTTAGATCATTGCTAAGTGCTTCCATAACTGAACAGAAGAAGTCTGCAAAGGTAACAGAGTCAGACACCAAGTTATTAATTGTGTTGGATATTCCCAACACGTTCCAACAAGCCGCTGCCATGGGACAAGATATAAAAAGATGGTACTCAGTCTCTACAACACCTGTACACCAAGGACAAGTATCCACCACCGTGATATGCCGGTGAACCAGGTTGGATCGCACCGGCAGCACACTCCTACAAAGCCGCCATAAAAAGTGCTTCACCTTCGGTGGAATATTTAGCTTCCAAATGGAACGCCAATTCCCAGCAACCTGTAAGTGATCCGTCTGCAGTACGTTATGTAATAATAACCTGTAAGCACTCCTAACACTATAAATCCCTGACTTCTCCGGTGACCAAACAAGCATATCATCTGTAATAACCTGGAAAAGAGGAGTATTAGTGATGACATTAGCAACTTGAGGAGTAAATAATGAGTGGATAACATCCATCCTCCAAGTTTTTGATGTAGGCTCGATTAAATCTGCTACTCGCAGAAAAGGAATAAATTGGGTTGAATCTGTAGGCAAGATTGGCTGCAAATTAGAAGTCCATTTCTCACCAAAAATCGGGATTTGAGACCCATCCCCTACCCTCCACCTACACCCCTCGTGGAGAACTAGACGAGCTTCATAGATACTTCTCCACACAAAACTAGGATTGCTCCCCTTTGATGCATGCATAAAATCACCATTTGGGTAATACTTGGACTTAAAGATCCTTGCAACAAGAGAGTTAGGACAAGACATCAACCTCCATCCCTGCTTTCCCAGGAGAGCCATATTAAATATGGATAGACTGCGAAAGCCCATACCACCATTATCTTTGTCAACACAAAGCTTATCCCAAGACATCCATCTTATACCCTTACCATTCGCACCACCTCCACCCCACCAAAAGCCATTGATGAGGCTTTCAATTTCATCTTCAAGAAAGGCAGGTAACAAAAATAAGCTCATGAAATAAGTAGGAATAGACTGCAAAACTGATTTGATCATAACCTCCTTGCCCGCTTTAGAAAGAGCCCCCCCCCCCCAATAATTAATCTTCTTCCAGATTCTATCTTTGATGAACTTAAACAGAGATTTCTTGGTTCTCCCAATCATGGATGGCAAGCCCAAGTACATACCTGTCCCAAAAACACCCAAAGAATCAGTCAAATAGTCACGGACAACCTGTGTAACATTTCTGCTGAAAAAAACCTCAGACTTTTGAAAATTAATTTGCTGACCTGAGGCCTGTTCATAAGTATCAAGAATCCCCTTCATATTATCAGTCTCCGCCTGGTTGGCCCGAAAGAAGAGAAAACAATCATCAGCAAATAACAAATGTGAAATGACAGGATCCCCCCTACAGATTCCGACACCATGAATATCCCCTCTAGCCACAGCCCGGTGAATAAGAGCAGTTAGACCTTCAGAACACAATATGAACAAATAAGGGGAGAGAGGGTCTCCCTGCCGGAGACCTCTACCCGGATAAATAGGCCCAACAGAATCATGATTTACAATAACAGTGTAGGAAACCGATTCTACACACATCTTAATCCAACCAATCCAAACATCATCAAAACCCAGCCGCTTAAGCACCAAAAACAAATAATTCCAATCTACCCTATCATAAGCCTTGCTCATGTCAATTTTAAGCGCCACCTCCCATTGTTTACCTTTGCGCTTATTTTTCAGATAATGTATGACCTCAAAAGCAATCATAGCATTATCCAAAATAGAGCGATCAGGAACAAAGGCAGATTGTTCATTCGAGATACACTTATGTAAAATAGGCTTAAGGCGGTTAGCAAGTACCTTAGACACAATCTTGTAAAGAACGTTGTACAGTGCAATAGGCCTCCAATCCCGCATAGACTCAGGGTTGTCATTTTTTGGAATTAATGCAATATTGGTATCATTCAGAGAGGCCGGTAATTGGCCATTGCTCAGCCAAGAAGTACAAGCTGAAAATATTTCATCACCAAATTCACCCCAGAAAGCCTTGTAGAAACCAGGATTAAATCCATCTGGGCCTGGAGCCTTGTCAGACTCCATCTGCATGAGGGCACATTTAAACTCCTCCTTCTCAAAAGGTCAAAGAAGGTCAGCATTGTCTTCATCATTAATCCGGGGCTGAAGTGCATTAAGGACTGGCTCATAAATCCCATTGCTACGAGTAAACAGATCCTGAAAGTATGTCAATGCCGTATGTTTCACCTGAGGTTGGTCTTCAACTACTACCCCATCATCTCTCCTCAACTTGGCAATCCACTTGCGTCTTGCTCGGCAGGTAGCAGTGGCATGAAAGAATTTTGTATTAAGGTCCCGTCTTTCAACCAAAAAGATTTAGCACGCTGCTTCCAAAACACCTCCTCTTGCATTATCAGTTTGCTCAGTCCCCTCTTAAACTTGTTGTGAATTTGAACTCCCACTGTATCACGCCTATTGCGAGTCTGCTCAACACGCAACCTGCAAGAGTTAATATCATCGCGGAACTTCATCCGAGTATTGCGCCCCCATGGACCTAGAACCGAAGCACAATTGCTCAATTTTGACACCACAATTGTACCATTAACTCTGCTCCAACCATCACGGACAACAAGAGGTAAATCCGGCTCAGACAACCAGATGTTCTCAAACTTAAACCTCCTATCGCGACGACCTTCCACCCTAGGAGCCTGATTAAGAAGTAAAGGAGAGTGGTCAGACTTGGGAGAGACCAAATTCAGAAGCTGCACATTTGGGAAGGTATTAAGCCATTCCCGGGTCGCAAGAGCTCTATCCAAACACTACTCGACAGCATATGAAGTGCCCATACCAAAGCGCCAAGTAAAAGGATACCCTGTCATGTGAATATCAATCAAACGAGCATCAGTGATCGCCTCACGAAAACCACGCATGAGGTAAGGGGGATGATCACACGAACCCCACTTATCATCTGGAGATAATAGATCGTTAAAGTCACCCAAAATGCGCCAAGGAAGAGGGGATAAACCAGCCAGATGTCTAAGAAGGGCCCAAGAGTCCCTACGGTGTGCTCTGTTAGGATAGCCATAATAACCAGTCAACCGCCACTTACCAAAACCTCCCTCTTCAATCTCTAAGTCCAAATGATGGCGAGAGTACCCAGTAACCGTACAGTTAATAGAATTCAACCATAACACAGCAATCCCACCACTCCGCCCCACCCTATCAATTGCTAAACAAGAATCAAAACCAATCATCCTTCGAACTGCATCCATAGTATTCGAAGTAGCCAAAGTCTCATAAAGAAAAACAATTTCCGGACAGTAGGTCCGGATAAGGTCCCGAAGAATAGGAACTGCCGACGAATGACTCAGGCCTCGACAGTTCCAACTTAAAATACTCATTGCTCCCGGCAGTCCTGGCTGCCAGGACGTGTCGATAAAAAATGCACTCCTGTAGAATTAGAAGCATCTCCACTGTTATTACCAACCTCCGTACTAGATACCCCTCTTTTCCTTTTTTTGCTTCAATATCCTCATTTTCGGACAGTGGTGGCATGCAAATCTCAAGAGTGGGTGGTCCCCTCAGCTGACGTAAAGTGGAGCGGACCCCAGCAGGACTTGAACGCGTGTCTGCTTACGCAGTCGCCTGGTCAACCACAGTTGCGCTGGCACGTGTTGCCGAGGACGCAGTAAAGCCAGTGTCACGTGCTGGAGCAGAAACCGTTGAGCCAGCCTGTTCCAATCTTTGCGCAGAATGTGGAGCACCAGCTGGCCCACGTGAGATTGAGTTGTTAGCACAGGTTTGACTATTGGCAGTATGTGGGACCAACAGATTACTTGCTGATGAATTAACATGAAAAAAGGGGGGTGCATTCATTGGCTGGTTGGAATTAAAAACGGCTGCATTCATTTGCTGATTAAAATTCCCATGATTTCCTCCCATCCCATGATTATTGACATTATTGTTACCCGCATCTTGTCTCTGAAAATTAAAAGCCCCCGAAACCGCCGGACCACCATCTTCACGCAGCCATGGGCAGCTGCTAGCTGTGCCTTGCCTGCGACGTTCAACCCTCATATCAGCACTCCACCCACGTTCACCATTATCATGATTCACCTCCCATAATTTCTCACACCTATCATCAGCATGACCCAAGAGGCCACAAAAAAAGCAGAATACTGTTAGCCGTTCATACTTGAAACGGGCTTGAGCAATGACACCATTCGACTGGCGAATTTTCTTTCCTCTCCTCAGGGGCTTCCTTACATCTATTTTAACTCTAATCCTCATATAGGACTTCCAGAAATAAAGACTATTCTTCGGATCATAAGAGACAAATTCACCAATAAAATTACCAAGAGCAGATCCTACCTCCAGCGTCATACAACCAATCGGTAAATCATGAATCTGAACCCAAAAGTAAGCATGAAATAAAGGGACCTGTGAAGGAGGCAAACCCATACCTAGCTTGCTCAAAAGGAGGAGATGCCCGTCAAAGTTCCAGGGGCCTTCTTGATAAACCTTGGATAAATCATTAACGTGAAAAAACTGAAACAAGAATATATTGGATGCCGCTTCTCTGATCGCAACACCTTTCACAGGTTGCCACACCGACGCAAGGCGCTCCTTCATCATAGGAACCCGGATAGCTTTTGACGTCAAGAACCTTCCGACCAAACATAAGTTCTCATTCATATATGATCCAGGAGGAGGAGGTTGTTGCTGATCATAGGCTTCACCTTCCTCATCATCTAGACGGAGGCCACCAATATCCGCCATGTTTGCTAATACCAACTATGCCGCAAAACTGTAAGGGATAAAGCGCTTCTCACTTGGAGAAGAAAAACCATAGCGTCTCACAAGGAGAGAAAAAAAGTCAAATTAGTTAGAAATTGCTTATCTTATATGATTTGAATTTTATTTGTAAAACCTTTCCTAATCTTATATTACGGCTAGGTTACGGAAACATGGGAGCTGATGTTCCTTACTCTTTTATTTTTTTTATTTTTTGCATTTGAATGTATTTTTGGCAATTATGTATTTTGTGTCTTTTTTAGAAATAAAATTCCTTTTTAATTTCTTTATTTTGTTATTTCCTTGTAAAAATGTAATTTCAATTTTTTTATACTCTCACCAATTGATGGATCCTTCTTCTTTTTTTTGGTAAACTCGGGTATCCACCGCACGGACACACTAATTCCTCACTCATTGGAGGTGCCTCGAGGGGCAGGAGAGCTGGCCCAGAGTTTTAACGCTGCTCTGTACCCAAGGTGGGGATCGAACCCCCGACCCTTAGTTAAGGGAGGATCAGCCCCAACCTCGTTTCTAGTTTCATTTAGATAATAGCCTCCCCTCAATTTAATGTGATCTATTCCGTTTTATAAGCAAAATTGAATCCCACCTGATATGCTTTTTATCATTTCTCCTTCACTTTGTCTTATTTCGAGAAGATAGAAATTACGCAATGGAAGTAGCTAGTGCACAAGACGAAGGAGTACAAAAGGGGAGGAGCTCTCTTTGAATGACCCATAGGCTTTAGGCTTCAATGGCTGCCTGAAAGAAACAAGTATTGAATTTTATGATTTGGTTCTCCGTAGCAAGGAAAAATAGGAATAACATGGAAAGAAAACAGGCTTCAAAGAATAATAACAACACAAGTCACGATTTCATCTGAAAAAGGAACATGCAATTTCTTCTTAACAAGTCGAGCAAAACAAGTCGTGATTTCTTCTGAAAAAGGATTGTTATGGATTGGGCCTCAATGGCCAATCCACCAAAAAGGCCCAACAGCAAAAGGTCCAATTCATCCAACGGTGGAGGTTGCAGACCTAGATCCAACAGTCCTCCTCTATCCTACATACCTATAAATAAGCATTGAATGCTCACATTAATGGTACTCATCTCTCACCCACTCTCACTTGTAATTGACTCACTCACTGACTTGAGCGTCGGAGTGTCATTGCAGGTACCACCCCACCTCGGACCGGAGCACCAACTCGGACAACCAAGGACACACGTACCAACTATCTCGAACCGGTCTACCTATCCCAGATCGGATCCGTAGCAGGAGATACGGTACCGAACATTGGCGACCACAGTGGGAGGGCTTTATACTCTAGTCTTTCCCCCAACCTCCTTGATCATAAATGGCTCCGGAACTACGACGAAGAAACGTATCCAGCGTCGTGGTCAGACCCGACCAGCAACAGGAAACCCCGGAGGGGGTAACGGTCACTCTCCCTCGCAGCTCGGCCCATGGCCGGAATTCATCCAGGGCGATGATCCCTATAAGCTCTGCTAGAAACCAGTTTCCACCTCCAGCCCCGACTGTCCCGGTACCGATCGATGCTGTCCAACAGCTCATCCAACTGCTGACAAGGCAGGCCGAGGCTGACGAAAGGAGTCAGCGTTACTCCCAGCTGGAGGCCGAGATGGCCGACGTCCGGGCCAGAGATATCCCGGATCGTACCTCCCCTCAAACTTACTCCCCTAGCAGAAGGACCTCCAGTAAAAGACGTCACCGGTCCCCTGCTTGGAGGAGGCACCACCATCGTTCACCACCACGCAGAAGAGGGAGGCAAGAATCTGGAACCCCCCCAACCGAGACTTATGACGAGACTTACTACCCCAGGGACTCAACTCACCAAAGCTCGTCATTAGCATCTTCGTCCCCAAGGCGACGTTCTATAAGCCGGGGAAGTCCCCCGAGGCCTGAACGTCGGCGCCCTCTGTCTCCCAGATCCCCCGCCCGACGCCCTACCAGGAGGCCTCCTCCGAGGGAGAGATCCGCAACTAGGAAGGGACCCTTTACAGCGGAAATCGACTATTTCCCGGTACCCAAACACTTAGAGAAGCCCCCGGAGGGCTTAAAGATGCATGACGGGACGGGCGATCCCGATCGACATCTGGATTACTTCGACACGATGATGCAGTACCGGAATGTTCCAGAAGAGATCAAATGCCGAATCTTCCCTCTCACCCTTGAGAAATTGGCTCTGGACTGGTTCAGAGCCCTCAAACCAAATTCGATATCATCTTGGGACCAACTTGCAAAGCTATTCTCGGCCCAGTTCGCCCACTCCAAAATGAAACCTAAATCTCGGAAAGTCTTACAAGCCATCCGCCAAGGAGAGAACGAGTCTCTTCGAGACTACATTGAAAGATTTAACAAAGAGGCGGCTCAGGTCCGGAACTTAGACGATTCATTTCGACTATTCTTCATGGAAGCCGGTCTGCGGGAAGGAAGTCTTTTTCAGATCGATGTCGGAATCAACCAAACTGAGTCGCTTGCCGAGTTCCTCCAGCGATCTCAAAAATACATTGACCATGAAGAAGGCGCTGTTGCAAGAAAGACAGATGCCAACCCCGGAACGAGCAAGCCTCGGTATGAAAAGGAGGCTCCGGTGCGTCAGGCAGCAGAGGCCCGCTACGAAAGGGAACCCCGGAACGACAATAGGCTCCGACCTCGGAATCGACACCAACAATATTCCGATCTGAATGAAACAAGGGCCAGGATTCTGGCGGAATGTATGAACGCTGAGTTCAAAGAAGTGAAGTTCCCTGATCCGCTCCCACACAGGCCGGGACAGAGATCCAACAAATACTGCCGGTATCACCGAAGCAAAGGGCACGATACCAATCGATGCAATGCTTTGAAGGATGACATCGAAGACCTGATTAAGAAAGGGAAGTTAAGCCAGTACGTGGCTAAAGCACCCAGGCACGAGGGCGAGGTTAAGGAAGAAGAAGCTGATCCGAAACGAAAGGGTAAAGCCCCACAGAAACGAGAAGAGAGCTCAAAGGACGAGCGCGACTATCGGAAATCCAAGGGCCGACCTGTGATGATGATGATATCTGGGGGCTATCCCGACGAGGCATCGGGCAAAACAATGAAAAGAAAATGGAAGGAAGTCATGTGTGCTGCTTCCACCTCTGCAATCAGCTCAGGCCCGGAACGCCCGCCCTTGGCCTTTAGCGACCGAGACTTGTTGGATGGTAAGCCAAATAAGCACATACCCCTCATTATCAGGTCGGTCATGGCAAACCACGAGATAAGAAGGATCCTGGTCGACCAGGGGAGCTCCGCCGACATCATCTTCATCGACCTGGTGAGAAAGCTGCAGATCTCAGAGGAAGACTTCACCCCTTACCGGGGATCGGATCTTTCGGGCTTCAACGGGTCTCGGACCAAACCTCTTGGCTATTTGGAAATGATGGTCACCTATGGAGAGGAGCCACTAGAAAGGACGGTCAAGACCAAGTTCTTAGTTTTGCCATGCCCCTCGGTGTATAATTGTATCATCGGGAGGCCCACCCTTGGGAGGCTGGGAGCCGTAACTTCAACGGTTCACCTCAAGATGAAGTTCTACTCCTTGAGTGACGAAGTTATCACTCTTGACGCCGACTTAGAGTCCGCACAAAGATGCTTCTATCTTCATGTCAAGGCAGACAGGCAGGCCTCAGAAGAGGGGGTTCCCCCCATAGCGGCTAGGACTCAGAGGAGCCCAAAGAAGAAGAGAGCCGGTCCAGCGGCCGAGGTCAACGTCACGGACCTCGATGCAAGATATGACCCGGACAGCTCTGAGGAGGAAAGCGACGACGAGTTGGCACGAGAGCTAAAGAAGAAAATTAGGCGACCTCAACCTGATGGACAGTTCATGCAAATCCAGCTGGGAGAGAGCCCGACCCAAATTGTCCAGATCGGGTCCGATCTCCCCGACGAGGTAAAAGCAAAGCTCACCCTCTGCCTCAAATCCCACGCCGATCTCTTCGCGTGGTCAGCAAAGGACATGCCCGGGATTCCCCCCGAGGTCGCCTGTCATCAACTAGCAGTGAACCCCGGTGCAAAATGGGTTGCCCAACGTAAAAGAGCTCAAAGCCAGGAAAAGGCAGCTGCTACGGCTAAGGTCGTTGAAGATTTAATTAAGGCTGATTTTGTAAAAGAGGTCAAGTACACAACTTGGCTCTCAAACCCTGTACTTGTTAAGAAAAGCAATGGAAAGTGGCGAATGTGCGTTGATTACACCGATCTTAATAAGGCCTGTCCTAAGGACGCTTTCCCTGTTCCTAGCATTGATCGGCTCGTCGATAATGCTTCAGGTTTTCGTTTGCTGTCGTTCATGGATGCCTATTCCGGATACAATCAGATTCCGATGTTTCCCCCCGACCAAGAGAAGACGGCCTTTATGACTGACCGCGGTAATTTCTGCTACCGGGTCATGCCATTCGGTTTAAAAAATGCGGGGGCCACTTATCAAAGGATGATGAACAAGGTATTCCGAGATCAGATCGGTCGGAACGTAGAAGTCTACCTCGACGACATGATTGCCAAGAGCGAAAGGGAAGACCTCCACATATCCGATCTGGAAGAGATTTTTGCTGAAATCCGAAAAAATAACATGCGGCTGAACCCAGAAAAATGCACTTTCGGGGTCCGGGCTGGAAAATTCCTGGGTTTCTATCTCACGGAAAGGGGCATTGAAGCCAACCCGGATAAATGTCGAGCGGTAACAGAAATGCGAACCCCGTCCACTAAGAAAGAGCTCCAGAAACTCAACGACATGATAGCTGCGTTGTCTCGTTTCATTTCCAACGCCGCCTTCAAGTCGCTCCCATTGTTCAAACTGCTTAAGAAAACCTGGTTCTTCACTTATTCAAATGAGTTTTCAATTAAATGTTTTTCAAAGTGATTTTTTAAAAAGAAATGTGAATTTAAGTGAAATTGTGACTTGTGAATTTCTGCAGTTAAAGTGCTATGTTTTTCCTGAAATCTATTTTACAATCAACTGCTAGCACTGGTATTTCTCAAAAATACATGCTCACAATCGTTGTTTACCTAAAATAATTTTTCTCCCATATTCTGGCTGCCATCACCAACTTTCAAACTAAGCAGCATGAAATGTATAAAGCTTAAAACAACTGCTTCACAGATTTTTGTGACTCATAATTAGCTTTTACCTGTGTTTGATAAAATATTCTCTTCATGGTCTCAAATATGTTTTTCTTCAAGTTTTGATGATCACTTACAAATCAGCAATGGCTCTTTTACCTTGTTAAATAGCTGTGACATTCGATTCGCAAACTTTATCATATATTGACTCTCTTTGATCATGACAAAAAGGGGGAGAGAAATATAGGGTTGCATATGAGCATATAGAACTTGCATATTATGCATCTAGTCGATAAGTCAGGGGGAGCATCATGATAGGGGGAGCATCATATATATATATTATCTGTTTGAACTAACCTCCCACCTTGAGATGAGTAAATGTTTTGTCATCATCAAAAAGGGGGAGAATGTGGATACCTGTGTTGCAGGTTATCTAATATTGCAGGATTAGTTTTGATGATGAAAAAGACAAAGCCAAGTTGATGGCCAAAGGAATGAGAGTGTCAAAGCAAAGCTGATAAAAAGTATCATATATTCAAAAGTCACAATCCAAGACAATCAAGCCCAAGAATTGAAGATTCAAGTTTAAGGGTAGTTCTTAAATATAAAGGTAGTCCTTAGGGTTTGGGTGTGTCTTAGGAAAAAGTGTAAGCTCTTTCAAAGGTCAGCTCGTATCTCAAAGTCTCACACACTCACACAAGTTCTCAAAATGCATGCATGCATACGTAAACATAAAAAGGTTTTTGAGAAACTATAAAATCGATTCACACTATTTTTATTAAATATCAAAATCGATTTTCAACTCAATATGAAAGCATACAATCGATTCATATTATTTTTACTAAAGTATATAAATCGATTCATAAACTATTTTTTCAAAGCATAGAAACAATTCATATTGTTTTTATTAAAAGCAAAGAAATCGATTTCCAACTATTTTCCTAAAGATAAGAATCGATTCCTATAATGTTTCAAAGGGAAAGAATCGATTCCCAGTATTTCTCTAAAGCTCAAAATCGATTTCCTAAATCAATGGTTAAGCACATAATCGATTCCTTGCTTCCTTATTTAAATAAGAATCGATTTCAACCTTCTTCTTTAATCTATATAATCGATTCCTAGCTTGCCTGTAAGCCAATAATCGATTGCCATCCATTTTACAAACAAATCAGAATCGATTCTTAGATCAGATCAAGCAAATGAATCGATTCCTAGATCCTTTCCAATTAACAAAGAATCGATTCCTTTAAACTTTTTCAACGTGAGATCTGGATTTTCAAAATCTATAAATAGAGGCTTCACCACCTCCATTCTTTAACCAACCCATTCTCACGATCTATCATTTCTGAAAAACTCTTATATTTTATTTGTGTTCTTCTCGCACCACTGGTCCGTCAAGAGCTGATCCTACGTTAAGAGTTAGTTGGGGTTGTGTCCTTCAAGTTGTAATATCTGCCTACACTAAGAGGTATTTCTGTATTTACATTACTGTTATATTGTTGTTATAATTTGTACTAGAGAGTGGGGTATCTCTCTAGGGGTAGCTGCATGTACTAGGAAGTGGGGTATCTTTCTAGGGCAATTGTTGTAACAGGGGTGGGGTATCTCTTGTTACTGTATTGTTAGATTTGAGGGCTCTCCATAGGTGGGGTATCCTAGGAGGAGAGTGCCTGAGTCTGTAAAGGTTTTCCAAGGCACCTGTAAGCCTTGTTGGTTTGGTTAGTGGAAAATCTCACAAGGGTGTGAGGACTGGACGTAGGTCACTAGGAGGTGACCGAACCAGGATAAATCTCTGCGTGCTTTACTGCTTTCCTGCTTTACTGTTATACCGCTTTACTGCTTTATACTCTAATTCCTTCGCTTCCACTTAACCTGCGCGAAAATTGATCTAAGTCATTGAAAAGGGGAAAAACATTTTCAAAAGATCTGAAAAGTTTTTAAATCTCAATTCACCCCCCCCTCTTGAGACTGAAGCCACTTGGTAACACATACTAAGTCGGCCGATCCCAGGGGAAGATCTATTTTTGTATCTAGCCATCTCAGAAGAGGCCATCGGAGCCGTGCTTGTCAGGGAGACCGGAGCTGGCCAAAGCCCGGTATACTTCGTGAGTAAAGCTTTGCATGGACCAGAAGTGAGATATCAAAAAATAGAGAAGATCGCTTTTGCTCTACTCATCTCCGCACGCCGCCTCCGACCTTATTTCGTCGCCCATCAAATCGTGGTGCGGACGAATTATCCAATTCGGCAGATCTTACACCGACCCGACTTAGCAGGAAGAATGATCAAGTGGGCAGTTGAACTCTCCGAGTTCGGTATCAAATACGAAACAAGACCGGCCATGAAAGCCCAGATACTTGCCGACTTTATCACAGAGATGGCACCCGCCGATCCGGATGACGGGATGTGGACTCTCCACGTAGACGGGTCCTCAAACCCAAAGGGAAGTGGTGCCAGGTTGATGCTCGAAAGCCCGACGGGCGTCGTAATCGAAGTATCACTCACATTCGGTTTCCCTACCTCAAACAACCAGGCGGAATATGAGGCGTGCATAGCTGGACTCCGGCTTGCGATCGACCTCAAGGTCTCCCGGCTTTCCCTAAATACCGACTCATTATTGGTGGTATCCCAAATCGGGAAACAGTACGAGGCTAAAGACCCGATCTTGCAAAGGTACCTAACCCAAGTGCAGGAGCTGCTCTCCCTTTTTACGTTCACGGAAGTGAAGCACGTTCCAAGATCGGAAAATATTAGGGCTGACATCCTCTCCAAGCTTGCCAGCACCAAAATTCCGGGGAATCACCGGTCAATAATCCAGGAAACACTGAGCAAGCCGAGTGTAATCTTGAACCCGGAAGTAAATCTTTCTATTAATGTAGTAGAAGAAAGCCAGGGTTGGATCGCGCGATTAATAGACTATATCAGAACAGGGAACGAGCCTCCGGACCCGAGCAAAGCCAAGATCCTCCGGAGGAAGGCCTCCTCTTTTTCCATAATCGATGGAAGCCTCTACAGAAGAAGCCTGTCGGCACCACTGTTGAAGTGCATCGAAGGAGGAGAAGCGGACTACGTCCTAGCCGAGATCCACGAGGGAATCTGCGGACAACACCTTGGAGGTCGATCCCTGGCTCGAAAGGCATTAAGGGCGGGATATTTCTGGCCAACCATGGAGACCGATGCAAGAAATTATGTAAAGAGGTGCAGTAAGTGTCAGATCCACGCCAAGGTCCACATAGCACCCCCTACGGAGCTCACCAGCTTAAGCTCGCCGTGGCCGTTCGCTTGGTGGGGAATAGATCTCTTGGGGCCATTCCCAACTGCCCCCGGCCAGATCAAATACCTCATAGTAGCGGTGGATTACTCCACCAAATGGATTGAAGCCGAACCCCTGGCCATCATCAGCGCTAAGAATTGCATCAAATTCTTCAAGAAAAATATAATGACTAGATTCGGGATCCCCGAGGTTGTAGTCACGGACAACGGAACACAGTTCGCCGACAAAGGCTTCAGGAAACTCATGTCAGACCTTAAGATCAAACACCGGTTTACCTTGGTAGAGCACCCTCAGACAAACGGTCAGGCCGAGGCTGCCAACAAAGTCCTTCTCAATGGACTGAGGAAACGACTCGACGAAGCAAAGGGAAACTGGGTTGAAGAGCTACCGTACGTGCTGTGGGCCTACAGAACTACTCCACAGAGCTCAACGGGGGAAACCCCTTTTCGACTTTCGTACGGGACCGAGGCCGTGATCCCGGTAGAGATCGGGGAGCTGAGCTGGAGGACACTCCACCTGAAACCTCCGGGGGACAATAGCCAGGCGTTGAAAGAAAACCTCGACCTCGTCGACGAGGTCCGAGGTCAGGCTTTCCTGAAAGAAGCAATAATAAAGCAGAAGGTAGCAGTACGATATAACTCGAAAGTGATCCCCAGAGACCTTGAGATCGGTGACTTAGTTTTGCGAAGAGCCGATGTCGGTTTGAAGAACGCCGCGCAGGGCAAGCTCGCCCCCAACTGGGAAGGACCTTACCGAGTTTTATCTAAAACCGGCAGAGGTGCCTACGAATTGGAGACCTTGTCCGGCAAGGCGATCCCAAGAACTTGGAACGCCACTAAATTGAGAAGATACTACAGCTGACTCCGGGAGTAAACCGACGTCGTGATTCATGTTATCTGAAGACCGGTGTATACCGACGTTGTTCTTATTATATCTGGAGGACGGTGTATACCGATGTTATCAATTATGTTTGCGGTGTATACCGATGTTGTAACTCATCTTATCTAATGAACGGTGTATACCGATGTTATCCTATATGATTGCGGTGTCTACCGATTTTATCGCCTATTCTATTTTCCTTTAGCTGACCGAGGTTTGTCGCTATCCTAAGGGGTGAGTTCGATCTGGGCCGAGTCCCGGTAAACTACCCCGAAGGCGATCATTTTACGATTATTTGGCCGAGGTTGCCACAACCCTAAGGGACGAGTTCGATCTGGGCCGAGTCCCGGTAAACTGTCCTTAAGGCGACGTTTACCACTTGAGCGAATCAAACGCAAGTGCACAAACGAAAAACAACAGTATAAAAACTAAAAATCGAGGTAAATGAAACCGGAAGCACATTAAATTACATTTTCATTACAAATCATCCCGGATGCGGCCGGGTCCTCTAGTTCAAAAAGATAATGGCATATTACAAAATTCCGGTTCCGCCCGGAACCCGGGGCTTTATTCCCCCACTGGTTCCACCCGGAACCCAAAAAGCAGCAAATTCAGAACTTCCCCATCGGCAGCAATCACGACATGGAAGGGGGAGGGTAAATGATATCGAACGCATCAGAGTCACGATAGGGCCGGACAATACGCCCATCAGCTACGGTATGGTTCAAGCGAATAAATCCCCGGTCCAGAGGAAGGGATGGATGGATGACGGTGACTTGAGAAAGGGCTTTTTCAAAGCTCTCCTCGGCCACGTCCATAGCCAGTTGAGCCACCTCCACCACCTCGTCCTCCAAGGTTTCTGCTTTGGCACGTACCTCTTGAAGCTCCCTTTCCAATTCAGCAATCCGAGGCAAAGAATCAACGCTAGACCCGACCTGGGCCTGCCTCGCCTTCTCCAGGTCGGCCTCGAGTTCCTGAATCCGAGCCCTCAGGGAAGAAATAACCTCGGAAGACTGCCTATCTTGACTCTCGAGATCTTGGATTCGAACCTCATGTTCCATGCACAAGTTAAGGGCAGAGTCCCTCTCCTTTTCAAATTTCTCCGCAGCTGCTTTGAGCTCGGCCTGATCCCTCTCCAAAGTCTCATACTTCTTTTGCAGCTCCTCCCGGGCTCTTTTTTCGTTGTCCCTCTCCACCAGGGCTCCTGTAATAACAGAAACAAGGAAGTCAACAACAGAGATAACCAAGAAGGAAAATCAAAGAGTGCACCTCGAAACTTGGGGTCACCTTTTGCCTTATTCTTGGCCTCGACCTTTTGAAGTTTCGTGACGTCGGCCAGATGCCGGAATAACCGGAGAGACGCTTCAACCGGGTCGACCCGGGAATCCTCCAAATGCTTCTGCAGGAAGTCAGCGTCAATAGAAAGGCCGGAAGACTTAGAAGTCCGGTGCTTCCCATGACGCCCCTTTTTTGAAGCCCGAGCAGCCGGAGCATGCGAAGTAGAAGCAGGTTCTGTTTGCGTCAGCGGGCGCTCCCTTTTTCGGTGCAGGAGATCCGCAGCCCGATCATTCGCTTCTGCCTCCGGGATGGTGCTGATCGGAACAGCGGCAACGGGTTTTTCCTTTTGAACCCCGGCCTTCCTTTCTGCAAGAGCCGTCAGGCGGGAGAACTTGTCAGGTCCCATGCTATCTGCAAAATGAGGAAGATAAACAATGTTAGAGGAAACGACAGTCAAAAAATTATAAGGGGCGGGATTATCTACCAAGGAACCTACCAAGAACGGCGACTACTTGAGACTTCGACCCGGCCCCGACCAATCGGGCTACGTCAATCCCAAATTTCTTGGGATCCCGGTAGACGATTAGGTCGGCAAAATTCGTCAAGATCGCCAACGAGTCCTTATCAACCTGGGATAGCCGCCCTAAGCCGACGGTGTAAGAATGAGGCTTCCGATTGAAGTGGGAAAGAGACCACCCCAGTTGAAACTTTGTGAACTCCAATGATTTCCCGTCCGCAGAATATTGGCCGACGTGCCTCACTGCCTCCTCATTCACGGGCTCCACAAAGAAATACTTATTTTTCCAGTTCTTAAGAGAGTCGGAATAAGGCATGAAAATCTTTACCCCTCTCTTAGCCCGGAAACTTACATGTTCCCACCGATCTTTGGTTCCATTCTCATGCCTCCGGTTAACCTCAAAAAGGTGGAAGAAGAGGTCACAGGAGATCGGCCTCTCCAGATGAATGCACATCAACTCAAAAGCCCGGAGGAACCCCCATGAGTTGGGATGTAGTTGGGAAGGAGCGAGGTTCAAGATCTCCAAAGCCTCTTGTTGAAAAGCGGTGAACGGGGGGCTAACGTGCATATCAAGGATCGTCACCCCGTACATAACAAATTTCAGAGCTTTCGGCCAGACGGCCACATGCTGGTCTTCAGCCATTCCCTCCACATTCCAGATCTGACTCTTCCGGGAAAGGCGGTTGACGAAGAAACTCATATCGTCCCCGGTCCTGTAAAGGGACGGAATCCCCCTCAACGCCTCCGACACCCAGGAATACTCCCGGGGAACAGCGAGAGGCAGGGACACGAGAATATTGACCGGCCCTACTCCGGCTTGGGGATATTGGTCAGAGTCACCTTCTTCATATGCGGGCTCCCCGCAATGCCCGAGACCATCTTCATTGTTTCGGCTCTCAGCCACCTCCTCCTCACTCTCCTCCGAACTCCAACTCGTACTACCCTGTTCTTCACAGTCGGGCTCGTCATCAGAATCGCCCGAATCAAGTACCACCACCTCTGTGGTTTCTTCATCTATCGGCTCGTTGCTGGGAACCCCTGGGAGACCGGTCTTCAGCGTGAGTAGGAGCAGAGCCCAGGTCGTCTTGAACCTCGGGAATAGCCGACCCAGGGGGGACTAGCGCGAATTTCCATCGACTCTCCAATTCCGGAAGCCATTGTTTGTGCGAAATGAGGGCGATCTATGTCAGCAACCCGACGGGTTTGTTTCGTCCTCGCCAGATCAGTCCTGCAGAAATGGGGGCTTGACGAGTCAGGTTGATACGTAAACAGTGGGTCCACAACCAAGTCGGAACCCGACCTGACGACCCCCACTCTGTATCTACAAATGCGGGTCCGGAGAGAACCCGGTCGAGATCTAAAGGCCAGAAGTAATAAAGAAAAGAAGAAAACTAACCTTATGAAAAACGAAGCTCGTCGAACACCAGAGGCAGGTCGCGAGCAGCAAAGGCCTCGCCGAGACTCAGCACAACTCGGAAGAAAGAAATAAGCTCCGGAACGATTTTAAGATCGGAAGCAGAGCAATTCGCAGAAAAACAATCCAAGGGGGATCCCCCCTTTCCTATTTATAGGGAGTAAGAAGGCCACTAATGGGCCTGGACCTAGGCTACGTTTCCCAAGACTAGCCCCTAGACAGGCGCGTCGTTCCAAGCGCCATCATTACCCCAATCATCCTCGAACGACGCGTCCCATCAATGACGTTGCCAGCTGGCACAGAAATCAAGGCACTGCCACGACCGGATCGCTTCGTTTCCATCGGCCACGTCCCGGTCTCTCTATCCCGCCATGACCGGGATCTCTCAAAGCGGGCAGCCTCGAGTCACTTGGCGCGACCTGAGACCCTCAGATCGGCCCGGTATGCCGCGAAGTATCTCACCCGAGCTTGGCCCGACGAAATCTCTTAACAAGTCTAGCTCGCCTTAAGGCGACCCGACTTGGGGGGCTACTGTTATGGATTGGGCCTCAATGACCAATCCACCAAAAAGGCCCAACACCAAAGGGTCCAATTCATCCAACGGTGGAGATTGCAGACCTAGATCCAACAGCCCTCCTCCACTCCAGATACCTATAAATAAGCATTGAATGCTCACATTAATGGTATTCATCTCTCACCTACTCTCACTTGTAATTGACTCACTCACTGACTTGAGCGTCGGAGTGTCATTGCAGGTACCACCCCACCTCGGACCGGAGCACCAACTCGGACAACCAAGGATACACGTACCAACTATCTCGGACCGGTCTACCTATCCCAGATCGGATACGTAGCAGGAGATACGGTACCGAACAAAACCTATCTAAGATTTCTTTCAGTCTCAAGGTGTGAACTGAGGTCAGATTCTAGCAGGGTTGTGTTGAAGTAACTGATCACTGCCCATAGAAGAGAGGTTTCAAGAGCCAAATTTTGCAAATCCTCCCAAAGTTGTTGGCGAGGAGAGAAATGAGGACTCCCATACACAGTCGTGAGGATCCAAGGAGGTCCATTTCTGCCCCTAACCTCCATATGAACAAATTGGTTAGACCATTTAAGCACGTAGACCGCCCACGCCGATGTATATATCCCAACAGCACCATATTCCCCCGGATTGACCCGAGGCTTCAATAATGTACCTCCATCTTTTGAAAATACGATTAGCATTATTACCACTCAAATGAATCTCAATAAGGATAAGAAAAGAAAACAAATAATCAACACGCATATCACGAATCAAGTTAGAGAAACCCTTAGCTGTAGTACCCTTGCAGTTCTAATAGTAGATGTTCAATTTCTTAAAGACCGGTTGGAGGAATGAGGAACAGTATCCTCAACATGTTCGTTAAGCATTTTCTTAGTTTGATCTATACATCCTTTCAAGTTGCTGTTCTTACTAACCAGCCCAGTCATGTCCATATTTTGATGCTTACGATTTAGAGAAGCAGCGAATTCCATGCATTCTTTATCTATATGGACATTACTAAGAGGATTCATTCCAGAAAACATGTCTAGCACAGCGGACCCTCTTTCCTTGTCTATGGCCTTCATTCGCTCAAGCATTTGACGTTCAGCCAGCGATACACTATAGAAATGCAAATGGGTTTTCAAGGCGTTTTGTGGTAGCTTATAACATTTTTTTTGAAATGCTACATGAAGTAGCGTTTGAGCTTATACTTTATAACATTTCATTTTTTTCTCTCATTTTTATCCTTTTTTTTAAAGTAAATTCCCCATTTATCATTCATTAAATGGATTTTATCTTTCGTATTTGAACATTAATTACAAATTTCTATTTATGTCATTTTATATACTAGTTGATCAACTGTTATCTACTAGCTTATCTGCTATCTGCTATTTTTTACCAAACAAAACCTTAGTTTAAAAAATGCATTTTCATGGTATGAGATCAAGAAAATCAATTAGTACATTAACTAACTTTTTGTAATAAAAACAAGTTTAATGGGTTTTAGAAAGAACTAGTAGGATACCCGTGTATATGCACGGGTGTTGTCGTGTTGTTTTTATGAATGAACTTCGACAGTATTTAAATAGTTTGAACATTACCCCGTGAAAATAAAGACAAATTTAAAGTATATAAGAAATGAGTTTCAAATAAAAAATAGATAAATATTAAAATCTAAAAATGTAAAAGTATCATTTAAAAACAATATATGCATCAATCCCGTATTTTTTTATATATCAGTGTTGTTATCCCGTGTTTTTTTATATATTAGTGCAGTTATCCCGTGTTTTTATAGATATCATTTCAGCTATTCCTGTATTTTTTTATAGGCTAAATTATAGTTTTGGTCCCCCTATTTTCAAAAATTCAGACATTTGGTCCCCCTATTTTAAAACTCAGACATTTAGTACCCCAATTTTAAAAAACTTAAAACATTTAGTCCAAATGGGGTTTTTCAAAAAAAAATGGTGATTTGGAAGCCTGTCAGAAAAAAAGCTGATGTGTTGCTTTTTAATTGAGGTGGCATTACTAATTTGTATTTTTTTTATAAGTTGGCCTTCCACAATGGCATTAACATTAAAATATAATTTTCTATAAGATTAAATAATTATTAGCTTCATTTTTTTCTGAATATTTTGTTTCATCTTCCTCGCACAAACAGTGCCTCACGAGATTGAAGAAACCATAAGGATTGAAGTTTCATCTTCTGAATATCAAAAATGGAAACCACAATTTCATCTTTGATTTCATATTCGATTCTTTTGGTTTCATCATTGAGCAAAGAGGAAATTTCAATTTCAATTCCACAAATGGGCGTGACCCCCCCCCCCCCACCCCCACTCACCCAGAACCCTCCCTTCTTCAACCACCGCGTGAACCCTCTTCTTCTTCCATCGTTCTTCAACCTCTCCCTCTTCTTCTTCTTCTTCCATCGTTCTTCTCCCTCTACTTCAACGAAATTCCATCGTTCTTCAACCTCTCCCTCTTCTTCTTCTTCTTCCATCGTGAACCCTCTTCTTCTTCCATCGTTCTTCTCCCTCTACCCAACCCAGAAATTTCCTTCGAAGCTTGTTACGAACCCTAAATCGAACCCCCAAATCTCATCTCACCCTAATTCTACCTCTGCAGATCCATAAGTAGATCTGAAACGAAAAAATGGCAGAAGAACACTGGGTTGTTTGCGGTTGCGATCAGAAGAAGAAGAAGAGGAAACGTGGATCTGAAGGTTAAAAAATGGTGAAGAAGAAGAAGAAGAAGAACACGTGGATCTGTCACGGCGGCCATGGGTTGTTTGCGGTTGCGATCAGAAGTAGAGAAGGGATGGAACTCACGAGCAGAGAGGAGGAACGGTGGCTCTGTCACGGCGGCCATGGGTTACGCGGTGGTTGAAGAAGGGAGAGGTTGAAGAAGGGAGGGTTCTGGGTGGGTTGTTTGTGTTTTTTGTTTTTAATATTTTATTTTATTTTTTTATTTTAATTATTATATTTATTAATATGTTATGTGGAATATATATGTGGCATCATTAAATGATGTGTGCAAGCTTAGTCAGCTGCCACATCATTTAATGAATGCCACGTAAGCGTTTTTTTACAGTCAGCCAAAAAAATTGTAAAACCCCCATTTGGACTAAATGTTCTGTGTTTTTTAAAATTGGGGGACTAAATGTCTGAGTTTTAAAATAGGGGGACCAAATGTCTGAATTTTTGAAAATAGGGGGACCAAAACTATAATTTAGCCTTTTATATATATATATATATATATATATATATATATATATATATATATATATATCAGTGCAATTATCTCGTGTTTTTTTATATATCAGTGCAGTTATCGCATAGTTTCAATTGATTATTTGGTTTGATTAGTAGATTATAGTAGATAGTAAAAGATAGATAGTAGATTATCAATAAAAAATATTTTCCCCGTGTTTATTTATATATTAGTGACAATTATTTGTCCTTTTTTAGGTATTAGTGACAAATATTTGTCACATGTGTTTTAAATATTAATTAGTTTAAATATTCATTAAGCCTTATTGTTTTTTTAGATAGTAGGTTTATGGTAGTTTTCAATAATTATAATTATCAATGGAAAATATTAATCCCGTGTTTTTTTATATATCACTGCAGTTATCCCGTGTTTTTTTATATATCAATGCAGTTATCTCGTTGTTTCAATTGATTATTTTAGTTGATTAGTAGATTATAGTAGATAGTATATAGTAAAAGTTAGACAGTAGATTATCAATAAGAAATATTTGTTTTAAATATTAATTAGTAGTTTCAATAGTCATTAAGTCTTCTTATTTTTTAGATAGTAGGTTTGTAGTAGTAGTCTTCAAAATTTTTATTATCATTGACAAATATTAATCTCGTGTTTTTCAAATATCAGTGCAGTTATCCCGTGTTTTTTATATATCAGTGCAGTTATCTCGTAGTTTCAATTGATTATTTTAGTTGATTAGTAGATTATAGTAGATAGTAAAAGAGAGATAGTAGATTATTAATAAGAAATATTTGTTTTAAATATTGTTCTGGAGTGGACTAAGGGGTCCCATTAGCAAAACCAGGAGGTGCGCTTAGCAAATAATGTAGATCAGCCCAACCGATTCAGCCCATATCCACCTCATGCAAGCCCAACATGCTTGGACGGTCAAGATCGACTCTACCCATCCAACGATCCACGAGAGGGAACGATTTCCTATAAATACAGGCAAACTTTGCCCTAAGAAAGGTTCAATCTCTAATCCTTAGTACCTTTACTCATATATTCGATATACTGACTTGAGCGTCGGAGTGGCTTGCAGGTACCCCTTGTAACGCCCCGAAATAATTGATTAATTATTTAACTAATTGTTTAGGAATTATTTAGTAGAAAATAATGGAATAACTATATGTTAGTGTATGTGGACCTATTATTAGTGTTAGGATTAGTAAAGGAGAGGCGTTAGGGAAAAAGCCCATGATTAAGTCGCATAAGCTAAGGGAAAGCCCAAGAAGTTAAATGAGTTGATGAATAGTAGGAAACTAGGTTAGGGTTTCATTATTAGAAAAACAAAAGTTTGAGAGTGAGAGAGAGCTAGAGGGCGCGACGGCCAAGAGGAGAGAAGAGGGAGAGAGCGACGCCAAGAGGAGAGAGGAGGCTAGGGTTTCGTGATCTTCTAAGGTTAAGGTAAGGGTGGGATTCAAGCCTTATAATGGGATATATGAATTACTTTATGTGGGGGGTTAGGGTTGATGATTTGTCATATGTATGATCATATATGTGTTGGATGCCTCGTTGAATAATTATGTTTGTGTAATTGATATTCCTATGCCCTAGAATCGTTATTGTATTTCGCCATGATCATGAGAAATTGAATTGAGTGCTGAAAGTGGCGCCCTAGGCGCCCTGTCACTGTTTCTGTTTTGTTGTTGCTGAAACTGGCGCCCTAGGCGCCCAGTCCCTGTTGTTGTTGCTGAAACTGGCGCCCTAGGCCTGACGGTGTGTTGCTTGCTGAAACTGGCGCCCTAGGCGCCCTGTGTTTGGTGTTTTGTTGCTTGCGGATAATGGCGCCCTATCCCTAGGCGCCATGCTCTATTTTGTTGCTGCTGGTGTTGGCGCCCTGTCCCTAGGCGCCACACCCTATTTCTGTGTTGCTGGTGTTGGCGCCCTGTCCCTAGGCGCCACACCCTATTTCTGTGTTGCTGGTGTTGGCGCCCTGTCCCTAGGCGCCACACCCTAGTTCTGTGTTGCTGTTGCTGCTGCTGTGTTGCTGTTGCTGTGCTGCTGTTGCTGTGCTACTGTTGCTGTGTTGCTGCTGTTGTGTTGCTGTTGCGGTGCTGCTGTTGTTGCGTTGCTGCTACTGTGTTGATGTTGCTGTGCTGCTGTTGCTGTGTTGCTGTTGCTGTTGGTGTTGTTGCTGCTGCTGTTGCAGTGTTGCTGTTGCCGTTGTTGTTGTTGTTGCTGTTGCCGTTGTTGCTATTGTTGCTGTTGTTGCAGTGTTGTTGTTGCTGCTGTCGTTGTTGCTATTGTTGTTGTTGCCGTTGTTGCTATTGTTGTTGCCGTTGTTGCTATTGTTGCTGTTGTTGCTGCGTTGCTATTCCTGTTTATTGTTGTTGTATGTTGGTGCCTTAGCGCCTATGGTTGTTGCTGTTGCTTGTTGGCGCCTTAGCGCCCATTGTTGTGGCTGAATTGTTGGTTCAGATGTTGTTAGTTGATGATGTTACACCCGTTGGATTGCCTCTATTTATTGGCATGTGGTATGTTGTAGGCCTATGGCCAACGATGATTCCCGATGTTGTTGCGCTGCTATGTAATCGTTGTTTATTGGTTGTGCGTTTACATAGTGTCGCATACATAGCATATTTTTACGATGGAGCTATGCTCAAAACACGATGGCCTAGACTGGCAAATTACGATGAAGCGACGTTACGATGTTAATGCCTCTATTTATTGGCTGGATTATGGTACCACATGCATTATAGGGCGGTGGCCGAGTCGAGTCACATTCTGCATTCATGTTGCATATTTATGCGATTGAAATTATTTTGACTGTTGTGACGTAATGACTTGACCGTTGTGATATGATGATATAGACTGCTGTGAAATGATGATTTGATGTCCTGACCTGATATATATTGTCTTTCATATGATTCATTATATAGTTCGATATCTCACCCCTTCTGTTTGAATGTTACCCCGATGTTGGTAACGTGCAGGTAACCTCGAATGAATGTCGTTGTACCTTCATTTGATCGAGTCGATGTCGTCGCTCTGATACGTAGCACTCGGAGGGATGAACGTTCATTTATGTTATTTAAGTTGTTTACTGTTGGATTTTGAGTTATGAATTTTGCATAGTTGCCACGATTGTTTAGTTGAACCATTTGAATTTCCGCTGCGTAGTTAAAAGAAGTTTGACGTGTTTATGAAATGTTGTTTCATCGGTTCATCCGAAAGCGCTATGTATCTGTTTTTCAAAACCGAAATAACCCGCCTATTGTTTTCACGAAGCAAATGTGGCACTCCATTGTTTGTTGAAAAAGATTTTTTATGAACTCTGATTTTGCATTATTTTACCAGGTAGAAATGGGGTGTTACACCCCCCCGGGAGCTCACTGACCTCCTGCCAGGGCAGCAAGAGACCTACCAACAGCTGTCGACCAAAACACTGGTAGGTACAGAACATTGGCGACCACAATGGGAGATATCTATCTTTCACATCATCACTACTCAAACTTTTCTCTTGCTGCTCCATGGCTCCTAGAGGTAGACCCCGGGTTCAAAGCATTGCCATACCCGTACCCCGACCCGAGGATACCCCTGAGGGCAATGTTGACAGCCCTCCTAAAGAGGGCAACGTCATCAGCCAGCCTAAAAGAGGGCAACGTCGCCAGCCTGTCTAACAAGGGCACCAGTCAGTCTGCCCAGCCTTCGAATGTGAGTCAGCTTTTGGATCTCCTGACCAATCGCACTCAAGCTATGCTGCATAAGGAGGACCAGCAGAGTGCTAAGGACATGCCCAACCTGGCACCCATGAGGGCGCCTGGCAGGGCGCCTTGGCAACATTAGACAGCGCCCATGAGGGCGCCTGGCAGGGCGCCTTGGCAACATCAGACAGCGCCCATGAGGGCGCCTGGCGCCCATGAGGGCGCCTGTCGGGGAGCCATGGCAACATCAGGCAGCGCCCATGACGGCGCCTGGCAGGGCGCCTTGGCAACATCAGGCATCAAAAGTACATGGACTATGAAGAAGACAACATGGCCTACTGTCATACCCCAATTTTGTCCGGCTTAGGTCCAAACCCTAATTTTCCACACAAAAATAAATTATGCATTTTGGATCCTAGAAACCGCTCCAAAGTTTTTGAAATCATTTTTAGGGTTAGAATGCACTTTTTTAAGAAATTAGGGTTTTGAAAAATATGTTATGCATGCATGGCAAGCTTTGAAAAATATTTTAGGCATGCATGGCAAAGACCTAAAAGCATTTTTTTGGAAAGCAAGAATTGATTTCTATTTTGTTCCAAAGGCCAAGAATCGATTTATAGTATATTGCATAGGCCTTGAAATCGATTTTCAGGCTCTTCCATAGGCCATGAATCGATTCCTAATTGTTTTAACTAAGTGAAGAATCGATTTTCACCTATTTAGGATGTCCTGAAAATCGATTTCCCTCTTCTTGCATAGGCCATGAAATCGATTTTTAAGCTCTCCTAAAGGCCAAGAATCGATTCCCACTTACCTTAACTAAACATGAAATCGATTCCTACCTTTTAGGATGTCCTGAAAATCGATTTCCCTCTTCTTGCATAGGCCATAAAATCGATTTTTAAGCTCTCCTAAAGGCCAAGAATCGATTCCCACTTACCTTAACTAAACATGAAATCGATTCCTACCTTTTAGGATCTCTCAAGAATCGATTTCCTTCTTTTTTAAAACACAATGAAATCGATTCCTATCATTTCAGGAAGTCCAAGAATCGATTCATCCTTGCAATAAATGTTTTTTAAAAAAAATTCTACGCTTTCCGAAGCCTATAAATAGGCAGCCTCAAGTCACATTTTGGGGGACAGACAGTTCACAAGATCAGAGAAGACAATTCTCGCAATTCTCATTTTCCAGAAACCCATTTTTTTGCGAGATCCCTCACATTTTAGAAAAAAAAACTCTTCTACGCTTTATTTTTGCTCTATTCGTTCCGTTGGTACGTCTGAGCTGATCTCCTGCAAGAGTTAGTCGGGGTTTGCGTTCTTCAGAGTTGTAATATCTGCCTTCATCAGAGGTATTTCAGTCTTTACATTTGTTAATATTTAGTTATTGTGATCTATGTGATTTAACGTAGCTATAGTGTTTATTTACTCGTTCTCGTATATTATCGTCCATTGTTGATGACGAACCATATGATTCCCGCTTATGCCTAGTGCATCATGTTCTAAGTGGTGAAGATGGTCTCGGATGATTCAACTTGCCCCTTTCAAACCCTTTCAAAAACATTTTTTCATTAGAACTACGTCGCTTTGATTCCCATTTGGGATACGTAGGAGCGAGTCTCGTTCTCGTCAAGCGCAACAAATAAAAATCCTTTTCGCAACCATAAACAAATCATTTTCATAAAACAAACAAGAATGATCGTTTTCAAATCCATTGTCGCTAGTAGCTCATCAGAGCCTTTGTTCGTTTAGCTATTAGTGGCAATGTCCTTTTTCTCATAAGAATAATAAACGATGATCCATCATAGCCTTTGTTAGTTTGATCGTCGTACAAATCAATCTTTTTTCGAAAATCACTTTCAAAAAGATAATAAAAAACGAGTTGTTATCGAATAGTCCATCAGAACCTTTGTTCGTTTGACTAGCGGTACAACTCTCTTTTTTTGAGTATTTAGTAGTGATTCATCATAGCCTCTGCTAGTTTAATCACTCACTAATGCTCGTCCTATTTCAAAAAACTCACCAAAAAAGATTAAAAGACAAAAACCTCTTTCAGGACAAAGAAGAACTACGTAGCTTTGAATTCTCCATCGCACCGGGAGATACGTAGGAGTGGGTCACATCCCGTCAAGCATAACAAATAAAAATCATTTTCACAATAAGTTTTCAAACAATTATTTTCAAAAGAGCCTAGAACTACGTCGCCTTTGATTCTCCACCCGGAGATACGTAGGAGCAGGGGCACGCCCCTGTCAAGCGCAAAAATAAACAATTTCTAAATTAAGAAATACAAACACATCTCTTTCATTTCAAAAACCAAAAATCCTATTTTTAAAGTAGGGGATTAGGTCGGTCGTACGGCCGGGTTAGTCATCGTTTTAGGATAAGTGAACTGTGGTCCTCCAGAGCCCCAGCGCTCCTTCAGCCCTCAGCGGCCCTTCAGAGCCCCAGCGCTCCTTCAGACCCCCAGTGGTCCTTCAACACAGATCACACAGTTCTAAAACCCCTACATTAAAAAACACCAACCAACCACCATTTTCAAAACCGAGAACTACGTAGCTTTGAATTCTCCATCGCACCGGGAGATACGTAGGAGCGGGCCATGTCCCGTCAAGCACTTTTTCTAAAAACCCTTTTTCTTTCCTTTCTCGCCAAAAATAAAATTTTTGTTAAGTCTTCCCATTCATTCTACAAATAAATAGGCAAACCTAGATTTTTTTAAAATCAAACGTTAAAACCACACATTTAATTAGAGGTTCCCTTTCGGTAGAAATTAAGGACGTGTGCGGTGCTAATACCTTCCTCGCACGTAATCGACCCCCGAACCTATATCTCTAGTTTTCAAAAGACCACCCGCCTTGTCCAAAAGACCCTTTTTCAATGTTTTGGTCTTAAAATTAAAATATTGGTGGCGGCTCCAAAATTTTTCCACGTTGTACATTGAGAAACCCAAGCCGGGGATTTTTCGGGGTGCAACACCTACTAAGAGGAGGCCCAGGTTGGCAGCATGAAGGCTGATCTGACTTGTTATGGGCAGAGTACCAGCAAATGCAGCACCCCAGGGATGACATTGAAGAAGGGAAGCTCGCCCAATACGTGAATGAAGAAGAGGATGAAACTCACGACTCCGAATAAGGAGCAGAGCATCAGGACTCGGGCCTAAGGCTAGGCCTAGTTATGAATTTTGTTGTTTGAGCACAAAAGCAGAATATCAATAAAGAAAAAAGGTCCAACTCCATAGTCGGGAGTGGAGCGAGACAAGTCTGAGACCTAACATACCATGCAGGGAGGGACTTCCTGGATCGTAGGGGGCAACCTCAACATTAGCTCAAAGCCAAGTTCATCTTTCCAAGTAGGGGAGTCAAGGGTGTGATGGCGCGCTCATCTTCCTAAAGCAAAGCAGACAAGTTCACGACACCCACCCGGCAGGGACCCAAGGTATGAGACCATGATGTCTTGGGTAGCAAGCGCTAAGAAAGGCGCAGAAGTCAAGCAAATGAAAAGACCATGAGGTCATAGACACTAGAGATACCCACCTACGAGGGTGATCTCTAGTCTGCAGTCCATAACTTTGCCCATGCTTATCCGATGGAGGCGTGTGAGCATGCGTTGGAAAGCTAAGAAAAAGAGCTACAACTCTCATGTTAAGTTCAAAAACCGTTTCGAACGTCTCCGCACCCAGGAAAGGCGCCCAGGAGGAGGGCGCCAACATCAAGTCGCAGCATCTTGGCACAAGGTGCCTAGGAGGGCGCCAAAATTAGGATACATGGCACAAGGCGCCCAGGAGGGCGCCAGCATCAGAAAGCGGCGTCATGGCGCAGGGCGCCTAGGAGGGCGCCAACATCAGGATGTTGCACTTTGGCTCAAGGCGCCCAGGAGGAGGGCGCCAACTTCAGGATGTTGCACCTTGTCACCCGGCACGCAGGAAGGGGTTCCAGTCTGTAGTCCGTAACTTCGTCCATACTTATCCGATGGAGGCGTGTGAGCATGCGTTGGAAAGCTAATAAGCTTAGCTACAATTCTCATGTTAAGCTCGAAGTCCAGTTCATACGTCTCCGCACCCAGGAAGGGAAATATGCTGACGGCACTCACAAGCTCGTGAGAAAATCAAATGGTGCACGAGCATGTGAGCAAATAACATAGTGCACGAGCACGTGAGCAAAGAGGAAAAGAAAATGTGGTGTTGCTCACCCATACTCACCATCAATCACCTCGATCAAGGCAAGTCAGCGAAAAATACCAATAGACGAGCAGGATAATTGCTGTGACCCTCTGACAAAATTAGCAGACCCGACGACGACACGAGCCATAAGGGAAACCTAACCTACGAGGGCATCCTAAACGACAACGTCAAGTCAAAACCATCCCCCAGGATAATCTCGACATGGGGGGCAACGGTGGAACCAGGTCAATATCCACCAGAGGCACCACCAGGGATCGCCATCGAGGAGATCCCCCGACCAACGCAGGTCGATATCAAACTTTGCCACGAGGCGTGAAGCGGCTTTAAACGTGTCGCAACCTCTGATGGACGAGTTAAATTCAGATCGATTCTGATAAACTGTCCCCAGAGTCACCACAAGGTGTTAACTTTGCCACGAGGCACGAAGCGACTTTAATCGTGTCGTAACCTCTGATGGGCGAGTTAAATTCAGACCGAGTTCTGATAAACTGCCCCCATAATCCCACGAGGTGAGAAGCGACTTTAATCATGTCGCAACCTCTGATGGGCGAGTTAAATTCAGACCGAGTTCTGATAAACTGCCCACAGAGTCCCGCGAGGTGAGTAACGATTTTAATCGTGTCGCAACCTCTGATGGGCGAGTTAAATTCAGACCGAGCTCTGATAAACTGCCCCCGGAGTTGACTTTGCCATGGGGCACGAAGCGATATATCGCAACCTCTGATGGGCGAGTTAAATTTAGACCGAGCTCTGATAAACTGATAAGCTCATATTTAGTGCATTTTTAGAGATACTTTTGAATATTTTTTAGAGCAAATATCACTAATTATATAAATCATTGACTTAGTTTGCTCTTTATGTTGCAGAGAAGATAAAAAAAGACCAAAAGAATAAAAATTCAGTTTAGACCCACTCTAAAGTTAAAATTATATATATATATATATATATATATATATATATATATATATATAATTTTTTTTTGGTCAACTTGGTATAGCTTTCATTTAAGAAATGGGCAAAGCCCAGCCATTACAAACAGGAAAAAAGGAGCCACAAACTAAGGCCCAATAAACATAACAAAAACAAACAGCCTAAGCACCGGCCCAACACGAAACATAAAACAAAAGAAAACACAAAACCAGATAGCAAAACTAGATAGCACCATTTCGTGAGACAGAAACGAATAACGAAGCAAAGCAAAACCCTAGACGACTCAATCCTGCAATAATCCAGAATTTCTGCTCAAAAACACCTTGAATCACAGCAATCCAACTTCAATATAGATCGAAGCATATCAGGAGGCGAAGTAATCCAATTGTAAGGTAGCAAATTTGTTGACGCAAGACTTGCTACGCAATCGGCAGCTTGATTCCCAGTTCTGTTGATCCACCGAAAATCACAAGAGGTAAAGCAATTTTTGATTTGTAAAATGTCTCTAACGAAAACATTGATCTCACCCCTTTGATTTTGTTCTTTGCATGCCTGAATCACTGAGAGAGAGTCGGACTCGAAGACCACATATTGGATATTGAGGCTAGAAGCAAGGATGATCGCTTCTTTAAAAGCAAAAGCTTCAGCAGCAAGAGGAGATAAAGCATAGATTCTTGAGGTACTCCCTGTAACTATAATTCCACTTCTGTTCCTGGCCACAATGCCAGAGAAACCTTTCCCAGCAACTACATCAAATTGAGCATCTGAGTTGAATTTGATTATGTTGTTTATAGGAGGACTCCAATTAGCCATAGTCCTCCTTTGACCACACATTGTATCCATGTGATGATTAGAAATAGAAGTAGGAATTATCATTGTAGAAAAACTAGCTTTGATAGTATACAGAATATCAGTTGGTCTAGGGATTTTGTCCTCAAAACACAATAGATTCCTAGCTTTCCATATGTTCCATACTGCTATCATAACATAACAAATCAATAACTGCTTATCATTCCCTTGACACCAATTAGCCTTTAAAATAGAGTCAAACCAATCCCCAAAGTAGGAAATGTTGTAATAATTTGGAACAGAGCAAATTTGTAAACCAAACCAGACTGGGGTAGTCCAGGGACATAGGAATAGCAAGTGTTCAATAGTTTCATCAGCCTCTTTACAAACAGGACACTTAGGAGAAGAAGCAATCCTCTTTTTCATAAGATTTAAATTAGAGCTGATGGCATTATGCTTGAGCTTTCAAAAGAAATGCTTAATCCTCCCAGGAACCTTAGCTTCCCAAATTTGATTCCAAGATGCCTCTGAATGCAAATAAGAGGATTCTGGTTTAAAAACTTTAGCTTCACTGTCAATCCTCAGCACCTTATAACCAGATTTAACTGAAAAAATACCATCCTTAGAGAGAGGCCAGTATAGTTTGTCAACAGAATCAAAACAGCTAATAGGAGTTTTTAAAGCCCCAATAGCACTATCTGGAGACAGATTAAACCTTAAAGCACTGGGCTTCCACTTTTTTGATGAGCAATCACTAAGCTCATGAACCTTATTAATATTACATCCCTGTCTAGTAGTAGCTAGACCCCCAGTAGCAAGCCAATTATCCTCCTTGATACTCACTACTGTCCCATCTCCAATATTCCACCTCCCTTGTTTCTTTAGCAAGTCTCTACCATGAAGGATGCTCCTCCAAACCCATGAAATGCCAGCTTTAGGTTTCACATTCCAAAAATCCTCCTTTGAACAATAAATTCCTCTCAACATTGTAGCCCAGTAATCATTTTGACCATGTAAGCATCTCCAAGCCTGTTTTGAGAGGAGTGAGGTATTCTGAGTAGCAAAATCCTTAAAACCCATTCCACCTTTATTCTTACTCCCACTCATGAAGTCCCAAGACTTCCAATGAATTCCCCTAGATCTAACTTTTGAACTCCACCAAAAATCAGCCACTGCAGAGCATAGAGACTGACAGAAATTTTTTGGCAGCCTTACAATAGACATCACATAAGAAGGAATGGCCTGTATAACAGCTTTTATAATAACCTCCTTCCCAGCTTGAGATAGAAACTGTTCTTTCCAACCCTCAATCTTAGAGAACACCCTCTCCTTGATCCAAGCAAGAGCTTGTGTTCTTGATGCACCCCACTCAGCAGGAACACCTAAGTTTTTCCCAGGAGATTCCCACAAAGGAATATGAAGAGAATCAGAAAGAACATATTTAGTATGATTAGGAACAGCAACACCACAAATCAATCCAGATTTTTGAAGATTAATCTTCTGGCCAGAAATCCTTGTAAAATCATTAAAAATAGCCACAATTTGATAAATTTCCTCCTTAGTTGCCTTTCCAAAAATTAAAGCATCATCTGCAAAAAAACAAATGAGTTAGAGTAGGGGCTTTAGGAGCCAACTTTAGACCTAGAGTAAGACCTGAATAATTTGCATTAGACAACATCCTTGATAGAACATCAAACACAAGGATAAAAAGGTAAGGAGACAAAGGATCTCCTTGCCTGAGACCACTCCTAGGCACCACACTACTACTCCTAGCACCATTAACCTGATATACATAACTGACAGAAGAAACCAGAGACAAAACAATAGAAACCCAGTCCAGACAGAAACCAAAAGCAAGCAAGACATCTTTTAGAAAGGACCAATCAACTCTATCATAAGCTTTATTCATGTCCAACTTAATAGCAAAGCCATTACTAGCAACAGAATTTCTCTTTTTTAGAAAGTGAAAAGCCTCTTGAGCCACAACTAGGTTGTCTTGAATCAATCTACCCCCAACAAAAGCACTTTGTTGTGGAGAAACAAGAGAATTAAGGATAGGTTTCAGCCTAGAGACCAAAACTTTTGAGATGATTTTGTAGATAAAATTACAACAGCTAATTGGCCTTAGCTGTCCAATTTCTTCAGGATGAGACACTTTAGGAATAAGAGCAACCAGAGTTTCATTAATTGATTCTCCAAGCACCCCAGAAACAAAGAATTCAGAAATAGCTCTCAATATATCATCCTTGATGATATCCCAATTTTTCTGATAAAATAACCCATTAAGACCATCAGGACCAGGAGATTTAAGAGCACCAAGAGAAAACACAACACTTTGAACTTCAGACATCAAAACAGGAGACATTAAAGACTCATTATTCTCCAAAGAAACCAATTTAGGAACAACCCTTAAACACTGAGAGAAAACAGGATTAGCAGGGACATAAAGATCCTTAAAATATTCCACAATAGATTTAGTAATATCTATTTGCCCCTCAACCCAACACCCATCTTTATCCTTGATTCTATAGAGCTTATTTTTATCCCTTCTCTGAACTGTAGTAGCATGAAAAAACTTTGAATTCTTGTCTCCATAGGTTAACCATTTTAGTCTAGACCTTTGTCCCCAATAAAACTCTTCTTGTTTCCACAGCCTGTCTATCTCAAATTTGATCCACCTAATCTCCTCTAAACTAGAGATATTATTCCCAGAATTAGTCAGATTCTGAAGTCTAAACTTCAATTTAGATATTTCAACTGAAGCATTAGAAAATGTAACTTTACTCCAACCTTGAAGAGTTCTTTTACAATTAGAAGCTTTGATCTTGAAATTCTTCCAGCCTCCTTCATCAGAAAACTTAGAATTCCAACCATCTCTAACCACATTTCTACAATCTTCATGCTCATCCCAAAAACTTTCATATTTAAAAAACTTAGGACATCTCAACTGAGGATAAGGAAGTAGAACAATAGGAGAGTGATCAGAATTAAAGATAGGTAAAGCAATACCTGCAGCATGAGGATATAAGAATCTCCACCCCCAATTAACTAGCACCCTATCAATTCTTTGATATGTTACAATCCCATCTCTAGGATTACTTGCAAAAGTATATTTGCTCCCCTTCAATTCCAAGTCCATCAAACTACCAGAATTTAGGAAATCTCTAAATAGAGATATCCTAATAGGAGCAACACTTCTAAGGCCATCCTTCTCAGTAATAGATGTCATCTCATTAAAGTCACCTAAGCAGCACCAAGGTTCATTACAACGTGGCATCAACCTCAAAATCTTACCCCATAAATACCTTCTCTTGTCAAAAGTTGGATTCCCATAGATAAAAGTCATGAATAGCAGATTCCCAGACTTTTTCTCCTTCAAAGCAGTATGAATATAGTTGATTGTAGAATCCAAGATCTGAACTTCATAATCATTATTCCAAAAAAGACCCAACCCACCAGATGTACCTACAGCAGGAACACAGAACACCTTATGGGTTGGCAATTGAAAGATTGGGAAGGGCACATCATGGCCCATGGCAAGATTGGGTTGAAGTTAGGCCCAATGCCTAATTAAAGAAAGAGCTTTATGCAAGCCTCAATTGAAGAAAGAAGAAACACGTTGATGATTTTAAAAGAAAAGAGGATCAACCCAACTCAATTGTCAAAGCCCAATTGTTGGGCATTAGGAGTTGCCGTGAAGGAAAAGAAAAGTGACGTGAAGGAAAAAAGGGGATGATTGATGATTATAAAAGGGAAGAGCCGCAAAAACAATAGAAAGAGGTGCCGCACAAGAAAAAGAAGAAGGACGCAACAGTAGTGTCGGCTTGGAGAGAGGGAGTTTTTGGTACCCGTTCTTGACACCGTGAGAAGAGTTGGCAAAATGGGCCTGGCCCGCCGGGCCGGGCCGGGTTAGCCCGAAAAATGGGAGGGCTTGGGCTGAAGGAATTGAGCCCATTTTTACATCCAGGCTTTTTAGCCCGGTCCGCAAAAGCCCGAGCCCGCGTCGGGCTAGCTCGACCGGGCCATGGGTAGCCCGCAAGCCCGTGAATAATGCACAACTACCAATTTACATGTATCTACTGTGTTTATATGTTGTATTAAAGTTTTGAATAGATTGGATTGTATTAAAGTTTTACTCCAGTGCATTCTTTTTTACCTTTAATCAAATGATGCTATTTTTATACATTCAGTATAAACTCAATTACTTTTACACAAATACTTCCAACACAACATAATAAGGATGCTGCTTTTACACAATTAGCAAGTACTAAATTACAATTTATTTTCAGTTTAATGGCAAATCAAAAAGTTCCTCTACAGCACTGCTGCAGCAAATGAATTACATTTGCCATTCCTCTTTTCAAACCAATATCTCACTAACTATATTTATTCAATTAATCTATCTCACTTACTAGATCAATTTAATAATTTGACACCTTATGGTAACTATTTTCAGTTATTACAGCAGCATTGATCAATTTGTAGTACACAATTTCAGCATCACCTTCAGTTTATACTGAAAACAACATAATGTCAAAGTAAAATTAAATTGTCAATTAAATTGTGCATCATTTTGTCGGGTTACATGATAGTGTCGCTAAAAAATCGCGCATAATGCGGGCTTGCCCAAAAAGCCCGCAGCCCGCATAGGACCGGGCTTGGGCCATAAAGGGTGAGCCCGAATTTCAACCCGGGCTTTTTAGCCCGACCCTTAAAAGCCCGAGCCCGTAGCGGGCCGGCCCGATATGGGCCGGGTAGCCCGTTTTGCCAGCTCTAACCGTGAGAGAGCTCTGGAGCAGAAAAAGGAGATTAAATTTTCCAGATTAGAAATTTCTCTATTCCGGGTTATTTTTTTCTCTGTAATTTAAGACTCCTAATTTTATTTTATTGTTCTCGAACACTATGGATAGCTAAATCCTCTTCTAGGGTCTTAGGTGGATCTTGCATGTTTAGAGACCTTTTTATGTTCTAATTTCATATCTGATTTCCGGTTTTTATTTCAATTAATATTGTCCTGTTATTTTTATCACATAATTAGGATTAGCTACCCTTTTCATGATCATAATCAATTAGTTAATCAGCGACCGTACTGCAACTAGTTGGTGGACCTATAGGATAATTGGGGCTATAATTAATCCATGACCAAACTTTAATTTAGTCTTCCAATCATTCAACCTTTCAGTTCTTTATGCTTTTCCTCAACTTAAATTCTTGCATGACCAAACAAGGGTTAGTTTAGGAAAAAGAATATTAATCGCGAATGACCAAACGGATTAATAGATTTAGTAAATGGATTGGTAATTAAATAAAATAAAGGAATTCGGGTAGAATTAGACATAGGGGAATCGAATCTTGCAAGTGAAACCGTGACCCTAGGCCTCTCTCCATCGATTAAATCTAGTATTTTAATTCTAGTTATTTAGTTATTCTTATTTTGCTTCTATAATCATCAAACTATTGGTTCGTCTAAACAATAAATAATCTCGACTAGTTTGGTACTTGTTAATTAGTCCCTGTGGATACGATAATCTTTTATACTACTTCTGCGAAAGGGTACACTTGCTCTTAGTGTGTTTTTAACGCAACATAAACTGCCCCCGGAGTTGACTTTGCCACGGGGCACGAAGCGATATATCGTAACCTCCGATGGGTGAGTTAGGTTCAGACCGTTCTGTCAAACTGCCTCCAGAATAAGAAAACAGCCAGCGCCCATGAGGGCGCCTGGCAGGGCGCCAAGTGAACAGCCAGCGCCCATGAGGGCACCTGGCAGGGCGCCAAATAGAAGCAGCCAGCGCCCAAGAGGGTGCCTGGCAGGGCGCCAAGTGAAGGCAGCCAGCGCCCATGAGGGCGCCTGGCAGGGCGCCAAGTGAACAGCCAGCGCCCATGAGGGCGCCTGGCAGGGCGCCAAGTGAAAGCAGCCAGCGCCCATGAGGGCGCCTGACAGGGCGCCAAGTGAAAAGCAGCCATCCCCCATGAGGGCGCCTAGCAGGGCGCCAAGTGAAGAGCAGCCAGCGCCCATGAGGGCGCCTGGCAGGGCACCAATGAAAAATCAGGCAGTGCCCATGAGGGCGCCTGGCAGGAGGGTGCCTGACAGAAGGTGGTCTGGAAGCAAATCCTTCGCAAGGGGGTAGACAACACTGTGCAACAAAGCGCATAACGCACTCGTGAGGGCACCAAACCCTGTCTCGCAAAATTAAAAGCCACGTGAAAGCAGCCAGCGCCCATGAGGGCGCCTGGCAGGGCGCCAAATGAACAGCCAGTGCACATGAGGGCGCCTGGCAGGGCGCCAAGTAGAAGCAGCCAGCCCAAGAGGGCGCCTGGCAGGGCGCCAAGTGAAGGCAGCCAGCGCTCATGAGGGCGCCTGGCAGGGCGCCAAGTGAACAGCCAGCGCCCACGAGGGCGCCTGGCAGGGTGCCAAGTAGAAGCAGCCAGCACCTAAGAGGGCGCCTGGCAGGGCGCCAAGTGAACAGCCAGCGCCCATGAGGGCGCCTGGCGGGGCGCCAACTGAAAGCAACCAGCGCCCATGGGGGCGCCTGGCAGGGCGCCAATGGAAAAGCAGCCAGCGCCCATGAGGGCGCCTGGCAGGGCGCCAAGTGAAGAGCAGCCAGCGCCCATGAGGGTACCTGGCAGGGCACCATTGAAAAAGCAGGCAGTGCCCATGAGGGCGCCTGACAGAAGGTGGTCTGGAAGCAAATCCTTCGCAAGGGGCAGACAACATTGTGCAACAAGGCGCATAAGGCACCCGTGAGGGCACCAAAACCTGTCTCGCAAAATTAAAAAATGTAGGAGCATGTGAGTGCATGAGCATGAAAGAAAATAAAATAGTGCACAAGCACGTGAACAAAGAAGCGGGTATGAGATCATACATACAGTTGTGCAAGGCAATGACCTGCGCCTGAGTCCAGGAAGGCACCTAAGAGGGCACCAACATCAGGACTTTGCACCTTGACACAAGATGCCCAGGAGGGCGCCCATATCAGGAGGCATGACACAAGGCGCCCACGAAGGCGCCAACTTCAAAACACAGGCCATTGCCACGAGGCGATATGAGATCATACATTCAGATGCGCAAGGCGATGACTAGCGCCCAAGGCCATCTTACGCGTGCCAGTTATAAGTATAAGAAACAAGCCTGACAAAAAGTGTAATACCCTAATTTTGTCCTATCCAAAAATAAGAATTTTTATTTATTTTTAACAAAAATAATTTTCTTTTTCATGCCATGTATTATTTTATTTTGGTTGCCATAAGTTTTTTTTAAAAAAAAAAAAAGAAAGAAAATTTTTTATTAGAAGTGAAGAAATAAAAATAAGCAAAGAAGGAAGTGGGGGTCTATTAAAAAATAATAAGGTGCTGTCATGGAAACCCAACCCAGCAAAAATGGCTAGCCCAATTCGCATGACCCAACCCAAAAAAAAAAAAAACACTAACCCACAACCCACAACCCATAACCCAACTCACACACTCCTCCCTCCCTCCTCTCCTAACCCTAATTCGCCACCCCACTCACCAAAACCCTAAAAATCCCAACTCCCCCCTTAACCCTAAAATGTGGCCACATTCACTCCCCCCTTAACCCAAAAAATCAGCCACATTCATCCCCAAAAACCCTCCTAAAATTCGGCCACACCCCACCTCTCTCCCTTGAAATTCGACCCCACACCATTAACTCCCCCTCCTTGATTTTTGTAATTCTCTCTCTCCCATTCATTGCACTTTCTCTTTCCCCACATCATTTCCTCCCTTCCCACACGCCTCCTCCATCCCTCTCTCCCTTCCAACGTCTCTCTCTTTCTCTCTCTTTCCCCATCTCTCACGCTCCCTCTTTCTCTCTTTCCCACTCCCTCATTCATCCACTCATCACACAACACTCACACACTCCATCTTTCTCTCTCTCATCTCACGGATCTCACCCCCTCTCACTCTCACACACTCATTTTCTTTTCTCTTCCCTCACATCACCCATACCTCTCCCTCTTTCTCTCCTCTCACACTCAAAATTTTTCTTTTCACTCACACACTCCATCCCCACGCATACCCCTCTCTCTCTGACAAAAGAAAAAACATCATAAACCTCTCCTCTCTCAAACCTTCACCAACTCTATCATGTCAAGTTCTTCCTCAGGTCAAAAAAAGAAAAAAAACTACTGTGCAAGGTATGGAGCTTTTCAGAAGAAAAAAAGAAGACGGAGACACCACCCTTAGTATAAATGGAGGCCATGATTTCGAAGAAAAAGGAGAGGCTAGTTCACTTTTCTTGTTTTAGGTTCTTCCCCTTTTTTTTTCTGTTTTTTCTACTTCCTAGATTTTGTTTTCTTAGTTTTTAAGAAAAAAATTCTATTGTATTGAGAAATCCGAAGAAGAAAGCTTTGTTCTTCAACATTACCGGATCTCGTTTTTTTGCCCAAGGTATTGTAATGTAAATTTTTTAGCATATTATCGTTGTTTCTTTCTATTTATTTTGCTGTAACGTTTTATATATTATTATTGCTCTTTTTTTATTTAGTTATTTTAGTTGCTGTAAATACTTTAGACACATTTTTATGTTACTGTCATACCGTTTTTTTTATTTTTTCTATTATTGTTGTTCACGTTTTTTAAAAAAATATTAATTGCTGTTTTTATTTTTGTTGTTGTCATGTTTTTTATATTAGTTGCTGTTTTTTATAAATATTAGTTATTGACTTTTTATAAATATTAGTTGCTGTTTTTATAAATATTGGTTGCTTTTTTTCCTTGAACATATTATTGCTGTTTTTTTTTAGTTTAGTTGTTGTTTTTATAGATATATATGTTGCTGTTATTATTGATGTTTTTGATGTTGCCATTTTCGGATTAAAAAAAGTGATAAAAAAAATGTTGTTTTTTTAAAAAATGGTTACTAATTTTCGGATTAAAATAAACCTAAAAAAGTGATAAAAAAAATGTTGTTTTTTTTAAAAAATGGTTACTAATTTTCGGATTAAAATAAACCTAAAAAGTGATAAAAAAATGTGTTCCTTATTTGGTTACTAATTTTCGGATAAAAATAAACTTTTTTTAAAAAAAAAATATAAAAAATATGTTCTTAAAGGAAATGGTTACTAATGTCACTACCCTTTTCTAAAAAAAATATATAATATCAAAAATCTCTCTTTCAAAAAAAAAAAGTAAAAAGGCACCCTTTTATTAAATAATAACTATGACAACAACAAAAAAAACAAAAGAATTATTCTCCATAATCTGTTTTCAAAACACCAGGCTTGTTTAGTCTAGGTTCTGTTTTTTAAGAAAAAAAGCGCTTCAAGAATCACGTGTTCTAGGGTAGAATAGTAAAAAAGAAATCAATCAACCGTTTTTTAGCGTCAAAACGCTACTCGCACCCTCAACGGCTGCCTCTAGCGTCAAAACGCTATTCACACCTCCTTTTTTAATACAACTCCTTTATTATTTGCACCCCCCCTTTTATCACCTATTCCGCTTTTGTTCACAACGTGATGCTTCCAAACCGTTTTTCTTTTTTTTTTCATTTTTTCAATAATCGAATTCGCGTAAAAAAAATAGGTTGTTACTAGTGGTCACTCTGAGCCTTGCTTGTTTGACCGTTAGGACTAACCTTCCTTTTTTCACAGCGGATTAGTAGCGGTGATCACTCTGAGGTTACTCGTTTGATCATCGCAAACATCCGCCTAAACTTCTTTTTTAGTTAATAAAATACAAACATAATTTCGACTCCTTTTTTATCGCGCTTCCCGGTAAGCACGTTTTCAAACGTACAAACGCTCAATCACAAACCGGTTGTCTATAGCGGTCACTCTGGGCCTCGCTCGTTTGAACGTTGTAAATACCTTCTTTTCCGAATAAGCCATTAATGACGACCACTCGGGATTTATCTGTTTGGTCACCATGAACGGCCTCTAGTTTTCCCAAGCTTTTCAAAAAAATAAAAAAATACCAACACACAAATATTTTCTACCCAAGAACTACGTAGCTTTGATTTCTCCATCGCACCCGGAGATACGTAGGAGCGGGGGCCCACTCCCGTCGAGCGCAAAAAAACTAAAATATTTATTAAGTCTTCCTTTCCGTTTTTTTTTTGCAAATAACAAAAAGGGTAAGTAAAATGTTTTCTTTAAACTAATTTTTCTACACATTAAATTAAAAGGTAACCCTTTTTTAGGATGTTGTGGGGTGCTAGTACCTTCCCCGCACTTAATCGACCCCCGAACCCAAAAACAAAGGTTTTTTTCAATGTTTTCCTAAAAATAAATATTGATGGCGGCTCCATTGTTCAAAAGCAACGAAGGATCCCTCCTCCGGATTCTTCGGTCGCTACAGCTGGCGACTCCACTGGGGACTCTTTTTTTTTAGAGGGTCAAGCCTAATTTAATTAAATGTGTAAATTATTTGTTAGTTTAGTACTTTATTTACCCTTAGTCTTTATATTCGCATATTAAACCTTAGGGTAGAAGACTTTTATATTGCTATCTGTTTGCTTTTGCAGTCTGGGTAGTTTAGGTTGCTTATATCACACACATCACCTACACCTATTTATTCACACACTTCTGAGTGGGGCCCTATACCCGGGTCTGAAAAATAACTTAGGACGAGCGGAGATGATTAGTGACAGTCATTCTGGATTTATCTGTCTGACTCTCATGAAAATCTCAACCAGAGTATGCTCTTTCGCGGCATCCCACACCAGGTAGCTCGCTATCGTTGTGGGTCATATCGTGAAAGGGATTTTAGCTCTGGAAACCTTTGTGAGGAAGTGAATAGAACTACCTGAGAGGTTGATCACATAAGTGACTCTAGACCGTGACCTATATGTAAGACATAACCTGTTTAGGACACAAAAGCAATTCACCTACCCGCTACAAAAAAAAACTTTTTATCTTTCAAAAAAAAATCAAACAATGAAAACCATTTATTCTTTTGCCCTTTACATATTTTATGTGACATGGTTAATGTTTCTCAAAATTTGAATCACCAAAATATGCTTTTATTAACGCATGTAACGTCTTTCTTTAATTCATCATACATCATCATTATTTCACAAAAAATACAAAAAATCCTCACATTGCATGCTATTCATCTCATTTAGGTTTGCCGGGAATTGTAAGAGGTTCGAAAGTTTTGTCATAAGCAAGGCAATATGGGATCAAACTGTGAAGCAATCCAAACTCTGAACTACCCTATAGTGAAGCAGCCTAATCTGACGAGTCTAAGGGAATGTGCTGGTCGATTGCCGCCCATCGAGCGCAGGTCTTTTGATAGAGTGTATGGGAAGATTATTATGTTACTACAATTGGACGTGCAAACGGATGCCATCGCCGCTTTGAGCCAGTTCTACAACTCTTCATTAAGATGCTTCACCTTCAAAAATTTCCAGATGGCACCTACCCTGGAAGAATATACGCAGATCTTCGGCTTTCCTCAACAAGACAATGGACCCTACCAGTATCAGGGACAATACTACACAGATGAGAAGCTCGCCTCAATGTTACAAACCAGCAAAGAGAACTTGAAGCTCCGGAAGAAAAATCGAAATGGCATTGCAGGATTCCCACAAGAGTATCTGGAAGGCCAAATGAAATCCTTCGCCGACGCTAGAAATTGAGGTCCTTTTAAGCAGGTGTTAGCTTTGACTATCTTTGGCATTGTCCTATTTCCACGCCTTGAAAGATATGTGGACACAACAGCTATTGGCGTCTTCTTATCCTTCAAGGATCCGATTCCAGCCATGCTTGCAGACGCTTACTGTACTTTCACTCATTATAGTGAGCTAAGGGGAAAAAGGTTATCTTGCTGCCTGCACGCTTTGTATGTTTGGCTTCTCACCCATGCTTTCGTTAACAAAGTCAGAGTAGAAGGCCCAATTGAAGACGCCAGAGGGTGTGATGTGAAGACAATGAACACTGGTGAATGGTTGCAAGTGCTGGGGGGCCTTCATGAACATAAGGTTCGTTTGCACCCATCATGGTGGAAAGAGAGGCCCACAGTAGTTTTTCAATGCGGAAACTTTCAAAACGTCCCGCTCATGGGGACAAGAGGATGCATAAATTACAATCCTTCTCTGACCCTAAGACAGCTGGGGTACCCCATGCGAAATCCGCCCACCGAAGACATGTTAATCCCTTTTTACCTCCATGAAGGAAGCCCAAAAGAGGTTGACATGCTCCGGAAGATTTCTCAAGCATGGAATATGGTCGTCCGCAAGGGACAAGAGCTTACTAAGAAGAGTGGCGATAAGGAAACCACCTTTCGCCAATGGCTCCAAAAGAGGATCCAAGACACCCAATTGCCTTACCAAAGTGCACTATGGGTTGAGGAAGAAATACCTGAACCTACCCTTCCCACTGTTGAAGATTTAGATAAGCTTAAAATGGCATTGTCAAAAGCCGAGGAAGAAAAGAAGGGCTTGCAGGCAGAGTTAGAGAAAGTGCTCCTAAAGAACCAGAAGTTGGAGGAAGAGAACGCAAGTAAGTCAGTGACCATTGAAGACAGCCGCAAGCAGCTCAAGATTGAACAAAAGAACAAACTAGAGGTTCAAAGGTACCTAAGAGGGGCGAAAGAGGAAATAAAACGTTGCAACCTGAAAATGGACCAAGCCATCGATGATACATACAAGTGGAAAAAGTTATGGGAAGAATCAATGATGGCTGAAAAGACCGCACAGAGCCTGCTAATGGTATCAAAGAGAGAGTCCCGGATGATGGCAGCCGAGTTTGAAGAGCAAGTGAAAAGTATCAAGCAGGATAAGGATACCATTGAAGAGATACTCCGAGAATACCAGCAAGCCTTAAGAAGGGAGCATGAAAAATCTGACGAGCTGAACGACCATATCAGATATCAAGAGGAGGTCTACCACCAGCTGAAGACGGAAAGCATCTATTGGGAGAACCGCTTCGTGGAGTTGGTCAGCAAGATAGAAAACCATGAAGTCTTCATAGAGTTGAAGAATGAAAGCTTATACTGGAAAGACAGATTCTCAAAGTTGGCATGGCTGGCTGATCGAGCTATCGTAGGAATCCCCAAACGTCTAAAGGAGGCTAACGCGGCAATGCACCCGTTTAACACCCCGGTCCAAGTTTCCAAATTCATGGAGTTTTGCGAGGTTTTGATTGCCGAACTCCGGGAGAAGGCTGGCAGCGCTACTAGTAGAAAAAGAGGGAGGAGTGGAAAAATGAAAGCCATATGTATTTAAAGAACATTGTACTTTTCTTTTCGAAGTTTTATTTCCAAAATATTGTACTTTCCTCCATCAATGAAGTTTGTTTGTCTCATATGCTGATCCTTTATCTTGAAAATATTGTGGAACTTTAATCTGTGTACTTATGACAAATCAGGATGCGCTTGCAATTCCCGACCTAAAACAATAAGACTCATGCACACATGCATCATTCGCATTTTCATCCATTCATATACTCATACATATACTCATAACATGTGTCCCACCAACAGAGAGTAAAAGACAAGCTGGTGCGTCAACATCGCTATTGGACTCGTTCTCAGGCCAGAAACATGGAAGAAAATCAGGACAATCCGCCTCAAGATATCCCGGATCAAGGCAATCCACCCCAAGACCTAGGCAATCAAGAGCTTAGGGCAGAAATAGATGGGATGAAAGAACAGATGGCTGAAATCTTAAAGGTCTTACAAACTCTGAGGGACAAAGACACAAGTGAAGATGTCTCCGCTGGGAATACGAAAAATCAAGTTACCAACCCTCCTCCTCCCAATGGACTCGGGATCCCGCATACAGTGCCCCCCACTGGGACTAATGACCAGGGTTACATATGGCCTCCTTACGGACTTCCACAAGGTTACACACCTCCGACAGTCAATGCTAGTCCAGAAGACGGTCCCTCAGGAGTCGCGTGCCAACAACAGCTTACACCAACGGGTCACAATGGTAATCCGGGGGGACCGCAAGTTCAAAACCCGACCCCCGTCGTCATACCACAAAGACTCCCACTTGGCTGCCCTCCACCGCCGATAGTTGACGCTCAAGCTCAAGGTTCCAACCTCAGGAATCCCACTCATTCACATACCCCAAATGTGAACCCAGCCATAGTTCCGATGATCCATCCTTACTATGGTATGAGTGGGCTCCCTCACAATCACTCTATGGAGAACCCTCAAGCCCAAGACAAACTACAAATGCTTGAGGAAAGGTTGAGAGCAGTTGAGGGATCCAATGTTGGTGCGAGAGATGCTTATGACTTGTGCCTCGTCCCTAACGTGGTCATCCCTCCAAAATTTAAGGTGCCAGACTTCGACAAGTACAGAGGGTCGACTTGCCCTGTAAGCCACTTAACCATGTACTGCAGGAGAATGGCGGCGTTTGCTCACGACGACAAATTGCTCATCCACTACTTCCAAGATAGTCTGTCTGGGGCAGCTTCGAGCTGGTACATGCAATTAGAACGTGCACATATCAGATGATGGAAAGACCTAGCCGATGCATTTTTGAGGCAATACAAATATAACATTGACATGGCTCCCGATAGAACACAACTGCAGAGCATGACGAAGAGAGATAATGAGTCCTTCAAAGAATATGCCCAACGCTGGAGAGGTTTGGCTGCACAGGTGGTACCACCTTTGTTAGAAAAAGAGATGGTATCAATGTTCATGGATACTCTTCAATCACCTTTCTACGACAGGTTGATTGGGAGCGTGTCTTCAAACTTTTCAGATATGATCGTCATCGGGGAAAGATTAGAGAATGGATGGAGAAACGGGAAGATTGCATATAGCTCCGCTGGAACCAGCAATCAGAAAAGGCCCTTCCCAGGTTTCCCTAAAAAGAAAGACGGAGAAACCAATGCCATCTCTGGATCAGGAAAGCCTCCCTACAACAACCCCCGACAGACTTTACAAATACCTACTCAAACACCACAAGCCCCACCTCACCAAGTCAACCCAGGCTATAGACCACAAAACTACCAAGAAAGAAAGCCCGCCAATTTCGACCCAATACCCATGTCATACACGGACCTATTCAATCACCTCATCAGTCACAACTTGATCACTCCCCGTCCAATGAGACCCCTTCAACCTCCTTTCCCTAGGAGCTATGACCCAGAGGCTAGCTGTGGATTCCACGCTGGGGCGGTTGGCCATTCAACAGAAAATTGCAAGGCATTGAAATATGTAGTACAAGACTTAATTGAATCTAAATGGTTAAGCTTCGCAGAAGATGGTCCGAATGTTGCCACTAACCCTCTGCCGGGGCACGGGAAACCCTCCGTCAATGCCATTGAGAATGTTGAGGGGCAATTATTGGTCAGAAAGGTGGAGGACATTGTCACACCCCTGGACCTCATCCATGTTGATTTGTGTCACTTCGGAATCATCATGAAGGGATGTACCGGAAAGGGCTCGTGTGCTATTCCCCTTTGTGTCGGGGCCTGTGAAGCATTCAAGCCAATCCTGCAAGACTTGTTAGACCGACACATAATACAAATAGGTCTTCAAAAGGAAGAAGAAGGCGTGTCGACTCTCCAGTCAAGCATTGAACAGAGCAAGAGTATCCGGAAACCACTGGAAATCCATTACAAAAGGGACACAAAGCTAACCACCGCTGTACTTAAACCAATCACTATTCAAGTGCCAGTCCCTTTTCCCTTTAAAAGCACCAATACAGTCCCGTGGAGTTACGATGTGAAAGTTCAGACTACCCCTGATGTCATTAACATCTCAGGGACCGGTGGGATGACTCGAAGTGGACGTTTCTATACCCCTGGAGGGCCTAGTGAAGACCGAACAAAAGAAGGGGAGGAACGAACCCGTAAGGGCAAAAGCATAGAGCAGGAACCTGTCGATAAGAATGCAGGAAAGAAGACGTTATCCGAGCAAGAAGCCAGTGAATTTCTGAAGCTTATGAGACAAAGCGAGTATAAGGTGGTTGATCAACTGAACCAAACTCCCGCAAAGATATCTCTGTTGTCATTATTGCTCAGTTCCGATGCCCATCGTGCAGCATTAACAAAAGTATTGAATGAGGCCCATGTCGCTCATGACATCTCCGTCGGCCAATTTGATGGGATCGTTGGAAACCTTGTTGCAAGTAATTATCTCACCTTTACTGATGATGAGATTCCAACTGAAGGAAGGGGGCACAACAAGGCCCTACACATATCGGTGAAGTGTGGAGATTACTCTCTTGCTCGGGTACTCATTGACAATGGTTCATCTTTGAATGTATTACCCAGATCAACCATGGAGAAATTAGATGTGGATTGTTCATACATGAGACCAAGCTCCATAATAGTCAGGGCCTTTGACGGATCAAAAAGGGAAGTCATCGGAGAAATGGAATTACCTGTGCAAGTAGGTCCGGAGCACTTCGTGGTGACCTTCCAGATAATGGACATTGCCCCCTCCTACAGTTGTCTCTTGGGGAGGCCATGGATCCACTCGGCAGGGGCAGTTCCCTCTTCTTTACACCAGAAGCTCAAGTTCATAGTCAACAATAAGCTGGTGGTTATTTTCGGTGAGGAAGAAATGCTGATAAATAAGTCCGCTCCCACTCGTCACATTGAGGCTGCTGAAGAGTCTCTCGAGACTGCCTTCCAAGCATTGGAAATCGCCAATACATCTGCTATGTTAGAACCCAAGCTATCCAAGACTGCCGTAATGGTTGCTAAGTTCATGTTAGGAAAAGGCTACCAAGCTGGAGGAGGCTTGGGAAAAACCGGACAGGGGATCCTGACGCCAATACAGCCAGAGGAGAACAAAGATAGACATGGGATAGGATATCGACCCAATCGCACTGACAAGAGAAGGATTGTAGAGGAAAAGAAGGAGCGGAGGTTAGCCAGGCTTGAGGACAGAGTGCCAAATACGAAGAGGATCATCATCTGCGACATCAAGGAAAGCTTTCGGAGTGCGGGAATGTTGAACCCCAATCAGGTCGCCGCAGTTGAGGACGATCTAAACACCGAAGAAGGCATCGTCAGTCTTGTACGCCCTTGTCCTGCAAACAAAAAGCTCAAGAATTGGGAGATCGTTGATTTTCCTGTGGTTTTTAGTTCAAAGTAATGTTTCTATAATGTAATCCTCTGGCTCTGCCCAAGGCCTTAGGATATTTCATTCGGGCACGCATGTTTTCCTTTCAGTATTAATATCAATGCAACGTTATTTCAGTTCCCAATAAACTCTCGTTTTTCTTTTCTTGTTACATTCGCTTCTTATTTTCTTTCTTTCGTTTTTATTCCGTTAATTTACACTAATGCAGATCCGAAAAAAATGTCTTTGAAAATAACAACGCCAATAATCAATATTGTAACTTTGATCACCCCATCAATCAAACTGAGGAAGATGTTGAGGATAATTGGGAAACCCCTCCAGAGTTAATGAGAATGATGGAACAAGAGGAAAAAATAATCGAACCCCACGAGGAATCAACTGAAACGATCAACTTAGGCACGGAAGAAGACAAAAAAGAAGTTAACATTGGCACCACATTGAAAGACAGCGAGCGAGAGAAATTGGTTAGGTTGTTGTTTGACTATGTTGACGTCTTCGCATGGACATACCAAGACATGCCTGGACTGGACCCCAACATAGTCGAGCATAAGTTGCCGGTAAAACCAGAATGCCCGCCGGTAAAACAAAAGTTAAGAAGGATGAAACCAGAGATGTCATTGAAAATCCGAGACGAGGTTAAGAAACAGTTCGATGCTGGGTTTTTAGCAGTAGCAAAATACCCTCAATGGGTAGCCAATATTGTACCGGTCCCAAAGAAAGACGGGAAGGTTCGGATGTGCGTCGATTATCGAGATTTGAACAGAGCCAGCCCCAAAGATGACTTCCCTTTGCCTCACATTGATGTCCTGGTGGATAGCACAGCACAACACTCTCTGTTCTCCTTCATGGATGGATATTCCGGATACAACCAAATTAAGATGGCCCCCGAAGACATGGAGAAAACCACCTTCATCACTCTCTGGGGAACCTTCTGTTACAAAGTAATGCCATTCGGACTGAAGAATGCTGGTGCAACGTACCAAAGGGCAATGGTCACATTGTTCCATGATATGATGCATAAGGAAATAGAGGTTTACGTGGATGACATGATTGCAAAATCCAAGACTGAAGAAGAGCATATCGCCAATCGGCAAAAACTCTTCGAACGTCTCAGGAAGTTCAAACTCAGATTAAACCCTGCCAAATGCACTTTCGGTGTAAGATCGGGAAAGCTGTTGGGTTTCATAGTCAGTCAGAGGGGAATAGAAGTAGATCCAGCCAAAGTGCGAGCAATACTAGAAATGCCGGCACCGAGTACTGAAAAAGAAGTTCGTGGTTTCCTGGGAAGATTGAACTACATCTCTAGGTTCATATCGCAGCTAACATCTACATGCGAGCCTATCTTCAAGCTTTTGTGCAAAAACCAAGAAACAAAGTGGAATAATAATTGCCAAGAAGCCTTTGAAAAGATCAAGAAGTACCTCCAAAATCCACCGATTCTGATGCCGCCTGTGCAGGGCAGACCTCTCATCCTGTATCTAACAGTGCTAGACAAATCAATGGGTTGTGTACTGGGGCAACATGATGAATCCGGAAAGAAGGAACATGCAATCTACTATCTAAGCAAGAAATTCACCGAGTGCGAGACAAGATACTCATTGTTGGAAAGAACGTGTTGTGCTCTGGCCTGGGCTGCACGTCGTTTGAGGCAGTATATGCTGAGCCACACTACTTGGTTGGTATCTAAAATGGACCCAGTCAAGTATATTTTTGAAAAACCCGCTCTCACAGGGAGGATCGCTCGCTGGCAAATGCTGCTATCTGAATACGACCTTTTATATGTCACCCAAAAAGCAATCAAGGGTAGTGCATTGGCCGAGTACTTGGCACACCAGCCCATCGGAGATTACCAATCAATGCACTGCGATTTCCCAGACGAAGATATAATGGCTCTATTCGTAGAAGGGAATCCTCCGGACAACGAAAGGTGGAGAATGTTATTCGACGACGCTTCTAATTTATACGGGCACGGGGTCGGAGCTGTACTGATCTCTCCTGATAACCACTTCATACCGTTTACCGCTAGACTGAGTTTCTACTGCACCAACAACATTGCAGAATATGAAGCGTGCGTCCTAGGCATCAAAGCAGCCATTGAATGGAAAGTCAAAAGACTCGATGTATATGGGGACTCAGCTTTAGTCATCCACCAGACAAAAGGTGACTGGGAAACCAGGGATTCCAAATTAATTCCTTATCATGATCACATCCAAAAGATGGTTGAACAATTTGAAGAGATCACTTTCCATCATCTCCCTCGCGAAGAAAATCAGTTGGCCGATGCTTTGGCGACTTTGTCATCAATGTTCAACATCAATAACGACAAGAGTCTGATATTCATCCGAATCCAACATCGAGACCTACCGGCACATCATTGTGTGGCAATCGAAGAAGAGCCTGACAGTAAACCTTGGTATTACGATATCAAGCACTATATTACAAACAGAGAATATCCTCCTGGTATCACCGAGAATGATAAGAGAACACTTAGAAGGCTGTCAATGGGTTTCTTCTTAAATGGGGAAGTACTTTACAAGAGAAATCACGATATGGTCCTCCTCAGATGTGTAGCAGAAGAAGAAGCAGAAAGAATTATGAAAGATGTCCATGAAGGCTCGTTCGGCACCCATTCTAATGGACACACCATGGCAAGAAAAATCTTAAGGGCTGGCTACTACTGGTTGTCAATGGAGACTGACTGCTTCAACTACGTCAGAAAATGCCACAAATGTCAAATCTATGCCGACAATATCCATGTACCACCTGCCTCTCTGCATGTCCTAACAGCACCATGGCCATTCTCAATGTGGGGAATGGATGTCATCGGTCCCATCGAACCCAAGGCATCAAACGGACATCGTTTCATTCTTGTCGCTATTGATTATTTCACCAAATGGGTCGAAGCCGCTTCTTACGCCAGTGTAACAAAGTCAGTGGTTGTCAGGTTCATAAAGAGAGATTTAATTTGCCGCTACGGTCTTCCAAATAAGATCATCACGGACAATGGGACAAACCTGAACAATAAGATGATGAAAGAGTTGTGTGACGACTTCAAAATCCAGCATCATAATTCCTCCCCATACCGTCCAAAGATGAATGGGGCAGTTGAGGCAGCAAATAAGAACATAAAGAAGATCGTGCAAAAGATGGTAGTGACCTTCAAGGACTGGCATGAAATGTTGCCCTTCGCTTTGCACGGGTATCGGACCTCTATCCGCACGTCAACAGGGGCAACACCATTCTCACTAGTATATGGGATGGAAGCAGTTCTTCCCATCGAGGTGGAAATACCCTCCCTGCGAGTGCTAATGGAAACAAAATTGGAGGAAGCAGAATGGGTTCAAGCTCGTCTGGATCAGTTGAACCTCATAGAAGAAAAGAGGGTAGTTGCTTTGTGTCATGGGCAGTTGTACCAACAAAGAATGAAAACGGCTTATGATAAAAAAGTGCGCCCCCGCCAGTTTCAAGAAGGAGACCTCGTACTCAAGAAGATGTTGCCTATCCAAAAGGATTCCCGTGGAAAATGGACCCCTAACTATGAAGGACCTTATGTGGTAAAGAAAGCATTCTCTGGAGGAGCTTTGATTCTCACGAAAATGGACGGTGAAGACCTCCCACTCCCAGTGAACTCCGACGCAGTTAAGAAGTACTATGCCTAAAGAAATAGATAGAAAAAAGAGAAAGACGAGCCAAGCAAAAATAAGCTCGCTAGGTTGAAAACCCGAAAGGGCGACCTAGGCAAAAGTTAGAGCGACCCGGTGGACTGAAAACTCTAAAGAGCGGTCCAGGCAAAAATTAGGGTCAGAAGTTGGACTTTGAGCTACAAAGGCAGTCAATACCTCCGAAAGTTGGATAATGAATGCTCAAAGTTATGTTAATGGGCGATCGGCGTTATTACTTCAAAGATACAAACAATCAAAGGATCAGCTTTCCTTGTTTTCTTTTTTTTCTTTTTGTAGTTTAAACTCCCAATGTAATTTTCAGCCAGCGCGACCTTCTGCGCATTTGTTTTCCATTTGAATATAAAACACTTCCTTTATTCTCTCATTTCCCTATTATCGCAAAAATAACGTTCATGGTAAACAATACTGAATTGTGAAACATGTGCATGATCACAAGCATTATATTCATTGCGAAATTTCTAAAAATCACAAAAAAAAAGATGATCTCTCACAAATTTGCAAGAAGGACGGATACATAATCGCTTCGGCAAATCTCAATAACCCGCACTTCGGCACCGCTGTTTGAGGCAACCCTCGTATCCCACGTCAAGAGTCATGCGAGTTTGATGATGCCAGCAAAGTCAATAAAGAGCTAAAGAGCTAAAAAGAGCAAAAGAGCAAGAAAAAAAAAAGGGGCCAAGAACAAAAGCCAAAAAAACAAAATCATTCCACATTTCATCCATCATGTCATCAATTACTTAACTACATGCACGCATGCATCATTCATTGCAAGTGTCTGTTAAGATAATTTTATTTTGTGTCGTTAGCACCAATTCTTCAGACCCCCAGCGGTCCTTCAGAGCCCAGGCGCTCCTTCAGACCAACAATGGTCCTTCAATCCAGATCGCACGTCGCGTTAATCGTGCAACCGACGGATCATCCGGCCCCAGGCCCTTCAGACTAGCTGTGTCCGCCTAAAAAACACAGTGCACGTCCTTCGTGGTTATATCAGTTCCGGACCTGATTAACCCTAATGGCCGCTCGAAAAAGGCCACCCCCAGACCGTATTACTAGTACCATAAGCTAGTTGCGCTCCTTCAGACCCATCGGTCCCTCAGGCTTAGGCATGCCCTTCAGACCCCGACGGTCCCTCAGTCGAACGCAAGTCGATGCGCCAAGCATTGATTCCGAACTAGACCTTCAGAGCCCCAGTGCTTCTTCAGAGCCCGAGTGCTCCTTCAGATCCCCAGCGATCCTTCAGATCCCCAGCGATCCTTCAGATCCCCAGCGATCCCCATTCACTTTCTGTCTAAAGCAACCCAGTTTTCATAAGTTTCATAAGAAAAACAAAAAACCTCAGTCTGGACAAAATTAGTGTCTTTCTATCTTTATTTCTATTTTCCTCGAGAAATTGGGAACCCCTCCGATTTCCTAGCAAAATATAAATAAAGAGGGGCAGCTGTAATACCCTAATTTTGTCCTATCCAAAAATAAGAATTTTTATTTATTTTTAACAAAAATAATTTTCTTTTTCATGCCATGTATTATTTTATTTTGGTTGCCAAAAGTTTTTTTTAAAAAAAAAAAAAAGAAAGAAAATTTTTTATTAGAAGTGAAGAAATAAAAATAAGCAAAGAAGGAAGTGGGGGTCTATTAAAAAATAATAAGGTGCTGTCATGGAAACCCAACCCAGCAAAAATGGCTAGCCCAATTCGCATGACCCAACCCAAAAAAAAAAAACCACTAACCCACAACCCATAACCCAACTCACACACTCCTCCCTCCCTCCTCTCCTAACCCTAATTCGCCACCCCACTCACCAAAACCCTAAAAATCCCAACTCCCCCCTTAACCCTAAAATGTGGCCACATTCACTCCCCCCTTAACCCAAAAAATCAGCCACATTCATCCCCAAAAACCCTCCTAAAATTCGGCCACACCCCACCTCTCTCCCTTGAAATTCGACCCCACACCATTAACTCCCCCTCCTTGATTTTTGTAATTCTCTCTCTCCCATTCATTGCACTTTCTCTTTCCCCACATCATTTCCTCCCTTCCCACACGCCTCCTCCATCCCTCTCTCCCTTCCAACGTCTCTCTCTTTCTCTCTCTTTCCCCATCTCTCACGCTCCCTCTTTCTCTCTTTCCCACTCCCTCATTCATCCACTCATCACACAACACTCACACACTCCATCTTTCTCTCTCTCATCTCACGGATCTCACCCCCTCTCACTCTCACACACTCATTTTCTTTTCTCTTCCCTCACATCACCCATACCTCTCCCTCTTTCTCTCCTCTCACACTCAAAATTTTTCTTTTCACTCACACACTCCATCCCCACGCATACCCCTCTCTCTCTGACAAAAGAAAAAACATCATAAACCTCTCCTCTCTCAAACCTTCACCAACTCTATCATGTCAAGTTCTTCCTCAGGTCAAAAAAAGAAAAAAAACTACTGTGCAAGGTATGGAGCTTTTCAGAAGAAAAAAAGAAGACAGAGACACCACCCTTAGTATAAATGGAGGCCATGATTTCGAAGAAAAAGGAGAGGCTTGTTCACTTTTCTTGTTTTAGGTTCTTCCCCTTTTTTTTTCTGTTTTTTCTACTTCCTAGATTTTGTTTTCTTAGTTTTTAAGAAAAAAATTCTATTGTATTGAGAAATCCGAAGAAGAAAGCTTTGTTCTTCAACATTACCGGATCTCGTTTTTTTGCCCAAGGTATTGTAATGTAAATTTTTTAGCATATTATCGTTGTTTCTTTCTATTTATTTTGCTGTAACGTTTTATATATTATTATTGCTCTTTTTTTATTTAGTTATTTTAGTTGCTGTAAATACTTTAGACACATTTTTATGTTACTGTCATACCGTTTTTTTTATTTTTTCTATTATTGTTGTTCACGTTTTTTAAAAAAATATTAATTGCTGTTTTTATTTTTGTTGTTGTCATGTTTTTTATATTAGTTGCTGTTTTTTATAAATATTAGTTATTGACTTTTTATAAATATTAGTTGCTGTTTTTATAAATATTGGTTGCTTTTTTTCCTTGAACATATTATTGCTGTTTTTTTTTAGTTTAGTTGCTGTTTTTATAGATATATATGTTGCTGTTATTATTGATGTTTTTGATGTTGCCATTTTCGGATTAAAAAAAGTGATAAAAAAAATGTTGTTTTTTTAAAAAATGGTTACTAATTTTCGGATTAAAATAAACCTAAAAAAGTGATAAAAAAAATGTTGTTTTTTTAAAAAATGGTTACTAATTTTCGGATTAAAATAAACCTAAAAAGTGATAAAAAAATGTGTTCCTTATTTGGTTACTAATTTTCGGATAAAAATAAACTTTTTTTAAAAAAAAAATATAAAAAATATGTTCTTAAAGGAAATGGTTACTAATGTCACTACCCTTTTCTAAAAAAAATATATAATATCAAAAATCTCTCTTTCAAAAAAAAAAAGTAAAAAGGCACCCTTTTATTAAATAATAACTATGACAACAAAAAAAAACAAAAGAATTATTCTCCATAATCCGTTTTCAAAACACCAGGCTTGTTTAGTCTAGGTTCTGTTTTTTAAGAAAAAAAGCGCTTCAAGAATCACGTGTTCTAGGGTAGAATAGTAAAAAAGAAATCAATCAACCGTTTTTAGCGTCAAAACGCTACTCGCACCCTCAACGGCTGCCTCTAGCGTCAAAACGCTATTCACACCTCCTTTTTTAATACAACTCCTTTATTATTTGCACCCCCCCTTTTATCACCTATTCCGCTTTTGTTCACAACGTGATGCTTCCAAACCGTTTTTCTTTTTTTTTCTTTTTTTCAATAATCGAATTCGCGTAAAAAAAATAGGTTGTTACTAGTGGTCACTCTGAGCCTTGCTTGTTTGACCGTTAGGACTAACCTTCCTTTTTTCACAGCGGATTAGTAGCGGTGATCACTCTGAGGTTACTCGTTTGATCATCGTAAACATCCGCCTAAACTTCTTTTTTAGTTAATAAAATACAAACATAATTTCGACTCCTTTTTTATCGCGCTTCCCGGTAAGCACGTTTTCAAACGTACAAACGCTCAATCACAAACCGGTTGTCTATAGCGGTCACTCTGGGCCTCGCTCGTTTGAACGTTGTAAATACCTTCTTTTCCGAATAAGCCATTAATGACGACCACTCGGGATTTATCTGTTTGGTCACCATGAACGGCCTCTAGTTTTCCCAAGCTTTTCAAAAAAATAAAAAAATACCAACACACAAATATTTTCTACCCAAGAACTACGTAGCTTTGATTTCTCCATCGCACCCGGAGATACGTAGGAGCGGGGGCCCACTCCCGTCGAGCGCAAAAAAACTAAAATTTTTATTAAGTCTTCCTTTCCGTTTTTTTTTGCAAATAACAAAAAGGGTAAGTAAAATGTTTTCTTTAAACTAATTTTTCTACACATTAAATTAAAAGGTAACCTTTTTTTAGGATGTTGTGGGGTGCTAGTACCTTCCCCGCACTTAATCGACCCCCGAACCCAAAAACAAAGGTTTTTTTCAATGTTTTCCTAAAAATAAATATTGATGGCGGCTCCATTGTTCAAAAGCAACGAAGGATCCCTCCTCCGGATTCTTCGGTCGCTACAAAAAGTAAGCATGGATGTTTCAAAATGAAACATAAAAGTAGGGAACATGTCCACACAATCCAGCGCCCATGAGGGCACCGGGCAAGGAGGGAACCAGCGCCCATGAGGGCGCCTGGCAAGGAAGGAACCAGCGCCCATGAGGGCACCTGGAAAGGAAGCAGCCAGCGCCCATGAGGGCACCAAACCTTGTCTCGCAAAAATCTGCTCCACGAGGAGACACCCGACATATAGGCACCCATGAGGGCACAAAACTTTGTCTCGCAAAATCTGCTCCACGAGGAGGCACCCAGCGTATAGGCACCCAGCGTCTCGCAAAATCTGCTCCCAGAGGCGGCAGCCAAGACAACATGACAAGGCGCCCACGAGGGCACCATCCACAACACGCACGCAGGGAACTGTTACCAAGTGGCTTCAGTCTCAAGAGGGGGGGTGAATTGAGATTTAAAAACTTTTCAGATATTTCGAAAACGTTTTTCCCCTTTTCAATGACTTAGATCAATTTTCGCGCAGGTTAAGCGGAAGCGAGGGAATTAGAATATAAAGCAGTAAAGCGGTATAACAGTAAAGCAGGAAAGCAGTAAAGCACGCAGAGATTTATCCTGGTTCGGTCACCTCCTAGTGACCTACGTCCAGTCCTCACACCCTTGTGAGATTTTCCACTAACCAAAACAACAAGGCTTACAGGTGCCTTGGAAAACCTTTACAGACTCAGGCACTCTCCTCCTAGGATACCCCACCTATGGAGAGCCCTCAAATCTATTACAACAATAACAAGAGATACCCCACCCCTGTTACAATCAGCTGCCCCAGAAAGATACCCCACTTCCTAGTACAAACAGCTACCCTAGAGAGATACCCCACTCCCTAGTACAAATCACAAACAATTAAATAATAACAAATGTAAAGACAGAAATACCTCTAATGAAGGCAGATATTACAACTTGAAGAATGCAACCCCAACTAACTCTTAGCGAAAGATCAGCTCAGACGGACCAACGGTGCGTGACGAGCAAAAGTAGAAGCGTGAAGAGTTTTTCTCAAAAGTTTTCTGATTCGTGAAAATGGGTTGTGTGAAAGAATGAACCTAATGCAGTGCCTATTTATAGGCTATGAGAAAATCAAGTTTACGTTGAAAATAGTGTAGGAATCGATTCTTTGTTGAAAGCATTTGATCTAGAAATCGATTCATTTAAGTGAGGAATCGATTTTGACTTGTTTGAAAAATAGGGACAATCGATTCTTGAGAACCATGGAGGGCTAGGAATCGATTCTGTACTTAGTGAAAACTTGTATGAATCGATTCTCAGCTTGCCCGAGACATGTAGGAATCGATAGGTATGTTTACGTAAGTATGCATGCATCTTTGAAAAACTTGTGAGTGTGTGAGACTTTGAGATACGAGCTGACCTTCGAAAGAGCTTACACTTTTTCCTAAGACACACCCAAACCCTAAGGACTACCCTTATTTATAAGGACTACCCTTATATCTTGAAACTTCAATTCTTGAGCTTGATTGTCTTGGATTGTGACTTTGATACTTTGTCACTTTCATCACCTTTTGCCTTTGGTCACTCTCATCAACTTTGGCTATCAACTTTGGCTTTGTCTTTTTCATCATCAAAACTTAACCTGCAGTATAAGTTACCTGCAGTACAAGATATCCACATTCTCCCCCTTTTTGATGATGACAAAACTTTACTCATTGACTATATGCATATGTGATTATACTCCCCCTTACTTGATGCTCCCCCTGTTTTATTGACTATATGCACAGTGACAATGCTATGACAGATCTATATGCTCATTCTATATGCTTTATGCAACCCTATATTTCTCTCCCCCTTTTTGTCATGATCAAAAGGGTCGACGTAAGATAGAGTTTGCGAATCGAATGACACAGCTATTTGAAGAACCATTGCAGATATATAAGTGATCATCAAAACCAAAAGAAAAACATATTTTGAAACCATGAAGAGAGTATTTCATCAAAACAGGTAAAATCATGAGTCTCAAACACTGTGAAGTAGTTGTTTTAAGCTTTATACATTTCATGCTGTTTAGTTTGAAAGTTGGTGATGGCAGCCAGAATATGGGACAAAAATTATTTTAGGTAAACAACGATTGTGAGCATGTATTCTGAAAATTACTAGCAATTGATTGTGACAGGAGAAAATAGATTTCAAAAAAAATAGCGCTTCAACTGCTTTTAGAAAATGCTTTTTGAGCACGCGGAAATTCGTAAGTCACAATTTCACTTGAATCCACATTTCTTTACAAAATCACTTGAGAAACAAAAACTCGTTTGAAGAACCAACTTTTCTTTTGCAATGGATCGTGAAAATATCAACTAGTTGTTTGTGACGACTCAACTAGCTCAATCACACTATCGCCTTTCTAACCATAACCTCTGAGAAGGTGATGTATAATTTCTATATGATCAGTCCTAGAGGGTTGACCAGAATACTTTGTTGATTCCTGTTATTCTAATCATGCCTTATAAATATTGTTCTTTATGATGCATGAGATTAAAAATGAATCATTTATTTTCTCGCATACATGCCAATCAGAATGGATCGATTATAAGGACTAACCTTCACGAATGTTCTTTCTTCTTATTATAAGATTCAAGGATTACATTTAGTCACATATTTGACTTAATATGCTTTAAGCACATTTTTACTAGAGGTGAATAATACTTTATCAATCTAACCTTTACCGGTGATTCTTCCTCTATTTATCACAAGTCACATGACGGCTTTTTCCGGGGGTGAGTGTTAAGAACTTTATTGCGTCTCCGGTCATGCGCTTTGAGTCTTTGCTGTCAAGGTATCAATCTCCCCCCATACCTTGAAGCATACCTGCAATGATCTAAAACAAGGTTCTCGGTACCCAAATCTCTTTGGGTCCTTGTGGGTTAGTGTTTGGTATGGTCCTCTTGGGAACCCATACCTTTTTCATATTTTGTATACCTCTTGCCCTGCAAACGGAAGCTGTATGTCCAGGTTTACCACAATAATAACATTTAATATAAGGTCTAGTGGAAAATTTTGGTTTGTAATGAACATGCTTTTCTATGGGTTTGTTTCTAGGAAATCTATGATGTACATTTTGTAAACTAGACAATTTCCCAACAGTCCATTCCAATTCATGAATTTTCTTTTTAAAATCAACACATTTATCACAAGTATAATTTTCTTTAAAGCATGCAAGGCTATCATTTTCTTTTCTAAGGTCGGACTTTTCTTTAGTTAAAGCAGTAATATCATTTTCAAGATGAGTGATAACTTTCTTAGATTTATCTAATGCTTTAGCTAGTTTTAAGGATTTATCATGCAATTTAGTAAATGCTTCATACAGTTCATCATAAGCATCTTGCAAAGTTTCAGAGTTAGAAGATACCCCAGTTTCACTTTCGCTGTCGTGGTCGGCCATGAGAGCAACTTGACCTTTTTCACTTTCTGATTCATCTGATGAGTTCATGTTGTTGTTTTCCCATGCTGTGTTGGCTTTTCTACTCCTGTTTCTCTTGGATCCCTTTTTCTCAAACTTTGATCGTTTTCTTTGTAATTTTGGGCATTCTATCTTTATGTGTCCGGATTTTCCACATTTGTGGCAAGTTGGTGGATTTGAGAGGTTTTCCTTGCTTGAGCCTCTTTTGGTTGGAGAATTCTTTTTGAGAGATCTTTCCCTTCTCATCAACTTTTTGAATTTACTAACCATTAGTTCCATTTTCTCCTCGTCTTCATCTTCATCTTCCGAATCATCACAATCGTCGGATGAGCTTGAACTGGAAGCTTTGAGAGCTAAGTTTTTGTTCTTCTTGTCTTTTCCTTCATGCTCTGCTAGGCGAGTGAACTCTAACTCGTGCTCTAGTAGTTTCCCAAACAGGGTGGCGAGAGTCATGGTAGTCAAGTTTTTTGACTCAGTTATTGCAGTCACCTTTGGTTGCCATTCTCTGTTTAGGCATCTCGGCACTTTGTTGATCAAGTCTTCGGGAGGAAATGATTTTCCTAATGAACCCAATTTGTTCACTATGTGAGTGAACCTTTTCTGCATCTCTGATATTGTTTCACCTGTATTCATTCTAAACAATTCGTACTCTCTAGTAAGAGTATTTGTTCTTGCCCTTTTCACTTCACTTGTACCCTCATGAGTAACTTGAAGATTATCCCACATTTCTTGGGCAGATTTACAGTTTGAAACTCGAAAAAAATTCATCAGCACTCAAAGCAGAAGTAATAATATTTTTAGCACGTAAATTAAGTTGCACTTTTCTTTTCTCATCATCAGACCATTCATTTCTACTTTTTATTGTAAGAATACCATCTACTATGTGTGTGGGGACGAAAGGTCCTTTTTCCACAGCATCCCAAACATCTAAGTCTACCCCTTCAATAAAAATTCTCATTCTTTCTTTCCAATATGCATAGTCTTCTCCGTTGAATCCCGGGGGACGGAAAAGAGATGCACCCTCTTGCGTAGACCAACCTGAAGCCATTTCTCTTGAAGCTGCTAGGCCCTTTATACAAGAGTCTAGCTCTGATACCACTTGTTACCAAGTGGCTTCAGTCTCAAGAGGGGGGGTGAATTGAGATTTAAAAACTTTTCAGATCTTTCGAAAATGTTTTTCCCCTTTTCAATGACTTAGATCAATTTTCGCGCAGGTTAAGTGGAAGCGAAGGAATTAGAATATAAAACAGTAAAGCAGTATAACAGTAAAGCAGGAAAGCAGTAAAGCACGCAGAGATTTATCCTGGTTCGGTCACCTCCTAGTGACCTACGTCCAGTCTTCACACCCTTGTGAGATTTTCCACTAACAAAAACAACAAGGCTTACAGGTGCCTTGGAAAACCTTTACAGGCTCAGGCACTCTCCTCCTAGGATACCCCACCTATGGAGAGCCCTCAAATCTATTACAATAATAACAAGAGATACCCCACCCCTGTTACAATCAGCTGCCCTAGAAAGATACCCCACTTCCTAGTACAAACAGCTACCCTAGAGAGATACCCCACTTCCTAGTACAAATCACAAACAATTAAATAATAACAAATGTAAAGACAGAAATACCTCTAATGAAGGCAGATATTACAACTTGAAGAATGCAACCCCAACTAACTTTTAGCGAAAGATCAGCTCAGACGGACCAACGGTGCGTGACGAGCAAAAGTAGAAGCGTGAAGAGTTTTTCTCAAAAGTTTTCTGATTCGTGAAAATGGGTTGTGTGAAAGAATGAACGTAATGCAGTGCCTATTCATAGGTTGAGAATATCAAGTTTACGTTGAAAATAGTGTAGGAATCGATTCTTTGTTGAAAGCATTTGATCTAGAAATCGATTCATTTAAGTGAGGAATCGATTTTGACTTGTTTGAAAAATAGGGACAATCGATTCTTGAGAACCATGGAGGGCTAGGAATCGATTCTGTACTTAGTGAAAACTTGTATGAATCGATTCTCAGTTAAGTGCAAAAGAGTGGGAATCGATTCTTCCTTTAAAAAAGTTTGGCTCAGGAATCGATTTATGCACTGAAAATACATGAAGTGAAAATCGATTCTTCCTTTTCTGATTGGCCTGAAAATCGATTTTGATGTATGTATATGCAAGATGAAATCAATTTTTATGTTTTAAAGATGATAGGTATGTTTACGTAAGTATGCATGCATCTTTGAAAAACTTGTGAGTGTGTGAGATTTTGAGATACGAGCTGACCTTCAAAAGAGCTTACACTTTTTCCTAAGACACACCCAAACCCTAAGGACTACCCTTATTTATAAGGACTACCCTTATATCTTGAAACTTCAATTCTTGAGCTTGATTGTCTTGGATTGTGACTTTGATACTTTGTCACTTTCATCACCTTTTGCCTTTGGTCACTCTCATCAACTTTGGCTATCAACTTTGGCTTTGTCTTTTTCATCATCAAAACCTAACCTGCAGTATAAGTTACCTGCAGTACAAGATATCCACATTACCACACCAGAGGCGCCCGGGAGGGCGCCTACTCTCAGGAACGAACAAGCGGCTAGCAAGGCGCCTACGAGGGCGCCAACATCAGGATGTCTCAACACCATGACACAAGGCGCCCAGGAGGGCGCCAACGTCAGGATATCTCAACACCATGGCACAAGGCGCCCAGGAGGGCGCCAATATCAGGATATGTCACCCTAGCTTGGTGTCTGGCACAAGGATTACACCAAGAGAGGTGTGAGTCACGGTCGCAGCGAAGTGATCTTGTGCGACCCGACAAGACAGAGTAACGCATTACGGCAAAGAAAAAATTTCTCTTTTCTACTCTAGAGAGTGAGAATGAAAAAACACGGTCGTGACAAAGGCAGTGTCCCACGCGACATCACACATCCGGTAGACCAGCGAAAATCCTTCAAGCCAAGACCATCCTCCGGAATAATCTCGGCTTGGGGGGCAATTGTTCTGGAGTGGACCAAGGGGTCTCATTAGCAAAACCAGGAGGTGCGCTTAGTAAATAATGTGGATCAGCCCAACTGATTCAGCCCATATCCACCTCATGTGAGCCCAACATGCTTGGACGGTCAAGATCGACTCTACCCATCCAACGATCCACGATAGGGCACGATTTCCTATAAATATAGGCAAACTTTGCCATAAGAAAGGTTCAATCTCTAATCCTTAGTACCTTTACTCATATATTCGATATACTGACTTGAGCGTCGGAGTGGCTTGCAGGTACCCCCCCGGGCACTCACTGACCTCCTGCTAGGGCAGCAAGAGACCTACCAACAGCAGCCGACCAAAACACTGCTAGGTACAGAACAAATATTAATCAGTAGTTTAAATGGTCATTAAATCTTCTTGATTTTTAGATAGTAGGTTTATAGTAGTCTTCAAAAATTTTAAATATCAATGACAAATATTAATCCTGTGTTTTTTTATATATCATTGCAGTTGTCTCGTGTTTTTTTATATATCATTGTAGTTATTACGTAATTTCAATTGATTATTTTAGTTGATTAGTTGATTATAGTAGATAGTAAAAGATAGATAGTAGATTATCAAAAAGAGTGTAAACAGATTTCGGAGAGAAAAATTAAAATTTTAATGTGATAACTTTCTCCAAAAATGTGGTAGTTTTTTTTTTGTTTTTTTAGTGTGACTCATTTACTTTTTTATAGGTAATTTTAATAGAGTAGTGTTTATATAAATTTAGAAATTTAGTTAAAAAACTAAAGTGAAGTGATAAGAGAAAGAAAAGAATTATTTATGGAAAAAATAAAAATAAGGTAAAAAGAAAAAAAATGAAGAAAAAGAGTGTGAGAGAAAAGTGAAAGGAGGAAAAATAATGTAAGAAGAAAGAGAGAAAAAGGAAGAATGAAAGTGTAAAAAGAAAGAGAAAAAAAAAAAAAAAGTGTAATAACATTTTTACCCTTAAATTAAATATGTGTATTGTTAATAAGAAATCTAAATTCGTAATTTTAAAAGAAGTTTCTTTATTGTACCAGAAAAAAAAAATAAAGAAAGCGAGACAATGTCATATCCACTTGTGTTAGTATTGGGCAAATCACGAATAATTTGACTGCACAAAATTAAATGTACTATCTTATCCAATTCATCGTGCCTCGGAAGCAGATGAGATTTGCGGCGCTAGTTGCATTCATGTAGTTAGAACGGAGTTTACAGGCAAGTTGGCCGGTGATAAAAAGTCATTGGCCGACAAGTTACGGTAATTCATACGCCAAACTTTGCTTGAAAACCAAGCTGGTCAAGCCCCATAGCGACCAATACCATTCATAAAACAATATTCCCTCATTTAACCAAGGTTTTAAAAACCGGACCGGCCGGTTCAACCGGTTAAACCGGGAACCGGACCCCTGACCGGTTGGTTCAACCCCATTTGAACCGCAGGCCATAGAACCGCCCCAGAACCGGATTGAACCGCCAAGAACCGCTTTGAACCGAGAAAGAACCGGGAACCGAACCGGGTTGAACCGGTTTGAACCGCCCGAAATGCAATTTTTTATTTTTAAATTTACTTTTTTCTCCAAAATTTAATATTTTTTATTTTTTATTTAATAAATTACTTATCCGGTTCAATCATGGTTGAACCGGTTGAACCGATTGAACCATGAACCGGATGTCTCGCCGGTTCGATCTCCGGTCCGGTTTTAAAAACATTGCATTTAACAAATCAAACTTTCTTAGTTCATGTAGTATAAAATGGAAAAATAATCTCAACTAACTAATTGTATACGAACCGATGAACCGAGGGTTTGATTGGTGTTCAGGATAAGAAAACATTATATGATAAGTTTTTGTATCAATTTAGTGTTTGTTGAGCCAGTAAGATATGATAGTTTAATCCTGTGACTTATCATATCTTAGCTCTGTAGCTTAAAATTTTATCCTAAATTTGAGCTGAGTTAGAAACCAGCAGATCAATAGGATAAGAAAACAATTTTTTATTTACTTTTCTAAAATACATTTTAAAATATAAAATGGAAAATTAATGTCAACTAACTAGACGAACGAAAGTCTACAATCATGTGAAGAAAAACTTTACAATCATCTCAAGTGTCGTGATATTAAAAATTATAAAAAAAAAGTTTTAATTTTTGAGAGTTTTACAGTACAAACTTATTTTAGATTGGACCGAGCCAAGGCCCTAATTTGGATCCAATACCAACCCAAATACGCGTTCAAGAGTCGCATTTAGCGATCTGTGTGTAGCTACTCATCAACGGCGGAGATCATGCACCCAAATCCAACGGCGCGAAACTCATCCTACAAATGCTCTATGTAGACAATCATTCTCCATATTTCTCATTCATTTATCATATGGTCGGAAAAAAAATTTGGACAAATGTCGCCAAGAGAAATTGAAAATGATGCATTATTATTATTATTATTATTATTATTATTATTATTATATATACTTCATTATAAATTTTTAGTTTAATACTAGTACAGAGGAATTCTGTTGGCACCACACACTTTCAACTTGCGGTTGGAATTCCACCACCGAATCTGAAAACGTACATGCCTATTGTTGGAATTGTCTTTTGCGGATTTTCATGATTCATGTGGCTTGACAGATGACAGAAAGGAGGAATTGCTTGGCTAAGATCTTTCAGAAGAAGCATACTCCTGTCTATGTTGTGAGCAGATCCCGATTCCGTGTACCCAAAATAACCTCAATCACGTGCTCCCAAGTAACCCTATATTATGGGTTACGCATTTACATATGTTTGTTTTCTTGATTCCTCTCCAATTTGTGCAATTCCAATGCACAATTTTTATTTTACGTACTAGCTAGTAGTAGTATAATATGCACTTTTTATTCCGTTTAAGTTGTGTGTATTTTATGAGTCAGTGGCATGTTGAAACATGTAATGTAATGTCTTTAAAAAGTCAAAGGTTTTCCCTGCCTTGGATTGAGGTGTCTTCCTTTTTCTCTAAAATTTTATTTAGAAAAAAAAATGTAATGTAATAGTACTACATTAGAAAAGTACCGGACTTGACTCAACAATCTCTCTCCTCTCTCACTCATATAATTTTGCTCAAAATAGAACACAACAATGTATAATGATATGTAAACTATGATGGAATGGTCATGATTAATATATAATTAGTTAATTATTTTTAAAGTGACAATCAAATAAATAGGTCACACGAAACTGGCATAATAATAAATTAGTAATGAAAAATGAAAGATAATAAGCTATTGCTCCTCACTTTGATGTTGTTGCCCCTTATTTTGGCGCTAGAGCGGCTCAATGGCTTCTTGCATGCAGCAAAGCTGCACGTTGTCATGGTCATCTAAATCGCTCTCTGAGGTGTGTGTGGTTCGTCGTGTTTCCACCATAGTTGGGTATCTTGACTTAGTGAGGCTGTCAGGAAATGGGTTTTTACTGTGGACGCCAATAATCTTGAGTACAAGACGGAGGTGTCACAACTACTTAAAGGATAGGTTCCTTCTAGAATGGTGGTTTCATCATGCATTTTTGGAAACTCTGATTTTCTCCAATGATGCCACGTGTGCTACCTTTGTCTTCTAAGAGAGACATGTTTCTCAAGTACGAACTCCGTACAGGCGGTGCAGGTAGTACTATCGTACTACCCCCTCCCTCAGGGATCCACATATGGTTCCTGCACCCTCTTTTCCGGTCTTCACGTTTAATGGCATGTCTGGCTTTTCCTCCTTGGGTGCAGCTGGTCGGGCACCCCATGTACATAAACAAACGACAAAAAGTCACTCTAGGGCCAACACATCACACACCAAATATCAACAATGCTAACATGCAGAAACATGAACAAATATTGTCCAAAAAATGCGCACAACAAAGGAGCAACAATTCTGATCAGTAAACGTGCAAAGGAAACATGGAACAACTCACGCCAATTGCAAAGAAAATAGGGATCGGAATTTCACAAGATATTAAGGATTAATGTCACTAAAAATAGGGACAATAGTGCTTACATTGTTCATGTATATATAGAAGCGTCTAGTTTCACGATAAAGAAATATGACTACCTTTACCCTTCACCGACCAATGGTGATTTTAGAGCTTTTCTTGTTCGGGCTTTTCGCGTTTTTCTCTTGAGAAGAGAACTATCATTCGGGGTTTTAGTTTAGGTCATTTGTGTATTTTCCAATTTGAACCAATTTGGGTCCTTTTCAAGTTCACACCATATGACATGTCATTAGGTTTTATGTGGTGTAGAAAAATAACGAGACACTTCACTAAAAATAGAACATATTAACACCTAAACGAATGTCAGTAGACGAAGGATAACAAGTGGACTAACGTCTCCTCGATTTGTAATTGCAAGGGACTATCAAGTGAATTATTATTTCTTAGGGATCAAATTGAGTAACGAAAATTTTGTCATCGACCATAATTGGTATTCACTCTAAAACAAAGACGTCTTAAATGTATATAAGATGGGAACCTTGAGTCTGAATTGTTTAGACTTTTTGGGCAATAAAAGGGAGAAATCATGGAAAAGTCACTAACCATCGGTGTGGCACCAAAGGAAGGCTACAAATGTAGTGGAAGTGGGAAGCACAACATCAATGGGAGAAGGGGAAACAAAACCCTGAAGTTTGCTCTCTTATAAGTCCAAAATGCAAGTTGCTAAAGTGTTGTGTATGTAACAAAAATGTTTTGTTTTGCTTTTTAAAAAATGGGTTGGCAAGCAAGGGGGACCCACTCGCACTAATCCCACCAGGTTAGCGGTGTGAGTTCAGCAAGTAATTTGTGGGCACACCCTTACCAGCCTCATCTCGTTTGACAGGCTACATAAGCTGGCCATGTTGGTCCAATTCGTGTTTCCACCCCTACTAATGAACATATAGTGATTCATTGGGAGGGGGTGAGGGGAGGGAAGCAAAATGTCTTATGAAGGTGGATGTGTGGGTTAGGATGATGGGATTGCAATCGAGGACCCTAGTGATGACAAGGAGATGAGTTTAGATATGGAAACATAATGCTATTTTCATTTGTTGGAGTCAATAAAGGGGTGAAATGTGATGCTCATATAGGGGAAAAAGGGGTGGTCAAAAAAGAGGGATGGTGTGGGGGTAACAATATGGGGAGGCAGAGGAAGAGAATGCGATGATGGTAGGACTAACTTAGCTAATGGAAAATCAATTTAGAGAACTTTATGATTTCAATATATTTAGGGACTAATTTGACAGCAAATGTCCCTTTAAAGAACCCCAAGTGTCTGCTTATCTAATAATTCTAATAAATAACACCAACCACCACTTCAATCACCACAAACCATCACTCGAACACCACTGAGCACCACTATGACCACCTCTGATTATCAATCTGCCCAACACCAATGACCACTTTGACCACCGCCAACCACCACTTCAATCACCACTCCGGCCACCGTCGACCACACTCCGACCACCGCTGACTACCACTATGGTCACCTCTGACCATCACTCCAGCCACAGTCAACCACCACTTTGACCACCACCAACCGCCACTCCGACCATCACTCTGACCACCGTTAACCACCACTTCAACCACTACCAACCACCACTCAGACCATTGTCGGTCGACAACCACCTCTGATTATCAATCTAACCACCACCAACTAACACTCTGGCCACTGCCAACTACCGTCAGCCACCAGTCCAGCAACGGCCAACCACCAGTTCGACCACCACCAACCACCACCGATTATTACTCCGACAGACGTATGTCGGAAACTACTAGTTTCAACCACTATTATTAAAATTATTACTAAATAAATACTTTATATATTTGAAATAATTTAATTCTTTTTCAAACTTGATGTTATATATTGTTTTGACTAAGATAAGTCGATGATGAATATTTATTTTTATGTTTATGTTTGAAATTGATTTTGATTTTTGAAAATTTCTTAACTCAAAACTTAATCTGGTTTTGATTTTTGAAATTTTTAAAACTCAAAATAGAAACTAGTTTTGGTTTTTGAAACTCATATGGTATTCGTCTAATGGCATTTATTTATTTTTTACTGAACTAATGGCATTTGTTAGAGAGTTGAAGACTCATGTACATACACCTTACATCCTCTAGAATAGATAAATAAATTAAATAAGGTGGAGAAATTGAAGTTGATAGTGAAAGTTGAAACATTTGACAAGCCCAATTGTAGAGCGGCTATATTCTAGACTTGTCAATTGATATATACACGATGGCTTTGAAGCCACAAAAGAGGTAACAAAAAATCTTAGTTAGCTTCAGAACAGTGACCATGAAATTTTGATTTTTAGTTGACACAAGAAGGTACGTAAGATAGAAAGGCACATGAGGTTAGATACAGAGAATCGCTATAGCCTTCGTAGCCCAGCCGACGGTGCATGCGAGTGCGAACCGGTCCCGCACGATCGATAGTGAATCTTTTTCTATAACAATCCTTCAACGGCCTTAGATTGATGCCAAATGGTTAAGTTGACAATTGACATGAGCAAATGAATCATACATAATTTCTGTCGTTTTGGCGTTGTTACAATGGAACAAGCACGGTGAGGTAAGAGTTACTAGTCAATTTGCTTTTGTTGCAACGCATCGTATTCATTCCTTTCCTCTATTATTATTATTATTAGTGGGCCCAATGGATCATGAACTATGCACTTGTTAAATATCAAAATCTGATGGGCCCAATTAGCAGTCATGAAAAGATTGATTCGGATTCGTGAAATTTGAGTATGACCCTCCTCCGTTATTAGCTCTCCAGTTAGTTACTTTGCGGCAACAACATTCCTGATGCGTTCGTTCGTTTGCTTTCGGCTCATCTCATCATCATCATCATCATGGATTTTAATTTCGGTTACAACTTGGTGGGAGGCTTGTTATTTGGGTCCCACTTTATTGGATTTAGCACCTCAACAACTGAAATCCCATTCCATTGCATTTGCATCGCATCTGCTTTCTCATCTTCCAATCATATCATTTCTCACTCCCTCACTCTATCTCTTCACTCTTTTATTTTATTTTAGTAATAAATAATTAAAGGGTTGATCTTATATTTATTAAATTGCTGATTTTTATGTCTTTGGACAAGTTGGAACTTGGGGGGTGGCTGCGAGATGGTCATGGTCAAGTTATAGTTGCGGGGGGAGAGTTGTTGTAAGTTGTAACATGCAAGTTGTGTTGTGTTGTGTTGTGATGTTTGATTAAAATATTGACACAAGCAGCTGAGTTCCTGGAAAATTCACAAGTACCCACATGACATGACATGGGTAAGTCCAGGTTCGGATAATCCTAAATTTGTTCCGATGAAATAAATGTTCAAAAGGATTAGATTAGATTTGATATAAAATAAAACGCATCTATATCATATGCCGCCCTCGGCTACAGTTGTGGAATAGTCATATGATTTATAAACAACTTTACTGCTTAGCCTAGCATTTATAAGGTATATTTAAAAGTGACTTGCTTTCTTTTATTTTATTATTTTTTTTGTAATAGAAGGGTTGGATTTTATGATCGACAAATGTTTTGGCCCAAACTTTGTTGCCTATTGGAATAAGCTATACTTTAATTTTGTAACTTGGGTTTAAATGTGCAGGCATATGTTAAATTTTTTAGATCACGTTTTGGGCTTGTATGTGAGTGTTGTTTTGCTTGTGTTGTCATGACCAATCCCTATTTATATAATGCTTCATGTAAGAGACTTTTTGATCATTATATAATATTGTGAATTTAGAGCAAGTTGCTCTTCCTAGTTCTTCTTAGAACCTCAATAGATCTTAATTATCAAGGGTTTAATTGTGTTTGTGGCGGTCCAACAATGAGATTCATCATTCATCCTTAAATGCAGCATTCCTTCACTTCCTTGAACCATTTCTTTCTAGCTAGTTCACATTTTGTAAGTTGTACGTTCCCCTTTTTAGTTTGTTTTGTGCATTGAAAAATTATGATTTATGGAATGAGCATTGAATTTTTAGTGAACTTATATGTGTAGTGTGATCACATCAAGACCTCTTTTTATCCTTGTCAACCCCTACAATCGATCATGGTGTAGTACATAGATTAACACCCTCTAGCTAGGATATATTGTCAGCATTTGTTGTAGTGATTGGTATCGAGCCTCTTTAAATTTGCAAATCTCTATGTAGGACAACTAACCCTAAGAGAAGTGCAAGCAACACTCTATGACACTCTCCCTCCAACACTCACTACATGATTGGTTAAAATTATGTGAATTCTATTATTTTGGAAATGAGACTCATTAATTTAGTGAAATATGTTGGTTTTTAATCAAAAACCAAAACCTGATTCTTTTAATTACAATATTAACAGATAAGTTTAAAGTAAACTAGCCGTTGGAGGGTAAAATAGTCCTTAAGGTCTTATACAAACTGTAATCAGAGTTTGTTGAATTAGTTAAAGTTTGTTAATAACAAACTGTTTGTTATTAACAAACTAAAACCAACTCAACAAACTAATCTAGCCGTTACACATTATAGCTATAAATATAGACCTATGAATGTAAATAACACAGATACAGTGAATAGAAATTACAATTCTCTTTTTAAAAAATCTTCAAGTCCTTCTTCCTTGTTTGAGTTACTTTCCCTGAGTTTCTGTGCTTGAGTGTGGTGAGGTTGTGTCATGGTAAGGGTACCTTGCAAGCAGTAAAGAACAAATAGTGAGTGTTTGTCCATTAATCTCAAACAGAAAACAGTGAAATATAAGAGAGAATACAAGGGAGAAAGGTTTACCTTGTTCAGTTTATGTACGTGGTTATAATCTTCACAAGTGGTGAAGATTCTTGCACATCCAAGTGCTTACGAAGTACATGCAGCAACAAACACACAAACAATTAGGGTTTGTATTGAGAAATCAAAACAGAAGAGAAATAAAGGAGAAAACTGTAAATCAAGAGTATCATTACCTTCATGTTGATGTCTGCAACAAAACCTAGCATCAAAGATCTCAGAAATTAGGGTTTTCTGAGATTGAAGAAACAGGGGCTTAAAACAGAGGGGTTTTGAAGGAAGTGTATAACTATAGGTTCGTATTGCATGATTGAAGCATTTACAACCTTCAATCACTAAAAACTTCTGGGTTTACGAAGAACCCTAGCAGAGCAGCGAAAGAGGGAAGAAGAAGAACGAGTGAAGAAGAAGAAGAAGAAGAAGAGAAGAGAGAGAAAAAAAGAAAAAAATGAGATAAATCTGGTTACCTGGGTTTTATACTAGTTGTTTCGGGTTGGATCCGAATTGGGAAAGAAATCCGCGCATTGAAACAGTAGTTGCTCCATTGGGTTCCGCAGCAACCCGGTTGCTGAAGTGGGTTGGTCCTTAAGTTCTTGGGCCTGAATTCTAGGCTGGTTATTTTGATAGTTGCACACCCCTGTTTTGATTTTGGCAACCTATAAGGAAAAATCAATTAAATGGTTATGAAATTCAACACGGTATCTTAGAGCTGGTAACAATCCAGGGATAAAAAGGAAAAATTTCTATCTCTATCTCTTTCTTTCAGATTCTTTAGTTTTGTTTCTTTAAAAGGTTTTTTCTTTCTTTAATCTGCACAATCAGATTGTGCAATTTCCGTGTTCTAACAATTTTACTGTGTTTGAAAGGATTTCAGTTCTAAAGGATGACTAGTACTGGAACAGGTTTAAGCACCCAAATCCCAAAGCTTGATGGGAAGAACTGGGACAGGTGGAGCCTTCAAATGAAGGCCATTTTTGGTTGCCATGGTGTTCTTAGAATTGTTAGAAATGGTTTTGATCCTTTGGGAGAAGACCCAACACCTGCTCAAACCAATCTTTTTAATGAAAATGAACAAAAAAACTACAAAAACATTTATCTCATACACCAAGGGCGTGATGAGACAAACTTTGATAGGATTAGAAGTTATGAAACTTCTAAAGCTGCCTGGGATGCCTTGGAAAGGTACTATACTGGTGTAGCTCCTATTAAAGAGGAGAAGTTACAGGCCTTAAGAAGATAATATGAAATCCTAAGTATGAAGGATGGGGAAAGTATTTCTGATTTCTTTATAAGGCTAAAGAAAATCACTAATATGATGTCTCAATATGGTGAAACTCTCACTGAAACAATGATTTGTAAAAAGGTGTTACGGTCTTTGACCAAGAAATTTGGTTGGGTGGTTAATAGCATTGAAGACACAATCAGACCTGAAGATCTGAAAGTTGAAGAACTTCAAGCTAAGCTTGAAGCCAAGGAAATGAGGATCAACATTCTAGATGGTGAAGAAGAAGAGGACCAGGCCTTATTCACCAAGTCTAAAGGCAAGAAGTGGTCAAAAAGGCAGCAGCAACCAGACAGGCAAAGGTAAGTCAGGTAAACCTAACTCTAAATTTGATTTCACTAAGGAAAATAGCAATGCATCTAAAAAGAAAGACAAGTCTAAAGTGCAATGCTATAGATGTGATAAATATGGGCATTATGCTACCGAATGCCCTACTAGAAAGGATTCTAAGTCCAAAGAAACTGAAACTGAAGCCAATATGGCTAAAGAAGATTCTGATTCAAAATCTGATCATGTAGCTTTTAGTATGTTTACTGATAAACCAGAGGAGATAGAAACTAAGGAAGTTTTTTGTGATCACTGGTGAATTAGAAGAAACAGAAACTAAGGAAGTTTCTGTGGCTACAGTTGAACCAGAAACAGAAACTAAGGTAGTTTCTGTGAGTTCTAAAGCTGAAACGGAAACTAAGGTAGTTTCTGTGAATTCTGAATTTGTGAGTTCAGAATCTGTGAGTTCTGTGACTGAACCTAAAATAGAAACTAAGGAAGTTTCCGTGGTTACTAAGAATCTAGGATAGATAAAAATTGTGAATTTGTTATCATTGTTATTACAACTAATGATGGCAGGATCTTTGAAGAAGTGTGGTACTTGGACTCTGGCTGTTCAAACCACATGACTGGCCATAAGGAATGGTTGGTTGATTTTGTTCCTAAAAGGAAAACTAGCATCAAATGTGCTAGCAACAAACTTATTACAGTAGGAGGTATGGGGAACATATTGTTCAAAAAGGAAGATGGACAGGTAATATCTATACAAAATGTATTCTATGTTCCAGGTATAAGCTGTAATTTGATTAGCTTAGAGCAATTAGTAGAAGAAGTCTTTTCTATTATATTGAAGGACCTAATGCTAAAGTTTTTTGATAATGAGGAGAGGTTGATTTTAAGTACACCCCTTGCTATGAATAGAACCTTCAAAATCAGCATTTGCACTTCAAAGGCAAAATGCCTAAGTGAAAAGGATGAATCTGAAAGTACACTTCAGCATAGTAGGTTAGGGCACTTAAACCTTAAAGGTTTAACTAACCTAAGAACTAAGGAAGTGGTAAAGGGTCTACCTAAAACTGAAAGACCTATTGAAACTAGTACTACTTGTTTACTAGGAAAACAGTCTTTGAAAAGGCTGAAATATGAAGTTAAGGACAGATTGCAGTTTGTATATTCATCTATCTATGGGCCATTTAATGTGTTTTCATTAGGTGGTAACAGTTCTGTTTTAACTTGTGTAGATGAATATTCAAAGCTTTGGATCTATCTAATCAAAACCAAATGAGGAGCTTTGGTGTGTTTTGTAGCGACCGAAAAACCCAGAGGAGGGATTCTTCGAAGTTTTTGAAATGAAGCTGCCACCAAAGTTTAGTTTAAGGGCAAACATTGGAAAATCCCTATTGAGTGGATAAGGGGGTTTTGCGGAACAGGTTTAGGCTCGGGAGTCGTTTATGCGTATGGAATGTATTAGCAACCCCACGACATCTTTCCTAAGGAATGTTACCTTTTAACTAAATGTGTAAACATTTATTAATTCAAAAATAATGATTTTAACCTTATAATAATAATAATAATAATAATAATAATAATAATAATAATAATAATAATAATAATAATAATAATAATAATAAAAAGACTCGATAAACGGTTAGTTATTTTTTGTACTTTTTGAGAAATAGGAGAGAAATGGCTTAAAATAAAAAAAAAAAGGTTTTTTATTAATGCGATGGACAGAGGTCGGCCTCCCTCTGCTCCTACGTATCTCCTGGCAGAGAATCAAATCACACGTAGTTCTTGGGTAGAAAACATTTGTGTGTTGGGTGTTTTTTAGAGAAATGATTTTTGATAAGTAAAAATGTTGTTTGTAAAAGGAGAAAATGTTTAATTGTAGAAAAAAAGATAAAGAAATGAAAAGGGGGGTATTTTTAAAAGAAGGGTGCATAGAGCAGTAAGGGGTTATATTGTTGAAATCGGGGGTGCGAAAAGCAGCAGCCCAGTTCTTTTTGTGAACTGGCCAGGATTGCCAAAATGGGCTTGCGTAGAGGGGGTGCTGTCATTGAAAAAAAACAAGGGTGCAAATAAAAGCTTATGTTTTAAAGAACAGGGGGGTGTATCACCAAAACTAGGGGGTGCGAGTATCAAACAGCCCAGTTTCGTGTATTTTGCAAACTGGGCTTAAGTGAGGGTGCTGTATTAATAAAATAGGGGAGGTGTTATTATTAATCTGATCAAAAAAATTAAAATAAATAAAAGTAGAAATAAGAAGGCGTATAAAGGCAGCTTAAAAAAAGCTGAAATGAAACCCTAATCTCTCATCTCACCCACAGCGTCGTTTTTGCTTGGAGGAGAGAGAGAGAGGAGTCTTCGAAGGGAGAGAAAAAGAGAGAAGGAAGGAGAGAGAGACAGAGGGACGGTGGTTGTTTTTGTGGGGTGGTTGTTTAGGCGTTTCATGGTGGCCGTGGGAGAGGATGTTCGGTGGTAGTGGCTAACGGTGTTTGTTGTTTAAGTGGTGACGGTTTTGACGATGGTTGACAGCGAGATGTGGTGGTTGGGTTCTTGTGGTGGTGGTGCGAGAGTGAGGGGGAGGATTCAGTGGCTGTTGGTGAGATAGTGGTCAGCAATGTGGCGTTTGAGGGAAACGTGGGTGGTGATGGTTACGGTGGAGGGAGGAGTGAGTTGCGGTGGGAGAAGTGGAATACGACGGAGTGAAGAAGGAAAAGGGAAGGCGATGGTGGTGGAGATGGGTTCACAGTGAAGGACGCCGCCGGAGGGAGAGCCATGGTGGTGGCGCCGGCGAAGAGAGAGAGAGAGAGAGAGAGCACTACGGTGGAGAGAGAAAGGAGGAGAACGAAAATGGGGGTTATAGAACTCATAGAACCACGTGGGTCTATAGAGCTCATAGAACCACGTGGGTCTATAGTTATTCCTTTTAACAGATCAAATAGCCCTCTTTGCTGCATTATTCCCTTTTTTAAGTCGCTCCAAACTTCACCCCTCACCTTCTTTTGAATAAAACCTTTTTTTTATTAGTCGGACAAAATTAGGGTATGACAGCTGCCCCTCTTTATTTATATTTTACTAGGAAATATGAAGGGTTTCCAAACTTCTCGAGTAAAATAGAAATAAAGATAAAAGGACACTAATTTTGTCAAAACTTTTTTTTGAGAAATTCATGAAAAACTGGGTTTACATAGAACAAAAGTAAATAAGGATCACCGGGGATCTGAAGGAGCACTGGGCTCTGATGGTCTAATTCGCAGTCGATGCTTGGCGCATTGATTGGAGTTAAACTGAAGGACCGACGGGGTCTGAAGGGCATGCCTAGGCCTGATGAACCAATGGGTCTGATGGAGCGCGAACTAGCAATGGTACTAATAAAACGGTCTGCTTGGGGGTTGGCCTTTTTCGAGCTGCCATGGGGGCAAGATCAGGTCATTGACCTGATTTACTCACCTCGAATGACGTGCACTGTGTTTTTTTAGGCGGACACAGCTAGTCTGAAGGACCTGGGATCAGATGATCCGTCGGTTGCTCGATAACGCGACATGCGATCTGGATTGAAGGACCATTGATGGTCTGAAGGAGCGCTTGGGCTCTGAAGGACCACTGGGGGTCTTCAAGAGTACTGGGACTCTGAATTGTGATACGAGACCAGCGCTTGGAGGACTGACTTTGAGGGAACAAACTATTGGGATTGACACATGGCGTACTTGCCTAGAACATACCTAATGAATGCATTTACCTGAGAAGGGAAAAGCTATCTATATTTGGCATGTCTAAAAATGCAATGAATGATGCATGCATGCAATATAGGTATGTGAAATGGTAGGTGTACGATGGGATGAATGAAATGTGGCATATGATGTGAGTTAAAGTTGATGGAACATGGAGGTTGACAAACAACGTATGTGAATGCAGATAAGATACGGACGTGATTGTGCTGATTAATTTTGGTGGAATGATGAATGTAAAGGAATGAGCGATTTTTCCTCTTTCGCTTTTTGCCCTTTTTTTTTCTTAGTATATATTGAGTGTACGAAATGCAAAGAACGAATGTGATGCAAATGTAATGCTTTGATTCGAATGCGATGGTGGATAAAGGAAAACACGCGAATGCATGGTACAATGATATGATTAGTGATGTAAAAAAAACTTCTTTTTTTTGGGCAACGATGAGACCCGCACTTGTCACATCTATCGAAGCAAACAATGTTATGCATGTGACGAACGTGCAATGATTGGTATCTGGTGGGATGATGAATGAAATGGGTATACCATGGGTGTTGAACCTGATGGAATGAGAAAGTTGACAAACGGTTGTATGTGGATGTAGATAAGATATGAATGCAATTGTACTGCTTAGATTCAGGTGCTACGATGAAATGCATGGTTGCATGTGGAATGATTTATGCTATGATTGCTTTCATTTTTTGCTCTTTTTCTTAATATATGATGTAAGTATATGAACGAATGAATGTGCGAATGTAATGCTTAGATACAAAAGTTGTGGTAGATGCATGGCTTGATGTTGGAATAAAATGTATGGTGCAATGATTTATGATATGATTTATTGGTGATGTAGAAAGATTTCTTGCAATGATGAGAAATGAGACTTTTGCTGCGAGAAGCAGAGAGGTGAAAATTCTGGAATCATCATTTATTGGAAAAATTGGATTTGATTTGAATTCAAACTTTGGTAATCTCAAGGTTGTTATTCCCATACACTGATGTGCAAAAGTATTTGATCGCATTTGCAAGCTCCTTCACACCGTTCTTTCTTTATGGTGTCCCATGATGACTGAATTTTAGGTCCACAAAGTTAACTACATGAGTTTCCAACTTCATATTATTGACTTGTGTTTTCTCTCTTTGAAGCATTGTTTAGCAAATATGCATAATAGTGCAAATATAGATGAACGTGTCGGTTAACTTGGTTCTTGATCCAGGGCATGGTAGATATGACACGTGACAGGTTTTTGCCAAAGTCAGGAAAGGTAGGCTTGCCCCAATCCGAGAAATGTAGGACTGCCCCAAATTAGAGTTGATGACGGTGAGTGCATAACTTGCCCCTGTCTAGTGGTGACAACAGCTAGGGGTGTAGTAGATGATGAATTGGGAATGTCATGACTTTGGAATGAAGGGTGGCAGGCGAAAGATTTTGTCTCAACCCATAGTGTTTGGGCGTTGCCCCCAACTATGACAAGGGCAAGGTTGCCCTGACTAGGGTTTGTGAAAGGATGTGTTTAGAATGGCGGGTTGAGAAATTTCCCCGGTATGGTCTTATGGATGTGAATATGACAAGGGGATGAGATGGGTGTAGGACGGATTTCCCCGATTTTAGGTGGAGTGAATGGCGACGGGGTTGCCCCACTTTGGAATGGTATTTCAAATGGTTGCTTTTAGTGGGGTTGTGAAAGGTGATTGAGTTAGGGTCGTGGGTTTTTGGAATTGGTCATATGGCTATATGGATTGGATGTGGTATATGAATGGGATGGATGCTGGAAAATTTCCCCAAGTTCGAGAAGCATGAAAGGTGAAGGGACTGCCCCACTTTGGGATCTAGGTTATGGTCCTAGTCGAAACTTTTGGTTCTTTTAAGGTGTGACTCCCACAGACTATGATAGTCCTGGGTTTTGATACGTTGAAAATTTCAACTTGGTGATCACTAAGTCTTGTCTTGATATCACTGTAAGTTGAATGAATCTTGGAGTGCAAGCCTTTTGATATATTGTAAATAATTAAACTTGTCCTAAAATTAAAACTTTTAGAAAATGAAAGTAGTCAGTCATTGATCAGAATGGACTTGTTAGGGTTGTAACGTGGCTAATAGTTAGGGGTTTACGAAAGAAAGGGTTTGTAATGTGGCCAATGGTTAGGGGTAATGTGGCCAATGGTTATAGGCTCAAGGCAGTGTTTGATGGTTTATTGAGACAATGTCCTTTTATGAAAGAAAAGATAGTTAAGCCCAAAGGAGTGTTTGATGGTTTATTGAGACAATGTTCTTTTATGAAAGTAAGGATAAGCAGGCCCAAAGAAGTGTTTGAGGCCAATGATTTTGAGGTTTTTCTTTAGACAAGGATCTCTTATACGCTTCATGGTATGGTGTATCAGCTCACAATTTCTAGTGCTTTTGTTTTTTTCCATTCAGGATTTTTCAATCCTCTTTTTTCGTCTCGTGAACTTCACTTTTTCTTTTTCTTTCTTTTTTGAAGAGTAAGCTGATAAAAGTGGTACACCATCGTTAGATATGGAATTGATCCTTGTCTAGGGTGATTGAAAGATTTTTTTTGATTTTTGGCTTAAAGAGGGTAGCAAAGGGTATTCTTTTGATGCTTTTTTTTTGAGGATATGGGAAGATGACCAAGCTTCATTTCAAATCATGATTGCTTGTTTTCTCAAAAATTAACTCAATAACAAAAAATTATTTATTTTATATATCTGCTCTCGCGAGTTTTCAACCTAACAGGCTTTTTGATTTTTTTTTGTAAAGGGCTTGCACAAAGGGAAAACAATGTTGACAAGATATCTAGTGATCACAAATTTGCCCCAGCATGGGGACCTAAAGTGTTAGTTTATGAAAATTCATCATTGGGAACAAAACCAAATAGTCAACTAAGTACTTGTGTGGGGGATATGTATTGGGTGGTCAGGGTGGGACTGGACATGTACAAGGGATGATGATAAGATGCAAAGATGTGGACACTAACTGACTCAAACAAGAGTAAATGCACATTGCATACAAGTTCACTATACGAATGCTTCACAGAGAGTTAACATAGTCAGCGATATGATAGAAGAAATTTTTGATAACACATTAGTTAACAAAATGGACCATTTGGATCATTTATCATGAGACTGATGAGATGCATCATTTTGATGAAGAAAATTGTGAATGAGCTGCAAATAGTGAATAACTTCTTTTTTTTTTGAAAATTGAGTGTCTGGAAACACCTTGAGTTTGTAGCTAAACTTTTCCAAAGAAGAAAAAATCAACCTCGCTTCATCTCTCATCAATCTTTTAAAAAAAATGTGCTTATGTTTTTTTTTATGTATGGATGAACACATGATAATATATACACATGATGAAAATGCAAATGTGTGAAATGCATGAATGAATGATCAGTTGGAGAGGTTAACTATCCAAAATGATTTTTTTGGGGCCATGCAACATATTATATATTTTGGATGACGGGTGATGCAAGAAAGTGGCACTATCTTTCTTTTATTTGTAAATGATGCGTGCTGGATGATAATGTGTTTGAGATAAAAAATATTTTTGTTATTTTCCGGATGATGAGATGTATAGTAGTGCAATGATAATGGGCTGCATGTGAAAAGAATGGTTTTATTAAGAATGTGCGGTGAGTTTTTTTTATTTTTTAGCAACATATAATGCCCATGATGACGGATATGCAAATGCATGTATGCATGAAGAAATAAATGTTTGATCCTAAATGCAATTATTTTCATTTTTTAAGAGGTAGTGCAACATGTATGCAAACTCTCATTTTTTATTTATGGGATGATGAATGATGAAATAATTTTTTTGTTTTATTTGCAAAATGATACATGAATATGTAATTGATGCATTTAAACTAGGATGGCAACATGAGGGAAATGATGTATGAATGTTATGTTTTTTTTGAAATGTAATTCCAGACTTTACAAATGATGTGATACCTACACTGTGTGATCATGATTTTGAATGATTATGAATGAATGCCGGTGCATGTTAAATATGTTGCTAATAGTTTTTTGATCAAATGATATGCTAATGTTATATGGGTAAAAATTGTTTTTTTTTTGCGTGCGAGGAAACAAAATGCATGACACTCGCAGCAATTTTTTTTAATGCGTGGAAAGGAGTAATGAACATAACTTTTATATAATATGGGGGTAACATTTTTTGGTGTACAGATATGCAAGATGAATGCAATTTTGAAAAAAAAATGATATCTTTGTTATTCTTTATATGACGCGATGCATGATGGTGCAATAACAATGAAATGCTTATGGAAGAATGATTTTAGTATGAATGCATGGTGATTTTTTTATATGTTTTCTTTGAATAAAGTATAATCCATGAGCATATGGATGTTTGTTGTACATGAGCAACAATGTGATAGAATTATATCTTAAGAGGGTATTTGTTTATGCTTCAACTAGAATAAGAAGCTAATAAAAGGCCATTGGGTGATGAATGATGCAATAATAAAAGAAAATGAAGCAATTTCTGATTTTTATTTTGATGCATGTGGGAGGTTATGTAGGAGTAAGAGGGAAAACTTTTACTTTTGTTTTTTATGATGCATGGGAATAATGCATTTGAAGCGGATGTGAAAGAAATAAATGACCCCCCCTTTTTTTATATAATGCGTGAAGAGGGAATGATGAATGAATATATAATATCACAGTGATGTTTTTTTAGTGTGGATATGCAAGATAGACAAATGAAGCAAATGATAATGGGATGCGTGTGAAAAGAATGATCTTATTTTGTTATGGATGCATGAAGATTTTTCTGGTGTGATGATGTCGCCTCATGTGCATGCAAATGAAAGAAAGAAGTATGAAAATGTTTTTTTTAGTGATTTTATTTTTGGAGAAACGCTAACCAGATTAATAGAGAGGGTAAGTATAATGCCCCTGTGTCCTGTGTGGGTCATGTCTAAATTGGGACTTTCAACATGGTCTAGGGTCACTTATGTGATCAATCTCTCAAGTGGCTCTATTCACTTCCTCACACAGGTCTCCAGAGCTAAAATCCCCTTCATGATATGATCCACAACGATAGCTAGCTACCAAGTGTGGGATACCATAAAAGAGCGTACTCTGACTGAGACTTTCATGAGAGTCAGACAAATAAAATCCAGAATGACTGTCACTAATAATCTCCACTCGTCCTAGGTTATTTTTAGACCCGGGTATAAGGGCCCACTTAAAAGTGTGTGCAAACGCGTCGTCTATCCTAAGGTTCAAAAATATAAAGAAATGCTAATAAATAAATAACAAAAGCATAAGGGCAAAATCAAAATATAAAGTTAACAAAAACTTACACATTTAGTTGACTAGGCTTGACTCTCTTAATTAATATGATCCCCAGTGAAGTCGCCAGTTGTAGCGACCGAAAAATCCGGCTGAGGGATTCTTCGAAGTTTTTGAAATGAAGCCGCCACCAAAGTTTAGTTTAAGGGCAAACATTGGAAAATCCCTATTAGGTGGATAAGGGGGTTTTGCGGACCAGGTTTAGGCTCGGGAGTCGTTTATGCGTAGGGAATGTATTAGCACCCTACGACATCCTTCCTAAGGAATGTTACCTTTTAACTAAATGTGTAAACATTTATTAATTCAAAAATAATGATTTTAACCTTATAATAATAATAATAATAATAATAATAATAAGACTCGATAAATGGTTAGTTATTTTTTGTACTTTTTGAGAAATAGGAGAGAAATGGATTAAAATAAAAAAAGGTTTTTATTAATGCGATTGACAGAGGTCGGTCGCCCTCTGCTCCTACGTATCTCCTGGTAGAGAATCAAATAACACGTAGTTCTTGGGTAGAAAACATTTGTGTGTTGGGTGTTTTTTAGAGAAATGATTTTTGATAAGTAAAAATGTTGTCTGTAAAAGGAGAAAATGTTTAATCGTAGAAAAAAAGAAAAAGAAATGAAAAGGGGGGGGGGTATTTTTAAAAGAAGGGTGCATAAAGCAGTACGGGGTTATATTGTTGAAACTGGGGGTGCGAAAAGCAGCAGCCCAGTTCTTTTTGTGAACTGGCCTGGATTGCCAAAATGGGCTTGCGTAGAGGGGGTGATGTCATTGAAAAAAACAGGGGTGCAAATAAAAGCTACTGTTTTAAAGAACAGGGGGTGTATCACGAAAACTAGGGGGTGCGAGTATCAAACAGCCCAGTTTCATGTATTTTGCAAATTGGGCTTAAGTGAGGGCGCTGTATTAATAAAGTAGGGGAGGTGTTATTATTAATCTGATTAAAGAAATTAAAATAAATAAAAGTAGAAATAAGAAGGCGTATAAAAGCAGCTTAAAAAAAGGCTGAAATGAAACCCTAATCTCTCATCTCACCCACAACGCCGTTTTTGGTTGGATGAGAGAGAGAGGAGTCTTCGAAGGGAGAGAAAAAGAGAGAAGGAAGGAGAGAGAGAGACAGAGGGACGGTGGTTGTTTTTGTGGGGTGGTTGTTTAGGCGTTTCATGGTGGCCGTGGGAGAGGATGTTCGGTGGTAGTGTCTGACGGTGGTTGTTGTTTAAGTGGTGACGGTTTTGACGATGGTTGACAGCGAGATCTGGTGGTTGGGTTCTTGTGGTGGTGGTGCGAGAGTGAGGGGGAGGATTCAGTGGCTGTTGGTGAGATAGTGGTCAGTGAAGTGGCGTTTGAGGAAAACGTGGGTGGTGATGGTTACGGTGGAGGGAGGAGTGAGTTGCGGCGGGAGAAGTGGAATACGACGGAGTGAAGAAGGAAAAGGGAAGGCGATGGTGGTGGAGATGGGTTCACGGTGAAGGACGCCGCCGGAGGGAGAGCCATGGTGGTGGCGCCGGCGAAGAGAGAGAGAGCACTACGGTGGAGAGAAAGGAGGAGAACGAAAACGGGAATGAAGGAAGAGGAAAGAGAACGCGATGGTGGAGAGAGAGGACGTCTTGGGTGGCTCACGGTGGTCATTTGGCCGTGAGGTGAGTGGTGGTGTGGTGTGGTGATATTTGGTAGTTTTTTTTTCTTCTATTTTTTCTTTGGATGGTTCTGTGATGTTGTTGTTGTTTTGGGATGGAGATAACATTTTGGAGGGGAAAATAACTATGGTGTGGAACTGAGAAATCTCCCCTTACATCACTCCCTCGATTTTCTTGCTATGCTCTTTTTATGTTAGCAGAATTCTCCCTAATTTTATTTTTTGTTATGCCCTTCACTGCTTCCCAGTCTCCCTATCGTGATCTTATCCCTCTATTTTCTTATCAGTGCGTATTTCCCAGTATCTGTGTGTGTGTGTGTATGGTACTGTCTGTGCCCCCCTAACTGTTGTTGCTGAATTGTATTTATAGGCAGGTTTTGTGAGGAATCAAAGGACAACAATTGGAGAAAGGACCAAGGACAGCAGCTGGCTGGCCAAGGACAGTCGCTGGGTGGAGGAATCCAAAGGACAAAGGACAGCTATTTGAATGGGCAAGGACAATAGCTAGCAATGGAGGAAGGACAACATCCAAGGAGAAAAAACCCTAGCTAGGGCAGCCAGCAGCAGCTGCGCCCCCTTTTCTTCTTTTTTTCTCTTTTTTGAAACTTTGTATTCTTAATTTTTGTACTATTTCTTTTTTCTGTTTTTGTCTATGTATGTAAAAAAAACTTGACTATGTAATGAAACTATTGACTATTCAGCTTCTTCACTTATTTTTGCACCAACTATAATAAATAATCTAATAACTACGATATCAACAATAAAAACGACCATCAAAATAAATGTTGTATGACGAGCGCTAAAGACACACACATGTTTAAAACGATACGTCACGACGAGGATAAAAACTTTTTTGGGATTTTTTGATAAATTAGACGGACAAAATTAGGGTACGACAAGGGTTTCCAGCCGTCTAAGAGTGTGCTCTGCAGAATGAAAGGGCGCTAATTATTGAGTCCAGCGCAGCAGACACTGCTCACTTTCGCTCATAGAACCATGTAGATTGTAGCGCTCATAGAACCACGTGGGTCTATAGCGCTCATAGAACCATGTGGGTCGTAGCGCTCATAGAACCACGCAGGTCTATAGCGCTCATAGAACCATGTGGGTCTATAGCGCTCATAGAACACCGTGGATCGTAGCGCTCAAAGAACCATGTGGGTCTATAGCACTCATAGAACATGTGGCTCATAGAACCATGTGGATCGTAGCGCTCATAGAACCACGTGGGTCTATAGCACTCATAGAACCATGTGGGTCGCTCATAGAACCATGTGGATCGTAGTGCTCATAGAACCACGTGGGTCTATAGCGCTCATAAAACCCTTTCGAATAAAACTTCACCCCTCGCCTTCTTTCGAATAAAACCCTTTTTTTTATTAGTCGGACAAAATTAGGGTATGACATGTTTCAAACTGTTTCAGGAAGTGGCTGAAAGACAATGAAGTTGTCCTAATGAGAGAAGCAGCCTTAAAGACCCTATGAAGAGGGAATTTGACATTGAGGAACCTGCACACCAACAAGCAAAGGAAGTTCTTTATTATGAAGAATCTGCCACACCAAATTCAGAACCTACTGGTCAAGTTTTGACTAGGGGACAGAGGCTGAAACAACCTCTAAGGAGGCTGACAGGTTGTGAACTTGTCGCAGAAGGTGAAGTGAATGAAGGAGACTTCAGACACTATGCCATAAAGACAGATTCAGAATCATTGGACTATACTGAAACTCTTAAGGTGACAGAGTGGAAACAGACTATAATTGAGGAGTTAAACTCCATTGAAGAAGACTTAGGCACTCTATCCTATGTCTTAGGGCTAGAGTTCTTAAGGATACCTCAAGGTTCTACTCTACAACAGCTTACATTTGCTAAGAAGGTCCTAGCAAGACTTGATATGACAGATTGCAGTTCTGCCAGCAACATAGCAGAATGCATTCTGGGTTATGGAGCTGCTACTCAAGCAGCTTGGCTGGACTATTGCTCGACAAAGGAGCAACTGGCTGACTGGTTTACAAAAAACCTCAAAGGGAAGGCATTAGTTAAGCTTAAGAAGAGAGATAGGAATGGTTGCCTTTTAACTGAGAATGCAACCTCTAAAGCTATTACTTGGGGGCTTCTCCCAGGTTGTTTATGTTCTATTGCTAGTCCAGGGGCATGTCCTGATGATTTAGACTCTCTCTAAGCTCTAAGGTTTAGGTTTGTTATTAAGGGAGGATGTTGGTTTTTAATCCAAAACCAAAACCTGATCCTTTTAATTACAATATTAACAGCTTAGTTTAAAGTGAACTAGCCGTTGAAGGGTAAAATAGTCCTTAATGTCTTATACAAACTGTAATCAGAGTTTGTTGAATTAGTTAAAGTTTGTTAATAACAAACTGTTTGTTAATAACAAACTAAAACCAACTCAACAAACTAATCTAGCTGTTACACATTGCAACAGTAGTTGCTCCACTAGGTTCCGCAGCAACCTGGTTGCTGGAGTGGGTTGGTCCTCAAGTTCTTGGGCCTGAATTCTGGGCTGGTTATTTTGATAGTTACACACCCCAGTTTTGATTTTGGCAACCAGTAAGGAAAAATCAATTAAATGGTTATAAAATTCAACAAAATACATGCGAATTTTAATTATTCATAAAGTGGGTGTTAAAAGGAGAGTGACAAATAAAATATTGCTAGCATTTTTTTAGCCCTAATACCATAATCCGAATGATTTTCACCTCTTTTGTTTTGGGAGGGTTTCATTGACAACCACCTACTCTACATATGTATATGGGCCTTGTGAAGTCCCATTTATATAATGTACATAAAACGGTCCAACTAGCCTTATTTTTATTGGATTCACATTTATTTTGATTTAAATTAATAATAATAAATTCAATTCAATTCAAAAATAAAATAATAATAATAAAAAATTAATAAAGAGATCTCTTCCTCAATAATAATGACCCTCAAATTTACTATATATAATCAAAGTGTTACGAGGAAAACGATACTATGGACCAGTGGCGGACCCAAGACCCCGGGGTCAGGGGTGTCAAATTTTTTAAGGCCGGTGTCAAATGGGTGCAAAACTTGGTCTACTAGTACAATTTCAAATTTTCAGGGGTGTCAAAATTAAAATTTCAGGAGATTTAGGCTATTTATATAAGATGTTTAGTGCAAAAAAAAATTGCAGGGGGTTCAACTGAACCCCTGACTTGTAGCCAAGTCCGCCACTGCTATGGACAGTATTATTATATTAATAAACTAAAAAAATAGCATTTTTATAACAAGCCTAGGAATGATAATGCTTACCCTTTAAAGTACTAGTGGTCTTTGACCAAAAAAAAAAAGTACTAGTGGTCGTATCCGAGCCTGTACAGCCTTAGTGCTCGTCCACATACCTCTTAGGCACCAAAGTGTTTGTACCTGCACATGTTGCCTGCACTTCAACTATAAAACATTATTAAATAACATAAAAATTATCATAACTTAATTAAAATAACGATGAATTTCTTTCAAATCTACTTATTAAAGTATAACAACTATAGTATTTAGTGAAAGGAAAACATCCAACATATATTTTTTTTTACAATTCCAAAATATTAGTAGTTAAGCATTTGTTTAACGTATTTACTTTTTAAAGTTGGATATGGTTAAAAATGTAAGAGTAGTTCTCAAAACATGTAATTAAGTTTTTGAGAAGTAGCCTTTTCTAAATTAAATAATGTTTTTTCCCTAAGAGTTCAAAAATATAAACTCCTGATTAATCAAAAAAATTAATATAAACTCCTGAAAATATTATGTGTAATTTTTGTATTTAATTGATTCAAAAACCACAATTGAGAAATAAAGGCAACAACCAGACCACAAGAAAATAGTAATGTCCTCTCGTTAAAAAAAAAGTAAAAAGAAATTTGAGAAAATAATTTTCTAGCGCGTTGATTTTCTTGTTCCAGGGAAAAGCCCAATCCAATCATCTTGGTAGTGTGCTAATTGGCCCTTCTAGGATGTTAATTTACATACCCCCTTTGGGCACCATACCCTCCTAATTACCCAAAGTTCCAATTTTACCCTTAAATCCCTCAAAAATTTTAAGTTTTCTGGAATTGTCTCTTATAACTCATACATCCGGAACGCTTTTTTTAAAGTTTTTCGGAAATTAACGTTTAAACATAATTCTGAAACCTTTTTTAAAAAAAAGTTTCCAGAATTATCTATAAAACATAATTCCAGAATACATTTTATCATTCCGGATTTATGCCCCTTAGGTGTTTTCGGAAAAACCTAAAAATTGTGCTTGCGGATTTATCTTTTAGGCATAAATCCGGAAATACTTTTTTTTTAATTTTTTTTTATTTCTATTTGTGTACGGTTAGTGTACGCACCAGAGTGAGGTTAGCCGGTCACGCTTCTGCATGTGATTGTGTCGGTAAAATCAAGGTCGTTGAAAGTGTCGGTAAAATCAAGACCGTCAAATAATATTTGTCATACCTAATTTTGTCCGTCTAATTTATCAAAAATCCAAAAAAGTTTTTATTCTCGTCGTGCCATGTGTCGTTTCAATCGCGTGCGTGTGTCTTTAACGCTCATACGTTTATTTTGATACTCGTTTTTGTTGATATTGCTTATTATTATAAAATATAAAAAATAAATAAAATGTAATACAAAATCAGGCAAAAGCTGAATAGCCAAAGTCCTTTTTATTACATAACCAAGTCCTTTTACACATATAGACAAAAATAGTACAAATAATTGGAATAAAATTCAAAAAAAAGAAGAGGGAAAGGGCGCAGCAGCTGCTGCCCTAGCTGCTTGTCCTTTTGATTTTTCCCCTTGCTGTTGTCCTTCCTCCATTGCCAGCTGTTGTCCTTTCCTTATTCAAATGACTGTCCTTCCAAGCACCCTAATCACCCCAGCCAGCTGCTGTCCTTGCCAGCGCCCCATTGCCAGCTACTGTCCTTTTGCTGATTCAATGGTTGTCCTTTTTGACTCCTCAGCACCTCACCAATTGGCCTATAAATACCAAACAATAATGAACAATAAGGGAGGAGGGGACACTGAAATACGCATTAACACAGTCACACAGATAGTCATAAACCCACACACAGAATACAAACAATAGCAGTGAATAGTGAAAGAAAGGCAACAAAAAAACACAGAGGAGCAAAACAAAAATTAGAGAAGAAGGGGAAAGGGGAATGGGAGGAAAAACAGAGAGAGTTTTTATATCAGAGGCATCCCCCTTCACCTCACCTTCGGCTAAACCCCCCCCCCCCCCCCACACCACCGTAAACCACAACACCTCACCATCAACAGAACCGAACCACGGCCAAACCCCCCACACCACCGTAAACCACCACACCACATCATCAACAGAACCGAACCCAAAAGCATACCAACCGAACCCCCCTCTTCTCTCTCTCTCCACCGTGAACACCAACCACAACACCAAAACCATCATCCCCATCATTCTCTCTCCCTTCGTTTTCCCTCTGTCTTCCTCTCACCGTGAACGTTTCTCTCTCTCTCTCTCTCTCTCTCTCTCTCTCTCCACCGTGAACACCAACCACAACACCAAAACCATCATTTCCATCATTCTCTCTCCCTTCGTTTTCCCTCTGTCTTCCTCTCACCGTGAACGTTTCTCTCTCTCTCCACCGTAAACACCAACCACAACACCAAAACCATCGTAAACCACTCCCCACAACCATCTCTCTCCCTTCGCTCTCCCTCTGTCTTTTCCTCACTGTGAACGTTCCCCTCTCTCTCTACAAACCACCACCACCTGTAGCGAGCGCCGACCACCATCACCACCGTGGAACATAGGACCAAAAAAGAGAAGAAGAGGAACACTTCATTGTAGCTCTCTCTCGTTTCCTCACCGACGGTCCTTTTTCTCTCTCGCCGTGAACTTCGTTTTCTCTCCCTCTCCCACCTTCTCTTGTGCGACACTAGGATTTGGAGAGGATAGGTTGTTTTCAAATTGATTTCCTTTCTCTGTAGTTCTGTTTATATATTTTGTTTCAATTCATTTTTTTTATCTCAGTTTACTATCCATACCCCTTTCTTTTCAAGAGTTAACCCCATTCCCGGTATGGCCCATTCATTCATTCATTCATTCATTCATTCATTCATTCATTCATTCATTCATTCATTCATTGTTTCTCCTTTTTTTGTAATCGCACCTTCTGGTTTACGTCGTGCACCCCTTCCCTCTCTTTCTCAATCATATTAATCTTCACATCCCCTGTTTTACTACGTATGCATCCCTATACGACCCCTGCCCTTTTTTTTTAAAAGAAAACGCAGCCCAGTCTACAAAAACCAGCTGGGCTCACTGTTTACACCCCCTTTTTAAAATACAACATTTGTTGCTATTCACACCTCCTTTTGATAACACAACACCCCTGTTAATTATATTTCATTTTATTACAATTTGTCATACCCTAATTTTGTCCGGCTAATTTAAAGTTTACTAGAAAAAAAAATCTAAAATATTGTGTTTGCCGTTTACGCGTGTCATTCCTGATCATGTACAGGTTTCATTCTCGTTGTGCATGCGTGTCACTTGTCGTCGTGTACGAGTGCTCATTTTAGTACTCGTTATGTTATTGTTATAGGTATTAGTTTAATAAGAAAATGTAATAAAAATCAGATTTGAATAATTGCTTTTTATTATTATTACTATAATCAGTTTTTGTTTACAAATAAAGAAGTCAACTTTAGTACATACATGTAGACAAAAAAATTTAAATACAAAATAGAACAAAAATTAATTAAAAAGCAAAAAGTAAATAAAAAGCAAGGCAGCACAAGCTGCTGTCCTTGCTGAAAATCCTTTTGAGCATTATGCCAAAGCCCATTTCTTCATCCTCTTTATTGTCTTTCCATTCTTGGCACCAAAAATGCTGGCCTTGCAAACAACACTACCACCACCTCTGCTCCACTACTCTGCCTTCCCTACAAAAGCATAACAACACAATGGGGATCCTCTATAAAAAACCAGCAAACAGAAACAGCAAGGGGGCAACACACAGAAATGCAAAAACACATAGACACACAGATACACGCACGGTAAAAAAAAAACAGAAAACATAAATCAGAAAAAGGGGGGAGGAGAGACAACCATAACCACCGACCACCCAATTTCACCGCCGCGTCACTACCGGACCACCGTGAACCGCCGCGTCTCTCACCACCCCAAAACGCAACAGCCACCATCACCACACTCACAACCACCACAACACCGTGAGCCACCACCACACCACTGTGAACCACCCCACAACAACCTCACCGTCACCACTGTCCCCTTCGCCCAAAAAAAAAACTCCACAGAACCACCGCACACCACCACGAACTCCACCATAACAACCATCAAAACCACCCTCTCTCTCATCAAACCTCACCTCCTCACCACCGTCAAGCGCGAACCGAACGATCGATCCTCCCATCCCCCATCGCCACCGTCATGCTCTCCTCTCCCTCATTTCCGTTCTCTCCCTCTCCCACCTCGCGAACCACGGCCTAACCGTCTACCATCATTCGCCGTTCTACCTCTCCTCCCTTCGTTCCCCCCTTTTCGCGCCGCCGTGGTCTCCGGTGATCCTCGCGAAGTATTCTCCTCTCGGTCAAAAGCCTCCCACCGCCGTCGTAGCCGTCCCTCTCAAACCAGCCACCGTTGTCGCCACCAAGGCGTTGTCATCACCGGCCGTGAGGTGGTCGGTCTGCGCACCACCGCCCCAACGAAAGTCTCTCTCACCGTAATGCTCTCTCTCGCTCTCTCTCTCTCTCTCAATCTTCTCTGGTTTTTTTGAAATTTTTTCTCTCTCTCCTGGAAGTATGAAAACGGCGCTGAATGAATGGAAGTGAATATTAGGGTTGATTAACACTTTCCTTATATATTCTAGTTTGTTTTTTATGTTAGTTTTAATTTTCAAATCAGATCCATAGTCACACCCCCCGTTTTTAATGAATACAGCCTCCCTACACTAAGCCCAATTCGTAGGCCAGCTTGCTAACCCAAAAAACGTGAGCTGAACTAGACTGCTGTTCGCACCCCCTCCGTTTTGTTATACACCCCCAACGCAAGCCCATCCTTTAAACGCAGCCCAGTTCACAGAAAATGAACTGGGCTCGCTAACTGCACCCCCAGTTTCCATAATATAACCCCCTCACTTAAACCCGGCTTGCAAAACACGTGGAACCGAGATGTTTCATATTTACACCCCCAGCTTTTTTAAAATACAACCCTTTTCCTGCCAATTACATCCCATTTTACTACTGCACCCCCTTCTTTTTAAAATTAATTTTCTTTTTCATAAATAAACATTTTTTTTCACAAACCTATTTTTTTTCCCAAGTAACAAGGGAATGTTTTCCCAAACGTCAAATTGGTTTGTTGCTAGTGGTCACTCTGAGCTTAGCTTGTTTGACCGTTAATAACAGCCCTAGTTTTCGAACGAGTTATGAGTAATGATCACTCTGAGTTTTACTTATTTGGTCGTTACGAATACTTCTCTCAATTTCAAAAATAATTAAAAAAACACCAAACACACAACAATTTTCTACCTAGAACTACGTAGCCTTTAATTCTCTACCAGGAGATACGTAGGAGCAGGGTCACGCCCCTGTCAAGCGCAAAAATAAACAATTTCCATTACCTTTCTTTCTTAATTCTTTTTTTTACAAAAAACCACAAAATATAAATAGGGGACTAAGTCGACTGTACAGTCGGGTTAGTCTGCTTTTTAGGTCACTAATGAACCGTTACGGATCATGTCCTAAAATCCCTATTTAAAATAAACAATTTCTAAATTAAAAAAAATATACAAACACATCTCTTTCATTTCAAAAATCAAAAATCTTATTTTCAAAGTAGGGGATTAAGTCGGTCGTACGGCCGGGTTAGTCATCGTTTTAGGATAAGTGAACTGTGGTCCTTCAGAGCCCCAGCGCTCCTTCAGCCCTTAGCGGCCCTTCAGAGCCCCAGCGCTCCTTCAGACCCCCAGTGGTCCTTCAACATAGATCACACAGTCCTAAAACCCCTATATTAAAAAACACCAACCAACAAACATTTTCTAACCCAAGAACTACGTAGCTTTGATTTCTCCATCGCACCTGGAGATACGTAGGAGCAGGGGCCCACTCCTGTCAAGCACAAAAAAGTAAAATTTTTATTAAGTCTTTTTCTTTCAATAAAAGGGTAAAAATTAACATTTTCAAAACTAACATTTTTTTCCTACAACTAATTAGCAGGTAACATTCCTTAGGAATGATGTCGTAGGGTGCTAATACCTTCCCTACGCATAAACGACTCCCGAACCTTAATCTGGTCTCAAGGACCATTATCCATTCCAAAGAGATTTTCCAATGTTTGCCCTTAAACTAAACTTTGGTGGCGGCTTCATTTTTGAACCTTCGAGGAATCCTCGCCCGGATTTTTCGGTCGCTACAGCTGGCGACTTCACTGGGGACCATTTTAGAGAGTCAAGCCTAGTCTAATTAGTTGTAGGATTAATTGTCGATTTAATGTTTATTTTTTACCCTATGCTTTTGTCTTTTATTCTTGCATATTATATTATTTTCATGTGATATGTAAACATTAGGATAGAAGACTATTGTGTTTGTATATGTGATTATTCTTTTATTTTATTGCCAATTATATTCTTTTATGTATATAAACCCTAGGGTAGAAGACTGTTATTGTTGTATATGTGTTTGTTTGTTTTGCAGCTTGGGGGGTATGTTTGACATTTTGCTCCCACACACTCTTCACTATCACACTTCTGCACACACGTGAGTATAGTCCTATACCCGGACTAGAGCATACCCTAAGTTAGAATGAGACCGTGTAGTGATGGCCTACTGGATGCACGTCCTGTTGGGTGGTCACGAAAGTCTCACCTAGAGTTTGGTCCCTTCGAGGGTGCTATCACTTCTAATAGCTTGCCTATTGTTGTGGCTAGCGTTCTCGAACAGGATCGTTGGCTCTAGGAACCTTATTAGGACCTTGTAGAGCTACCCTTTGAAAGGTTCACTAAGTAGAAAGAATCTTAGATCTATTCTCAAAGGAACCATTTTTAGGACACAAAGGAGCTTCATCCCGTCGCATTCAAACAAGCATAAATGCATGTCCTTCCATTTTTTTTTTGAAATAAAAACCAAAAATCATATTTCATTTGTTCTAGCTATTTTCCTTTCTTGAAACATGTCTCATGCATTCTTATTTTATTTTGCATATCATAAAAACAAATCTCTAAATATATCGTTTTCCATACATTTCAATGACCGCCGGGGAATTACAAAACTTTTTAAAAATGATGTATGAAAGTAAAATAAAAAACCATTTGAAAGTCAGACCCTATACTTTAAAAAAAAGTTTTGCATTCTCCGACGAGATGAATAAAACCATACATTCACATCTCACGCACATTCATTCATTCAATCCAAGGCGAGCTGGTTCACCAATACTCATGCATCTGTCTTCTCGTTCCAAAAACAACAAAAAAAATTCAAAATCATGTCAAGGATCGTGTTTTCTTTCCTTTCTATGCATAAAAAAAAATCACTGCGAGTGTCATGCATTTTATTTCCTCGCACAAAAAAGAGTAATTTTTAGTCATATAACATGAGCATCTCAACATGCACTGACATTCATGCATAATCATTCAAAATCATTATCACATAGCGTAGGCATCACATCATTTGTAAAGTCATGAATTACATTTCAAAAAAACATATCATTCATACGTCATTTTCCCTCATGTTGCCATCCTAGTTTAAATGCATCAACTCCATGTTCGTGTATCATTTTCCCAAATAAAACAAAAAAAATCATTTCATTATAATTGTATCATTCATCATCCAATAAATTAAAAATAAGAGTCTGCATATATGTCGCACTACCTCTTGAAAAATAAAAATAATTGCATTAGGATTAAACATTTACTTCTTCATGCATACATGCATTTGCATTTTCCATACATATCCGTCATCATGGGCATTATATTTTGCTAGAAAATTAAAAATCACCATAGAACGAATCATTTGTTTTCATATACATCTAGTTCTCATGGTACCGACATGCATATCATCATCCCAAGAAAAAACAAAGACATTGTATATTTGTCCAACTTGCATCATCTTGCATATTCATATAGAAAAATATATTTTATAAAAAAAACGTTATATTCATTACTCCTCTTCATGCATGATAGAAAAACAAAAGTTCTTCATTCCTAACCACGTCAAATGCATTTAGCCATCTAGCATGCATGCATCATTTCCAAATATAAGAAAAAAATAAAAAAACATAATGCCCTTTTCTTGCATCATTCATCATCATATTGCATTGCCTCCGAAAAATCATCTGGGGTAGGTAATATTTTCAAGTGATCATTCACATTCTATGCATCTGCATCATGCAACATCATTTGTTCATTCTTGTATTACATTTTTTTTTCTAAAAAAAGAGAATAGAAAAAACCACGAGCACAATTAAAAAATTGTGATAAACATTGGAATATCTCATTTAGCATGCACTTCCATTCACAAAAAACCATCATCAAATAATGTAGACATTTCATCATTTGCAACATCATGAGATGCATGTAAAAACATAGCATTCATACATCATCTCACTCATCCTAATAAATAAAGAAAAAACCGTTGTTTCATCGATCATTCATGCGTCATTTCATTCCTTATTTCAGCATGCATCATTTCACAAAAATTATGAGGCCCTGCATCAGCCACATGCTGTATTGCCCCCAAAAAAATCATTTAGAATAATTGGTCTTTACAAGTGATCATTCATGCGCGCATTTCATGCATTTGCATCTGCATTTTCATCATGCATATCTATCACCATGTGTTTATTCATGCATTAGGACACAAGGGGCATGCAATTTATTTATCCTCGTTGCATGAGTATAGTTAATCTTTTAACTAGAAAAAATCATCATGCATTCATAATAGGAATAAAATCGTTGGTCTTTTCAAGTGATCAGTTCCTCCATGCACTTCATACATTCGCATTTTCATCGTACATATCCATCATCATGTGTTGATTCCATAAAAAAAGGGAGCAAAAAACGTAACAGTATTTCATTATCAATTGAAAAACGTTTGCATCATTATCATGTTGCAAAGTCATTTACAATAATTGTTTCTTTGCATACTTGATATAGCATTTCATTAGAATCAAACAATCATTTTTCACTGCATGTGTCGTTTTCTAGAAAAAAAAAACATGTCATCACTCTTTTCATGCATCATTGAGCATCAATGAGAAACTCTGCACCTGTTACATGCTGCATTGTCTCTTAAAAAACCAAAATCCTGTAAAATAATTATTCCTTTGAACATCTTAGATGTCACTGGAGTCAAACAATCACATGCATTTCATGCACTTACATCTTTATCATTTATGTCCATCATCATGTATCAGTTCATCTATCACATTTTGTTTCATTTTTCTAAAAAAAACCATGAGCATATTTTTTTTCAAAAATTGATGAGATGAGGCGAAATGGATTATTCTTCTTTGGAAAAGGTTAGGTTAGCTACAAACTCAATGTTTTTTCAGACACTCAACTTTCAAAAAAGGAAGTTATTCACTTTTTGGAGCTCGTTCACATTTTTTCTTCAGCAAAACGACGCATCTCATTAGTCCCATGACAAATGATCCAAATGGTCCATTTTGTTAACTAATGTGTTATCAAAAATTTCTCCTATCATGTCGCTGACTATGTTAACTCTCTTTGAAGCATTCGTATAGTGAACTTGTATGCAACACAGATTTACTCTTGTTTGAGTCGGTTAGTGTCCATATCTTTCCCATCATCATTCGTTGTTCATGTCCAGTCCCACCCCGACCATCCCATAAGGTGCATATTCTCCACACAAGTACCTAGTTAACCATTTGGTTTGTTCCCAATGATGACATTTCATGAGCTAACACTTTAGGCCCCAAGCTGGGGCAAATTTATGATCACTAGATATCTTGTAAACATTGTATTTCCTTGATGTAAGTCCTTTGCAAAAAAAAAATCAAATAAGCCTGTTAGCTCGAAAACTCGCAAGAGCAGCCTAAGCAAAAATTAAGGCATATAAAAAGAAATAAAGAGAAAAAGAGCGGATATATAAAAATAAATAATTTTTGTCCTTGAATTAATTTTTGAGAATAACAAGCAATCATGATTTGAAATGAAGTTTGGTCGTCTTCCCGTATCCTAAAAAAAAGGTTCTTTACTACCCCTTGAGCGAAAAAAAATCAAAAATCTTTCAGTCACCCTAGACAAGGATCAATTCCACATCAAAATTGGTGTGTCGCTTTTATCAGCTCACTCTACTCAAAAAAAAAAAAGATCACAAAAAATGTGAAATTCAAAAAAGAGGATTAAAAAAAGAAATCCTCAAAAAAGAAAAAAGCAAAAGCAGTAGAAATTGTGAGCTGATAGATAATATCACCAAACACAGAAGATATCATTGTCCGAATAAACCCACAAACGCCTCCTTAGGCCGAATTATCATTTCTTCCACAAAACCCAAATCATTGGCCTCAAACACTTCTCTGAACCTACTTATCTTTTAAAAGGTCATCGTATCAATAAACCCTCAAACACCTCTCTGAGCCCATTTGAGTCTAACCCCACAACCCCATAACCATTGACCACGTTATAAACCTTTCTTTCATAAACCTCTAAACACTGGCCACATTACAAAGACCATGCTGATATGTGGCTGATTGCTTTCATTTTCTCAAAGATTTAATTTTAGGACAAGTAAGTTTATCTATTTACAATATATTTGCTCAAAGAAAAAATCAAAAAAGAGGATAAAAAAAAAAGAAAAAATGAAAAAAACCCAAAGGGCTTGCACTCCAATGTTCATTCAAATCGCACTGATATCAAGACAAGGTTTAGTGATCACCAATTGAAATTCTCATCATATCAAAAAAACTCAAGACTGTCACAGTCTTTGGGATTCACCTAAAAGAGAACCAAAGGTTTATACTAGGACCATCACCTAGATCCCAAAGTGGGGCATACCTTTCACCTTTCATGCTTCTTGAACTTAGGGAAAATGTCCGACATCCATCCCATTCATATAGCACATACGACCAATTACAAAGACCCATGACCCTAACTCAGTCACCTTTCATAACCCCACTAAAAGCAATCATTTAAATATCATTCCAAAGTGGGGAAATCCCATCACTCTTCACTTCACCTAAAATCGGGGAAATTCGCTCTACACCCATCTCATCCCCTTGTCATATCCACACCCACACAACCATGCCGAGGCATCTTCTCAACCCATTATCCTAAATACAGCCCTTCACAATGTTACTCCAGTCGGGGCAACCTTACTCTCGTCAAGATTGGGGCAGCACCAAACGTCATGGGTTGAGACAGAATCTCTTGCTTGCCACCCTTCATTCCAAAGTCATGGCATTCCCAATTCATTATTGTTGAACCAAGGGTAAAACAGTCCTTTATTTTGAATGATAACAAATTACATATATCTACTAATCTTTCACATTGAGCAAAGTGCAGGACTTATTTTAAAAGGAAGAAGACTCAAAAAGGAGAAGCTTGAAGAAGAAGAATCATAAGAAGTTCAAAACCTTATTTTGTGTGTAAGCCTTTTTTAGGACTCTATGTAAAGGTCCTATCACCTAAAGTGTGTGGCACTTTAGCTATTGAGAGAGATGACTTTTCAAAACATGCATGATGCATAAAAATAATTTTGAAAAAATATTTTACAAAATTGCATGCATGCATAAGGTGGCAAGTTGAAAAAAATATATTTTTTAGGAAAGCTTGGAATCGATTTCCAACCCATTTCATAGGCCTTGGAATCGATTCTCAGGACCTCCTATATGGCCTAAAAATCGATTCCTTCATGTTTCCAAAGGGCCATGAATCGATTCCCATGCCTTCCAAAAAGAAAAGAATCGATTCCCTATTATTTCAACTAGCCTAAGAATCGATTCCTCCTATTTCTTATGAACTAAGAATCGATTCCCTATGCTTCTAAATGAACTAAGAATCGATTCTCAGGACAACCATATGGCCTGAAAATCGATTCACTCCTTTCTTCATAAACAATGAATCGATTCCCTCATTTTTCCAAACATAAATGAATCGATTCCTCTCTTATTTCAACTAAACAAACAATCGATTCTTTTATTTTTTAAAAGCAATGAATCGATTCCTTCACATTTTAACTTGGTCTATGAATCGATTCTTCACCTATATTAAATGTTTTTCAAAAAAATTTCAACGGTGCCTAAGCCTATAAATACATAGGTTGAGCTTCACCTTCAGACCACACCTATTCTCACAATTTCTTCTCTACTCTCTCATATTCGAATCTCTATAGATCTATTGCTCCTCATTGTTTTATTTTTATAAGCTTTTGATTTTAAATTGTTATATCTTTTTTCAAAAGCTGTTTATAGATCTAGATCTGAGATCCTGTGCTCCAACTGTTTTGAATCTTGTTTTTCAAAAAGCTTTGTTTTTTCAAAATCATATCTATATTTTTTAAAAGCTTTCAAGCAACCTCAACTTCTATTGTTATATCAATTTTGAAGTGGTTGCAAAAGCAAGATCATCCCTCATCTTATAGAGCATCTATAATATCCTAAGATCACTCATCTCTCTCAGTTTCTAAATTGACTCATTCTCTGAAGTGATTGGATCATAGAACTCTATTGTGTAATTTATTTTATTTCAAGGTGTTTTTGAAATCCTGGGCTTTGTACTTGGGTCTCTCAATCAAGTGATTGAGTTGGTGTTTTTGAAATCCTGGGGTTTTTGAAATCCTGGGCTTTGTACTTGGGTCTCTCAATCAAGTGATTGAGTTGGTGTTTTGAAAACCTGGGCTGTGTACTTGGGTCTCTCAATAGGGTTATTGAGTTGGTTTAGAAATCCTTAGCAAGAGTGCTTGGGTTCTCAATTCAAGGGAATTGAGATTCACTTATATTGGGGTCGACTGTTTGTATCAAACTCTCTTCAATATAGTGGTTACTAAGTCCAAGGGTTGAAAAGCCTAAGGCCGAGGACGTAGGGGTTTTATCCCGAACCTCGCTAAATTGCTGTTTCTCTCTCTCTTCTCTATCTCTTTATATTTTGCACTTTATTTGCTTATAATATTATTATCATATACTTGATATAACTGCTTATCATATTCTCAATATAACTGTGCAAATATATCATATTGTAATCTTATCCTGATCTCTCTATATCCTTCTTCTCATTATCTATTTTATTGCTGTATACAATATTGATCTGTCCATCATCTCATTCTACTCCTCTTCTCCTTCTATATTGGTCAAATATTATTATTCCGCATTTAATCCAAACCAATATCGAAAAAGTTTTTTTTTAAATTGAAAAAGAATCCATTAATCACCTATAACCTTATTCACCCCCCCTCTAAGGTTACTTTATAGACTCTCAAGTCTAACAAGTGGTATCAGTAGCTAGGAATTGCATATTAGAGCTTTACATCTCGCAATTCTAAATTTATCCTTTACATATCTGTAATTATGGGTTCTTTCATGAAAGAAGGAATGTCCTCTAATAGGCCTCCTCTATTTGATGGTACTAACTATGATTACTGGAGTAGTCGTATGAAATGTCATGTGCAGGCAATTGACTTCACTCTATGGAGAATCATAGTGGATGGTCCTCTAATCCCGATGAAGATCAAGATCACAAAACCAGGTAATACTGATGGTGACACTTCAAAAATTCAAGCCACCGGCAAAGCTGAAGAAGTACCGGTGGAAGACATCTACACCATCGACCTGAGTGAGTTAAGAAAATCTGAGCTTGACAAGATATCCCTAAATGCAAAGGCCATGAATATCCTTCATCTATCTCTCTGTGAAGAAGAATATGGTAGAGTAAAAGGGTGTCAAAGTGCAAAGGAAATCTGGGACTGCCTACAAGCCACTCATGTCGGGACAAGCCAGGTAAAAGATACTAAAATTAGAATTCTCACCTCTGAATATGAAAGTTTTAAAATGAAAGAAGGTGAGTCTGTCGCAGCAATGCATCAGAGATTAAATTTAATTGTAAACAACTTGAGGGCCTTAGGAAAGAAATACACCAACAAGGATTTAAATGGAAAGATCCTTGAATCCTTAACTGGTGAATTCTTCCCTAAGACTTGTGCTATAACCGAAGCCAAAGACATTGGCACTTTACCTCAAGAAGACCTTATTGGATCATTGCTAGCATTTGAGGTAGTTCTGGCTGCCAAAAAGAATCAAGAAAAAGAAACTGTAAAAGAGAAGAAATCTCTTGCCCTTGCTGCTAAAACTTCTAAAGTAGCAAGGAAAGAGGTTGAATCTGAAGAAGAAACCGATGATGAAGATATGGCTATGCTTGCCAAAAATTTCAAAAAATTTATGAGATTCAAAAAGTTTGGAAAGGGTGACTTTTCAAAGAAGTCCGGGTACAACAAAGAAGACAGGTATGAGAAAAAGAATGATCAACCAAGATGTTTCGAATGCAACAAACCCGGTCACATCAAAGAAAACTGTTACAAGCTGAAATCTAAGCAAAAGAAAGCAATGAAAGCAACATGGGACAATACAGACACTGAAAGTGAGACCGAAGAAGAAGAAGTTGCAAATGCTGTCTGCCTCATGGCAAAGAACACACCTGAAGCAACATGGGACAATCTCAGCACTGATGGTGAATCAGAAGAAGATGAGCAGACCGACAATGCTGTCTGCAGCATGGCAAATGATACATCAAAGGTTGGTCCCTCAGCTAAAAAGAAAAATGTGTGGATGGTTGATAGTGGTTGCTCAAGGCATATGACTGGTGATGCTTCACTGTTTCTAAAACTGAGCAACAAAGCTAGTGGATCTGTAAAGTTTGCCAATAATGAATCTGCTCAAGTAATAGGTAAAGGTTGTGTGGGTAAGGAAAACACAATTAAAATTAAAGATTCTTTATTAGTTGATGGCGTTAAATTTAACTTACTAAGTGTTAGTCAACTATGCGATAATGATTTTGATGTGCACTTTTCTGTTGATAAATGTGTTATCACCCATCTGACTTCTAAACTCTACATTACTGGCTTTCGAGAAAACAATGTATACTATGTTGATTTTGATAATGTAAGTGATGATATAGTATGTATGCCTACCTTGATTGATGATATGAATTTGTGGCATAGACGCTTAGGGCATGCTAGTATAGAACATCTATCTAAGTTAAGTAAGAATGAGCATGTTAGAGGTCTACCTAAATTGAAATTTGAAAAAGGCCAATTATGTGATGCATCTCAACTTGGTAAAATGCACAAAACCTCTTTTAAATCAAAACCTGTTATTTCCACCAAAAATGTGCTTGAACTGCTACATCTTGATTTGTTTGGTGAAATTGATGTCGTAAGTCTAGGAGGGTCTAAGTATGTCTTTGTTATTGTTGATGATTATTCTAGATATACTTGGGTTATCCTACTTGCAAATAAAACTGATGCTTTTAACGAGTTTGCTAAGTTGTGCAGAAAGCTACAAAATGAGAAAAACTTAGCCATCAAAGAAATTAGAAGCGATCATGGAGGAGAATACGAAAATTCATCATTCAAGACTTGGTGTGAAAAGTATGGTATTCATCACAACTTTTCAGCTCCAAGAACTCCTCAACAAAATGGTGTGGTGGAAAGAAAGAACAGAACTATACAAGAGATGAGCAGGACAATGCTGAATGAGCACAACCTTCCCAAATACTTCTGGGGTCATGCAGTGGATACAGCGTGTCATGTACTAAATCGTGTATACTTAAGGCCATCTCTCAACAAAACACCATATGAGCTGTGGAATGGTAGAGCTCCAAACATTTCATACTTCAAAGTCTTTGGAAGTAAGTGCTTCATTCTTAATACAAAGGACAAGTTGGGTAAGTTTGATGCTAAATCAACTGAAGGTATTTTTATGGGTTATTCAAATCATAGTAGAGCTTATATCGTTTACAATAAAATTGATAAAACTATGCAAGAATCTATTCATGTTTCTTTTGATGAAACTAACCCTTTTGATAAGAAAGCTGCTAATGATGAGGATGAAGTGATTGAAGTGATCAAAAATAGATCACCTGAAACTAACAGTGAAAGTGTAGAAGAAGCCGAGGAGGAAGCTGAACCTCAAGAAGAAGTTATAGTGGAACAAGAGCCCCAAGACATTGATGATCATCTCCATGGAAGAACACACGATGATCTGCCCAAAACATGGAAATCAGTTCGAGATCATCCCATGGAGCAAATTATTGGTAGTCCATCAAAGGGGGTAACAACTCGCTCCTCTCTTAATCTTTTATGCTTTCATAGTGCTTTTGTCTCTCAAATAGTTCCAAATAATATCAAGGAAGCGTTAAATGATCCAGAGTGGGTTTTGTCAATGCAAAAAGAACTTGAACAATTTGAAAGAAATAGAGTTTGGCACTTAGTTGAAAAACCGGTCGATCGGACCATCATAGGAACTAAATGGGTTTTTCGCAACAAACTTGACGAAAATGGAACAATTTTATTAAACAAAAGTCGTCTAGTAGTTCAAGGTTTTAATCAAATCGAAGGGGTGGATTTTGAAGAAACTTTTGCTCCTGTGGCTAGATTGGAGTCCATTAGGATAATTTTGGCATTTGCCTCCTACATGGATTTCAAACTACATCAAATGGATGTCAAAAGTGCCTTCCTAAATGGTTTCTTAGAAGAAGAAGTTTATGTAAAACAACCCCCTGGTTTTGAAGATTTTAAAAATCCCGATCACGTCTTTAAACTTGACAAAGCCCTCTATGGATTGAAACAAGCCCCAAGAGCTTGGTATGAGAGATTAAGCAAACACTTAATTGCCAATGGTTTCCAAAAGGGTAAGATTGATTCTACCTTATTCCTTAAAACCAAGGGCAAACATATCATAGTAGTTCAAATCTATGTTGATGATATTATCTTTGGATCTACTAATGATGATTTGTGCAAGGAATTTTCTGAGATGATGACTAGTGAATTTGAAATGAGTATGATGGGAGAACTTAACTTTTTCTTGGGACTTCAAGTGAAACAATTAAAAGAAGGGATCTTCATATCCCAAACAAAGTTCTCAAAGGAACTGCTGAAGAAATACAACATGAATGACGCAAAAGATATCAGCACTCCTATGGCAACAGCAACCAAACTCGATAAAGATGAACACGGTAAACCTGTAAATGAAACTATGTATCGAGGTATGATAGGTAGTCTCTTATACTTAACTGCCTCCCATCCTGATATTATGTTTGCTGTATGCTTATGTGCCCGATTTCAAGCATGTCCTAAAGAATCCCATTTAACAGCCGTTAAAAGAATTCTTAGGTATGTTAAAGGAACCATAGACTTTGGTTTGTGGTACCCGAAATCGAGTACGTTTGATTTAGTTGGATTTTCTGATGCTGATTTTGCAGGTTGCACTCTTGATAGAAAAAGTACTAGTGGAACTTGTCATTTTCTTGGTCCTTGTTTGACCTCCTGGTCTAGTAAGAAGCAGAACAGTGTTGCTTTATCCACAGCTGAAGCTGAATATGTGGCTGTTGGAAACTGCGTCGCACAAGTTCTGTGGATGAAACAAACTTTGCAAGACTTTGGTCTAATTTTTGAAAATGTGCCTGTTTTGTGTGATAATACAAGTGCCATAAATATTGCTAAGAACCCTATACAACACTCTCGCACTAAACATATTGACATTAGACATCATTTTATTAGAGATCATGTGTCTAGGGGGAGCATTGCATTGAAATTTGTAGGCACTGATGACCAACTAGCAGATATCTTCACTAAACCCCTAGCCGAAGCTCCTTTTTGTAAAATCCGTAGAGAGCTAGGGATGCTTGACTATGCTAGTTTATGATTTTGTTTGTATTCACCCCACCTCCTTTTTGATGAAAACAAAGGGGGAGAGAATATTATTATGCATGTTATATATGGGGAGAAAATATTATGCTCATGTTATATGTGGTATTATGCTGATTATTGTTATGCATATGCTTAGGGGGAGCCTTTTTTTAAGATTTTTTATCCCTATGCATAATGTAATTTGTTATCATCAAAAAGGGGGAGTTTGTTGAACCAAGGGTAAAACAGTCCTTTATTTTGAATGATAACAAATTACATATATCTACTAATCTTTCACATTGAGCAAAGTGCAGGACTTATTTTAAAAGGAAGAAGACTCAAAAAGGAGAAGCTTGAAGAAGAAGAATCATAAGAAGTTCAAAACCTTATTTTGTGTCTAAGCCTTTTTTAGGACTCTATGTAAAGGTCCTATCACCTAAAGTGTGTGGCACTTTAGCTATTGAGAGAGATGACTTTTCAAAACATGCATGATGCATAAAAATAATTTTGAAAAAATATTTTACAAAATTGCATGCATGCATAAGGTGGCAAGTTGAAAAAAATATATTTTTTAGGAAAGCTTGGAATCGATTTCCAACCCATTTCATAGGCCTTGGAATCGATTCTCAGGACCTCCTATATGGCCTGAAAATCGATTCCTTCATGTTTCCAAAGGGCCATGAATCGATTCCCATGCCTTCCAAAAAGAAAAGAATCGATTCCCTATTATTTCAACTAGCCTAAGAATCGATTCCTCCTATTTCTTATGAACTAAGAATCGATTCCCTATGCTTCTAAATGAACTAAGAATCGATTCTCAGGACAACCATATGGCCTGAAAATCGATTCACTCCTTTCTTCATAAACAATGAATCGATTCCCTCATTTTTCCAAACATCAATGAATCGATTCCTCTCTTATTTCAACTAAACAAACAATCGATTCTTTTATTTTTTAAAAGCAATGAATCGATTCCTTCACATTTTAACTTGGTCTATGAATCGATTCTTCACCTATATTAAATGTTTTTCAAAAAAATTTCAACGGTGCCTAAGCCTATAAATACATAGGTTGAGCTTCACCTTCAGACCACACCTATTCTCACAATTTCTTCTCTACTCTCTCATATTCGAATCTCTATAGATCTATTGCTCCTCATTGTTTTATTTTTATAAGCTTTTGATTTTAAATTGTTATATCTTTTCTCAAAAGCTGTTTATAGATCTAGATCTGAGATCCTGTGCTCCAACTGTTTTGAATCTTGTTTTTCAAAAAGCTTTGTTTTTTCAAAATCATATCTATATTTTTTAAAAGCTTTCAAGCAACCTCAACTTCTATTGTTATATCAATTTTGAAGTGGTTGCAAAAGCAAGATCATCCCTCATCTTATAGAGCATCTATAATATCCTAAGATCACTCATCTCTCTCAGTTTCTAAATTGACTCATTCTCTGAAGTGATTGGATCATAGAACTCTATTGTGTAATTTATTTTATTTCAAGGTGTTTTTGAAATCCTGGGCTTTGTACTTGGGTCTCTCAATCAAGTGATTGAGTTGGTGTTTTTGAAATCCTGGGGCTTTGTACTTGGGTCTCTCAATCAAGTGATTGAGTTGGTGTTTTGAAAACCTGGGCTGTGTACTTGGGTCTCTCAATAGGGTTATTGAGTTGGTTTAGAAATCCTTAGCAAGAGTGCTTGGGTTCTCAATTCAGGGGAATTGAGATTCACTTATATTGGGGTCGACTGTTTGTATCAAACTCTCTTCAATATAGTGGTTACTAAGTCCAAGGGTTGAAAAGCCTAAGGCCGAGGACGTAGGGGTTTTATCCCGAACCTCGCTAAATTGCTGTTTCTCTCTCTCTTCTCTATCTCTTTATATTTTGCACTTTATTTGCTTATAATATTATTATCATATACTTGATATAACTGCTTATCATATTCTCAATATAACTGTGCAAATATATCATATTGTAATCTTATCCTGATCTCTCTATATCCTTCTTCTCATTATCTATTTTATTGCTGTATACAATATTGATCTGTCCATCATCTCATTCTACTCCTCTTCTCCTTCTATATTGGTCAAATATTATTATTCCGCATTTAATCCAAACCAATATCGAAAAAGTTTTTTTTTAAATTGAAAAAGAATCCATTAATCATCTATAACCTTATTCACCCCCCTCTAAGGTTACTTTATAGACTCTCAAGTCTAACAATTATCTCCCCTACACCCCTTGTTTTGTCATCACTAGGTAGGGGCAGACTATTCGATCACCTTCACTTGTAGTCTAAATCGGGGCAGTTCCACATTTCTTGAGCTGGGAAAAACCTGCCTTTCATGACTTTGGGGAAAACCTACCATTCATCCCATCGCGTGTCATATCTGCCTTACCAAGTCAACTGATTCATTCATCTTGTATTCTTACTGCTCTACATGTCTACTAAACAATGCTTCAAAGAGAGAGAACACAAGTTAGTAATGTGACGCTGAACACTCACTCTGTTAACTTTGTGGACCTAAAATTCAATCAATCATGGGACAGGGAAGAACAAACGTGAACGCGTTTGTAAATACAGTCAAGTACGGTTGCACATTAGTGACTGTAAATAACAACCTTGAGATTGCCAGAGCTTGAATTCAAATCAAATCCAATTTTTTTTCCAAGGAACGATTATTGCAAAATATTCACTTCTGTGCCTCTTGCATCAAAAGCCTCATCTCTCATCATTATAAAAATCTTTCTGCATCATCAATAAAATCATAGCATAAATCATCCCGCCATACAACCATGCATCCAATAAGTGATGATTCCAAAGCATCCACTTCTCAATTTCTCGCATAAAAAAATCTTTTTCTCATCTCAAAAACCGCAAAAATGCATCATCAATAAATCATACCATACATTTCATTCCACCATGCAATCATGCATCCACCATAGCATTTGCATCAAAGTATTACATTCGCACCATATTCACATTCGCATTGCATGCATTGAGAAAAGAAGCAAAGTAAATAAGAAAAAGCAAAAAGAAAAATCCATCCATTACATTCATCATCACACCAAAGATTAATCACTACAGTCGCATTCACATCTCATACACTGTTTGTCGACTTTCTCATCCCATCAGGTTCAACACCCATGGCATACCCATTTCATTCATCACCCCACCAGATGTCATACCCTAATTTTGTCCGCCCAAGTCAAAACCTTTTTTTTTCAAACAAAAATGGAAACAATAAGGGTAATTCATAATTTGTGTAGGTTAATGGACTTTCGCATTTATGTGTATTTGTCCCCTATCTCGCATTTTTATTTGAATTACGCGCACGCGCCAGTCGTAACTGCGTGAGCTTCCCTTTTGCCCTTGCCATTTGGCATGCATTTTAATCTTCAAAAAGGCCATTTATTGATCGTTATTAATTTTTGACACAAAAAAAAACATTTTTATTAATTTTTGAGAATTTTAGGGAATAAAATAGTGCACGTTTCAATGTCTGTGGGCATTCAAATGAGAGCAAGTTAATTATTTTTGAACTAAACTAAGTCAAGGATGAAAAATACAATTTATTCTATCAAGGATAATTTTCGCATAATTTTTTGGAAGAAAATACTAGTTCAAAATAATTAAAAGGCATTTTTCCCATTTTCATTGTACAAGAAAGCTGAAAAAGGACCATTAAATATTCCCCGATTATTAAATGACAACTTTTATTGTCATGAATAATTAGAGGGATAATTTTATGGTGCCCAAAAAAAATGTGACACATTTTCAATAGGTGCACTATCATTTGCATGCCCAAAAATTCAAAATTCAAATAGAAAGTACAAAGTGTCCTCAATAAGACAAAAGACCAAAAAGGAGAAGCAATTTTCCCTCCCCATTTTTGTTGTCATAGCCGAATTCCCTCTCTCTCTCTCTCCACAATTTCTTCCACACTCTTCTATTGTACAATTATTCCTTAAGAATATTCTTGTACTATCCTTAATCCTACCAATTTCATACACATCCCTAATTCCCACACACTCTCATGTAGATTCATACCCTTTTTTGTAAATGACACCATCCTCTCACACTCACTCCTTAATAAGAAATTGCAAACTTACTTAAAATAGAACATCCCATTCCTATTCTACCCTTAACCCTAATTTCACCCAAGACCATATATGAGCCTACTCTCCCAAAATACAAAAAACAAGTTCATTTTTTGCACAAAAACCTCTACTTCCTCCTCTCCTTGGCCGAATACCTCCTCCTCTCCCTCACCTCATCTTTTTCAATTGCTTCACTCAATCATCCATTAAAACACATTTCCTACACTAAATCTTCCATCCTTCTTGCATTGTTCTCAAAGATTCACCTTCAAATTCAAGGATCAAGTTCAAAGTTGAAGATTGAAGAGTAGATTAAAAGGGTTTTGCATTCATTCATCTCATTTCCTTCCTTATTCTAGCTTGGAGTTGAGGTATACTTTAAAACCTAGCATCATCTTCCAATTTTAGCATCAAAGATGTAAATCATCACTTCATTTTGGCATCCCATTGCATTTTAATGTCATAATGTTAGCATAGTTGTTGTTGTTGAGTGAGAGATGTATTTCAAGTATCTTGACAAACACTTTGGGAGGCTTGGGTGCTTGGAATGCTTCTCTCCTTTAGAATAAATTGTGTGTTGTTGTTATTTCACTCATTTCTTGTTGTTTTCATGAATAAAATGATGATTTGAAGCTTATTTCATTTCGCATATTAGAGGAAAATTAGAGTTTGTGTGATTGTTATGCATTTCTTTGCTTGATCATGTGAATCCTTGCCAAAAGTTTAATCTATGTTGTTCTCTTGCATTATCTTGTGTTTCCATGAATAAAATGAGATTTAGGGTTTATGTTAGTTTCGCATGTTTCAAAGAAATTAGGGTTTATGAGATTTTGATGAGTTGGTTGTCTAATCTTGCAATTACTTGGAATTGAACCTTGATTATGATGTTTGTTTGCTTAAAACTTGTTGTTCTCATGAATTTGCTTGCAAATCATGCCCTATGTTGATGATTGGCAAGAGGACTCTCACTTGTGCTTTGATGCACACTTTAAGTGTTGAGGATTGCCTAAGAGGATTCAATTTTTTTTGTGATTCCTAGTGAACAAGAATGCAAATTTAGGTTTCCTTTCCTTACCAATTGCTTTGATTACCAAAAACAACTTATAAATCATTTTGAAATGCTCTTGGTCTTGCAAATAAGTAATTGTTTTGAAACAATTTTTGGTTTTGTGTTGACGATTTGGTAAGAGGATTTGACACCTATGCACTTGTGCATATCCCAATTGTCAAAGATTACCTAAAGGGATTCAACACCCTAATTGCCTAAACTTGTCAATTTAGTCTTAAGACTTGCCTATGATCTTGCATGAGGCAAATGCCCCTTTTAATTTATTCCTTCCATGTGGTTGATTGAAGAAATGTATTAGACATTGATGACATCAAAAAGATACCACATGGGTGCTTATGTCTAATGTTGATGTGAAATCCTTAGGGTTTTGCAAGTGATTCATTAGAAGTTTGATATCACTTGTGCTTTGAAATGCCTTTGCCTATTCACATATTGTGTCACAAATGCCTAGTTAGGTTCATCCCATTGCCTAGCATCTTCAATAAGATGTGCAACTTAGGTTCATTTTCTTGCCTATTCATGCATTTTTGCCAAAATGTTCAACTTGGGTTCATTCCTTGCCTATCTATGTATCGTGTCAGAATGTGTGTAGTCTAGGTCCACTTTCAATCAAAAGCTTTTTCAAGCATCAAAATCATTCCCTAAACAAGAATCAATCCAATTGCGAAAACTCTTCAAAATCAAACTTTGTTAGTAGTCTTGCGAAGCCTTTGCTTGCATGATTATTAACAATGAGGTACTAGTGGCGATCACTTGGAGCCTTTGCTCAATTGATCATCATGAATGCCTAATTTTCCTAAAGATTTTCACTAAATCAAAAACTTTGTTAGTAGTCTTGCGAAGCCTTTGCTTGCATGATTATTAACAATGGAGTGCTAATGGTGGTCACTTGGAGCCTTTGCTCAATTGATCATCATGAAAGCTCAATTTTCACAATTAAACAAGGTAAAAAAACAAAAACCTTTTTCTAGACAACCCAGAACTACGTAGCTTTGAATTCTCCATCGCACCGGGAGATACGTAGGAGCGGATACTCTCCGTCAAGCACAACAAACCCAAAACATTTTTCCTTTCAAAAACCAAACACTTTTCCAAAATAAAACATTTTTCAAAAACAAGAACTACGTTGCTTTGAATTCTCCATCGCACCGGGAGATACGTAGGAGCGGATACTCTCCGTCAAGCGCGAAAACTAAAGATTTTTCATTAAGTCATTCATCAACAAAAGAGGTAAAAACAAAGCATTTTTTCGAATCAACTTTGCAAATCACATATTTAATTAAGGTAACCCTTCTTTGAAGGGACGTTATGGGGTGCTAATACCTTCCCCATACGTAATTAGACCCCCGAACCCAAATCTAATGGTTCCAAAGACCATTGCTTTCCAAAAAAGGTTTTTTCGATGTTTTACCTTTAAAAATATTGGTGGCGACTCTAAAATCCCGTTGTGCGCCGAAAAATCCCTCCAAGGATTTTTGGGGGTGCGACACTAGAGACCAATCATTGCACGTTCGTCACATGCATAACATTGTTTGCTTCGATAGATGTGTCAAGTGCCGGTCTCATCGTTGCCAAAAAAAGTTTTTTACATCACTAATCATATCATTGTACCATGCATTCGCGTGTTTCCCTTTATTCACCATGGCATTGGCACCAAAGCATTACATTTGCATCACATTCGCACTTTGCATTTCATACATTCATTATATAATAAGGAAAAAAGGCAAAAAAAGAAGCAAAAAGAGTAAAAATCGTTCATTCCATTACATTCAGCATTCCACCAGAATTAACCAGCATAATCACATTCATATCTTATCTGCATTCACATACGTTGTTTGTCAACCTCCATGCCCCATCAACTCCAACTCACATCATCTGCCACGTTTCATTCATCCCATCGGACACCTACCATTTCACATACCTATATTACACGCGTACATCATTCATTGCATTTTTAGACATGCAAAAATAGATAGCTTTTTCCTTCTCAGGTAAGTGCATTCATTAGGTATGTTCTAGGCAAGTACGCCATGTGCCAATCCAAATAGTTCGTTCCCTCAAAGTCGGTGCTCCAAGCGCTGGTCTCATATCACAATTCAGAGTCCCAGTACTCTTGCTGACCCCCAGTGGTCCTTCAGAGCCCAAGCGCTCCTTCAGACCATCAATGGTCCTTCAATCCAGATCGCACGTCGCGTTATCGAGCAACCGACGGATCATCCGACCCCAGGTCCTTCAGTTCAGTTCGAATTAGCACGTCAAAGCAACGACTTCGAACTCTACCTTCAGATCACTATGTCGACACTGAGCGCGACCGATCATCCGACCCCAGGTCCTTCAGACTAGCTGTGTCCACCTAAAAAACACAGTGCACGTCCTTCGATATGCGCAAATCAAGTCAACGACTTAACCTTTCCCCATGGCCGCTCGAAAAAGGCCACCCCCCAAGCAGACCGTTTTACTAGTACCATTGCTAGTTTGCGCTCCATCAGACCCATGGGTCCATCAGGCTTAGGCATGCCCTTCAGACCTCGTGGGTCCTTCAGTCTAACTCTAATCAATGCGCCAAGCATCGACTGCAATTAGACCATCAGAGCCCAGTGCTCCTTCAGATCCCCAGTGATCCTTATTTACTTTTGTTCCATGTCGATCCAATTGCTCAATAATTTCTAAAAAAAAAATCATAAGTCGTGACAAAATTAGTGTCTTCTTATCTTTATTTCTATTCCTACTATGAAAACCCTTCAGTTTATCTACGGAATATAAATAAAGAGGGGCAGCTGTCATACCCTAATTTTGTCCGGCTAATTTAAAGTTTACTAGAAAAAAATCTAAAATATTGTGTTTGCCGTTTACGCGTGTCATTCCTGATCATGTACAGGTTTCATTCTCGTTGTGCATGCGTGTCACTTGTCGTCGTGTACGAGTGCTCATTTTAGTACTCGTTATGTTATTGTTATAGGTATTAGTTTAATAAGAAAATGTAATAAAAATCAGATTTGAATAATTGCTTTTTATTATTATTACTATAATCAGTTTTTGTTTACAAATAAAGAAGTCAACTTTAGTACATACATGTAGACAAAAAAATTTAAATACAAAATAGAACAAAAATTAATTAAAAAGTAAAAACTAAATAAAAAGCAAGGCAGCACAAGCTGCTGTCCTTGCTAAAAATCCTTTTGAGCATTATGCCAAAGCCCATTTCTTCATCCTCTTTATTGTCTTTCCATTCTTGGCACCAACAATGCTGGCCTTGCAAACAACACTACCACCACCTCTGCTCCACTACTCTGCCTTCCCTGCAAAAGCATAACAACACAATGGGAATCCTCTATAAAAAACCAGCAAACAGAAACAGCAAGGGGGCAACACACAGAAATGCAAAAACACATAGACACACAGATACACGCACGGTAACAAAAAAAACAGAAAACAGAAATCAGAAAAAGGGGGGAGGAGAGACAACCATAACCACCAAACACCCACTTTCACCGCCGTGTCACCGCCGGACCACCGTGAACCGCCGCGTCTTTCACCACCCCAAAACGCAACAACCACCATCACCACACTCACAACCACCACAACACCACCGTGAGCCACCACCACACCACTGTGAACCACCCCACAACAACCTCACCGTCACCACTGTCCCCTTCGCCCAAAAAAAAAAAACTCCACAGAACCACCGTATACCGCCACGAACTCCACCATAACAACCATCAAAACCACCCTCTCTCTCACCAAACCTCACCTCCTCACCACCGTCAAGCGCGAACCGAACGATCGATCCTCCCATCCCCCATCGCCACCGTCATGCTCTCCTCTCCCTCATTTCCGTTCTCTCCCTCTCCCACCTCGTGAACCACGGTCTAACCGTCTACCATCGTTCACCGTTCTACCTCTCCTCCCTTCGTTCCCCCCCCTTTCGCGCCGCCGTGGTCTCCGGTGACCCTCGCGAAGTCTTCTCCTCTCGGTCAAAAGCCTCCCACCGCCGTCGTAGCCGTCCCCCTCAAACCAGCCACCGTTGTCGCCACCAAGGCGTTGTCATCACCGACCGTGAGGTGGTCGGTCTGCGCACCACCGCCCCAACGAAAGTCTCTCTCACATTAATGCTCTCTCTCTCTCTCTCTCTCTCAATCTTCTCTGGTTTTTTTGAAATTTTTTTTTCTCTCTCCTGGAAGTATGAAAACGGTGCTGAAGGAGTAGAAGTGAATATTAGGGTTGATTAACAATTTCCTTATATATTTTGTTTAGGGTTTGTTTTTTATGTTAGTTTTAATTTTAAAATCAGATCCATAGTCACACCCCCCGTTTTTAATGAATACAACCTCCCTACACTAAGCCCAATTCGTAGGCCAGCCTGCTAACCCAAAAAACGTTGGCTGAACTAGACTGTTGTTCGCACCCCCTCCATTTTGTTATACACCCCCAACGCAAGCCCATCCTTTAAACGCAGCCCAGTTCACAGAAAATGAACTGGGCTCGCTAACTGCACCCCCAGTTTCCATAATATAACCCCCTCACTTAAACCCGGCTTGCAAAACACGTGGAACCGAGATGTTTCATATTTACACCCCCAGCTTTTTTAAAATACAACCCTTTTCCTGCCAATTACATCCCATTTTACTACTGCACCCCCTTCTTTTTAAAATTAAATTTCTTTTCCATAAATAAACTTTTTTTCACAAACCTATTTTTTTCCCAAGTAACAAGGGAACGTTTTCCCAAACGTCAAATTAGTTTGTTGCTAGTGGTCACTCTGAGCTTAGCTTGTTTGACCGTTAATAACAGCCCTAGTTTTCAAACGAGTTATGAGTAATGATCACTCTGAGTTTTACTTATTTGGTCGTTACGAATACTTCTCTCAATTTCAAAAATAATTAACAAAACACCAAACACACAACAATTATCTACCTAGAACTACGTAGCCTTTGATTCTCTACCAGGAGATACGTAGGAGCAGGGTCACGCCCCTGTCAAGCGCAAAAATAAACAATTTCCATTACCTTTCTTTCTTAATTCTTTTTTTTTTACAAAAAACCACAAAATATAAATAGGGGACTAAGTCGACTGTACAGTCGGGTTAGTCTGCTTTTTAGGTCACTAATGAACCGTTACGGATCATGTCCTAAAATCCCTATTTAAAATAAACAATTTCTAAATTAAAAAAAATATACAAACACATCTCTTTCATTTCAAAAATCAAAAATCTTATTTTCAAAGTAGGGGATTAAGTCGGTCGTACGGCCGGGTTAGTCATCGTTTTAGGATAAGTGAACTATGGTCCTTCAGAGCCCCAACGCTCCTTCAGCCCTCAGCGGCATTTCAGAGCCCCAGCGCTCCTTCAGGCCCCCAGCGCTCCTTCAGACCCCCAGTGGTCCATCAACATAGATCACACAGTCCTAAAACCCCTATATTAAAAAACACCAACCAACAAACATTTTCTAACCCAAGAACTACGTAGCTTTGATTTCTCCATCGCACCTGGAGATACGTAGGAGCAGGGGCCCACTCCTGTCAAGCACAAAAAACTAAAATTTTTATTAAGTCTTTTTCTTTCAATAAAAGGGTAAAAATTAACATTTTCAAAATTAACATTTTTTTCCTACAACTAATTAGCAGGTAACCTTCCTTAGGAAGGATGTCGTAGGGTGCTAATACCTTCCCTACGCATAAACGACTCCCGAACCTTAATCTGGTCTCATGGACCATTATCCATTCCAAAGGGATTTTCCAATGTTTGCCCTTAAACTAAACTTTGGTGGCGGCTTCATTTTTGAACCTTCGAGGAATCTTCGCCCGGATTTTTCGGTCGCTACACAACTCATTTTGTTTTTTTTATTATTATATCACAATGCTTCCAAACCATTATTTTTCGTACAATTAAACTCACAAAAAAGGGTGTTACTAATGGTCACTCTGAGTCCGGCTTATTTGATCGTTAGTAACAACTTTGATTTTCAAACGGGCTATGAGAGATGACCACTCTGAGTCCTACTTGTTTGGTCATTACGAATGCCAATCCCAACTTTCAAAATACTTAAAAAAACACCAACACACAAACTTTTTCTACCCAAGAACTACGTGTGATTTGATTCTCCACCAGGAGATACGTAGGAGCAGAGGGCGGCCGATTTTTGTCAATTGCATTAATAAAAACCATTTTTTAGTTCTTTTGTAAATTTCTTATCTCTTTTTTTTTCAAAAACAAACAAAAATAATTAAATGTCCTCCTTCCAGGGCTTTTTTTTTTAATTTGTAAATAAGGGTAAAAATAAATTTTAAATTAATAATTTTACACATTTAGTTAAAAGGTAGCCTTCCTTAGGAAGGATGTCGTTGGGTGCTAATACCTTCCTTACGCATAAACGACTCTCGAACCTGAACCTAGTCCGCAAAACCCCCCTTTATCCAAATAAAAGGTTTTTTCCAATATTTTTCCTAAAAATAAATATTGGTGGCGGCTTCATTGGAAACTTCGAAGAATCCCTCTTTCGGATATTTCGGTTGCTACAATATTATATTATAATAATATCAAAACATATTATATTATAAAATCATTTAATGCCTACAATGTAAATTGGGCAGTTTGTGCACTAGGGTTTGAAGCTAAAGCAGACCATAGTTGGAGACGTCCAACATATGGATATAACCACGATCTAGCGTCTCGTGAAGCATAATGAGACCAAGATCGATGAACAGGAGGTAATGGACTAGTACCGTTCAAGTTAACTCGCACCCAATGAAGCCCATGGACAAACCCAATACCGATCAATGTGCTCTGACTAGCCACATATTTGCCTCTCAAAGGTAAAAATGTCTATGACCCCCCATCTGATGATGATAACGCAACCAAGGCTCTAATGAAGATAACGCAACTAGAGCTATGTTAAATCTGGTTGCTAACAACTAAAGAATCCCTGGTAGTTTGAAGATCGTTACCAATCACCTGATAATATAGATCAAGATGTGTGTCTAGCTCATTAATCAGGTCATTGCGAACTAATGCCCAACTTTCCTGTGAGTAGCCAAGTGAGGCAGCAATACATCAGTAGCCACAATTTCCCACCCCCAGCTACATCAATAATGTCATCAATGTAGGGGGATATGTAGAGGAAGGTGACATACCAAATGCATGTCATGATGTGCCCGCTCCCTTGCTGTCCTTTGTGACGGTAGCTGGGAGGGTTGCTGTGAGGATACCTGCTGCTTTGATGACCGTTGGGATGATTGCTTGAATGACTTTTGAGAGGGTTTCCTGACTGAGCTTTGGCTGTCATTCTTCATTGCCTCGTCCACGTGCTATAAGAAGGAAGGGTCTCGTTTCACATCATACTGTTTCTTCTTCTTTGGTGCATCTTTCATCTTCACTCTGGAGAGCGGTGGAACCATAGATGTTGTGCTAGGAAAGGCAAATTCATCAAGGCCTTTCTTAAACACATATTTCTCAGCAATATCCATACCATTAAATCGCTTCCATATTGTCTCTATTGCCTAACTGATGTCACAATCTTTTGATGCTTGTTTGATGCGCTCCTCATCCAAACCCTCCAAACTGAGCCTCATCTAATGGGAGTCAACCACCTCCAATGGGATTGGACGACCTCCAAGGTGCATATAACCAAGGTCGCAAGCACACGGTAACCCATGCGTAACTTTAATCGTGCAACCACAACGACCTTTATCAGTACCCACATCAGACAAGGTTTTTATCAAACTCATTAGCAATATGATTCAATACGTTTACTGAGACCAAACCGCGTAGATTCTTGTAGAATGGAGTGTTGTGCCAGACATCCACGCGGTTGGTACTTTTTTGAAAAGACTCCACAATCTTATCAATTTGTGCATTCACCATACAATGCATTCCCTCCCAGCATCTGCACAAATCTCCTCCACTAAAACCCAATGCCCTCTTCAATGCCCAATGTGCCGACTCAACCCTAATATGAAACAAAATAACAATAAACTCACCTCCTTAGCATTTAAAATTAAAACAAATAAAAAAGACATTGAATCAAAGGGAATGTTACCATCAGTCGTAGTCATATCTGTTTCAGTTATAAAAATAATTTAACTATGATAAAATAAATAATAAAATATAAACATAAAAATAAAAAAACGCACTCCGGATTTATCTATAACACATAAATCCGGAATTTAAAAAAGTTAAATTTCCGGATTTATGTGTTATAGATAAATCCGGGAAAATAACCAAAAAAAAAACTTCCGGAATTATCATTTTTTACATAAATCCGGAATACACTTTTATAATTCCGGATTTATGTTGGTTAGGTGATTCCGGGAAAAAAAATGTATTCCGGAAATACCTTTTGGTGATAAATCTGGAAAAAAGTAAAAAATTGGGTGCGGATGGTAAATTTGTTGTCAAAATGAGAAGGATAATTTGGGGATAAATTGAAATATGGGTGTATCGAAATAAGGTCCCGGGGGGGGGGGTATGGAAATTAAAAGCCGCCCTTCTATTTGAACTTCTGATATGTAAGGCTCAGTTCCAACCTTTTTTTTTTTTTAGAGCCCCCGCTAAGACTTGGGCAACTTTGTCGACAAAAAGATGGACTCGGGCAACTTTAAAGCCTTCAGCATAAAAGAGGCCATTGTAATCAATATAATGAGTTTCTAGTAGCACCACCATAACTTTTCCACACCCACTTCATTTTATCTTTTACTTTGAAATCCCTAAACCACCCTTCGTTCGTTCCACACCCTTGCAATTCAAATATATATTTTTTTTGATAAGCAATGTTAGTGGGGATGAGGGAAATGTTAGTTTCCGGGGTTTGAATCCGAGACCTCCTTCTTGCACTCTTTTGGTACACTCCTTCGGATGCAAATCAAAAATATGTTTACACATCGTTCAAATTGGCATTCTTCAAACTAACGCACAAAAATTTGTCTTTATTGTGATTCTCAAAACTAATTATCGCATATAAATGTCAAAAATGGTGAGGGAAAACCCTAACATCAAAGGCGACTTTATTTTTCCTCCCTTGTAATTGTGAGGAACTATACATACATTATTTGACAATGACACACCCACATCTTCATGCCATATTTTGCAGTGCTTATGGTATTTGCAACTTAAGTGGAAAGCAGGAATTCGTTGGTCGATTAAATGTAAGAGGTGCTGCTTGCTCTTTGTTGTTGCACATTGTATTGTATATTGTCATTAATTATAGTTAAGGATAGAAATTTTGTCGTGGATATTTTTTATTAGTCGTTTGCATTTTATTAAGATATTTTTTTTTTGATAAACAATGTTAGTGGGGGTGGGGAAAATGTTTGTTTCCTGTTTGAATCCGAGACCTCCTTCTTACACTTGTTTGGTGTACTCCTTCGGTATCTCTTAGCTCACCAACTGAGCTACATTCTTGGGATAGATATTGTTAACATGTTTGACAAACTGTTAGAGCTTTGTTGCCATCACCTAAACCAAGACACATATTTATCTCAACTTAATAGTAATGGGAATCTATTTATAGACCAATTCACCAACATGTGGAGTTTGAAGGGTACTTTTGTCATTTTGATCCAAAAATTTGGACCCTTCCCATTTTCCGTCTAAGGGAGAGGGAACATAGTTTAAGTGGGACCCAATTAAGATTTTTCATTCCTTTATTTTTTACATTGTTCCAAACAATGGAAATGGCTCTCATCCACTCTCTTTCTCCCCCCTTAGTTTCATTCATTCCCTTTTACTTTCAACCAATTAAAGAGAGTGTTAAGCATCAGAGTATCTTAGAGGTATATCTCCTACCAAAACTTTGAAGGTGTTCTCATCAAGAGAGACAATTTTGTGTTCTTTACCAACCTAATTACACCAAGGAGCAAAGTAATGGACAACACTTGTGCCCAATCAAAACTAAAACGACCTAGTAGAATATACACAAGCAGTGGCGGACCCAGGACCCCAGGGTCAGGGGTGTCAAATTTTTTAAGCCCAGTGTTAAATGGGTACAAAACTTGGTCCACTAGTACAATCTAAAATTTTCAAGAGGTTCAGAATTAAAATTTCAAGAGATTTGGGCTATTTATATAGGGTGGTAAGTGCAATTTTTTTTGGGGGTTCAGTTAGTGAGGTCCGCCACCGTACACAAGTGAGGGCTATCGCCTCTCAATATAATTAAGAGGGTATGCAAACCACTCATAATCCAAGCAGGAGAGAGTTATCCCTTAGATAAAAACCAACATGATGAAGATATAATATGACCGACATTATGGTCTAAATAGAAAAGATACACTCAATTCTTAGATCCAATAAGACCCAAAAGACGGTATGACAAATTAGAGCTAAGCCTGGACCACACTTTGGAAGGTTGAGGAAGGAACCAAAGAGGGAGAATAACTAGCGAAATGGCAAAATCTCAACCCAACTAGCTAACAATAACTTAGAAGACCCTTTATGAAAAGGGACACTTACTAAAAAGGTGAACAGAGGATAAATTACTCTCATTCCTAATACATTTTTCACTTACTAAATAGCAGATGAGTTAGAGAGCTTCTTTTTATGTTAGTGGCCTTCTTGTGAGCTGCTGAATGAAGTGTTGGATGAGAGTAATCTTGAGTTAGTGGGCTTCTTTTTATGTTTAACTGTACTCTCCGCAAACATTGTCATTGGTCGTCCTTTCTTAAGTTGTATAGGAACACAATGAGGTTGCACTATAATGACATGATGTGATGTACTTTAAACATGTAATTATCATGTCCATAATTGTAGTTTTTCCCTCATCTGAAATAATGAATTTTCTATTTTAATGGTAATAGTTTTCAAGTTCAATGACACCCCCATTTTCACTTTCTCCAATTTCTTAAATGCCTCCTTTTAAATATAGCTTTAAAAACAGCAAAACTGGAAAAGAAAACACAAGTTGTACTTGAACGAGAACTATAGTCTACAATTCTCTAGACCAAATTCTATTTTTGCTGAAAATTTTAGGATTAGCCTGAAATAGTCAGATCAAAAAGAGACAGAGACAATTTGTCTTTGAACGGCTATTATAGCCTACAGATTTCTAGACCAATTTCTTTTGTTGCCGAGATTTCTTCTTATGAGTTTTGAAAACACGAGAGTTTAGGACCATTTGGAAAATATGAATAAAATTAAAAAACTATTAACTAACACATAGTGCTAAATGCTTTTTTTTTTACAAACACAGTGTTAAATGCTGATAACTACTTATTCATTATTTTCATCTTCTACTTTGGTATTGTTGGGAAAGTCAATTGAAATTTCTAAGAAAAGTGAAAAAGTAGAAATTTAAGAGATACATTTCACAAGGTGGGTGAATGTATCTAGAGTCTTGGAAATGTGAGACAATTATTGTCCACTATGTCAAGCTATGCTCTCTTCTATAAATAAAGAGACTTGTGAAGAGATGAGATAGCCCCATACGCTTTGGGTGATCATATGAAGAGGTGAAAGATTCCCATTTGGAGAGGTGAAATATTCCTCATTGGGTGATCATGTAGAGTTGAAGGATCTCCAACACGTCGTAGAGAGAGGAGGGTGTTGGTGATCACTTGTGTGATGTGTGTGTTATCATTCATTGTAATTCTTAGAGTGAGAGTATTGTAGGGTGATACACATATTGGGGTTGAGTTACAAGTTGTAATCATATTTGAGAAAATGAATGAATTGTGTTGATGTGTTCCCGTGGGCGGAGGCAAGAGATGCCGAACCACGTAAATTATTTGCGTTCTTCTTTCCTTTATTTTTGTGGTGTATTTAGCTATATTCCCTCAAAGATCATTGGCGTGTGGGTTAATCGTTAACATGTGTGGTTTTTCCCAACAAGTATCAATAATAATGCGTTGTGCTCCTTCGTGCGTATGCAACTCTTCACGTGTCACAGTTATATCAATTTCTCAAAACATTGTTAGTAACTTGATTGTTGTTTAAACTACCAAGACTTTTCAGTATTATCTTCCTATGTATCATTTTAATTTTAATTTCGAACTATTTCTAATTATAATGATTTAGAATTTATTTTCCGGTTAATTTTTTGATTTTTTTAATTTCTCAATTTGTCCTTACAACCACCAAACTATTATAATATTTATATTGTACAACATTTTAAAAGAATGACATTTCAAATTAACATATTTGTTTGAGTATAATCATGTCACGTAACATGATCAGCCCATGGATAAGATACTAGTTGGTTCTAAGTAGAGAATATGACAAAGGGTTTGGTTCTAAGTAAGGTTGCATACCCAACAAAACTAGTTGAGTTACAAGGAGTTACTACTGCAAGTGCAACCTAATTTAACCCTTTATTAAGTTGACTTATAGTACACTGTACCTTCAGAAATCAATTTCTAGCTCTGGCCAAGCTGCTACACATTGGATAGTGCAAAGATGCCTATCACACAGGGTTTGAAAAAGGCTACTTTAGCAACAATTATCATACAAAAATAATAGCCAGACAACCTGAAATGTTACCTCTTCACTTTAGCATGCAAATCGGGTGAAAGTAAATTCAATCCCATTAATTGTGAGAGATCATATATATTATATGAATGTAGGTAAAGGCAAGGGACCATTTTCTGTGCAAATATAATTAATTAACATCTTATCTTCTTATCTTCTCTTCTCTTCTTTTTATATATATGATTCAATTTAATTTTCCTCTCTCAGATTTATTATATAATATCTGAAAGGTATTTCCCTGTTTTCAAACAGAGCATATTCTGTCTTCCACTCTCTCTCGAATGGGTCCCTACAACAGAGAAGCTAAGATTAATAATAGTTTAATTTATCAACATAGTATTATTAGTGAGAATTGTACAAATAAATCTCACCCAATTCCCTTATAGAGTTTATCAATAATTTGCTTATGGTGCATTAATAATTGAAAATATTTTTTATTATCAGATCTCGTACGTGTTATTCATTCCAAAGATCAAAATATTGTATTGATCATTGGTTATACACCAAAGTTAAATTATTTATATATGCAAATTCTGCATGTTTGCTATGCATGTGTATGTTTAATTTAAACAATGTGCGTTCAGATTGTACTTGGAGTCTGACGAATTATTATTTATTATGTTCACAGATTAACTAACTAACTAACAAACAAAAAAATTGATTACTTGCACACGTTTGTGTAAAGGAAAAAGCTACTAAAAATGTTAAAGTTAGTTACCACAATTTTGCAAATTGGAAAAAGGCTGGCGCAAAACAGTTAGCAGTAAAGTACAACTGTAGCAGAAGCTATTGAATTGTTTTTCTAACGGTTTAAGATGAACAGGACGCATGCAACATGCAGGTTGAGTTGAAGTAAGAGGAGGGTAACTGTGTAAAGAAGGGGGGGTCCGCAATTCCGCGTCACCGCTAGTTCCCAATCTACCTCGAGAAGCGTTTTTCAGTAAGCAGAAGAACAGTGACCTAGCTAGTTGGCTCAATTAAATTGTACTGATTTGTCAGCATCCAACTCCTTCATTAACTTTCACATTCCAGATTCGTTAACTAATGTCCAAAACTTTGGCGGAATAAACACTATCGGTACCCTCTAGGCACGGTACTACAGTGTATCACCCGAGTCCGCACAAATATGAGCGGGTGTTTTAGTGCCCGTCCCATACCCTCTGGAGTGTCGGTGGTACGCCCATTACCTACACTTGAAGAACGAAAATATAATAAATAACTTTACTCCTTTTATAATTGGTTCCAAATCAGTTGACGAGAGATAAAAGAAATTTGAACGAGGGAATCTAGATGTTCAAGTATTGAAAATTAATATTTTTCACATCTAACTAATTACTAACCATTAATATTATATTAATCGTGTCTTTCTATCTCTTGTCCAGTAGCAATTGCACCCCAAAAAAGTGACCAGGGAGATACAACATAAGCTGCACCATCATTAAAGATTAAACCACCATTTAGGGGGCTACAACTTACAAGGTGAGGCAAAGAGCCTTGAGAAGTCACTACTTGCAAATACACACAGAAACATCAACATACCACTCATAATAAAGAAACACCTAACTTAGTTTTAGCCAAAAACTAACATCAAAATATGAATTGGATCGCCAAACACACTAAGGCGATATACCAAATTAACACCAGCCTAGGAATTCAGGCGGGTCGAAGCACACTCAAGCCTAGGCCACCCTTACAGAGATGACCCCAACCTGGGGGGCAACTATTCCGGATTGGGCCGAACCCGTGCTTGTATTTAAGCCCAACAACGCATTACAGAGTTCAGCCTAAGGGATCCATGCGCTGCAGCCAATCAACGACCGAGATCGCACGCACAGCAGCTGGGTAGGTACACATTCTCATTTGGAATTCTAGCGACTACTCAACCTGGCCTCCGATTTAGAGTAAGGTACAGATCAAAGACAAAAAGTTTAAATTTGTCTCCAAATTCGACATTGCTAACACATACAGAAGAAATTAGAAAGAGATCTCGTCTTTTCTCATCTCTAAATTTACATCGCTATTTCAGTTTTTTCCTAGAAGCATACACTTAAAAATTTGTGATAATGAAAGTTTGGTTTTTAAAGACTATCTAGAATTTTCTCATTTCAAGAACCATTTTTTATTTGGTAGTATATAGATTGTTTGCTTTTTAAATTTTTAATTGAATGCGTATATGTAGTTAGGTCTATTTCAGACTCTTATATCATTTCTGCAATCTGCAGCAACTTTCCGCTGGTGACGGAGGTAAGCAAACTAGAAGCTTTTACTGATTTTTTCCCTTCAGTGTTTTTCTGACATATA